>CM060924.1:880533002-881752585 GCA_030737875.1 Allium sativum
TTCATTCTCATCCTATGTTACATATAAAAAAAATGTGAATTCTATCATATGATGTAAATGCATCTTTTAATTACATAGAAGAATGTAATTTTTATCCTACGGTGTAATTTCCTGCAAACATTACATATAAAAATGTAAATTTCAACATACGATATAAATTCATGTTTTAATTACATATAAAAATGTAATTTTTATCCTACGGTGTAATTTCCTACATACATTTCATATAAAAATGTAAATTTTAACATACGATGAAATTCACATGTTAATTACAAAGAAAAATGTAATTTTTAACATACGGCATAATTCCCTATATAATTTACATAAAAAATGTAAATTTTAACATACGATGAAATTCACATGTTAATTACAAAGAAAAATGTAATTTTTAACATACGGCATAAATTCACTTTTAATTACAAAGAAAAATGTAATTTTGACATACGGTATAAATTCACTTTTAATTACAAAGAAAAATGTAATTTTGACATACGGTATAAATTCACTTTTAATTACAAAGAAAAATGTAATTTTGACATACGGTATAAATTCACTTTTAATTACAATGAAAATGTAATTTTGACATACGGTATAAATTCACTTTTAATTACAAAGAAAAATGTAATTTTGACATACGGTATAAATTCACTTTTAATTACAAAGAAAAATGTAATTTTTTCCACTATGCAAAATCTACTTTATTTTAACATTATAAAAAAAAATGTAAATTCCTTACAACATAAATTCCTACTTTAATTCACATCAAAATAATGTAAATTTCATAATGATGTAAATTCCTACTTTAATTCACATCAAAATAATGTAAATTTCATAACGATGTAAATGATGATAGATTTACACATGATTCATATTCACAAGTCATACTTCAACGAATTTAAACACGGTAAAAATCTAATTTCCTACCGATCTATAATTTTAATTAACAGATCTGTGATTGAAAATAACGGATCTACAATCATAACATCACAACAATTTGAATCCATAACCCATGGTAACATTCATCGCAGATCTAATTGTGTTTGACTTTCAATTTCACATAACGCAATAATAATAATTAAATTAGTTAAATTTAATTAAAAATAAATTCTCACCTAGCTTGGATTTGAAATGAAGGTTCGGATTCAATCAGATCTCGTGTTCAAGGTCGCGGGAGTTTCAGATCTGAAAGATTTCAATTTGAAGTTCATACGAATAAATTAGAACCGACTTTTAACAACTGTCATTGTAACGCTTAAAAGCGTGGCAAAACTAAGATTGAATTTACCTTTATATTTTCAGAAAGTTCAAAACTTTGATTCTAAATATCTCGAGCTACGGTGAATGGATTGAGGCGCCGTTTGTCGGAGATGGAAGGTCTAGGGGAGGTGCATCCACGCCGGGAGTATGGGGAGGTGCAGCGGCGGCGTGTGGGCCCGACGGTGGTTCGAAGGCCGCGGATTTGGGTGCTCGGTTCGAGAGCTACAGGGCGCGAGAGGAAGTGATTCTTGTCGGAGATGGAAGAGCTCGCGAAGTACTTCGAAAAAGTCCAAAGGGGCATACACTAATTCTCCATGGTTTGGGAGGGATCGGAGCTCAAAATTTTGAGCTATATGGGTTCGGCGGCGGAAATAAAACGAAGAGGAAGAAGCACTGTTCATCCGTATTTATACGTGTATTCAGCGTATTTTTATTTTATTTATTTATTTATTTAATTAATCCCAAAATTAGGGTTTTTCCATACGACCACCAAACGGACCCCAACGACTGTCGAACAATAGGTTTTGACGTCTTATGAACGCAATGGCGCTAGTGCCGAGGTCTAATTCTGAAGTTTACAGTATGTTTTCTTTATTTTCAAATTAATTCTTTTATTTTTAATTCGAACGTACTTTCTAATTTTACTGGGGTCACATACGAAGTCAGAAAAATCCAGAAAAATTATTTTTGGCTTTCTTATGACGATACGGTCCTAACAAAATTTATTTCATCGAATTCTGAGACTGTTTGAAAAATGGCTATTTTTCAGTAAATTAATTTTGACCGAAATTGAAAAAACGCAATTTCTTTTTCCACGCTCACATACTAGCTTCAAAAATCATGAAATTTGAAACCTAGGAATAATTTTACATCCCGGGCCTAACAAAAGTGGTTTCGTCGAATTCCGAGGTCGTATGCAAAATGTCGATTTTCAAGGGCGATATATTCTCTATAACGACCTTTCTGAAAATTCATTTGGCCATAACTTTTGATTCCCGCTATGAAACTTCGATTTTTCAGATTCGTTAGAAAGATATTCATTAACAGATTTAAATATTTTTCGTTTCACCAAAATCCGGTTTATTCTGCATTCGGTGCAGTAAGTCAAAGTTCAGGTTTGACTTTTCAAACTACCGTCCTATTTCTAATTCTTTATGTAATTTAATTGAATATATTTGTATTAACTTTGCTCAAAATAAATTTCCATTCATTTTTATTTGAAATAATTTATTTTAAATATTTAAACACCCCTAAAATCTCTAAAATGAAAATTTTAAATTGGCCCCAAATTCCGGGTTGTTACAATCTCCCCCGCTTAAGAACTTTTCATCCTCGAAAAGAAAAAGGGAAGAATAGAAGGGTAGGAACCAACATAAAGAATGGGAAATATTTTTAAGCGTACCTCAAAATAAAACTAATCGGAAATATTCACTCTGCATTTGGGATAGGCTTGTTTGATACTCTCCTCAGTTGCAGCAGCATTTTGCCTCCTTGCTCTAGCTCTAGCGGCAGCGGTACTCATTTCTAGTTAGTTCTGTACGATCAAGGAAAGAGTCAGAACAACTATAATGGTGATTTGAGGAATTGATCAAGATAAAAGGACGGAAAAAGAGATAATGATAGAATGACTGACTATTATGTATTCACATGAAATGTTCACCATAGAATATTGTGATTCTATGTAAACGAATTATCATAAATATGTTATATCCCAAAGCTAAGTTTAACCTAAGCTCTGATACCAACTGTGATAACCCCAAACTTCCAGGGATGAAAGTAAGGAATAATCATTTGGAATACAACATAAATACAATAATACATATCACAGATACAACATAGCATAGGAAATTCATAGAGTAACAACATCATAGCAGCGGAAATATAATGTCATCAACCACAGAAAGTCCACAGTCACATAATTCTAAATTATTACATCAAGTTTGCAGAAAAAGAAATAAGTTCCAACTCCAACTCCAACTCAAACAACGTGAAATGAACCAAGTTTAATGTCTAGAATTAAAAAGAGAAAATTGCAATAGCAGCAAATGATAGATGTCTTCAAGCTCCAAGTCATCACCTCTCCACAAAAGCAAATCCAAGAAAGATAATAAGCAGCTCCAAAGAAAAGACTCCAAGCAAAGAATAAACCTGTTCACTTGGCTGCCCATGTAGAAAGGAGGGCACCCGAGTTTGCAAAAAGGTGGAAACAAACAACGGGTCAGTCGTGGGACTGGTGTGAGAATTCTTAACTAATTAATCACTATTAATAGGGCAAATCCAAAGACCATGCCGCTAACGCGGAACGGGTTTGCTCTAATGGACTGTCGTGCATAAAAGTGTCAGAACAAATAATAAGTAAATCGTACAACAACGTCATGCTTTTGAGAAAAATGGAATCACCATAAGACCCAGGTCCCATCACACAATGAAACACAAACCAGAGGATAAGGTTTTACCTTATAGTGATTAAACATGCTAAATACGGCATATACGAGTTTAATATTATTATTAGCATATATCAAAACATTTCAAAATAAATGTATCAATCCTAGGACACATAGATACCATAATACTATGCTTCCATACTAGTAAAACAATCAAATCAGTAGGTTCATATTGGAAGTTTGGGTTTCCATCATGAGTCAAGGCTAGGGAGGAGCTCCTTACCGATTCAAGACACTCTAGCTAATGTCTCAGGATCCCCCGCAGTGAACCCTTGGATCCTGCAGGGCCGGTCTACACATACAACTTCGTGGATTGGCAATTCCAGAAAACACGTTTCCCGATCCTATAGGACCTATCATCCGAGGCGCCTCATTCCATCATCCACACAAGTAAAATGTTGGGCCGTGTTAAAGCCCAATCGCCACTTCTAGCTAGAAAGAAACGTGCTGCTCTCCCTGCGTTCCCTTCTCCCGTTTTAGACTCCGCCGGTGTGTGAGGCTCTCGAAGTCACACTATACACAAAGCTATGCCTAAACAGGCTATGCTTTGATCGTCCAACAAGGCCTGCTTTTCAACAAAACCTTGATCCTATGCATCTTAGCATGCCACATCATCACTCCATATCGCACTACCAATCCTTTGAAGAAATATATGAACGGGTGTTAAGCAAGAGAATAAATTCTCCGCCACCAAGCATCCATACATTCGACAAAAGATCAATAACATGATATTTGATAGAGTATGATGTCAGACACACAATCCATTTATTAGCTTATGCTCTGGGTCTGAGCGAAAGCCAAACCCGTGAAATCAACACGTACGTTTGGGCAATGACCATGACCCTTGAATTGGGAGCAAGTCAAATCAGGGCCTCGATCGTTGTCCATTCGAGGGAAGATTTACGGTCTTCATACGCCATCTTTAAACTTCCATTAACGTCGTTTGATTATTTGGAATGAGAGAACTCGGACTTCCCAAATAATCCTCGTATATGCATATATATATATATTTAAAATCCTTCTTATTCGTTAATAGTATTTTTATTAACGATTCATTCCTACTTTAATTATTTAAAATAATTAAATTTTAATTAACGACGCTTCAGGTCAATGGACGACCCTGGCGCTGCTTTCAACCAATTTTGATTTTCACATTCCTCAAAATTTAACCGTTGGTTCATAACGTATCTCATATCGTTGGAAAGAATTTTCCGAGATGGTCCAAATGTTTTCAGTTTTGGGAAAATCCGACGGTCGGATCTTCCGGTATAATCGTTTAAAGATACGATTTCAAAATGTAAACTGCCGCGCTCGATTCGATAAATTTTAATTATATTTATATATAAATATAATTCTCCTAACCTTTTATTTACATAAAAAAGGTAAATTCCATTTTTACATTGAATTCATTATTTTAATTACTCTGTAAATTTTCAATGAACATATCTAACTTTTACTTACGTACGAAAATGTAAATTTCATTTCACAATGTAAAAGTTCATTCTTTTATTGCATATAAAAACGCAATTTTATTTGCGATGCCAATTCTCATTTTTATAAAAATATAAATTGTCTATACAATGCAAAATCTACTTTTTATTTACATCCTAAAAATATAAATTTAATTTCATGTCACATTCCTACATCTTATTACATATAAAATAATTGAATTTTATTTCTAATGTTCATTCTCATCCTATGTTACATATAAAAAAATGTGAATTCTATCATACGATGTTAATGCATCTTTTAATTACATAGAAGAATGTAATTTTTATCCTACGGTGTAATTTCCTACATACATTACATATAAAAATGTAAATTCCAACATACGATATAAATTCATGTTTTAATTGCATATAAAAATGTAATTTTTATCCTACAATGTAATTTCCTACATACATTACATATAAAAATGTAACTTATAACATACAATGAAATTCACATGTTAATTACAAAGAAAAATGTAATTTTTAACATACGGCATAATTCCCTATATAATTTACATATAAAAATGTAAATTTTAACATACGATGAAATTCACATATTAATTACAAAGAAAAATGTAATTTTTAACATACGGCATAAATTCACTTTTAATTACAAAGAAAAATGTTGTAACGACCCAGAAAATCTGAACCAATTTAAAAATTTTAAATTGGCTAAAATAATGGATTTTAAATATTTAAAATAAATATTTTAAGTAATGGCGATGAAAACTGAGTTGAAATCGACATTTGAAAACGAATATAATTAATTATAATTATATATAGAATTGAAAATGGCGCGGTAGTTCGATAATTCGATTTCAAACTTCAATTGAATATACCGGGTGCAAAACAATCCGGATTTTAGTGAAACCAAAAACATTTGGATCTAAATGTTAATATCTTTCTAACGAATCCGACCAATCGAAATTTGATAGCGGGAATCAGAAGATATGTCCAGTTGAAAATACTGAATAGTCGCTATGGAATTCGGGCCCTTAAAAATGGACATTTTGCAAATGACCTCGGATTTCGACGAAACCACTTTTGTTAGATCCGCAGTGTCAGGTTATTGCTAGGTTTCAAATTTCATAATTTTTAGAATCAATATGTGAAGACCCGTAACTTCCCCGTAAAGGAAAGCGTCGGATAGTTCGAGAACAAACCACAACAGAACGCATATAGAAGAACATTTCATTGTATATAACAACAATGCATCAGATTACAAGAATATACAGAGTATAAAAGAATATTACACAGAAATATCAGAGATTTAAATTACATTTAAATACATAGCAGCGGAAAATAATACAATACACAACTAGAATGAGATATACGGATACAAAGCTTCCCGGATATCGTTCCAGTCGTAAACCAGGATCCTGTGAATATAAATCTGCAAAACCAAAACTACTAGCTGCCCGTGTCAAAATAAGGGCACCCAGAGTTTAGGTCAAAACAATAAACTCCAGGTCAGTCATGTGACTGGTGTGAGAACTAAAGCAGTTATAAATCTTTATTTTCAAAGCTAGGTAAAACAAGGGACCACGCCGTATAACACGGAACGGGTTTCCTCCCAAGAATACCAGTGCATAAGACAAACAACGCAATGCTAAATAAAGAAAAATGAAGCTGTTATAAGACCCAGGTCCCATCACACAATGCAACGCAGTCGAGGATAGGGTTTTCCCTTATAACAGCCAAAGAATGCTTGATACGTTTAAAACAAATCATTTGATACTATTATAAGTGCATAGAGTATAAAACAACTTCAAATCATAAGTATCAATCATAGGCGGCATGAATGCCCCATACCACTATGTCGCCATATATAGGTTTACAAATAAAACCGCAAATGTCACGTATTTGGAAATTGGGTTTCCATCTATGAACCGAGGCTAGGGGCAAGATCCTCAACCGATTCGAGACGCTCTAGCCCGCCCCTCAGGAACAGCCGCAACTGCCCCTTGGATCGTCAGGGCCGGTCCACACGGAGTGGATTATTATGCCTGAACAATACGTCTCCCCACCCTATGGGGTGTAAGTCTGGTCCGTCAGCCGACCAGAATGCATTCGGCCGAAACCGATATAACCGAGGCGCCTCGCAACAGCAACAACAACATAAGTCAAACTCGTCAGGGCGTGTAAAACCACTGACGCCACTTCTAACTAGAAAGAAACGCATGCCCTCCCTGAGGTCCGTCTCCCGTTTTTGATTCATACCGGGTGTGAAACTCGCGAATCAAACGTTACACAAAGCTACGCCACAAAGGTCGTGCTTTGATCATCAACCACAAGACTTTGCTTTTCAACAGAAGCCTTGATCATTTGCATCTTAGCATGCCACACAGGCAAGCCATCCTATGCAACCGATATCAGTCACACAGAATGAAATCCGATGTCAGACACACAGTCCATTTACAAGTCCGTTCTGGGTCTGAACGAAACCGGAGGCACCTAGTACCCCGCATATCCATCGATCTCCAAGTACGTCTGGACGATCACTAACTGTTTCCATCTTCTTGGGTGTACAGCCCAATCAAGATCATCAGTTATCACCCAAACGACGTGAAGACCTCCGGTCTTCGACCATCGTCTTCGTCTTCGACTTATCGTCGTATCAGTTACTCAGAATGGGATAAACCCGGTCTTTCCGAATAACTCGCGTATATTTTAAATAAGTGTTACACAAACACAACATACGCCTCATTCCAATTCATTAGTCACTAACCGTAAATTAATCAAGAGAATAATTCCCCAAATATTAACCCCGAAGGCCGAAACCAACATCAGATCAATATCCAGAAAACCATTCTGCTTGGCTAACCGCCAGTTAGTTTCTAAATTTCACATTCAAATCTAATTACAGATTTATCTATCGCCTGGAGCAAAACTGGTGATACTCCATTCTCGATCTTTTCAATCTAATTAAAGATTCATTAAAACTCCACTTAGTTTTAATCATTATCTGGGTTAAAGAATCAGTGTCATTTAAAACACGATTCACGATAAACCCAAAATCACATTCCATTAATTATCGGGTTAAAGAACAAGTGTTATTTAAAACACTGTTCACGATAAACCCAAAAATCAATACCAATTCAATTCCAATTAAATATCATTTAATTGGTACACTTCATTAAATCTAAATAAAAAGATTTAATCTTTTCTCAACTGGGTTCAAGAACAGTGTTAGTGAAGACACCATTCACGACAAACCCAAATCACATTCGATATTCAATACAAGGCTCTGAATAGAAAATATATCGGCTTATATTCAATATCGAATTCTACGACTAACAAATGTCGTATTGGAAATAACGATACAAATATATATCTTTCAAATTTCCATAACAACACCTGTAATGTCACGAATTCCAACATCGAAATATTCCGAAGACAATTTCGATTCAAATCCACTCCAATGCAATCATTGGAAATTTTGGTTATTTTCAAAACCATTTCAAATTCAATTTATTTATTTAAAAATAAATAGAATTATAATTCTAGTTCAAAACTAGTTCATTTCGATAAAAATCCATTTTTTTATCTTTTCAAATATGGAGATTTTCACCCCAAACTTTCACAAATCATTTCTTATGATTTTACACAAATTATTACTATTTTTAATAATTTTATCAAGGCCCGTACAGTCGATTTCCAACAATGGCCATCGAACTGCACTTACAACGACCTTTTTCGAATTTGATTTGGACGTATCTCCAAATCCAACCGTTAGATTTCAAATTTCTAACATTAATTAGAAAGCTCTTTTCGATACGAACCCAACGGTTCCGGTTTTAGGAGAATCCGACGGTCGGATCTCCTGTAATGTCCGTTTGAAATAAATGGTCGAAATTCGCGAACTGCCGCGGCGCGGCGCGTTCTATTCAGGCCATTATATTATATATAATATATATAATATATATTTCGTCGATTTCTATTTAAAACGAATTATATAAATAGTTTTGAATTCGTTTCAAAAACATTTTCAACTTCCATTTCAATTCAAATCAAAATTGAATTCTTCTCTATAAATTCGTTTTAAAATTCATTTCTATTCAATTCGAATTTCAATTCAATTTGAATTCATTTCAATTCGCTTTCTATTCCATTTGAATTCGTTTTCAATTCAATTCATTTCGAAATCGTTTTCAATTCATTTCATTTCGAAATCGTTTTCAATTCAATTCATTTCGAAATCGTTTTCAATTCATTTCATTTCGAAATCGTTTTCAATTTATTTTGAATTCGTTTTCAATTCAATTCATTTCGAAATCGTTTTCAATTCAATTCATTTCGAAATCGTTTTCAATTCATTTCATTTCGAAATCGTTTTCAATTCAATTCATTTCGAAATCGTTTTCAATTCATTTCATTTCGAAATCGTTTTCAATTCGATATAAATATCGTTCACGTCAAAATGGCGTCCATACACGGCTTCATAAATTTCTATTTTCAAATATTCTATTTCAAATATTTCTTTTTCAAAATAGTTGTTATTATCAAAATATTTCGTTCAACACATGACCAATCTCAATGAATGAGTACTGTCAACACATGAACTTTTATTTTATAATATTCTTTATTTTTCAAATTGGAATGAGGCCCAATCAATTACCATATAAAGTTAATTATATGGATTTTCATACAACACATGTATATCATAGCATTGAAAAATAATCAACCATCAACCAAAGTGCACTACACTGCATAAGCATCAAATACAGATATTCAACGCTTATAACAGCCTGTCAATCAATCGATCGACATATTTAATCAATCAGGATGAGTGAACTGCATATTTCATCCTAACACCCGTGTGGGGTTTCAAACAATCAAACACAGATTTTATTTGTGCAGTTGGGCGATGTGTGAAATTTATCGACCCAATCAATATCATTCAAATAAGTGTACATAAACAAACCATCTGGTTTGTAAATGAATATTTATTTATTCACTTCACTATTTTCATATTCACGTTAAAAATTATATTTTTAACGATAAAACATTTTATTTCAACCTATGAATTTCTATTCAATTCATTTATTCAATAAAATGATATTTTTATTTTTCTAACATGTTTTAGAAAATTTCGGCGGCATAACGGCACGATACTAGAAACGGGACAAGGCCTAGCCTTATCCCCGGTCTAGTGAAGGCCCACGCCATTCACACATCAATCAAATCAATTCGTTATGCAAACCGCAAACTTTGGAGTAAGGATCTAACCTAGCCTTACTCCTTCGCCTTATAACGGCGCACGTCTAATCCTAACCAATTTATCGATTCGATTTTTCACACCACAAACCACATTCAAACAATATCGCAATCAATCACCAAACTGTCAAACAAACAAGTCCATGGTCTGTGGACGATTGTGTCGGGTGCTACTAAGCACCGTCTGCATCCTAGTATATATATATAACTAGAAAATAAATAGAAAGGTGAGAAATTCTCACCGATTAGCTATCCTAGCTCCACGGCACTTCATTGATAGAAATCTTCATCGCTATCGCATCTTCGTCATCTTCGCTGCCCGTAGCCACTACATATGTAAAAATCGAATTTTTACTATGCTATTCAATATATAAAATCGAATTTTGACTTCGCTATTCAATATATAAAAATCGAATTTTTTTTTCTTTTGCAAGTTCAAATCTTTTTCTACTAAAAGATTAAACTTTTTTTCCTATTTTAAAGTTCAAAATAAAATCAGTTTTTCGCTTTCATAAAAATGCAGTTTTTTCATAACTTAAAAAATAAAAATACAGTTTTTGCCTTATTTAAAAATTCAGTTTAAAAATCATTTAAAAATCAGTTTTCTAATCTAAAATAAAATTCAGTCTTAAACCTAAAATAAAATTCAGTTTTAAACCTACCTAAAATCAGAATTTTAAAAACATAAAAATCGGTTTTTAATATTAACAAAATCAGTTTTATAAATTAAGTAAAAATCAGTTTTATAAATAAAGTAAAAACTTACAGTTCGAAAGGGGGGGGTTCACCACCATCGGAGAGGCTTCGGGTGGCTCTGGGTCGGCGGCAGGAGGAGGCGGAGGGTTGGGGCGGCCTTCAGTTCGTCGGCGGTCATCACTGTGGGGGGGGAAAGCTCTGGCGTTTTCGTCTTCGATTCGAAGGGAGGAAGGAGATGAGCTAGAGGGGAGAGGAAGGCGCGACTTTAGGGGGGAGCGGCGGTCCATCGTCGGCGTCAGCAAGGGGGAGGAAGAGGCGTCGCGATCTGAAACTGGAAGGGGTTTTTTTTTTTTTTTTTTTTTTTATATTTTGACCGTGGTTTGACTTGTGAGGAAAGAGAGAGCTCAAGGGGGTTATATAATATTTTAATTATTTAAATAATTAATTTCTCCATAAAGTAACTTTAAATTTCGATCTCCGAACGAGGCCCAATGACTGTCGTCCCTAGCTAATTACCCCCATTCCGAATACAATGGGATATGTTTCATAAGCCAGTTCGGCTGTTACGCTCAGTTTTCGCTGAAATTAATGTATAAATCTATATATTCAATTTTAAACGTACATTTCAATTTACCGGGGTCACATACTAACTTTAAAAATTCTAGAAAAATATTTTCTAGCTTCGTATTGACGATACGGTCCTAACAAAACTAGTTTCGTCGAAATCTGAGACCGTTAGAAAAATGGCCAATTTCCAGTCGATTAAAATCAACTGAAACTGGTCAAACGCGTTTTCCTTTGCCACGCTCACATATTGATTCGAAAAATTATGAAATTTGAAATCTAGCAATAACTTTACATCACGGACCCAACAAAACTGGTTTCGTCGAAATCCGAGGTCGTTTGCAAAATGTCCATTTTTAAGGGCCTGAATTCCATAGCGACTATTCAGAATTTTCAACTGGACATATCTTTTGATTCCCGCTAAGAAATTTTGATCATTCGGGTTCGTTGGAAAGATATTCACTATTAGATTCCATTATTTTTGGTTTCACTAAAATCCGGATTGTTTTGCACCCGGTACATTCAATTGAAGTTTGAAATCGAATTATCGAACTACCGCGCCATTTTCAATTCTATTTATAATTATATATAATTATTTATATTCTAACGACGACGCGTATAATATATACGTTCGAATATATTCAAAATAAATTTCTCGTCGATATTATTTAAAATAATTCATTTTAAATAATCTAAATTCGCTAAAATGGCCAAAATAAAAATTTTAAACTGGCCCAGATTTTACGGGTTGTTACAATCTCCCCCACTTAAAACTTTTCGTCCCCGAAAAGGAACAAAGTCGAAAGTGGTTTGATTATTCAGCTCCACATTTGATCTGGCTTCCATTCTCCAACTCTTTAGTTTCTGAGAATTTTTAAAATTTCAAAAATTTGGCTAACACCCTAAATTTTTGAAAAATTTCGCCATAACCTCCCCTGCACCGGGAGCATCGGGAAATTGCAAATAGCGTTCCCGGTCCTTCAGATCTCAAAAAGAAAAAGAAAAAGCCAAGCGGCTAGCCAATAGGCTCATAAAATCATCATCACCCAAACAAAACAGTAAATTATGTAATAAACATGTACCTATTTGTCGGGCAAACAAATTTTATTCTCTGCTCTAGCCTCCTTGCTATGACCTGTTCAATGATATATATGTATATGCAAACAAATGCGACCAATTTTCAATAGAGTTCAATATTTGATTCAATTAGGCATAATTGTTCAAAATTAGCAAACAATTAAACAAACAACACAAACTTCAATCAATTAGTGGATTAACGTTTCAAATTCATAATTTCGATATATATACAAAAATCAGATTTTTGATGCCAAATCACAACAATTAGCCCTATCTAATTTTGGTTCTCACACCAGTCAATAGGAAATATATAGATATCAAACCTTCGAAACACGAACATAAATGTTGATGATGCGATCGCTATCATCAATATCATCTCCGGGCGACTAGGGTGTGGTGCTATATCTATCCAATATATTAAAACTTCGAATACACGCTAGCTAGGCGCATACGCAAAAATCTTTATATTTTGGATTGTCCTAATCAATATAAAATAAATAATCAAATACGAATAATTGATTTAAATTTTCAAATCAAAAATCGTTTTCATTTTAAAAATATACTCTTCACACTCGTTCTAGGATACTACTGATCCCATCTCTAACGAGTCATTCCATTGGATATTACTAATCCAATATCTGATGAATTCCTTCGTACGGTTCTAATGTGTCTTGTTCTCTGCTTTGTAAACCAAAGCTCTGATACCAACTGTGAAGACCCGTAACTTCCCCGTAAAGGAAAGCGTCGGATAGTTCGAGAACAAACCACAACAGAACGCATATAGAAGAACATTTCATTGTATATAACAACAATGCATCAGATTACAAGAATATACAGAGTATAAAAGAATATTACACAGAAATATCAGAGATTTAAATTACATTTAAATACATAGCAGCGGAAAATAATACAATACACAACTAGAATGAGATATACGGATACAAAGCTTCCCGGATATCGTTCCAGTCGTAAACCAGGATCCTGTGAATATAAATCTGCAAAACCAAAACTACTAGCTGCCCGTGTCAAAATAAGGGCACCCAGAGTTTAGGTCAAAACAATAAACTCCAGGTCAGTCATGTGACTGGTGTGAGAACTAAAGCAGTTATAAATCTTTATTTTCAAAGCTAGGTAAAACAAGGGACCACGCCGTATAACACGGAACGGGTTTCCTCCCAAGAATACCAGTGCATAAGACAAACAACGCAATGCTAAATAAAGAAAAATGAAGCTGTTATAAGACCCAGGTCCCATCACACAATGCAACGCAGTCGAGGATAGGGTTTTCCCTTATAACAGCCAAAGAATGCTTGATACGTTTAAAACAAATCATTTGATACTATTATAAGTGCATAGAGTATAAAACAACTTCAAATCATAAGTATCAATCATAGGCGGCATGAATGCCCCATACCACTATGTCGCCATATATAGGTTTACAAATAAAACCGCAAATGTCACGTATTTGGAAATTGGGTTTCCATCTATGAACCGAGGCTAGGGGCAAGATCCTCAACCGATTCGAGACGCTCTAGCCCGCCCCTCAGGAACAGCCGCAACTGCCCCTTGGATCGTCAGGGCCGGTCCACACGGAGTGGATTATTATGCCTGAACAATACGTCTCCCCACCCTATGGGGTGTAAGTCTGGTCCGTCAGCCGACCAGAATGCATTCGGCCGAAACCGATATAACCGAGGCGCCTCGCAACAGCAACAACAACATAAGTCAAACTCGTCAGGGCGTGTAAAACCACTGACGCCACTTCTAACTAGAAAGAAACGCATGCCCTCCCTGAGGTCCGTCTCCCGTTTTTGATTCATACCGGGTGTGAAACTCGCGAATCAAACGTTACACAAAGCTACGCCACAAAGGTCGTGCTTTGATCATCAACCACAAGACTTTGCTTTTCAACAGAAGCCTTGATCATTTGCATCTTAGCATGCCACACAGGCAAGCCATCCTATGCAACCGATATCAGTCACACAGAATGAAATCCGATGTCAGACACACAGTCCATTTACAAGTCCGTTCTGGGTCTGAACGAAACCGGAGGCACCTAGTACCCCGCATATCCATCGATCTCCAAGTACGTCTGGACGATCACTAACTGTTTCCATCTTCTTGGGTGTACAGCCCAATCAAGATCATCAGTTATCACCCAAACGACGTGAAGACCTCCGGTCTTCGACCATCGTCTTCGTCTTCGACTTATCGTCGTATCAGTTACTCAGAATGGGATAAACCCGGTCTTTCCGAATAACTCGCGTATATTTTAAATAAGTGTTACACAAACACAACATACGCCTCATTCCAATTCATTAGTCACTAACCGTAAATTAATCAAGAGAATAATTCCCCAAATATTAACCCCGAAGGCCGAAACCAACATCAGATCAATATCCAGAAAACCATTCTGCTTGGCTAACCGCCAGTTAGTTTCTAAATTTCACATTCAAATCTAATTACAGATTTATCTATCGCCTGGAGCAAAACTGGTGATACTCCATTCTCGATCTTTTCAATCTAATTAAAGATTCATTAAAACTCCACTTAGTTTTAATCATTATCTGGGTTAAAGAATCAGTGTCATTTAAAACACGATTCACGATAAACCCAAAATCACATTCCATTAATTATCGGGTTAAAGAACAAGTGTTATTTAAAACACTGTTCACGATAAACCCAAAAATCAATACCAATTCAATTCCAATTAAATATCATTTAATTGGTACACTTCATTAAATCTAAATAAAAAGATTTAATCTTTTCTCAACTGGGTTCAAGAACAGTGTTAGTGAAGACACCATTCACGACAAACCCAAATCACATTCGATATTCAATACAAGGCTCTGAATAGAAAATATATCGGCTTATATTCAATATCGAATTCTACGACTAACAAATGTCGTATTGGAAATAACGATACAAATATATATCTTTCAAATTTCCATAACAACACCTGTAATGTCACGAATTCCAACATCGAAATATTCCGAAGACAATTTCGATTCAAATCCACTCCAATGCAATCATTGGAAATTTTGGTTATTTTCAAAACCATTTCAAATTCAATTTATTTATTTAAAAATAAATAGAATTATAATTCTAGTTCAAAACTAGTTCATTTCGATAAAAATCCATTTTTTTATCTTTTCAAATATGGAGATTTTCACCCCAAACTTTCACAAATCATTTCTTATGATTTTACACAAATTATTACTATTTTTAATAATTTTATCAAGGCCCGTACAGTCGATTTCCAACAATGGCCATCGAACTGCACTTACAACGACCTTTTTCGAATTTGATTTGGACGTATCTCCAAATCCAACCGTTAGATTTCAAATTTCTAACATTAATTAGAAAGCTCTTTTCGATACGAACCCAACGGTTCCGGTTTTAGGAGAATCCGACGGTCGGATCTCCTGTAATGTCCGTTTGAAATAAATGGTCGAAATTCGCGAACTGCCGCGGCGCGGCGCGTTCTATTCAGGCCATTATATTATATATAATATATATAATATATATTTCGTCGATTTCTATTTAAAACGAATTATATAAATAGTTTTGAATTCGTTTCAAAAACATTTTCAACTTCCATTTCAATTCAAATCAAAATTGAATTCTTCTCTATAAATTCGTTTTAAAATTCATTTCTATTCAATTCGAATTTCAATTCAATTTGAATTCATTTCAATTCGCTTTCTATTCCATTTGAATTCGTTTTCAATTCAATTCATTTCGAAATCGTTTTCAATTCATTTCATTTCGAAATCGTTTTCAATTCAATTCATTTCGAAATCGTTTTCAATTCATTTCATTTCGAAATCGTTTTCAATTTATTTTGAATTCGTTTTCAATTCAATTCATTTCGAAATCGTTTTCAATTCAATTCATTTCGAAATCGTTTTCAATTCATTTCATTTCGAAATCGTTTTCAATTCAATTCATTTCGAAATCGTTTTCAATTCATTTCATTTCGAAATCGTTTTCAATTCGATATAAATATCGTTCACGTCAAAATGGCGTCCATACACGGCTTCATAAATTTCTATTTTCAAATATTCTATTTCAAATATTTCTTTTTCAAAATAGTTGTTATTATCAAAATATTTCGTTCAACACATGACCAATCTCAATGAATGAGTACTGTCAACACATGAACTTTTATTTTATAATATTCTTTATTTTTCAAATTGGAATGAGGCCCAATCAATTACCATATAAAGTTAATTATATGGATTTTCATACAACACATGTATATCATAGCATTGAAAAATAATCAACCATCAACCAAAGTGCACTACACTGCATAAGCATCAAATACAGATATTCAACGCTTATAACAGCCTGTCAATCAATCGATCGACATATTTAATCAATCAGGATGAGTGAACTGCATATTTCATCCTAACACCCGTGTGGGGTTTCAAACAATCAAACACAGATTTTATTTGTGCAGTTGGGCGATGTGTGAAATTTATCGACCCAATCAATATCATTCAAATAAGTGTACATAAACAAACCATCTGGTTTGTAAATGAATATTTATTTATTCACTTCACTATTTTCATATTCACGTTAAAAATTATATTTTTAACGATAAAACATTTTATTTCAACCTATGAATTTCTATTCAATTCATTTATTCAATAAAATGATATTTTTATTTTTCTAACATGTTTTAGAAAATTTCGGCGGCATAACGGCACGATACTAGAAACGGGACAAGGCCTAGCCTTATCCCCGGTCTAGTGAAGGCCCACGCCATTCACACATCAATCAAATCAATTCGTTATGCAAACCGCAAACTTTGGAGTAAGGATCTAACCTAGCCTTACTCCTTCGCCTTATAACGGCGCACGTCTAATCCTAACCAATTTATCGATTCGATTTTTCACACCACAAACCACATTCAAACAATATCGCAATCAATCACCAAACTGTCAAACAAACAAGTCCATGGTCTGTGGACGATTGTGTCGGGTGCTACTAAGCACCGTCTGCATCCTAGTATATATATATAACTAGAAAATAAATAGAAAGGTGAGAAATTCTCACCGATTAGCTATCCTAGCTCCACGGCACTTCATTGATAGAAATCTTCATCGCTATCGCATCTTCGTCATCTTCGCTGCCCGTAGCCACTACATATGTAAAAATCGAATTTTTACTATGCTATTCAATATATAAAATCGAATTTTGACTTCGCTATTCAATATATAAAAATCGAATTTTTTTTTCTTTTGCAAGTTCAAATCTTTTTCTACTAAAAGATTAAACTTTTTTTCCTATTTTAAAGTTCAAAATAAAATCAGTTTTTCGCTTTCATAAAAATGCAGTTTTTTCATAACTTAAAAAATAAAAATACAGTTTTTGCCTTATTTAAAAATTCAGTTTAAAAATCATTTAAAAATCAGTTTTCTAATCTAAAATAAAATTCAGTCTTAAACCTAAAATAAAATTCAGTTTTAAACCTACCTAAAATCAGAATTTTAAAAACATAAAAATCGGTTTTTAATATTAACAAAATCAGTTTTATAAATTAAGTAAAAATCAGTTTTATAAATAAAGTAAAAACTTACAGTTCGAAAGGGGGGGGTTCACCACCATCGGAGAGGCTTCGGGTGGCTCTGGGTCGGCGGCAGGAGGAGGCGGAGGGTTGGGGCGGCCTTCAGTTCGTCGGCGGTCATCACTGTGGGGGGGGAAAGCTCTGGCGTTTTCGTCTTCGATTCGAAGGGAGGAAGGAGATGAGCTAGAGGGGAGAGGAAGGCGCGACTTTAGGGGGGAGCGGCGGTCCATCGTCGGCGTCAGCAAGGGGGAGGAAGAGGCGTCGCGATCTGAAACTGGAAGGGGTTTTTTTTTTTTTTTTTTTTTTTATATTTTGACCGTGGTTTGACTTGTGAGGAAAGAGAGAGCTCAAGGGGGTTATATAATATTTTAATTATTTAAATAATTAATTTCTCCATAAAGTAACTTTAAATTTCGATCTCCGAACGAGGCCCAATGACTGTCGTCCCTAGCTAATTACCCCCATTCCGAATACAATGGGATATGTTTCATAAGCCAGTTCGGCTGTTACGCTCAGTTTTCGCTGAAATTAATGTATAAATCTATATATTCAATTTTAAACGTACATTTCAATTTACCGGGGTCACATACTAACTTTAAAAATTCTAGAAAAATATTTTCTAGCTTCGTATTGACGATACGGTCCTAACAAAACTAGTTTCGTCGAAATCTGAGACCGTTAGAAAAATGGCCAATTTCCAGTCGATTAAAATCAACTGAAACTGGTCAAACGCGTTTTCCTTTGCCACGCTCACATATTGATTCGAAAAATTATGAAATTTGAAATCTAGCAATAACTTTACATCACGGACCCAACAAAACTGGTTTCGTCGAAATCCGAGGTCGTTTGCAAAATGTCCATTTTTAAGGGCCTGAATTCCATAGCGACTATTCAGAATTTTCAACTGGACATATCTTTTGATTCCCGCTAAGAAATTTTGATCATTCGGGTTCGTTGGAAAGATATTCACTATTAGATTCCATTATTTTTGGTTTCACTAAAATCCGGATTGTTTTGCACCCGGTACATTCAATTGAAGTTTGAAATCGAATTATCGAACTACCGCGCCATTTTCAATTCTATTTATAATTATATATAATTATTTATATTCTAACGACGACGCGTATAATATATACGTTCGAATATATTCAAAATAAATTTCTCGTCGATATTATTTAAAATAATTCATTTTAAATAATCTAAATTCGCTAAAATGGCCAAAATAAAAATTTTAAACTGGCCCAGATTTTACGGGTTGTTACACAATATGTGAGCGTGGCAAAAGAAAACGCGTTTGACCAGTTTCTGTTGATTTTAATCGACTGGAAATTGGCCATTTTTCAAACGGTCTCAGAATTTGACGAAACTAGTTTTGTTAGGACCGTATCGTCAATACGAAGCTAGAAAATATTTTTCTGGAATTTTTCTAGTTAGTATGTGACCCCGGTAATTTGAAATGTGCGTTTAAAATTCAATATAGTGATTTAAATGTAAATTCAAACGGAAACTGATTGTAACGATCAAATCAGCTTGCGATACATATCCCATTGTGTTCGGAATGGGGGTGAAACGCTATGGGCGACAGGCGGTGGGCCTCGTTTCGAAGTCGTACGTGAAAGTCAACCATTTTGCTAAATTAAATAATTAAATAAAAATAAAAAAATAAAAAAAAATCACTTCCCTCCCTTATATCCTTTCTGGCCCCCCCCCCCCGATTCATTTAAACGATTTCAGAGGAAAAAAAAAAAAAAAAAAGAAACCCTAGAAATCAATCGCGACGCCCCCCGTCTCGACGCCGACGAAGACCGGTTCTTCCCGCCCCTCCATCGATCGAAGCATCGCCGCGCCCCCCCCTTGAAGTCCTCGAGCCCTCGCGAAGACATCGACGCCTGCCTCCCCCGTTCGTCGAACCAGTGACGAGCCTGGAAGCCAGCGCCTCCTGCCATCGTTCGAACCCCCAGTCGCCGCCTCGCCGCCGACGAAGACGAGTCGCCCCCCCTCCCCTTTGCAGGTGCGTTATTTATTTTATTTCATTTTTATTTTTAATATAAAAATTTCGATTTTTTTTACAAAGAATAAAACTGGGAATTTTTAAAAAAGCATTTTTAAAACTGGGAATTTTTCAAAGCATTTTTAAAACTGGGAATTTTTAAAAGTATAAAACAGATTTTTATAAAAGAATTAAAAACTGAAATTTTTAAAGAAGTATAAAAACTGAAAATTTTAAAAGTATTATAAAACTGAATTTTTATAAAGTTTAGAACTGAATTTTTTTTATAAGTTTAAAACAGAAATTTTGATTAAGTTTAAAACAGAAATTTTGATTAAGTTTAAACAGAAATTTTATAAAGTTTAAAACTGAATATTTTTATAAAAAAAAAACAGAACAGAATTTTTAAAAAGGTTTTAAAAACAGAAATTTTTAAAAGATTTTAAAAACAGAAATTTTTAAAAGAATTTTAAAAACAGAATTTTTAAAAAAGGATTTTAAAACAGAATTTTTAAAAGATTTTAAAAACAGAAATTTTTAAAAGAATTTTAAAAACAGAATTTTTAAAAAGGATTTTAAAACAGAATTTTTAAAAGATTTTAAAAACAGAAATTTTTAAAAGATTATAAAAACAGAATTTTTGAAAGAATATAGAAAACAGAAATTTTTATAAAGTAAAAACTGAATATTTTTAAAAGTATAAAAACTGAAAGTTTTAAAAGTGTAAAACAGATTTTTATAAAGGAATTTTTAAACTGATTTCTTTTAAGGAATTTTAAAACTGATATTTTAAAAAGAAATTAAAACTGATTTCTTTTAGAAAAGTAGAAAACTGATTTAAAAAAAAAAAAAGTATTTTAAAACTGATTTTTAGATAAAAGAAAAACTGGTTTTTGAAGTAAAGGAAAACTGATTTTTGATACAAAGAAAAACTGTTTTTAAAAGAAAAGTAAAAAGAATCATATTTTTATTTGTTGAAAGCAAAAGTAAAAATCATATTTTTATATATTGAATAGCATAGTAAAAATTCTATTTTTACATGTGTAGAGAATACGGGCGAAAGCGACAAATAGGCGAAGATTTCTATTAAGAAGAGTCTTGCAGTTGGATAGCTATTGGTGAGATTTCTGATTTAAAAATTTATATATATATGCGTGAAGATGAAAGTGAATTGCTATCTATAAATATATATCTATATATATATATATATATACGCCCCCTCGTCCACAAACCATGGACGATATTTATTGGTTGAAATTGTGGTGAAAATTGAATGATTGTTTGGGATTGTTTGTGATTGATATTGGTTGATTGTGGTTGAAAAATACCCATTTGTGGTTGTGAAATATTTGGTTGAAACCACATAGGATTAGTTTGTGGAAATGAATAAATATATATACATGCCGCCTGCGTGCGAACTAGATGCATGTTTCCCATTGTCAAAAACCGCGAGGTTTTAAGGTAGAGCGAGGAGCCGTACTAGGGACGGTGCCGGTGTAACTACCCTGCCGTTATGCTGCCGAAATTTTGAATAATATTTGTGTGTTTGAATTATTTTCATATGCTTAAACTATATTTATTCCTTATATAGAAAACATTCATGTGTTGAATTGATATTCATTCGTTGTTTAGAAATTCATGTGTTGAATGGTATTCATATTTTGAAATAAATTGCTCGATAATAAAAATCACATTTTTATCTATATCTAAAAACTATTGAAAACATTCATGTGTTGAATTGATATTCATTCGTTGTTTAGAAATTCATGTGTTGAATGGTATTCATATTTTGAAATAAACAGTTAGATAATAAAAATCACATTATTTTTATCTATATCTAAAAACTATTGAAAACATTCATGTGTTGAATTGATATTCATTCGTTGTTTAGAAATTCATGTGTTGAATGGTATTCATATTTTGAAATAAATTGTTTTATGATAAAAATTCTATTTTATCACCTACATGAACTATATAGAAAAAAAATAGTGTTTTGAAATGAGTTGTTTTACAATAAAAATCACATTTTTATTGTATGCATAAATCGTTAAAATATGAAGTGTTAAAAATAGCCACTTGTTCAAAATAAACATATATGAGTTGAAATATTCATTAATTAGCTAATGAAATGATTTGCACCTATTTATGTAACGTTAGAATGAATGGAGTTTTTAAACCAAATAGAAATCAAATATGAAGTTGAATAGAAAATGAAAAACGATATGAACTGTATATATATGTACATGCATATTCATTGAACAGGTTATAGCAAAGGGGCTAGAGAAGAGGAATAAAATTTTGTGCCCGACAAATAGGTACACATTTACTGATTTGTTTGGGTGATGATTTTGAGCTTGATTGGCTAGCCGCTTGGCTTTTTCTTTTTCTTTTTGAGATTAGAAGGACCGGGACGCTATTTGCGATTTCCCGACGCTCCCGGTGCAGGGGAGGTTATGGCGAAATTTTTCCAAAATTTAAGGTGTTAGAAAAATTTTTGAAGTGAAAACGATATTGAAATAGTTGAATGAACTATATTTATATAACTATATAAATATAAATAAAATTAAAACGAAACGAGGCCGTGCAGTTCGTATTTTGAAACCGTGATTTCAAACGACTAGTACGGGAAATCCGACCATTGGATTTTCCCGAAACCTCAACCGTCGGGTTCGCCTTGGAATAATCTTTCCAACGGCACCAACCTTGTAAAAATCCAACGGTTGGATTGTCTGGAATGTTTAATTCAAATCTGAAGAAAAACAGCGCCAGAATCGATTATATTTATTTATATATATAAATATAATTATATTTAATCGAATAACGACGCTGCAGTTCGTAATTTGAAATCGAAATTTCAAACGATTGTACCGGGAGATCCGACCGTCGGATTTTCCCGAAACTGGAACCGTTGGATTCGTTTTGAAAAGACCTTTCTAATGATGTAAATTTTGTGAGGATCCAACGGTTAGATTTTCAGATATGTGTAAATCAAATCTGAAGAAAAACAGCGCCACGGCCACGTTATGGCCCGAAACGTCGTTTTAAATATATTAGCTATTTTAAAATAAATAAAAATAGCGATAAATAGTTATAAAATATCGTAAGCGATATGGAATGGAAATGAACTGAATTTGCTTGATTTATGTGATGTTTGATGGTTGAATGTGTTTGGTGTGAAAACTATATTAAAGAACACAATTGGTGTTGTCGAATAATTTAACCATTGAAATAAATCGATTTGAAATTCTAAATATACGTGAATTATTTGAAAAGGCCGAGTTAATTCTCATTTCGAATAATCGACCGACGATTGAAATTCGAAGATGATGACGATGGTCGAAGACCGGAGATCTTCACCTCGTTTGGATGGTAACCGAGGTCCTGATTGGGAGGCATCCCGAAATATGGATAATGAGTGGTGATCGTTCAGACGTACGTGTTGATCGAAGGGTTTGCGAGGTATTTAGTGCCTCCGGTTTCGTTCAGACCCAGAACGGACTTGTAAATGGACTGTGTGTCCGACATTGGAATTTGTTCTGTGTGATTGATAGCCATCAGTTGCACGGGGTGAATTGCCTGTGTGGCATGCTAAGATGCAGCGATCAGGGCTTCTGTTGAAAAGCAAAGTCTTGTGGTGATGATCAAAGCACCGCCTGTGTGGCGTAGCTTTGTGTATAACGTGAATTCGCGAGCCTCACACCCCGGTAGGAACCTAAAACGGGAGGAAGGACCTCAGGGAGGGCATGCGTTTCTTTCTAGCTAGGGTGGTGTCAGTGACCTACCAGCCCTGACATTTATATACTTTTCACCTATGTGGTTGTTGCTGTTGCGAGGCGCCTCGGTTTGATCGGACGATCCGGGTCCGATGGAGTCATTCGTTGGCTCGTTTGCGCCCCAAAGGGCGGGGAGACGTATTGTTTAGGTATAATAATCCACATCGGTGGACCGGCCCTGACGATCCAGGGGGCAGTTGCGGCTGTTCCTGAGACATGGTAGGCTAGATTGTCTCGAATTCGGTAAGGACTATCTTTTGCCTTGGTTCATGACGGAAATCCAATTTCCAAATACGACATCGTGCGATTTCGATTGTATATATATATATTTGGCGACATAGTGGCATGGGACGCTCATGTCGTCTATGATTGATAGTTATGATTTGAAATTGTTTTCAAAACATATAAACACTAGCAATAATATCAAATGCCTTTGTTTTATTCGTATCAAGCATATCTTGGCCGTTATAAGGAAAAAACTCTATCCTCCGGTTTGCGTTGCATTGTGTGATGGGAACTGAGTCTTATAACGGCTTCATTTTTATAAAAAGCATAGCGATGTTTAAAAGAAAGATTTGTTTTAAAGCACTGGCAATCCAATGGAGTAAACCCGTTCCGCGAAAGTGGCGTGGTCCTGTGATTAGCCAAACTATATATGTGTTGAGTAGATTTCTCATACCAGTCCCATGACTGACTCGTAGTTTGTTTCACTCTCAAACTCGGGTGCCCCTTTTTCTACACGGGCAGCCTTGTATTCAGGTTTAGCTGGTTCTTTCTGGATAGCTGGAGCTGAAGATGGATTCTATCATTTATTTCTTTTTATGCTGTTCAGCTCCTATTGTACATATTTTGTTTATTTCCGCTGTAGACATTTATGTATAGCTGAACTGTACTTGTACTAAGTAAGATCCTGTATACTGTGTAACTCTGATGATTACTTTTATCCAGTATATTTTGTTGTTCATTCTGGTGTATTTATTTAATTCTGTTCTGCTATTTTATGTTTCTGTGTTATATTCCAAAAGATAACCTTGTTTCCGTGAGAACGGGAAATCGGGTCGTCTCAACGTGGTATCAGAGCTTTGGTTAAGCTTAGTTCTGGAATATAACATTTGAACGAACTCGTCAGAAATAGAACCAGTAGTGTTCTAGGACGGGTAACTCAATACAGATAGGATCAGTAATATCCTAGTTTGAGTAAAGCAGAATGAAATTACACCTCGATAGACACATTTACATTCAAGTATTTGTCTCTATATTTTAAAATACCTTTTCTGTGACCTGACACTTGATCTGCTATTTGCAGAAGAACTAGAAAATGAGTGCCAGAAATAGAAGAAGTAGTACTGACCCGGATATAGAAGCTCTATTCATGAAATATAGAAATCTGGGTGGAAAGCCGTTCTCGGGCGAAGAATCTATTATGAGAACACAAGCATGGGTTCGTTCGGCTGAGAAAATCTTCGAAGCATTAAAGCTGAGGGATGACCAGAAAAGATTACTGGCCTCCT
The DNA here is from genome assembly GCA_030737875.1 of Allium sativum. Classification (NCBI taxonomy): domain Eukaryota; kingdom Viridiplantae; phylum Streptophyta; class Magnoliopsida; order Asparagales; family Amaryllidaceae; genus Allium; species Allium sativum. The sequence goes on from CM060924.1 coordinate 880,558,594, forward strand.
GGGCTCTCAAAGATGAAGCTTTGTTCTGGTGGGATTCAATTATTAAGGATAATCCAGAAGGTGATATCACCTGGGATAGATTCAAAGTTATTTTCTTGGAAAGATTTACTCCTCCCGAAGCGACCGAGCGACTATGCGATGAATTTTCCTATCTAATTCAAGGCGATATGACCATCCCAGAATATCACAAGAAATTCAATGAACTTGCTCACTTTGCTCCCCATCTAATTCAAAATCCGAAGGGGAAAAATATGAGATTTATTCACGGGCTTCAAAGGAAATACCAGAATAAGGTATTGGGGCATGTGAAGCTTCCTTTTTCTGAAATGATATATATGGCCTATCAGTATGAAGATCTCCATAAGAAAGGAATGTTGCGAGACGAAGAAGAAATCAGCTCTAGCAGCAAAAGGAAATTTGAGGCTGATAGCCCAGAGACAAGTGAGCAGCCTGAGGCTAGTACGAAGGTTGAAGTCAAAAAGAGGCAGAAGATCAATCAGAAAAGGGTAAAGGCAGTCGTATGTCTAAAGTGCAATCAGCAAGGGCATTCGATGAGAAATTGTAGATCTTCGAACAGACGAAAGGGTGATGGGTCTAAATCCGGGATGAATCTTCAAGAAAATAGTAAATGCAATCTCTGCCATCAGGCTGGTCACGTAAAGCAAGATTGCTGGCAGTTGAAAAAGACTGAATTAGTTCAAGTGAATGAAGTGGCAGAAACTTCTGAGCCCTCAGCTATTCAGGAAAGGCCAGATGTTTTAGAAGGCACGCTAACTGTCAAAGACATCCCAGTTAAAGTACTGTTTGACACAGGCGCGTCACGAAGCTTCATTGCAAAGGATGCAGCTAGGAAACTGGATTTGAATTTGAAAAAGCTCAAAGAGCCCATGACTGTCCAGAATCCGGTTGGGGGTTCCATTGATCTAAGTTGGGTTTGTGGAGTGCCGGTTTCCTTCTCTCGTTATCGGTTTCCTACCATCGCAGTCGTCATGAATTTCAAAGAGTTTGATCTTATCTTGGGGTTAGACTGGTTGACCAAATATGAAGCTGAAGTCAAATGCGCCGAGAGAGTCGTAAAGGCAAAGATTAAATCAGGTGATTATATAACCATTCCCTGTGAAGGTCAGAATGCTAATAGAAAAGACTTCTGGGCAGCTTTGAATGTTTCTCCAGCCCAAATAGAAAATATCCCTGAAATCACTGAAAATATTCCTGACCTCATCAAAGATATTCCTGTCGTCAAGAATTATGCGGATGTGTTCGAGGAAGTTGTTCGCTTACCTCCGCAGAGAGAAATAGATTTCAGAATTGCTTTAATTCCAAATGCAAGGCCGGTAGTTCACGCTATTCGAAGAATGTCCTTGAAAGAGAAAGAGGAATTAGACAATCAAACAAGACAGCTAGTATGGAAAGGTCTGATCAGGCCTAGTTTCTCTGATTGGGGTGCAGCAGTGGTGTTTGTCCCAAAATCTGACGGTACTCTACGTCTATGTGTGGATTATCGTGATCTAAACAAGCAGACCATAAAGAACAAATATCCATTGCCGCGGATTGATGATTTGTTAGATCGATTAAATGGAGCACAAGTATTCTCACGAATGGACCTAGCTACAGGTTTCCATCAACTTCGAATTGCCGAAGAGTGTGTTCCAATGACAGCATTCAGAGGCCCCGACTTATTCTACGAGTGGTTAGTAATGCCATTCGGCTTATGTAACGCTCCAGCCTATTTCGTCGATCTAATGAACAGGGTATTCAGAGGAGTCTTGAATAAATTTGTTCTGGTTTTTATTGATGATATTCTAATCTTCTCTAAATCAAAGGCCGAACATGAAAAGCATCTGGAACAGGTTCTAGAAATTCTCAGAAGGAATGTATTAAAAGCCAAGTTTTCCAAATGTATATTCTGGCAAGATGAAGTGAAATTTCTGGGCCATGTCGTATCGAAAGATGGAATCGCTGTGGATCCAAGCAAAATCACAGCTATTCAGAATTGGAAACAGCCCAGTACTCCCACTGAAGTCCGTAGTTTTCTCGGATTGGCTAGCTATTATCGGAAGTTCGTTAAAGACTTTTCGAAGATATCTGGCCACTTAACGAAGCTTACAAAGAAGCATTCTAAGTTCAAATGGACTGAAGAGAGTGAGGAGGCTTTTGAAGAGCTAAAGTTAAGATTAACAACAGCTCCAGTGTTAACCATCATTGATGGCAACCAGGATCTAAAAGTCTGGACTGATGCTTCTAGAGAAGGCCTTGGAGCAGTGTTAATGCAAAGAGGCCAAGTAATTGCTTATGCTAGCCGTCAACTGAAGCCACACGAGAAGAACTACGTAACTCATGATCTTGAGTTATTGGCTATCATATTCTCTTTGAAAATCTGGAGACACTATCTTCTGGGCGAGAGATTTGAACTGTTTACGGATCACCAGTCGTTAAAGTATCTATTCACTCAAAAGGACTTGAATTTGAGGCAGCAACGTTGGCTGGAGTTTCTTGCAGCATATGACTTTGAAATTATATATACTCCAGGAAAAGCCAATGTCGTGGCCGATGCGTTAAGCCGAAAGAATGTAATGATCGCCAGTTTCATCATTGCGACTTCATTGATTGATAAGATATCGGCTCTCCAAAAGGACGACCAATTTATCAAAGGAATAAGTCAGCGAATTCGTGAAGGCAATGCTTCGGATTTCCAGTTAGACAGCGAAGGGATTCTGAGGTTAGAAGGACGAATTTGCGTTCCAGATATTCCTGGGCTCAGAAGAGAGGTGCTTGATGAATGTCACAAATCTAAGCTCAGTATCCATCCAGGTATGAATAAAATGTATAACGACATCAAACGCACATTCTGGTGGAAGTCGTTAAAAAGAGACATCTCAATATATGTCAGTCGATGCCCTACTTGCCAGCTAGTTAAAAGCGACCAACAGAAATTGGCTGGATTATTACAACCACTGGAAGTTCCTGGTTGGAAGTGGGAGCATATTTCTATGGATTTCATCGATGGTTTGCCCAGAACCAGAAAGGGAAATGACAGTATTTGGGTGATCGTAGATCGCTTCACGAAGACCGCCCATTTTATACCTGTCAAATCAAATAGAACTGCTCAGAGTCTAGCGCAGATATACTTCAGGGAAATAGTTAGACTACATGGAGTGCCGCTCAGCATAGTAAGTGATAGAGATACAATATTCACTAGCAAATTCTGGGAAGCATTTCAAGTCGAGCTGGGAACGAAGTTAAACCTAAGCACCGCTTATCATCCTCAGACAGACGGTCAGACTGAGAGGGTGAATCGCATTCTAGAAGATCTATTGCGGGCTTGTGTTATAGATTTCGGTGGATCATGGGAAGACCATCTACATTTGGCTGAATTCTCTTATAACAACAGCTATCAGGCGAGTCTGACAATGTCGCCATTCGAAGCATTGTATGGTAGACCGTGCCGATCTCCTGCTTGTTGGGTCGAGCCTGGAAATAGACTTGTGTTGGGCCCTGATATGATTCGAGAAGCTGCCGACAAAGTCGATTTTATTAAGAAGCGATTACTCGCCGCTCAAAGTCGACAAAAGAGCTACGCCGATAAAAGAAGAAGAGATATATCCTTTGAAGTTGGCGACTATGTATATTTGAAAGTATCGCCGATGAGAGGAGTTATCAGGTTCGGTAAAACTGGAAAGTTAGCGCCTAAATTCATTGGTCCGTTTCCTATTCTGGAACGGATTGGAACTCTCGCTTATAGGGTCAAACTGCCTGACTGGTTGCCTGGAGTTCATGATGTATTTCACATATCTCAACTTCGAAAGCACGTTCATGATCCAGACTTGATCGTGGAAGAAGCAGCTCAGCAGGATATTGAAATTACTCCCGAACTAGCTGTGAGGCGTGAGCCGCTAAAGATCATCGGCAAAGAAACCAAAGAGCTGAGGAACAAGAAGGTTCGCTTAGTCAAAGTGCAATGGAGTGGAGATCCACGAGATTGTACTTGGGAAACCGAGGAGAGCATTCAGAAAGCTTATCCTAGATGCCGAGTAGATATCTCTGATTGACTCTGGTGCAAGGTACATTTAACCTACTTTGCATTACCTTTTAGTTCTCTATTCTGTTGCTATTTTCTTCCCATGGATGTGCATTGTTTATTCTATACTCTGAATATTAAGAAAAAACAAATTGGTTGTTGTATTGTGGGATTGTAGATTTATCAAACCACTTTCGACTTTATTCCTTTTCGGGGACGAAAAGTTTTAAGTGGGGGAGATTGTAACGACCCAGAAAATCTGAACCAATTTAAAAATTTTAAATTGGCTAAAATAATGGATTTTAAATATTTAAAATAAATATTTTAAGTAATGGCGATGAAAACTGAGTTGAAATCGACATTTGAAAACGAATATAATTAATTATAATTATATATAGAATTGAAAATGGCGCGGTAGTTCGATAATTCGATTTCAAACTTCAATTGAATATACCGGGTGCAAAACAATCCGGATTTTAGTGAAACCAAAAACATTTGGATCTAAATGTTAATATCTTTCTAACGAATCCGACCAATCGAAATTTGATAGCGGGAATCAGAAGATATGTCCAGTTGAAAATACTGAATAGTCGCTATGGAATTCGGGCCCTTAAAAATGGACATTTTGCAAATGACCTCGGATTTCGACGAAACCACTTTTGTTAGATCCGCAGTGTCAGGTTATTGCTAGGTTTCAAATTTCATAATTTTTAGAATCAATATGTGAGCGTGGCAAAAGAAAACGCGTTTGACCAGTTTCTGTTGATTTTAATCGACTGGAAATTGGCCATTTTTCAAACGGTCTCAGAATTTGACGAAACTAGTTTTGTTAGGACCGTATCGTCAATACGAAGCTAGAAAATATTTTTTTGGAATTTTTCTAGTTAGTATGTGACCCCGGTAATTTGAAATGTGCGTTTAAAATTCAATATAGTGATTTAAATGTAAATTCAAACGGAAACTGATTGTAACGATCAAATCAGCTTGCGATACATATCCCATTGTGTTCGGAATGGGGGTGAAACGCTATGGGCGACAGGCGGTGGGCCTCGTTTCGAAGTCGTACGTGAAAGTCAACCATTTTGCTAAATTAAATAATTAAATAAAAATAAAAAAATAAAAAAAATCACTTCCCTCCCTTATATCCTTTCTGGCCCCCCCCCCCCCGATTCATTTAAACGATTTCAGAGGAAAAAAAAAAAAAAAAAAAAAAAAAGAAACCCTAGAAATCAATCGCGACGCCCCCCGTCTCGACGCCGACGAAGACCGGTTCTTCCCGCCCCTCCATCGATCGAAGCATCGCCGCGCCCCCCCCTTGAAGTCCTCGAGCCCTCGCGAAGACATCGACGCCTGCCTCCCCCGTTCGTCGAACCAGTGACGAGCCTGGAAGCCAGCGCCTCCTGCCATCGTTCGAACCCCCAGTCGCCGCCTCGCCGCCGACGAAGACGAGTCGCCCCCCCCTCCCCTTTGCAGGTGCGTTATTTATTTTATTTCATTTTTATTTTTAATATAAAAATTTCGATTTTTTTTACAAAGAATAAAACTGGGAATTTTTAAAAAAGCATTTTTAAAACTGGGAATTTTTCAAAGCATTTTTAAAACTGGGAATTTTTAAAAGTATAAAACAGATTTTTATAAAAGAATTAAAAACTGAAATTTTTAAAGAAGTATAAAAACTGAAAATTTTAAAAGTATTATAAAACTGAATTTTTATAAAGTTTAGAACTGAATTTTTTTTATAAGTTTAAAACAGAAATTTTGATTAAGTTTAAAACAGAAATTTTGATTAAGTTTAAACAGAAATTTTATAAAGTTTAAAACTGAATATTTTTATAAAAAAAAAACAGAACAGAATTTTTAAAAAGGTTTTAAAAACAGAAATTTTTAAAAGATTTTAAAAACAGAAATTTTTAAAAGAATTTTAAAAACAGAATTTTTAAAAAAGGATTTTAAAACAGAATTTTTAAAAGATTTTAAAAACAGAAATTTTTAAAAGAATTTTAAAAACAGAATTTTTAAAAAGGATTTTAAAACAGAATTTTTAAAAGATTTTAAAAACAGAAATTTTTAAAAGATTATAAAAACAGAATTTTTGAAAGAATATAGAAAACAGAAATTTTTATAAAGTAAAAACTGAATATTTTTAAAAGTATAAAAACTGAAAGTTTTAAAAGTGTAAAACAGATTTTTATAAAGGAATTTTTAAACTGATTTCTTTTAAGGAATTTTAAAACTGATATTTTAAAAAGAAATTAAAACTGATTTCTTTTAGAAAAGTAGAAAACTGATTTAAAAAAAAAAAAAAGTATTTTAAAACTGATTTTTAGATAAAAGAAAAACTGGTTTTTGAAGTAAAGGAAAACTGATTTTTGATACAAAGAAAAACTGTTTTTAAAAGAAAAGTAAAAAGAATCATATTTTTATTTGTTGAAAGCAAAAGTAAAAATCATATTTTTATATATTGAATAGCATAGTAAAAATTCTATTTTTACATGTGTAGAGAATACGGGCGAAAGCGACAAATAGGCGAAGATTTCTATTAAGAAGAGTCTTGCAGTTGGATAGCTATTGGTGAGATTTCTGATTTAAAAATTTATATATATATGCGTGAAGATGAAAGTGAATTGCTATCTATAAATATATATCTATATATATATATATATATATATACGCCCCCTCGTCCACAAACCATGGACGATATTTATTGGTTGAAATTGTGGTGAAAATTGAATGATTGTTTGGGATTGTTTGTGATTGATATTGGTTGATTGTGGTTGAAAAATACCCATTTGTGGTTGTGAAATATTTGGTTGAAACCACATAGGATTAGTTTGTGGAAATGAATAAATATATATACATGCCGCCTGCGTGTGAACTAGATGCATGTTTCCCATTGTCAAAAACCGCGAGGTTTTAAGGTAGAGCGAGGAGCCGTACTAGGGACGGTGCCGGTGTAACTACCCTGCCGTTATGCTGCCGAAATTTTGAATAATATTTGTGTGTTTGAATTATTTTCATATGCTTAAACTATATTTATTCCTTATATAGAAAACATTCATGTGTTGAATTGATATTCATTCGTTGTTTAGAAATTCATGTGTTGAATGGTATTCATATTTTGAAATAAATTGCTCGATAATAAAAATCACATTTTTATCTATATCTAAAAACTATTGAAAACATTCATGTGTTGAATTGATATTCATTCGTTGTTTAGAAATTCATGTGTTGAATGGTATTCATATTTTGAAATAAACAGTTAGATAATAAAAATCACATTATTTTTATCTATATCTAAAAACTATTGAAAACATTCATGTGTTGAATTGATATTCATTCGTTGTTTAGAAATTCATGTGTTGAATGGTATTCATATTTTGAAATAAATTGTTTTATGATAAAAATTCTATTTTATCACCTACATGAACTATATAGAAAAAAAATAGTGTTTTGAAATGAGTTGTTTTACAATAAAAATCACATTTTTATTGTATGCATAAATCGTTAAAATATGAAGTGTTAAAAATAGCCACTTGTTCAAAATAAACATATATGAGTTGAAATATTCATTAATTAGCTAATGAAATGATTTGCACCTATTTATGTAACGTTAGAATGAATGGAGTTTTTAAACCAAATAGAAATCAAATATGAAGTTGAATAGAAAATGAAAAACGATATGAACTGTATATATATGTACATGCATATTCATTGAACAGGTTATAGCAAAGGGGCTAGAGAAGAGGAATAAAATTTTGTGCCCGACAAATAGGTACACATTTACTGATTTGTTTGGGTGATGATTTTGAGCCTGATTGGCTAGCCGCTTGGCTTTTTCTTTTTCTTTTTGAGATTAGAAGGACCGGGACGCTATTTGCGATTTCCCGACGCTCCCGGTGCAGGGGAGGTTATGGCGAAATTTTTCCAAAATTTAAGGTGTTAGAAAATTTTTTGAAGTGAAAACGATATTGAAATAGTTGAATGAACTATATTTATATAACTATATAAATATAAATAAAATTAAAACGAAACGAGGCCGTGCAGTTCGTATTTTGAAACCGTGATTTCAAACGACTAGTACGGGAAATCCGACCATTGGATTTTCCCGAAACCTCAACCGTCGGGTTCGCCTTGGAATAATCTTTCCAACGGCACCAACCTTGTAAAAATCCAACGGTTGGATTGTCTGGAATGTTTAATTCAAATCTGAAGAAAAACAGCGCCAGAATCGATTATATTTATTTATATATATAAATATAATTATATTTAATCGAATAACGACGCTGCAGTTCGTAATTTGAAATCGAAATTTCAAACGATTGTACCGGGAGATCCGACCGTCGGATTTTCCCGAAACTGGAACCGTTGGATTCGTTTTGAAAAGACCTTTCTAATGATGTAAATTTTGTGAGGATCCAACGGTTAGATTTTCAGATATGTGTAAATCAAATCTGAAGAAAAACAGCGCCACGGCCACGTTATGGCCCGAAACGTCGTTTTGAATATATTAGCTATTTTAAAATAAATAAAAATAGCGATAAATAGTTATAAAATATCGTAAGCGATATGGAATGGAAATGAACTGAATTTGCTTGATTTATGTGATGTTTGATGGTTGAATGTGTTTGGTGTGAAAACTATATTAAAGAACACAATTGGTGTTGTCGAATAATTTAACCATTGAAATAAATCGATTTGAAATTCTAAATATACGTGAATTATTTGAAAAGGCCGAGTTAATTCTCATTTCGAATAATCGACCGACGATTGAAATTCGAAGATGATGACGATGGTCGAAGACCGGAGATCTTCACCTCGTTTGGATGGTAACCGAGGTCCTGATTGGGAGGCATCCCGAAATATGGATAATGAGTGGTGATCGTTCAGACGTACGTGTTGATCGAAGGGTTTGCGAGGTATTTAGTGCCTCCGGTTTCGTTCAGACCCAGAACGGACTTGTAAATGGACTGTGTGTCCGACATTGGAATTTGTTCTGTGTGATTGATAGCCATCAGTTGCACGGGGTGAATTGCCTGTGTGGCATGCTAAGATGCAGCGATCAGGGCTTCTGTTGAAAAGCAAAGTCTTGTGGTGATGATCAAAGCACCGCCTGTGTGGCGTAGCTTTGTGTATAACGTGAATTCGCGAGCCTCACACCCCGGTAGGAACCTAAAACGGGAGGAAGGACCTCAGGGAGGGCATGCGTTTCTTTCTAGCTAGGGTGGTGTCAGTGACCTACCAGCCCTGACATTTATATACTTTTCACCTATGTGGTTGTTGCTGTTGCGAGGCGCCTCGGTTTGATCGGACGATCCGGGTCCGATGGAGTCATTCGTTGGCTCGTTTGCGCCCCAAAGGGCGGGGAGACGTATTGTTCAGGTATAATAATCCACATCGGTGGACCGGCCCTGACGATCCAGGGGGCAGTTGCGGCTGTTCCTGAGACATGGTAGGCTAGATTGTCTCGAATTCGGTAAGGACTATCTTTTGCCTTGGTTCATGACGGAAATCCAATTTCCAAATACGACATCGTGCGATTTCGATTGTATATATATATATTTGGCGACATAGTGGCATGGGACGCTCATGTCGTCTATGATTGATAGTTATGATTTGAAATTGTTTTCAAAACATATAAACACTAGCAATAATATCAAATGCCTTTGTTTTATTCGTATCAAGCATATCTTGGCCGTTATAAGGAAAAAACTCTATCCTCCGGTTTGCGTTGCATTGTGTGATGGGAACTGAGTCTTATAACGGCTTCATTTTTATAAAAAGCATAGCGATGTTTAAAAGAAAGATTTGTTTTAAAGCACTGGCAATCCAATGGAGTAAACCCGTTCCGCGAAAGTGGCGTGGTCCTGTGATTAGCCAAACTATATATGTGTTGAGTAGATTTCTCATACCAGTCCCATGACTGACTCGTAGTTTGTTTCACTCTCAAACTCGGGTGCCCCTTTTTCTACACGGGCAGCCTTGTATTCAGGTTTAGCTGGTTCTTTCTGGATAGCTGGAGCTGAAGATGGATTCTATCATTTATTTCTTTTTATGCTGTTCAGCTCCTATTGTACATATTTTGTTTATTTCCGCTGTAGACATTTATGTATAGCTGAACTGTACTTGTACTAAGTAAGATCCTGTATACTGTGTAACTCTGATGATTACTTTTATCCAGTATATTTTGTTGTTCATTCTGGTGTATTTATTTAATTCTGTTCTGCTATTTTATGTTTCTGTGTTATATTCCAAAAGATAACCTTGTTTCCGTGAGAACGGGAAATCGGGTCGTCTCAAATGTAATTTTGACATACGGTATAAATTCACTTTTAATTACAAAGAAAAATGTAATTTTGACATACGGTATAAATTCACTTTTAATTACAAAGAAAAATGTAATTTTGACATACAGTATAAATTCACTTTAAATTACAAAGAAAAATGTAATTTTGACATACGGTATAAATTCACTTTTAATTTCAAAGAAAATGTAATTTTGATATACGGTATAAATTCACTTTTAATTACAAAGAAAAATGTAATTTTGACATACGGTATAAATTCACTTTTAATTACAAAGAAAAATGTAATTTTTTCCACTATGCAAAATCTACTTTATTTTAACATTATAAAAAAAATGTAAATTCCTTACAACATAAATTCCTACTTTAATTCACATCAAAATAATGTAAATTTCATAACGATGTAAATTCCTACTTTAATTCAGATCAAAATAATGTAAATTTCATAACGATGTAAATGATGATAGATTTATACATGATTCATATTCACAAGGCATACTTCAACGAATTTAAACAGGGTAAAAATCTAATTTCCTACCGATCTATAATTTTAATTAACAGATCTATGATTGAAAATAACGGATCTACAATCATAACATCACAACAATTTGAATCCATAAACCATGGTAACATTCATCGCAGATCTAATTGTGGTTGACTTTCAATTTCACATAACGCAATAATAAAAATTAAATTAGTTAAATTTAATTAAAAATAAATTCTCACCTAGCTTGGAATTGAAATGAAGGTTCGGATTCAATCAGATCTCGTGTTCAAGGTCACGGCAGTTTCAGATCTGGAAGATTTCAATTTGATGTTCATACGAATAAATTAGAACTGACTTTTAACAACTGTCGCTGTAACGCTTAAAAGCGTGGCAAAACTGAGATTGAATTTACCTTTATATTTTCAGAAAGTTCAAAACTTTGATTCTAAATATCTCGAGCTACGGTGAATGGATTGAGGCGCCGTTTGTCGGAGATGGAAGGCCTAGGGGAGGCACATCCATGCCGGGAGTATGGGGAGGTGCGGTGGCGGCGTGTGGGCCCGGCAGCGGTTCGAAGGCCGTGGCTTTGGGTGCTCGGTTCGAGAGCTACAGGGCGCGAGCGGAAGTGTTTCTTGTCGGAGATGGAAGAGCTCGCGAAGTACTTCGAAAAAGTCCAAAGGGGCATACACTAATTCTCCATGGTTTGGGAGGAATCGCAGCTCAAAATTTTGAGCTATATGGGTTCGGCGACGGAAATAAAACGAAGAGGAAGAAGCACTGTTCATCCGTATTTATACGTGTATTCAGCGTATTTTTATTTTATTTATTTATTTAATTAATCCCAAAATTAGGGTTTTTCCATACAACCACCAAACGGACCCCAACGACTGTCGAACAATAGGTTTTGACGTCTTCTGAACGCAATGGCGCTAGTGCCGAGGTCTAATTCTGAAGTTTACAGTATGTTTTCTTTATTTTCAAATTAATTCTTTTATTTTTAATTCGAACATACTTTCTAATTTTACAGGGGTCACATACGAAGTCAGAAAAATCCAGAAAAAATATTTTTGGCTTTCTTATGACGATACGGTCCTAACAAAATTTATTTCGTCGAATTCTGAGACTGTTTGAAAAATAGCTATTTTTCAGTCAATTAATTTTGACTGAAATTGACAAAACGTAGTTTCTTTTTCCATGCTCACATACTAGCTTCAAAAATAATGAAATTTGAAACCAAGCAATAATTTTATATCCCGGACCCAACAAAAGTGGTTTCGTCGAATTCCGAGGTCGTATGCAAAATGTCGATTTTCAAGGGCGATATATTCTCTATAGCGACCTTTCTGAAAATTCATTTGGCCATAACTTTTGATTCCCGCTATGAAACTTCGATTTTTCAGATTCGTTAGAAAGATATTCATTAACAGATTTAAATATTTTTCGCTTCACCAAAATCCGGTTTATTCTGCATTCTCTGCAGTCAGTCAAAGTTCAGGTTTGACTTTTCAAACTACCGTCCTATTTCTAATTCTTTATGTAATTTAATTGAATATATTTGTATTAACTTTGCTCAAAATAAATTTCCATTCGATTTTATTTGAAATAATTTATTTTAAATATTTAAACACCTCTAAAATCTCTAAAATGAAAATTTTAAATTGGTCCCAAATTCTGGGTTGTTACAAGATCGCAGCGATCACAATGGTTACGCCTGATTCCCTCATGAAACATCTGACTGCCGTAGGCTATCTACAGCCCTGCGAATTACGCTAGCAGTCGTGCAAAATGGCAATTTATCATGAATAACTATGTTTGACTAACTCTATTCGACTAACCATATTTGATTAACTCGACTTCGAATAACTAAATTCGATTAACTCTTTTATATCTCGTCAACTTCCCTTTTTATAAATCCTGTTTATTTTCCCAATAAATATTCCTTTATTCTATTTATTTCCTAAATAATTATTCCTTTATTCTATTTATTTCCTAAATAAATATTCCTTTATTCTATTTATTTTCAATATACTTTGAAAATTCCCTTTTATACCTTCACGTATTTCTTACGGTATTTAAAATACCAAACAACGGTGATCGATATCATCCAAACACACATAATCATCAACAGATTATATATCACATCATATACTACAATATATGAAAAACAGTAAAATAAATGTTGAGGAATCTAGTTGGATTCCTCCAACCTGTTTCTCTGCATCACAGATGTTAAACAATATAATTAACATCGATTTCATTTCAATATGAAATATTCTGCTAAACAAAATCAATATTTGATTAACGCTTTATATATATATTTATCGTTATCTATAATTTCAACCAATACACAAGCAATTTAACCAAACAGTTACACACAGCAATCAACAAATGATTTATAGTTCTAAAAATATGTTATAAAAATATAATTGTTCAGAGTTGGTGAGTTTTACTCACATTGGATGATCATCGTTAATAACGATAACCATCGCTTGATTCAGATGGACAATTTATTTCGTCATAAATTGTAACGATCTCCTATTCATTGCCAGCCAATTCCATTTCGTTGCGCTCGTCTATGCGAACCCAACGTGACAACCGGTTCCTAAATTCGATCACGTATGAATGAAATATGAAAATTATAAGTTAAAACAGAAATTAAGTTAAACTTTAATTTAATTTAAATATGGGCTTTTAGACCTTAATCTCGGCCCAAAACTCATTTGAATACCACGTTTGAACTTTACTTCCCCAATAGTATCAATACCCAATCCGAAAATTTTGGTTCTTCTTCCCTGAACAAGTACTGGAACCTCTTCCTCTTCAAATGGCCATTTCGGTTTATTTCGTGACCGGTTTCTCCTTCCATTCTTCATGGAAAACCAAACGAACAGTACGATACTTTTCTTCTCTTGAATCTCTTCATGAAACCGAACCACTTTCTGTGTATATCATCTTCTCCCAAAGATATATGTTCGCACCTGCTCGTACAACTCCCCACAAGCTTCACGCCTTTTTCAAATACATCGCATCCTTCTCACCTTTCATTAGCTTTCACAGTCCTCCCTTTTAGAAAAACCCAACGCTGCTCCTACTTCTCTTTATTTCTGCCTCATTCACTGTTTACCCAGTACCCAATGCGCCCAGCTCCGCATTTCACCGATTCCCAGAGGGTCAGCGCCATCCCCTACTGCGTTCACCACCGGAAAAATGCTTCAGAGGTTAGCACCACCATTAATGCAAACTTCATCACCCAACAGAGTAACTCCCCTGATCCCACTCGAGCCCTTGCTCTGCTTCCAGTATTCGCACAGTCGAAGTGGCTTTGTATTTCTTATTATATAAGCGGATAGAAAGATCTAAGGAGAGATGCGTGGGTTATTTTCGGCCATTCTTTTGGTCTGTGGAGGCGCAAAGAAAACATGGACCAAGCAGTTCTGCAGATTTGGTTTAGAAGGAAGAATATATATTCTATATGGAAAGAATTAAAATATTATTTTATTATATCCAAACTTACCAATGTGTTTTAAGTTATAGAAGTTCATATACCCTGCTACGTACAATTATATCCATGTACGAGTGTTGCCTACTGAAATAAATATACTGTTGTGACGAGCAAGGTGACACGGTTCCAAAAATATATAATACCGGTAGGTTAACTCAAATTGTGAAACCCCAAAAATATTGATATAGGGTGCAAAATGCTCCAAATAAAAAGTTGCTTATCTAATTGATTAAAAATTTCTATAAAATTCTAAAAATTAAATTATCACTACGTCTCAAAAGAACCATGTCTAAATTCGAAACCGGTATCTAGTTATATCAAATAGACTGTTACGGTCGATAAACGATTCTATAGCGACTATTTTAAAATTTGATTTGGACATAAATCAAAATCTACATGACGAAATCCCGATTTTTCTCTTCCACCAAAAAAATATACTTCACCATCTCCATACGTTTCTTGTTTGAGACGACCTGAACTTCCCCGTGAAGGGAAGCACGGATGGCGTTGAGAACAACACACATCGGAACCCAAACAGAAGAACATTTCATTGCTATTACAACAATTTCCATCAGAATACAAGAATATACAGAGTATGGATAAATATTACACATTCAATAAATATCAGAGATTACAATAAATTACATAGCAGCGGAAAAATATTACAAAACACAACTGAAAGTAACACACGGATACAGAGCTTTCCGAGCATCGTTCCAGGTGTAAATCAGGATCCTGTGAATATAAATCTGCAAAACCAAAACTACTAGCTGCCCGTGTCGAAAAGAAGGACACCCAGAGTTTAGGTAAAAACAATAAACTCCAGGTCAGTCATGTGACCGGTATGAGAACTAAAACAGTTATTAATATTGGTTTTTAAAGTTTGGTAAATCAAGGGACCACGCCGTATACCACGGAACGGGTTTCCTCCCAAGAATACCAGTGCATAAACAAACAGCGCAATGCTAAATAAAGAACAATGAAGCTGTTATAAGACCTAGGTCCCATCACACAATGCAACGCAAGCCGGAGGATAGGGTTTTACCTTATAACAGCCAAAGAATGCTTGATACGCGAAATTTTATCTTTTTGATACTATTATAGTATAAAGTGTCAAAACAACTTCAATCATAAATATCAATCGTAGACGGCATAGTATCCCATGCTACTATGTCGCCATACTAGGCTCTACAAATAAAACCGAAATATCTCGTATTGAAAATTGGATTTCCGTCATGAGTCGAGGCAAAGGGGCAAGCTCCTCTCCGCTTCGAGACACTCTAGCAAATGTCTCAGGACTACTCTCTCTGGGTAGCTTCTGGATCTTCTGGGCCGGTCCTCTCATACGTTTGAGGATTGGCAATACCTGAACACACGTTTCCCGGTCCTAACAGACCTATATCCGAGGCGCCTCGCATTCCAACAACCACATAGGTAAAAATAATATAAATGTCAGCTAGTTTAAGCACTGACACTACCTCTAGCTAGAAAGAAACGTCGTGTTCTCCCTGCAGTCACTATCCCGTTTTTGACTCATACCGAGGTATGAGGCTCGCGAATCCAGGCTATACACAAAGCTATGCCACGTAGGCAGTGCTTTGATCATCAACCACAAGACTTTGCTTTTCAACAGAAGGCTTGATCATTTGCCACTTAGGCATGCCACACAGGCAATTCACTCCATGCGGTTGATGTCCATCGATGTACAACCTCTGAGCCCGTACGTCTCAGAGAAGGGCGTTAAGAAAGAGAATAAATTCTCCACCGCCAAACATATGTATATTTAATAGAGATCAATCAGCACAGAATAAAATCCAATGTCAGACTTAAAGTCCATTTACAAGTTCGTTCTGGGTCTGAACGAAACAAGAGGCACTTTCCTCGCATATCCATCGATCTCCAAGTACGTCTGGACGATCACCAACTGATTCCCTCATCTTGGGTGTACAACCCAATCAAGATCATCAGTAATCACCCAAACGATGTGAAGACTTCCGGTCTTCAACCACCGTCTTTATCTTCGACTTATCATCGAATCGGTTATTCAGAATGGGTATAAACCCGGCCTTTCTGAATAACCCGCGTATATAATAAACAAGTGTTACATAAACACAACATATGCCTCATTCCAATTCGTCAGTCACTAACCGTAAATTAGTAAGAGAATAGTTCCCTAAATATTAACTCCGAAGGCCGAAACCAACATCAGATCAATACCCAGGAAACCATTCTTCTTAGCTAACCTACAATTAGTTTCTAAATTTCACATTCTTAGGGAAAGGTTCCCATTAATTTTATCAAATATAAATTCTTTTAAATTTATTCTTTAATCTTCCTTTGGATGTCATTTCAAACCATGTTATGGTTTTCCAAACTAGTCGGGATTAGCGAACCGCACCGAAGTAATTAATTATTTTATTTATCTCCAAAAGCAACTTTTATTTTCGACCTCGAAACGAGACCCACCGCCTGTCGTCCATAGCTAATTACCCCCATTCCGAACACATTGGGATATATGTCGTAGGCTGATTCGATTGTTTCGATCAGTTTTCATAAAAATCAAAATATAACTCTATATATTGAATTTGAACGCGCATTTCAATTTACCGGGGCCACATACGGACTCTAAAAATTCCCGAAAAATATTTTCTAGCTTCGTATCACGATACGGTCCTAACAAAACTAATTTCACCAAATTCTGAGACCGTTTGAAAAATGGTCATTTTCCAGTCGATTAAAATCAACTAAAACTGGTCAAACGCGTTTTCTTTTGCCACGCTCACATATTGATTCGAAAAATTACGAATTTTGAAACCTAGCAATAACTTGAATCATGGATAAAACAAAAGTGGTTTCGTCGAAAACAGAGGTCATTTGCAAAATTTCCATTTTTAAGGGCCAGAATTCCATAGCGATTATTCTGAATTTTCAACTGGGCATAATTTTTTATCCCGGCTATGAAATTTTGATTTTTCGGATTCGTTGGAAAGATATTCTCAATTAGATTCGAATATTTTTGGTTTCGCTAAAACCCGGTTTATTTTTCACCCGGTATGTTCAATTGAAATTTGGAATTGAATTATCGAACTACCGCGCCATTTCAGGCTCGTTATATAATTAAATAAAATATTTATATTCTAACGACAATCTATATAAATATATACTTTCTATTTCTATTCAAAATAAATTTTTGTCGTTATTATTTAAAATAATTCATTTTAAATATTCAAAATTCATCAAAATTGCCAAAATAAAAAAATTTAATTGGCTCAGAATTTTCGGGTTATTACAATCTCCCCCGCTTAAAACTTTTCATCCCCGAAAAGGAACGAAGCCGAAAGATGTTTCACAAACCAACTCAACTTCCATTATTTTCATTACGGCTTAATTTCTTCAACTTTTCAGTTTCTAAGAACTTTTCAAATTTTTCAAAAATTTGGCTGACACCCTAAATTTTCGAAAAAATTTGCCATGACCTCCCCTGCACCGGGGACTTCGGGATATTTCATATAGCCTCCCATGGCCTTCTTCAATCCAAAAGAAAAAGAAAAAGCCAAGCGGCTAGCCAATCGGCTCATAAAATCATCCAAACCCAAAGAAATACAATAAATATGTACCTATTTGTCGGGCAAGCGATTTTATTCTCTGCTCTAGCCTCCTTGCTATGACCTGTTCAATGTAAGTACATGTATATGCATGCAATTCCAAACAATTTACAAGATAGTTCAATATTCGGTTCAATTTGGCCTAAATTCACCGTTCATTCACATAATGGTTTAAAGGAATAGTCATACAACACAACCATCAATCAATTAGTTGATTAGCTTTTCAAGTTCATAACTTTGATACATGTACGGAAAATCATGTTTTGATGCCAAATCACAACAATAAGCCCTATCTAGCTTTGGTTCTCACACAGTCTAATGGAAATATATAGATATCAGACCTTTGAAACTCGAACATAAATTCTGATGATGAGCGATCAATCATCAGAACCATCTCCGGGCGGCTAGAGTATGATTCTATATCTATCCAGTATATTAAAACTTTGATTATACGTTCATGACGCGTATATGCAAAATCTTTATATACTCGATTGTCCAAATTCAATATAAATTAATATTCAAATACGTATGAAATGGTTTAAATTTCAAAACAAAATTGTTTTCACTTTAAAAATATACTCTTCACACTTGTTCTAGGATACTACTGATCCCATCTCTAATGAGTCATTCTTATTGGATATTACTAATCCAATATCTGATGAATTCTTTCGTTTGGTTCTAATGTGTCTTGTTCTCGAGCTCTGTAAACCAAAGCTCTGGTACCAAAATGAGACGACCCGAACTTCCCCGTGAAGGAAAGCACGGATGGCGTTGAGAACAACACACATCGGAACCCAAACAGAAGAACATTTCATTGCTATTACAACAATTTCCATCAGAATACAAGAATATACAGAGTATGGATAAATATTACACATTCAATAAATATCAGAGATTACAATAAATTACATAGTAGCGGAAAAGTATTACAAAACACAACTGAAAGTAACACATGGATACAGAGCTTTCTGAGCATCGTTCCAGCTATAAATCAGGATCCCGTGAATAAAAATCTGCAAAACCAAAACTACTAGCTGCCCATGTCGAAAATAAGGGCACTCAGAGTTTAGGTTAAAACAATAAACTCCAGGTCAGTCATGTGACTGGTGTGAGAACTAAAACAGTTATTAATATTGGTTTTTAAAGTTAGGTAAATCAAGGGACCACGCCGTATATCACGGAACGGGTTTCCTCCCAAGAATACCAGTGCATAAACAAACAGCGCAATGCTAAATAAAGAACAATGAAGCTGTTATAAGACCCTGGTCCCATCACACAATGCAACGCAAGCCGGAGGATATGGTTTTACCTTATAACAGCCAAAGAATGCTTGATACGCGAAATTTTATCTTTTTGATACTATTATAGTATAAAGTGTCAAAACAACTTCAATCATAAATATCAATCATAGACGGCATAGTATCCCATGCTACTATGTCGCCATACTAGGCTCTACAAATAAAACCGAAATACCTCGTATTGGAAATTGGATTTCCGTCATGAGTCGAGGCAAAGGGGCAAGCTCCTCTCCGCTTCGAGACACTCTAGCAAATGTCTCAAGACTACTCTCTCTGGATAGCCTCTGGATCTTCAGGGTCGGTCCTCTCTTATGTTTGAGGATTGGCAATTCCTGAACACACGTTTCCCGGTCCTAACAGACCAATATCCGAGGCGCCTCGCATTCCAATAACCATATAGGTAAAAATAATATAAATGTCAGCCAGTTTAAACACTGACACTACCTCTAGCTAGAAAGAAACGTCGTGTTCTCCCTGCAGTCACTATCCCGTTTTTGACTCATACCGAGGTGTGAGGCTCGCGAATCCACGCTATACACAAAGCTATGCCACGTAGGCCGTGCTTTGATCATCAACCACAAGACTTTGCTTTTCAACAGAAGCCTTGATCATTTGCCACTTAGGCATGCCACACAGGCAATTCACTCCATGCGATTGATGTCCATCGATATACAACCTCTGAGCTCATATGTCTCAGAGAAGGGCGTTAAGCAAGAGAATAAATTCTCCGCCGCCAAACAGATGTATATTTAATAGAGATCAATCAGCACAGAATAAAATACAATGTCAGACACACAGTCCATTTACAAGTTCGTTCTGGGTGTGAACGAAACCGGTGGCACTTTCCTCGCATATCCATCGATTTCCAAGTACGTCTGGACAATCACCAACTGATTCCCTCATCTTGGGTGTACATCCCAATCAAGATCATCAGTAATCACCCAAACGATGTGAAGACTTCCGGTCTTCAACCACCGTCTTTATCTTCGACTTATCATCGAATCGGTTATTCAGAATGGGTATAAACCCGGCCTTTCTGAATAACCCGCGTATATAATAAACAAGTGTTACATAAACACAACATACGCCTCATTCCAATTCGTCAGTCACTAACCGTAAATTAGTAAGAGAATAGTTCCCTAAATATTAACCTCGAAGGCCGAAACCAACATCAGATCAATACCCAGGAAACCATTCTTCTTAGCTAACCTACAGTTAGTTTCTAAATTTCACATTCTTAGGGAAAGGTTCCCATTAATTTTATCAAAGATAAATTCTTTTAAATTTATTCTTTAATCTTCCTTTGGATGTCATTTCAAACCATGTTAAGGTTTTCCAAACTAGTCGGGATTAGCGAACCACACCGAAGTAATTATTTATTTTATTTCCCAATCCCAACCTATTCATCCCATGAAGCAAAACTGGTAATACTCCATATCTAACACCACGGTGTTATCGGTAAAATTAATTATCATTTCACGTTCAAATCTAATTAAAGATTTAACTATCTCTTTGGAGCAAAACTGGTGATACTCCATTCTCGCTCACTTTCCAAATTTGATAATTTAAATTATCAATTCACATTTCAATCTAATTACAGATTCATTAAAACTCCTTTTACTGGGTTAAAGAACTAATGTCATTTAAAACACAGTTCACGATAACCCAAATCACATTCTATTTATTATCGGGTTAAAGAACAAGTGTTATTTAAAACACCGTTCACGATATACCCACAAATCAATTCTAATTCAATTCCAATTAAATATATTAATTAATCGGTATACTTCATTAAATCTAAATAAAAAGATTTAATCTTTTCTCAACGGGGTTTAAGAACAGTGGTGATGAAGACACCATTCATAGCAAACCCAAATCCCATTTGATATTAAATACAAGGCTCTAAATAGAAAATATATCGGCTTATATTCAATATCAAATTCTGAAACCCACAAATACCGCTTTGGAAATAACGATATAAAATATATCTTCCAAATTTCCTCCAAAATATCTGTATAATCGCGGAATCTAATATCGAAATATTCCAAAGACAATTTCGATTCAAATCCATTCCAATTCATATATTGGAAATTCTGGTTATTTAAAACCCATTTCAAATCCAATTTATTTATTTTAAAAATAATTGGATTTTAAATTCTAGTTCAAAACTAGTTCATTTTGATAAAAATCTATTTTTATCTTTTCAAATATGGAGTTTTTCATCCCAATTCTTCACAAATCATTTCTTATGATTTTACACAAATTATTGATATTTTTGATAATTTTATCAATGCCCGTACAGTCGATTTCCAATAACGGCCATCGAACTGCACTTACATCGACCTTTTCTGAAATTGATTTGGACATATCTCCAAATCCAACCGTCAGATTTCAAATCTCTTGTATTCGTTAGAAATCTCTTTTCGATACGAACCCAAGGGTCCAGTTTTAGGAGAATCCGACGGTCGGATCTCCCGTAATGTCCGTTCGAAGTCAATGGTCGAAATTCACGAACTGCCGCGGCGCGGCGCGTTCTACTCAGGCCATTGTATATATAATATATATACACATATTATACATTTCATCGATTTCCTTTTAAAACGAATTTTATAAATCGTTTCAAATTTGTTTCAAAAACAATTTCAACTTTCATTTCAAATTTAAATCAAAATTGAATTTTCCACTATAAATTATTTTTACTTTCATTTCTATTTGATTTCAATTCAAATCGATTTCAATTCAATTTCAATTCGATTACAATTTGATTTGAATTCATTTCAATTCGAATTCATTTTATATTCAATTCAATTCGAATTCATTTTGTATTCAATTCAATTCGAATTCATTTTATATTCAATTCAATTCGAATTCATTTTATATTCAATTCAATTCGAATTCATTTTATAAATATTCGATATTTAAACCTCTTTTCAATATTCATTATAAAAACGAATATAATCGATATAAATATCGTTCGCGTCAAAATAGCGCATCTCTAATCAACACGGCTTTATATTTTTCAATGACTTCATTATTCTATTCAATAAATGAATATTTATTCTATTCAACACATGAATCTATATTTCTTTCAACACATGACTGATCTTAACAAATGAGTACTGTCAACACATGACTATTTTTGTTATTTAATATATTTTATAAAATTATGATTTCTATCGTTTAATTTTTAATCAGACTCCAACCGTAAATTAGCAAGAGAACGATTCCCTAAATATTAACCCCGAAGGCCGAAACCAACATCAGATCAATACCCAGGAAACCATTCATCTTATCTATTTTCCAGTTAGTTTCTAATTCTATATATGATAAAGATGTAAATTTTATTGTTAAAATATTTCGTTTAACACATGAATCTATATTTCTTTCAACACATGACTAATCTCAACAAATGAGTACTGTCAACACATGAATCTATATTTTATAATATTCTTTATTTTCCAAATTGGAATGAGGCCCAATCAATTACCATACAATGTTAATTATATGGATTCCATACAACACATGTATATAATAGCAACGATAAATAATCAATCATCATCCAAAGTGCACCACACAACTGCATAAGCATCAAATATAAATAATTAACGCTCACACAGTCTATCGACCAATCGATCGACATACAACTAAATAATTGGGATTAGTGTACACCAAATATCATCCCAACACCCGTATGGGGTTTCAACCCACAACCACTGAATATTATTTGTGCAGTTGGGCGACGTGTAAAATTTATCGTGCCAATCAATGTCCTTCAAATATGTGTACATAAACAAACCGTCCGGTTTGTAAATGAATATTTATTTATTCACATTCACATTGAAAATTATATTTTTAACGATAAATTCATTTATTTCAACACATTTCACATCAACATCACAAACAAACTTCACAACACATCAAACAAGAATACAAGCCGTCCATGGTCTGTGGACGACGGGTGTCGGGTGCTACTAAACACTGTCTGCATCCTAGTATATATTTCTAACTAGAAAACAAGATTAAAAGTGAGGAGTTCTCACCGAGGGTTCCACTCCGCCGTGCTTTGCTTCTTAACTTCTGAACCGTCTGGATTGGTTAGAAATTCCAATGCACCCTTTTTACGCTGTTCAAATATAAAAATTATATTTTTATATTTCTATTCCTTATATAAAGATCGAATTTTTTCTATCTATATAATATAAAAATCATATTTCTAACCTCTTACTAATATAAAAATCATATTTTTAATCTTTCTATAATATAAAAATTATATTTTTCTATTGCTACTTTTATAAAGATCACATCTTTATCTTCACTACATATGTATAAAAATCGAATTTTTATCCTCACTTTATATATATAAAAATCGAATTTTTATACTCGTTACGAATATTATATTTTTATATCTTCGTATATAAAAATTTCATTTTTATATGTTATCCATATAAATAAAAAATCTCATTTTTATATGATATTCGTGAAAATAAAAATCTCATCTTCATGTATATAAAAATCACAACTTTATATGTTATATATATATAAATAAAAATCAAATCTTTACTATGTTAAAAATCCAATCTTTATCGCTATGAAAACATTATAAAAATCCAATCTTTATCGCTATGAAAACATTATAAAAATCCAATCTTTACGGTGATGTCATACATATAAAGATCAATTCTTTTTGGATATGTTATACATATAAAGATCAATTCTTTTTGCACTTAAAAATCAAATTATCATAGACTAAAAATCAGTTCTTTTCAGTTTTAAATATCAGTTCAAATCGGTTTTAAAAACTAATTCTTACGCAAGAAAATTACTGAAATAAAATAAAAGAATAATAAAGAAACTTACAGTATATTTTTTTTAGAAGGGGAAGGGCTTCGTCATCGGGCGCTGCAGGGGGGGTTTGATCATCGGCGGCGGCTGCGGGCCTAGCGGTGGCGTCGGGTATGCGGGTCGGCGAAGGGGGGGCTGCGTCGATTTGGGAAGAGGGGGAGGAGATGGGGGAAGAGGAGGCAAAGGGAAGAATGGGGAGGCGGCGCCTGGCCTGCGGCGGCATATATGGGGCCCGATCCCCTATTTCTCTCTTTTTTTTATTATGTTTTAACTGAATGGTATACGGGGTGAGGGGGGTTAAGGTTATATAATTTAATTATTTAATTATTTTATTTATCTCCAAAAAGCAACTTTTATTTTCGACCTCGAAATGAGACCAACCGCCTGTCGTCCATAACTAATTACCCCATTCCGAACACAATGGGATATGTATCGTAGGCTGATTTGATCGTTTTAGTCAGTTTTCGTCAAAATCAAAATATAACTCTATATATTGAATTTGAACGAGCATTTCAATTTACCGGGGCCACATACGGACTCCAAAAATTCCCAAAAAATATTTTCTAGCTTCGTATCGATGATACGGTCCTAACAAAACTAATTTCGCCAAATTCTGAGACCGTTTGAAAATTGGCCATTTTCCAGTCGATAAAAATCAACTGAAACTGGTCAAACGCGTTTTCCTTTGCCACGCTCACATATTGATTCGAAAAATTACGAATTTTGAAACATGGCATTAACTTGACATCACGGATCCAAAAAAAGTGGTTTCGTCGAAAACCGAGGTCGTTTGCAAAATTTCCATTTTTAAGGGCCAAACTTCCATAGCGACTATTCTGAATTTTCAACTGGGCATAACTTTTTATACCCGCTATGAAATTTTGATTTTTCGGATTCGTTGGAAAGATATTCTCAATTGGATTCGAATATTTTTGGTTTCGCTAAAATCCGGTTTATTTTGCACCCGGTATGTTCAATTGAAATTTGAAATCGAACTACCGCGCCATTTCAGGCTCGTTATATAATTAAAATAAAATATTTATATTCTAACGACAATCTATATAAATATATACTTTCGATTTCTATTCAAAATAAATTTTTTGTCGTTATTATTTAAAATAATTCATTTTAAATATTCAAAATTGCCAAAATAAAAATTTTAAATTGGCTCAGAATTTCCGAGTTATTACATTGTTTCACGGAAATCCAATTTAAAACGGCTTCTATATATTAGTTTAAAGTTCGAATCGCCAAATTACAAACTACCGCGCCATTTCGAGCTCGATTATAATTATAATATAAATATACGTTCAAACTTTGTTTAAATAATATATTCGTTATTCTAATTCAATTCTAAATTGAATCACATCTTATAAATAATCTAATTCACATGATATTGTGAATTTCACTATTTTCGATTATTTCTGAATTATATATATTATTCTATTATTTTAATTTAATAAAATATTCACTTTATTTAATTAAACAACGATTTAATTCCATAAATCACTATTTTAATAATTAAATACATTAATTATTATACCGAAAAATACGGGTCATTACATTCTTCCCCATTTAAAATAATTTCGTCCTCGAAATTTCTAAGGTAGAAAACTAACCCTATTGACTGGTTAATTTTTTTTTTGTTCACTTCTAACTTCAATTTCCACAAAAGTAATTTCATTCAATTAAAAATTAATTAATTCTTATCTATGAAAATTTTCAAAAATCCTAAAAAATTTCTAGCACCTTAACTTTTCGAAAAATTTCGCCAGCACCTCCTTTGTACTGGTCAATAGGTCAAACTCCAACTCGCCTCTCTGGGCCATCTCCAACCCAAAAGAAAATCACACAGCCAAGCGGCTTGCCGATTCGGCTCATAAATCTTATATTCAATAGAAATATAATCTTGTACCTTATTGTCGGCATATCATTATATCCTTTCCACCTGTTATCAATTTAGCAGGTACAAGGGTCATCCCAATCAATTTCAAATCTATTTTTATCCACAAATCCAACCATTCGCTTATACCTAAGTCGAATTCAATTTTAAATCAAAGTTCCATTTTCGATTTTTTTTTCTTAACTCATCAATCCAATACCATTTCAGATTCTATCTCACAATTCAAAATCTGATTCTACTTGATATATCGTATCCAATTCAATTTCCAGTTAATTGGTTTCAATTCAGTTCCAGCTCGGTTTCACACATTTCTATTTAAATTTGTTTTTAATTCAAACAGTCTCTTCCTGGGAGTTTTAAACAGCTTTGCTTTTCTAAAACCAAATATTCCTTTTTGGATTTCAAACAACTTGTTTCTCGCAAAACAATTCAAAAACAAAATCTTTTCGGTAGAAATCCATCACTTACAACTCGAAAATGAACACTGATGATGTCATGATCATCATCAGAATCTGTTTCCAGCTTTTGAAGTGAGTTCAATACTATATCACTTTCAAAGCCATATTTAAACACTTCCATTTTGAAATTCATTTCAAAATACCATTCTCAAAACAATTTAAAATCTCCCAAGATTTTTAAATTCTCGTATATTTAATCCAAATTCATTTACCAACACTTTTCTAGGGTTTTTAATTTCAATTCTGATTTGAATTTCAGATTTAATCCATCTGCTTTCATATATTTCACTTATATGAATTTTGATTGGTTATTTACATAACCATTTAATTTATAATCTTACTCGATTATTATAACAACCAATATATCCTATACATTATAATCATTTTAATATCAACCTTTTGTATCAAAATATAATTTGGGCAAAATTATTTCATTTACCTTCTTTTCAAAACATACTGTGTCGGTACATCGTATTCGAGTGTTTATAAACCCCTACCGATACAGTGGATCAAACTGATCGACCTGAACATATAAACAACTCATCCAATAAATCTCCACAATATAAAACTATTTTATATTAAATAACAAATAAGCTCTCGTATATATACACTCAAACTCAATCTAAGGTATTACTAACCCCATCTCTACCGAGTCACGCCACAGAGCCAAGGTAAATCGCTTAACCTTATGCTCTGATACCAACTGTAACGACACGGTTTTTGTCGACTTTGGTTATCGACATAAACTCAATGACGACTAACCAAACATCGAAATATACCGGTAGTTAATGAAAGAAATTAGAGGGTGAGAATAGATAAGATAGAAACTTAGAACAGAAGAAGAAGATATAACATCAGAGTAACACGAATCTCACAGCGGAACGAATAACATATAATATATATCATAATTTTGAAATATAAATCTGTACTTGAATATACATATCATTTCCAAAGTACAGCACTTACGACACGGCGGAAATAAACAATAGTTATATGATCCTGAAGCCTCCTGCTCCAGATCTTCAAGTATCTGTTAATCCCGACTACTTGACTGCCCGTACAAAATTGGGCACCCAAGAGTTTAGGGAAAAACAAAACAAAATAAACTCTGGGTCAGTCATGGGACTGGTATGAGTAAAACAGTTTAAAACAGTCTGAATAAGCAAACGATATCTCATAAGACCACGCTGTATAACAGAACGGGTTTTTCCCTTATGAGAATCCAAAATATCTTTATATCAAAAACCTTTTGATATTATAATAATGTCTATCAACCACAATATAATAATCATCGAGCAAAACGCTTTCATCTCACGTTCTACATATATAGTATACAATCAAAACCGCAAGAACGTATTGGGTAATGGATTTCCAACTATGACAAGGTATGAAACCACCTTTCGCTGGTGTATCTCTAGAGGAGAATACACTGAGTTCAACAAGAACATTTTGCAACTCAGCTACACATGACCGACCACTCATTTCGCTTGAGTGTATCGAATGTATATCACTAACGGTTGGGATCAGCAACCGTTTCCCGAATGGGATAGCATCGACAATATATTTTTAGAAGTAAATGAAACTCTAGATCAGGTGATTATACACCCTAATAGGTGCGACCTACATAGCCATACTGCCTGCCCGATTTCTGTCATTTCCTGGTTGTGAGGCTAGAAGCTACGCTTATCTTTTACATGCCACATCTTCATTCACTTAGAATGTCACATTGTCATATCCACCAAATCACAAATTGATTTATCCAAAAATAACACGGGTATACAGCTAAGAGAAATGAGTTCCTCCGCCACCAAACGTGAATACGTTGGAAGAGATCAACTTACGTGATCTATTAGATATACTCTGTCAGACCTTCTTCCATACAAGTTGTCCTGGGACTGGACAAACCGAAGGCACTATTCAGTATATCCATCTTAGGCACTGTTATCTAAGATTTATACAACAGCCCTTGCATTTTAGTCCGTCTTCAATAGTTTCAGCGTATTTGATTCGCAACGCTTATGCCAATACAGAGTGGTTCTTCGGATAATAATCCAACTGGTCTCTCCATATTAACAACGTTAAAATGGTCAAAACTTTGATAATCGGTGATTTAACTATCAAATGAAAACATGTCTGGGTACACACAACGATCTTATTTCCGAATGGAATTATCGATCCAATCATCAAACATATATATATATATGTATACATATATATATATATTTCCTCATTTTCTATGTTTAGAAAATATACGTTATTAACACTGGAAAACATTTTTATGGCTTAATTACGTATCTCTATTCTTCCACATCTATCAGACTCTAACTATAAACTAACAAGAGAACAACTTCCTAAGTATAAACCCCGAAGGCCGAAACCAACATCAGATCGATACTCAGGTAACCATTCAACTTATTAATCTCTAATCGGTTTCTAATTTTTGTTTAACTCCATTTTGATTTACTCTAATTCAATAACTCTATTTGCTTAACTCTTTTTCGAATAACTAATATTCGATTTACTCTAGCTGCTTAACTTCTATTCGAATAACTAATATTCGATTTAACTCCAATCGCTTAACTCTAGATCACAATGGTTACGCCTGACTCCCTCAGGAAACATCCGACTGCCGTAGCTATCTGCAGCCCTGCGAATTACGCTAGCAGCGTGCAAAATGGCAATTTATCCTGAATAACTTTGTTTGACTAACTCTATTCGACTAACCATATTTGATTAACTCGACTTCGAATAACTAAATTCGATTAACTCTTTTATATCTCGTCAACTTCCCTTTTTATAAATCCTGTTTATTTTCCCAATAAATATTCCTTTATTCTATTTATTTCCTAAATAATTATTCCTTTATTCTATTTATTTCCTAAATAAATATTCCTTTATTCTATTTATTTTCAATATACTTTGAAAATTCCCTTTTATACCTTCACGTATTTCTTACGGTATTTAAAATACCAAACAACGGTGATCGATATCATCCAAACACACATAATCATCAACAGATTATATATCACATCATATATTACAATATATGAAAAACAGTAAAATAAATGTTGAGGAATCCAGTTGGATTCCTCCAACCTGTTTCCCTGCACACAGATGTTAAACAATATAATTAACATCGATTTCATTTCAATATGAAATATTCTGCTAAACAGAATCAATATTTGATTAACGATTTATATGTATATCGTTATCTATAATTTCAACCAATACACAAGCAATTTAACCAAACAGTTACACACAGCAATCAACAGATGATTAATAGTTCTAAAAATACGTTATAAAAATATAACTGTTTAGAGTTGGTGAGTTTTACTCACATTGGATGATCATCGTTAATAACGATAACCATCGCTTGATTCAGACGGACAATTTATTTCGTCATAAATTGTAACGATCTCCTATTCACTGCCAGTCAGTTCCATTTCGTTGCGCTCATCCATACGAACCCAACATGACAACCGGTTTCTAAATTCGATCACGTATGAATGAAATATGAAAATTATAAGTTAAAACAGAAATTAAGTTAAACTTTAATTTAATTTAAATATGGGCTTTTACCCCTTAACCTCGGCCCAAAGCTCATTTGAATACCATGTCTGAACTTTACTTCCCCAACAGTATCAATACCCAATCCACAAATTTGGGTTCTTCTTCCCTGAACAAGTGCTGGAACCTCTTCCTCTTCAAATGACCATTTCGGTTTACTTCGTGACCGGTTTCTCCTTCCACTCTTCATGGAAAACCAAATGAACATTACGATACTTTTCTTCTCTCGAATCTCTTTATGAAACCGACCCACTTTCTGTGTATATCATCTTCTCCCAAAGATATATGTTAGCACCTGCTCGCACAACTCCCCACAAGCTTCACGCCTTTTTCAAGTACATCGCATCCTTCTCACCTTTCATTAGCTTTCACAGTCCTCCCTCTTAGAAAAACCCAACGCTGCTCCCGCTTCTCTTTATTTCCGCCTTATTCACTATTTACCCAGTACCCAATGCGCCCAGCTCAACATTTCACCGATTCCAAGAGCCACAGCGTCATCCCTCTACTGCGTTCACCACCGGAAACATGCTTCAGAGGTTCGTACCACCATTAATGCGAACTTCATCACCCAACACAGTAACTCCACTGATCCCACTCGAGCCCTTGCTCTGCTTCCAGTATTCGCACAGTCGAAGTGGCTTTGTGTTTCTTATTATATAAGCGGATAGAAAGATGTAACACCCCGTGAATTCTATAACTTTAAGCTTCACAAATTAAAGTGTAATTAATTCTAAATGAAATAATTAAGGGAAATGGGTTACGCCATTGCGTTCATCTCGGAATTTTGCTTGAGATAGAGTCTGAATTTATGTGAATCGGACTACGTATGAAGGAGTTATGACCTTCGGAAGTTTCAGAATAAAATTTAAAATTCAAACAGCTCGGTTTCAAATTCGAAATTCGAAAAACAGGTTCAAACTGGGCTGGGCGGGAAAATTCCCGCCCAGGGACCAGGTCGACCATAGGGTCGACCATGGTGTCGACCTGGTCACCCCAGGTCGACCTGGGTGTCGACTTGCCAGTCGACCTACCTGGTCGACCTGGCTGGCTGGGTCTGGCTCTGGCTCGAATTTCTGTGGCTCGGTGTGTCATTAGGGCTGACATGTCACCTCTTGATTGGCTCTTTGAACTTTGTATGATCTAGATTACTCCTTTCTTCATTTGAAGGCTCAAAACAATTTAAAAATCTATAAATACACCCTAAGTCTCAACTAAAAATTCACACAAAAAAATAAGATGGGAGTCGTCATGCTGCCAGGAAGGAATTGAGCATAGCCGTCAAGAGAGAGGAGCTTAGAGACGAATCAAATTAAGAAGAAGACTAAAGCTTAATCAAATTAATTAACGCAACGATAATCTACCCAAAGGAACGCATCTCAATTTCAGAATTCAGAATCCAGAATTCAAGATTCTGCATTCGTTGTAAGTATAGTGACTTTTCAGAATATGAATAAAAACTGTGACATGATTCGATGTAAATGAAAATAGAATTGTGTTATTGTATGATAATGATATAAATTCTGTGTATCGTAATGATTCTGTCATGACTTGTGTATTGATATTTGTGGCCTAAATTGATTGATGCAAGCCTATTGAACAATTGTATATGAAAACAATGGCACTTGCAAGTTTGTGGCAAAAACTAGAATTTGATCCCTTTATGTTTATGTCTATGGCATGGACTATATGCATTCACTAAGTCTAAATTATGGCCTATGTAAAAATGTTCTAGATTTGAGACCTTTTATGCCTACATGACCCAAAACCTATGAACACATTCTTATGTTTACTTGCAAGTATAATTGGATCTATGTTAAGTATCGTTTAGGTTTCATAAACTATGCAAGTTCATGTTGAAATAGGCTATATGATTAGATGTTAAAATTGGACATTTTGGTGAATATACAACATGCTAGTTTTGTGGTTGACATTATGCCAAGTTAAACATGTTTAAACCAAAGTTTGTGTAAGCCTAAACTATGCCATTTCATATGTCACCTACTTAGTTATACTTTGATTTGAATGCAAGTTCACATGATCCATGATTTATGTTAGTTGAATCGCTAAATTGCAAGTTCATGCGCCACACACCTTTATGTATTGTAAAATATTACATGTTATTGATTTCCCCTTTTTTCTCACGATTATAAAATTGGGCTGAATTGTGTCGAGCCCAACACTTGTTATAATGTTGCGAACGTACAATGGGGGTAATAACGTTGGGTGTAAAACATTAAAAATATATGTTGGCATGGTTGGCGCATGCCAACGACAATGACATTCTAGTGGTATGAATTGTTATACCCAAGAATAAAGGACATGACATTTACATATAATTGAGAAGTGATAAAATATGTAAATTTAGAAAACATGGTATGCTTAACCCGAGGTTGGATTGAGTTGTGATGTAAACCTGCCCGGACCCGCCCGGATGTCCAGTAGTCACAACAATACCTATCCAATGTGGGTGGTTAAGCATTTAGCCCATTAAGGACCCGAGGTTAGACTGAGCTACGGTGTAAACCTTCCCGGAACCGACCGGCACATCCAGTAACCGTAGCAATATCTGTCCAATGTGAGTGGTCAGGTGCTTTAAAAGACTAAGGATAGATGGTAGGGTTAAGTCAACTATAAACACTTAACCAAATTCAACATGTTAACAAGAATTGATGGGTGAGGTTACGTAAATACCGACACTTAACCACTTAACATGTTTGACTAGAAAACCCTAGTAACGAGGGACCTGTTTCAGCAGTAACCCAAGTTAGGTATCATGGTACCCTGAAACTAGGCAGGGTGGGGTACGATTACTGGGCTGATTGTAAGCGGTCAAAGCAACGGTGGTGGGTGCAACAGTGTAGGTTCTAACGAGGTGCGGGCGTGCACACACTCCGGAGCAGACAAACAGGGCACTGAGGGCACCAGTAGTATAACCTATGCCTTCTAGAGTTGTGTCGGGGCCACCACCATGGGTCTTGATACACCCCATGGTGGGACCAACATAGGTATCTACAATTCTTGGGGGTCGTATGACACATGTTTACGCGAGTAGGAGCCGATCTTTAAATAAAAATGGGGATCACTTCACCCTCAGCATGGGGTGCCAGTTAGAATAAGTTCAAGTAGGTGCAGAGATATAGTGTGGGTGTGATAGTACATTCGATTCTAAACGACACTTCCTTAGCTTGTGACACTTTCCCTTTTTCAGTTTATATCTATCATGCCCTTTTTCTTATTCACATACTGAAGAGTTACTAGATTTACTCAGGCTTTATGTCTGACTCTATTTTCTTTTCGTCTTCTTTTCTTTCGTTTCCCCCCCTCCACAGGGAGGAAACAACCCAGCTTAGTAATCTTTTGCAAGCTTCAAGACCGTAGACGTATGGTTTGGATCTCTTTTGCTCGGATCATGGCTTTGGATATCACTATGGGGATTTTTGTTACTTTTATTTATGTTTTATGCTTCTTTAATAATCAAGATAGTAATGAGGTTGTAATGATGGAAGTATTTTGAGACAATTATGGAAATGTTTTGTTTGAACACGTATTGATGAAATAAAAGTCTGTTTGGTTTCCGCTGTTTAAAATATGTGAATTTATATCTGTCTTGTGTTTATTTGTGGCTTTTACTTATAAACCTCCACCAAAGTTAAGGCATTCCCTTTGTGAGTGACCTTAACGGAGGTGCGGTGTTTCACTTAGTATCAGAGCATAGGTTTACCAAATAAGATTAAAAAAAATTGAAATTGTTTTCAAAAGAAAGTTTAAAGAAGCATTTTTCAAGAAAAAGTGTTATATTTTTAAAGAAGCATAATCCCGCAAAGCCATGTACACTATATCTCTCTATCCTTCGTTTTGAATCTTTCCTTTCTGTTTCAGCATGTCTGGAGACCTTAACCTTCCAGAAGGAGTGCCGATACCCGGCTGGTTTAGGAGGTACTTAGAAGCAAGGGCCAATAGCGCGGGCCCAGTAGACATCCCTCCTCCAGTGGTCGCGGTTCCTCCTCCTCCACCTCCTCGTGGAAATGCCTTCGGCAAAACATGTAGAGACTTCAAGGCTATGGGTGGAAAAGACTTCTATGGGACATAATCCTTTGTAGGAGCAAGAAACTGGCTAAAGGAGACTGAGGATCTGTTTGTCATCT
The DNA here is from genome assembly GCA_030737875.1 of Allium sativum. Classification (NCBI taxonomy): domain Eukaryota; kingdom Viridiplantae; phylum Streptophyta; class Magnoliopsida; order Asparagales; family Amaryllidaceae; genus Allium; species Allium sativum. The sequence goes on from CM060924.1 coordinate 880,592,721, forward strand.
TTGGAGTTGATGACAGGCAAAAGATACAACTAGCAGTGTGGTTGCTTAAAGATGAAGCTTCCTATTGGTGGGAAATTACCAATGCTCAGAGGGAGGTGGAAACATGGGAAGATTTCAGGACAAGGTTTGAGATGAAATTCCTCTCCCAAGCTGAAAGAAGCCTACAAATGGAGAAGTTTCTAACTCTGAAATAGGGAAGTATGGCAATCAGGGAGTATGTTAATCAGTTTAATCAGCTGGCCAGATTTGGGTTGGACTTAGTAAACACCCAACACAAGAAGGCGCTCCGCTTCGTCAAAGGTTTGAATGAGCCTCTACACAGCCTTGCTATGACCCATGTATCCATGGGAGCGACTTATGAAAGCTTGGTGGACATGGCGTTGATACACAAGGAAGACAACAGCAAGAAAGAGACTAAGGTGGAAGAAAAGAAAGAGGGTTTATAAGCTAAGAAAACAGACTTCAAGAAAGGAGGGAAGAACAATAAGCCCCGTGAGAGGAGAAGGTGCAATTTCTATGGCATTGTGGGACATATATCAAAAGACTGCCGAAAAAGGAAGGCAAAGATGGGTGGTTGCTTCCATTGTGGAGAGACTGGGCACCAAGCTAAGGACTGTCCAAAGAAGAAAGGGCAGGGACAGAAAGCCGGATCCACTTTAGGGGGTCAGGTTAATGCGCTAGTGGCACCTTCACAGGAACGAGGTAGTAATATTTCTGTAGAAAGTGTAGTCTATCGTTATGATCATCCAGTTCGCACACTTTTTGACTCTGGCGCATCACACTCCTTTATTTCATATGCCTTAGTAGAATATCTGCATCTAGACACTAGTATGGTAGAGGATCCCTTAGTAGTTTCAAATCTAATTGGGGGCTCCGCTTACTTGTCAATGGTTTGTTTGGGTTTGAAAATCTCTATTCTCAGGGTTGAGTTTAGTTGTAATGCCTTTGTTTTGGGCTTCTCGGGATATGGTTTGATCTTAGGCATGGACTGGTTATCCAGTAATGGTGCCATTCTTGATTGTGAGAAAAGAGTAGTTAGACTCTTGACTCGTCCTGGTAACACTCTAGAGATTTCTTATAATCCCTTAAATGCGGTTATGCTTAGTTATCTAGAGTCGCTTGATGCTTCTGATGAAAATTTTCAGTCAGTTAGAGTAGTCCGCGAATATCCGGATGTCTTTGAGGAGGTGAAGGGCTTACCTCCGAGGCGGGAAATAGACTTCCGCATATATCTTGTGGATAATGCAAAGCCTGTAGCTTTACCTATCAGACATATGGCTCCAAAGGAGATAAAGGAGCTCAGTAAGCAGGTTAAAGAACTTCTCGAAAAGGGGTTCATTAGGCGGAGCATTTCGGAATGGGGTGCTCCAGTGGTGTTCGCAACCTAAGCGGACGGTTCGCTTCGCCTTTGCGTCGACTATAGGGAGTTAAACAAATTGACCAAGAAAAATAGGCACCCTCTTCCCCGAATCGACGATTTGTTTGATCAGCTTGTAAGTGCGACGGTCTTCTCCTAACTTGATCTAGCAAATGGGTTCCATCAGCTAAGAGTAGCTGAAGATAGCATCGATAAAACGGCGTTCAGAGCCCCAGACGGTTTCTTCGAGTGGCTTGTCATGCCTTTCGGCTTGACAAACGCACCCGCTTATTTCGTAGACCTAATGAGCAGGGTGTTCAGAGAATTCCTCAACAAATTTGTGGTTGTCTTTGTAGACGATATTTTGATTTTCTCAAAGAATGAGGAAGAGCATGCTCAGCATCTGAAAGAAATCATGGAAACTCTTCGAGTTCATCAGCTAAAAGCCAAATTCTCTAAGTGCCACTTTTGGAGAAAGGAGGTAAGATTTGTGGGGCATATAGTGTCCAAAGAGGGGTTGGCTGTGGACCCCGCGAAAGTGGTGGCAGTGCAAGATTGGAAGACACCAAGAAATGCAACCGAAGTCCAAAGCATTCTTGGGCTAGCCGGTTTTTACCGAAAGTTTATTAGGGATTTCGCGAAAATCTCAGCTCCACTCACAAGGCTAACGAAGAAGAATCTGGCATTCACTTGGGATTTGGACTGCGAGTTTGTTTTCCAACGATTAAAAAGGGCTCTCACAACAGCCCCAGTTCTGACTTTGCCAGATGGAAGCAAAATGTTCACAGTATACACAGATGCATGTGGAACGGGACTAGGTGTTGTTCTAATGCAAGAAGGGAGGGTAGTAGCTTATGGTGGAAGGCAATTGAAAGTTCATGAAAAGAACTACCCAACCCACGATCTCGAGTTAGCCGCCATCGTCTTTGCGCTTAAGTCTTGGCGCCATTATCTCCTAGGTGAGAAGTTCGCATTATACACTGACCATAAATCGTTGAAATATCTCTTCTCGCAAAAGGATCTTAACTTGAGGCAGCAAAGATGGATGGAGTTTCTTGCCTCGTATGATTTTGAAATTTCCTATACTCCCGGCAAAGGCAACGTAGTAGCAGACGCGTTGAGCCGAAAGAAACTGACCTTAAGCCCGCTCTTTGTAGAGAGGCAAAGCTTGGAGTATATAGCCAGTTTTAACTTTAGGCCCTCCTCGGATTTTGTACCGGGTTTGTTAGCATCTCTCGAAGTACGCCCTACTCTCTTGGACTCAATAGGGGCTGCACAACGTGAAGACCCTCAGCTTGTTGATGTGATTGATAAACTTATTAGGGGTGAGACTTCTAGTCACCTCAGTAGATACGCCATCGATGATAAGGGTTGGCTGAGGCGAGATGGAAGATTATGCGTCCCACAAGCAAGGGAGTTGACAAAGAAGGTTCTCGAGGAAGCGCATCATTCCAAGATGACTATACACCCTGGCGGTGATAAGATGTACAAGGATATAAAAAGAACTTTCTTTTGAAGCGGCATGAAGCAGGACGTGGCAGATTTCGTTTCTAAGTGCATGACCTGCCAACAGGTCAAGGCGGAACAGAAGAAGCCTGGAGGACTACTTCATCCTTTAGAGGTCCCACAGTGGAAGTGGGATAGCATTTCAATGGACTTCATTGATGGACTACCTAGGTCGAGAAGAGGCAATACTAGCATATAGGTAATAGTGGATAGGCTTACTAAAAGCGCCCACTTTATACCCATTAATAGTAGAAGGACTGCCTTATCTCTAGCATCTCTTTATCTCAAGGAAATAGTTCGACTCCATGGGATACCCTCCCGCATTGTTAGTGACCGAGACCCTATCTTCACAAGCGAGTTTTGGCGGAGTCTGCAAGAAGCTGTAGGCACACAGTTATGTTTGAGCACGGCCTATCACCCCCAAACCGATGGCCAGACGGAAAGGGTGAATAGAGTTTTAGAGGATCTTTTGAGACTTTGCGTTCTTGACTTTGGAGGGACTTGGGAGGATCACCTTCCTTTAGCGGAATTTGCCTACAACAACGGATACCAAGCTACCATCGGTATGGCGCCCTTCGAAGCCTAGTATAGAAGACCGTGCAAATCACCAACTTGTTGGTGGGAGTCTACAGATAAGCTTATACTTGGGCCAGACATGATTCGAGAGACTTCGGAGAAAGTGGACCTGATACGAAGGAGAATGAAGACTGCCCAAGACAGGCAGAAGTCCTACGCCGACAAAAGAAGGAACGACCTTGAGTTTGAGGTTGGGGACAGGGTTTTCCTTAAGGTATCTCCCTTAAGGAACGTCGTTCGCTTTGGATCCATAGTAAAGCTAGCACCAAGATTTGTAGGACCGTTTCCTATCATCGAGAAGGTCGGGAAGATGGCCTATAGATTAGAGCTACCCGAGAGACTGGCCGGAGTTCACAACGTCTTTCATGTTTCTCACCTCCGGAAGTGTTTGCATGAGTCTGCGGAAGTGGTGGAACCTAGCATTCTAGAAGAAGCCGAAGTGGAACGTGAAGCAACTGTGAGGAGAGTTCCATCCCGCATCTTAGGAACTGAAGTGAAAAAGCTACGCAACCGCGAAGTCAAACTCGTTAAAGTTCAGTGGAGCGACGCCGAGTAAGACGCGACTTGGGAAACTGAGGACAAAATACGCGCTGCCTACCCTTTTCTTTTTGAGGGTACATCTTTGATCTCTCTTTTTCCTTTGGTTATGCTCTGTCTTTTTAGGTATATCTCCTCGGTCCTTTTCCTAACTCCTTAGGTAGAAAACAAATGGATGCAAACATGTATTTGAAAACATGTTATGGATGATGACTGCAAATGGTTACTAGTGATTGCTAGTGGTTACTCGTGGATGCATATACACACACACCCTAGGTTTTAGATCGGCTCAGTCACTTCATATTGCATATGCATATATGTATTCTCATTTGCATATGGTTGAAACTTGATATGCTATCATATGGTTGTGGCATTTGTATGAATAAGTTGTGCACTCATGTAGAATTATAAGTAGGAAAAAAAATTCGCATACATAATGGATTCATGACACTTACATGATTCGCATTAAGGAGGTCAACTGAATCAGTACACCGTCTGATTTCTGCATTAGATAAGGACATGTACACACACTATACATATGATCATGAAGCATTAGAAGTCTTTTAAGGATAGTGGACGCCTGTGTTTGTTGGTTGAGTAGATGGACTGTTGGATGGTAGGATATACATTCTTCCTAACTTGAAGATTTCGGGGACGAAATCCTTTTACCGGGGGGGGGGGGAATGTAACACCCCGTGAATTCTATAACTTTAAGCTTCACAAATTAAAGTGTAATTAATTATAAATGAAAGAATTAAGGGAAATGGGTTATGCCATTGCGTTCGTCTCAGAATTCTGCTTGAGATAGATTCTGAGTTTGCGTGAATCAGACTTCGTATGAAGGAGTTATGACCTTCGGAAGTTTGAGAATAAAATTTAAAATTCAAACAGCTCGGTTTCAAATTCGAAAAACAGGTTCAAACTGGGTTGGGCGGGAAAATTCCCGCCCAGGGACCAGGTCGACCATAGGGTCGACCATGGTGTCGACCTGGTCACCCCAGGTCGACCATAGTGTCGACCTGGGTGTCGACCTGCTAGTCGACCTACCTGGTCAACCTGGCTGGCTGGGTCTGGCTCTGGCTCGAATTTCTATGGCTCGGCGTGTCATTAGGGCTGATATGTCACCTCTTGATTGGCTCTTTGAACTTTGTATGGTCTAGATTACTCCTGTCTTCATCTGACGGCTCAAAACAACTTAAAAATCTATAAATACACCCTAAGTCACACTAAAAATTCACACAAAAAAAATAAGATGGGAGTCGTCATGCTGCCAGGAAGGAATTGAGCATAGCCGTCAAGAGAGAGGAGCTTAGAGACGAATCAAATTAAGAAGAAGACTAAAGCTTAATCAAATTAATCAACGCAACGATAATCTACCCAAAGGAACGCATCTCAATTTCAGAATTCAAAATCCAGAATTCAAGATTCTGCATTCGTTGTAAGTATAGTGACCTTTCAGAATATGAATAAAAACTGTGACGTGATTCAATGTAAATGAAAATAGAATTGTGTTATTGTATGATAATGATATAAATTCTGTGTATCGTAATGATTCTATCATGACTTGTGTATTGATATTTGTGGCCTAAATTGATTGATGCAAGCCTATTGAACAATTGTATATGAAAACAATGGCACTTGCAAGTTTGTGGCAAAAACTAGAATTTGATCCCTTTATGTTTATGTCTATGGCATGGACTATATACATTCACTAAGTCTAAATTAAGGCCTATGTAAACATGTTCTAGATTTGAGACCTTTTATGCCTACATGACCCAAAACCTATGAACACATTCTTATGTTTACTTGCAAGTATAATTGGATCTATGTTAAGTATCGTTTGGGCTTCATAAACTATGCAAGTTCATGTTGAAATAGGCTATATGATTAGATGTTAAAATTGGACATTTTGGTGAATATACAACATGCTAGTTTTGTGGTTGACATTATGCCAAGTTAAACATGTTTAAACCCAATTTTGTGTAAGCCTAAACTATGCTATTTCATATTTCACCTACTTAGTTATACTTTGATTTGAATGCAAGTTCACATGATCCATGATTTATGTTAGTTGAATCGCTAAATTGCAAGTTCGTCCGCCACACACCTTTATGTATTGTAAAATATTACATGTTCTTGATTTCCCCTTTTTTCTCACGATTATAAAGTTGGGCTGAATTGTGTCGAGCCCAACACTTGCTATAATGTTGCGAACGTACAACGGGGGTAATAACGTTGGGTGTAAAACATTAAAAATATATGTTGGCATGGTTGGCGCATGCCAACGACAAGGGCATTCTAGCGGTATGAATTGTTATACCCAAGAATAAAGGACATGACATTTACATATAATTGAGAAGTGATAAAATATGTAAATTTAGAAAACACGGTATGCTTAACTTGAGGTTGGATTGAGTTGTGACGTAAACCTGCCCGGACCCGCCCGTCTGTCCAGTAGTCACAACAATACCTATCCAATGTGGGTGGTTAAGCATTGAGCCCAATAAGGACCCGAGGTTAGATTGAGCTACGGTGTAAACCTGCCCGGAACCGATCGGCACATCCAGTAACCGTAGCAATATCTGTCTAATGTGAGTGGTCAGGTGCTTTAAAAGGCTAAGGACAGATGGTAGGGTTAAGTCAACTGTAAACACTTAACCAAATTCAACATGTTAACAAGAATTGATGGGTGAGGTTAGGTAAATACGGACACTTAACCACTTAACATGTTTGACTAGAAAACCCTAGTAACGAGGGATCCGTTTCAGCAGTAACCCAAGTTAGATATCATGGTACCCTGAAACTAGGCAGGGTGGGGCACGATTACTGGGCTGATTGTAAGTGGTCAAAGCAACGGCAGTGGGTGCAACAGTGTAGGTTCTAACGAGGTGCGGGCGTGCACACACTCCGGAGCAGACAAACAGGGCACTGAGGGCACCAGTAGTATAACCTATGCCTTCTAGAGTTGTGTCGGGGCCACCACCATGGGTCTTGATACACCCCATGGTGGGACCAGCATAGGTATCTATAATTCTTGGGGGCCGTATGACACATGTTTACGCGAATAGGAGCCGATCTTCAAATAAAAATGGGGATCACTTCACCCTCAGCATGGGGGGCCAGTTAGAATAAGCTCAAGTAGGTGCAGAGATATAGTGTGGGTGCGATAGTACATTCGATTCTAAACGACACTTCCTTAGCTTGTGACACTTTCCTGTTTTCAGTTTATATCTATCATGCCCTTTTTCTTATTCACATACTGAAGAGTTACTAGATTTACTCAGGCTTTATGTCTGACTCCATTTTCTTTTCGTCTTCTTTTCTTTCGTCCCCCCCCCCCCAGGTCCACTGGGAGGAAACAACCCAGCTTAGTACTCTTTTGCAAGCTTCAAGACCGTAGACGCATGGTTTGGATCTCTTTTGCTCGGATCATGGCTTTGGATATCACTGTGGGGATTTTTGTTACTTTTATTTATGTTTTATGCTTCTTTAATAATCAAGACAGTAATGAGGTTGTAATGATGGAAGTATTTTGAGACAATTATGGAAATGTTTTGTTTGAACACGTATTGATGAAATAAAAGTCTGTTTGATTTCCGCTGTTTAAAATATGTGTATTTATATCTGTCTTGTGTTTATCTGTGGCTTTTACTTATAAACCTCCACCAAAGTTAAGGCATTCCCTTTGTGAGTGACCTTAACGGAGGGGGGGTGTTTCAAAAGATCTGAGGAGAGATGCGTGGGTTATTTTCGGCCGTTCTTTTGGTCTGTGGAGGCGCAAAGAAAACGTGAACCAAGCAGTTCCGCAGATTTGGTTTAGAAGGAAGAATATATATTCTGTATGGAAAGAATTAAAATATTATTTTATTATATCCAAACTTACCAATGAGTTTTAAGTTATAGAAGTTCATATACCCTGCTACGTACAATTATATCCATGTATGAGTGCTGCCGACTGAAATAAATATACCGTTGTGACAAGCAAGGTGACACGGTTCCAAAAATATAATAATATCGGTAGGTTAACTCATATTGTGAAACCCTAAAAATATTGATATAGGGTGCAAAATGCTCCAAATAAAAAGTTTCTTGTCTAATTAATTAAAAATTTCCATAAAATTTTAAAAATTAAATTATCACTACGTCTCAAAAGAACCATGTCTAAATTCGAAACTGGTATCTAGTTATATCGAATAAACCATTACGGTCGATAAACGGTTCTATAGAGACTATTTTAAAATTTGATTTGGACATAAATCAAAATCTACCCGATGAAATCCCGATTTTTCTCTTCCACTAGAAAAATATCCTTCACCAGCTCCATACGTTTCTTGTTTCATGGAAATCTAATTTAAAACGGCTTCTGTATATTCGTTTAAAGTTCAAATCGCCAAATTACGAACTACCGCGCCATTTCGAGTTCGATTATAATTATAATATAAATATACGTTCAAACTTTGTTTAAATAATATATTCGTTATTCTAATTCAATTCTAAATTGAATTATATCTTATAAATAATCCAATTCACACGATATTGTGAATTTCACTATTTTCGATTATTTCTGAATTATATATATTATTCTATTATTTTAATTTAATAAAATATTCATTTTATTTAATTAAATAACGATTTAATTCCCTAAATCACTATTTTAATAATTAAATACATTAATTATTATACTGAAAAATACGGGTCATTACACAAATACATTGATATTCGTCATCATTTCCTTAGATATAATATCGAGAAAGGAAATATATGTCTCGAATATGTCCAAACTGATAATCAACTAGCGGACATCTTCACTAAGCCTCTACTTGAATCTAGTTTCATTAAGTTATGTAGAGAGCCTGGTCTTATTTCTCGAAAAGAACTTGATAAGTAATGTTATCACTAAGGTTATATTTTTGTTAGTTCTTTTCACATCCGGTTTATGCTTACTCAAAACATTAGCTATTTTTAGCTAATTGTTATCTTTAAAAAAAATTAATATGAGCTTCTTATTTTTTCTACGGCCGGTTTTTTCCTAGTATTTCTCCTCCATAAGTTTATATACAGGAACTCCTATATAAGCTTGACAAAATTTCACTTTTTTTCCATCTCTCCCTATCTGAGCATAAAGTTTATATAGTTCATTTTGACACATATTTGTGATGAGTGTGCTCAAAAATTCCATATATCTGTCATAAGTTCTGAGCCGAAAGAGTATTACTCTCCCGAAACTCTGAAACACAAATCAAAGTGTCATCACAAATGCAATCATAGTCCTGGTAATACGTCAACTTCGAAACGGGCAAAGAAAGCGTTGTTTTGTTCACCCCGCACCAGATAGAAGATCAACGATATTCATCATTATCAAGAACATCAAACCGATCGTCAACTGCAGCTACATTATGAGCAACAACTGACATCGGAACGACTATCGCTTTTAGAAAGAATGGCATCATACTTTTGTGGTTCAAACAAACATGGCGTATACGAGTCAATGCCGCATGTACCTTCATCCTCCAGGAGTCCAAATTATTGGGAAAGATACTATAATCGAAACGAAGGTGCAAAAGAAAAGTGGTCGCCGTGGACACCACGCATAAACGATGTCAAAGAGGAGTCAACCGATCATAATTACTCTACCTCTCATTAAGAATTTTTAATTAATATTGTGATTGTATTCTCGTATATTTTTCATGTTCTAATAATATATGTATCTCTTTTTGAATAAATTCAATTTTATCTAGATCGTGAAAACAGAAATAGAACAAAAATTAGAAAAAACAGCTCCCAGCAAAACCAGTCGACCGGCCAAAATCCACCGGTCGACCGTTTTGTCTTCTGACCAAAAATGGTCGACCGGTGAATTAATGGCGGTCGACCGGTTACGGGCTTTTCTGTTTTTAAAATACATATATGGTCACATTTTTTTACTCCATGCTCTCACTTTTTCCTCCAAACGTTTTCTACTCCAAAACCCTCATAACCCTAGAACTCAATTCTTCTTAAAATTTCATCCAAATGGCTCCTCCACAAAAGAAATAAAGCAAGCTTCATCATCCAAAACACAACCGATCGTTCTCTCTGTCAAGAAATGGCCTGTTTATCCAATTGCAATCAAAAGGTGGAATGAGATGAAAGATTTTAAAATCCATCCAGGTTCGTACATTAAATTCGATGATTTCTCTAATTATCATGTTCTTGACTTAGCAAAGAATGCTGATATTGAAAACCTACTTGACTTTAATCAAAATAATGTGGAAATTAACCATGTTATGATAAAGTTATTCTATGCTAATCTAAACTTAGAGAAATACAAGTCCGAAAATTCCTCTCAATGCCATTGGTCCATGGTTTCTGGCAAACAAGTCTATATCTCATGTGAAAGAATGGCAAATGTAATAACACAGAAAATCAGAACCAATTTAAAATTTTTATTTTGGCAATTTTAATGAATTTTGAATATTTAAAATGATTTATTTTAAGTAATAACGAGGAGAAATTTATTTTGAATAGAATTAGAACGTATATATTTATTTGAATCGACGTTAGAATATAAATAATTATTTATAATTATAAAAGGAATTAAAAATGGCGCGGTAGTTTGAAAATTCAATTTCAAATTTCAAATGAATGTATAAGATTCAAAATAAACCAAATTTTAGCAAAACCAAAAATATTAGAATCTATTTGAAAATATCTTTCCAACAAATCCGAAAACTTAAAATTTCATAGCGGGAATAAAAAGTTATGCCCAGTTGAAATTTCAGAATAGTCACTATGGAATTTTGGCCCTTAAAAATGGAAATTTTGCAAACGACCTCCGTTTTCGGCGAAACCACTTTTGTTGGATCCGGGATGCCAAGTTATTGCTAGATTCCAAAATTCGTAATTTTTGAAAGCGATACGTGAGCGTGGCGTAAGAAAACGTGTTTTGATAGTTTCTATCAATTTGGATCGACCAGAAAATGGCCATTTTTCAAACGGTCTTCAAATTTGACGAAATTAGTTTTGTTAGAACCTTATAGTCAATACGATGGTATAAATAATTTTTTGGAATTTTCTGAGTCGGTATGTGGCCCTGGTAAATTAAAATGTGCGTTTAAATTTAATATATACTGATTTATATTGTAAATTTAACGAAAATTGATTGTAACGATCGAATTGGCCTTCGTGACATATCCCATTGTATTTGAAATGGGGGTAATTAGTTAGGGATTACAGTCGGTGGGTTTGATTTCGAGTTCAAAATGAAAACTAACTTTTGGAGAATAAAATAATATAATAATTAAATAATCATATAAATTCAAAACCCCCTATCCTCATCTACTCAAGCCAACGCCTCCCATCCGTTACTTTACATGATCGAAACAGAAATTGAAAAAGAAAAGAAAACTCAGCATCGATGGAGCCGCCATCTCGCTCGACGCCGCCGGAGTCCGCCTCCGCCTCCCCCCCGATATGCGCAACAACCCCCCCGGCCCACGTTCTCCTCCTCCGCCCTCCTTCTACCGTCCTCCTTCTTCCCCAATTAAAAAAACCGCACCCCTTTACCCAAATCGGTCTGGAGCCACCGCCACTTGGAAGGACCCCGCCACTTCCAGCGCTCCACCGCAACCCCAGTCCGCCGTGAAACCCTCCAACCATCGAAAATTGGATTTTTTTTTCTTACATGAAAGGTGAGTATATAATACTGATTTTATTTCAGTTTTAAATGTGTATGAAAATAAAAGAAGTTATGATTTTTAAATAGCGAAAGGTTCGATTTTTAAATAGAAAAAGATTTGATTTTTGAAGTATGAAAGATTATATTTTTATTTACATGAAAGCGTATATTTTTATCTACATGAAAGCTTAGATTTTTATATAACATAAAGATGCGATTTTTATACATGAAATTATATAATAATAATATGATTTTTATCATGAAGAGAATAATATAAAAATAGGATTTTTATATACGAAGTAGCGATGTAAAAATATGATTTTTATATATAAAACTGAATAATAAAAATGTGATTTTTACTATGAACAAAGTAAAATAATTGCGATGGAAGCGACGGTAATCAAAACAAAATCCGAACCATACAGAAATAAAGAATGGCGGAGTGGATCCCAAAGATGAGAACTCCTCACTATAATTTTTCTATACAGTTATTTATTATGTAACTGCATATATGAATTGCTCCCTGTCGTCCACAGACCATGGACGACTTGTTTGTTTGGTTGTGTAGTTGATAGGATTATTGATTTGAATTTGGTTGTTTCGGTGAAATGGAATTGATTAGATTGGTATGTGTATGGCGTTGACCATTACTAGACTGGGGATAAGGCTAGGCCTTGTCCCGTTTCTAGTATCGTGTCATTATACTGCCAAAATTTTCTAAAATATGTTAGAACGATAAAAATATCATTTTTATTAAGTAAATGAATTGAATAAATATTTCATAGTTAAAAATATAATTTTTAACATGTATATGAATAAAATAAATATTTATAAACAAATCAGATGATTTGTTTATGTACACACATTTGACTGATATTGATTGGGACGATAAATTTTACACATCGCCCAACGGGACAAATAAATCTGTGTATGTTGCTTGAAAACCCCACACGGGTATTGGGATGATATTGTACATACACTAACCCCAATAATAAGTTGTATGTCGATCGATTGATTGACAGGCTGTTATAAGCGTTAAATATTTATATTTAATGCTTATACAGTGTAGAATGCACTCAGGATGATGGATTGCTGTTTTTATTGTTGTTATACACATTTGTTGTGTGAAATCCATATAGTCAAATTATATGGTGATTGACTGTGTCTGATTCCAGTCGAGAAAGAATGAATATTTTAAAATAACGATTATTTTAAAATAATGAATATTTTCAAACAATATTCAGAAAAGAATCAAAGTATGATTTTGATGTCCGATTTGGGATGGACACGAATATATTTAAATATATATAGCCGTGTTGATTAGATTAACGCCATTTTGACGAGAACGATATGTATATTGATTTTATTCATTTTTATAATGAATATTGAAAAGTAATTGATTTCAAAATATAATATTTTGAAAATATTATCATTTATATATCGATAATATGGAATATTCAATTTTGATTTGAAATTGAATATGAAGTTGAAATCGTTTTGAAAACGAATTTAAAACAATTTATAAAATACGTTTTAAAAGGAAATCGATGAAATATATTATATATATATAATGGCCTGAATAGAACGCGCCGCGCTGCGACAGTTCGCGAATTTCGACCATTGACTTCAAACGGATATTACGGGAGATCCGACCGTCGGATTCTCCTAAAACCGGAACTGTCGGGTTCGTATCGAAAAGAGCTTTCTAACGAATATTAGAGATTTGAAATCTAACGGTTGGATTTGGAATCATGTCCAAATCAAATTTGGAAAAGGTCGTTGTAAGTGCAGTTCGATGGCCGTTTATGGAAATCGACTGTACGGCCTTGATAAAATTATTAAAAATATCAGTAATTTGTGTAAAATCATAGTAAATGATTTGGAAAGAATGAAAAATTCCATATTTGAAAATATAAAAATAGATTTTTATCGAAATGAACTAGTTTTGAACTAGAATTATAATTCAATTATTTCCAAAATAATTTGGATTTGAAATGGTTTTAAAAATAACCTGAATTTCCAATATATGAATTGGAAAGGATTTGAATCGAAATTGTCTCCGAAATATTTCGATATTGGATTACGTGATTATATGGATATTGTGGAGGAATTTGGAAGATATATATCGTTATTCCAATACGATATTTGTTGGTTTCAGGAACTTGATATTGAATATAAGCCGATATATTCTCTATTCAGAGCCTTGTATTTAATATCAAATTGGATTTCGGGTTTGTCATGAATGGTATCTTTAGTAATACTATTCTTGAACCGAATGGAGTTAAGAAAATTAAAAATTGACTGGAGATTAGTTAAGTTGAATAGTTTCTGGATATTGATCTGATGTTGGTTTCGGCCTTCGGGGTTAATACTTAGGGAATTGTTCTCTTACTAATTTACGGTTAGAGATTAGTGGAATGTGAATTGGCTTTGTTGTGACCTATGTTTTTAACGACATTTGTTCTTTAACCCGATTTACAGTGAAACGTGGTTTGGATTTATAAATCTTTTATTAAGATTTAACAGGAATTTTCCAAAGTAAAGTTTTCCAATTTAATATATATTAAATTGGATTGAATGGAATTCGATTTGATAATAATCGAAATGAAATTATGTGGAAGAAGACGGTTAATACAGATTGAATTTAAAAGGGGTTGCTGATATTCCATTTATATTGTTGGTCAGATACAAAAATTGATATCGATTATATATATATTGATTTGTTCTTCCATGACAATTCTGTAATTAATGTAATGTGATTTGGGGTTGTCGTGAATGGTATCTTTAATAATACTATTCTTAGACCCAATGGAGTTAAGAAAATCAGAAACTAACTGGAGATTAGTTAAGTTGAATGGTTTCCTGGGTATTGATCCAATGTTGGTTTCGGCCTTCGGGGTTAATACTTAGGGAATTGTTCACTTGCTAATTTACAGTTTAAGACTAATGGAATGGAATGAGATTTTGGGTTTATCATGAATTGTGTTTTAAATGACATTAGTTCTTTAACCTCGTTAAAGATAAGATTTATTTCTTAACTTTGAATAATCATTAAGTAATGATTTTTGGAAATTAAAACTGAATTAGAGTTTTAATGAATCTTTAAATAGATTGAAAAGTGAATTTGATAACTAAAACTATCAAATTCAAGAATGATCGACAATGGAGTATCACCAGTTTTGCTCCAAGTGATAGTTAAATCTTTAATTAGATTTGAACGTGAAATGGTAATTGAATTTACCGATAACACCATGATGTTAGATATGAAGTATTACCAGTTTTACTTCATGGGATGAATAGGTTCGGGTTGGAAAATTTAATAAACGATTACTTTGGTAAGGTTCGCTAATCCCGACTAGTTTGGATAAACCATAATTTGGTTTGAATTGATATCCAAAAGAAGATTAAAGAATAAATTTAAAGAATTTATCTTCGATAAAATTAATGGGAACCTTTCTCAAAATATAAGAATATTTGAATAAAGGAATATTCTGGATTGGAACGAGGTGTATGTTGTGTTTTATAACACTTGTTTGCTATATACGCGAGTTATTCGGAAAGGCCGGGTTTATACCCATTCTGAATAACCGAATCGACGATAAGTCGACGATGAAGACGGTGGTTGAAGACCAGAGGTCTTCACATCATTTGGATAATTACTAATTATCTTGATTGGGCTATACACCCAAGAGGCGGGAATCAATTGGTGATCGTCCAGACATACTTGGAGATCGATGGATATGCGAGGAATAAGGTTCCTCCGATTTCGTTCAGACCCAGAACAGACTTGTAAATGGATGTGTGTCTGACATCGGATTTCATTCTGTGTAATTGATATACATCGGTTGCATAGCGTGAATTGCCTATGTGGCATGCTGAGAAGCAAATGATCAAGGCTTTTGTTGAAAAGCAAAGTCTTGTGGTCGATGATCAAAGCACGGCTTTAATATAGTGTAGCTTTGTGTAGCGTTAATTCGCGAGCCTCACACCCCGGTGTGAACCAGAAACGGGAGAGGACTGCAGGGAGGGCACGCGTTTCCTTCTAGCTAGGAGTGGTGTCAGCGTTTTACACGCCTTGGCATTTTTCTTATGTGGATGATGGATTGCGAGGCGCCTTGGTTATATCGGTCGATCCGGGACCGATGGATTCATTTGGCTCATTGACGCCCCATAGGGCGGGGAAACGCATTGTTCAGGCATTTTAATCCACTCCGTGTGGACCGGCCCTGAAGATCCAAGGGTCGATGCGTTCTGATCCTGAGGGGCGGGCTAGAGCGTCTCGAAGCGGTAAGGACGATCCATTGCCTTGGTTCACAGATGGAAATCCAACTTCCAATACGTGACATTTGCGGTTTTGATTATAGAGCCTAGTATTGGAGACATGATATATGGTACCCATGACGTCTAGGATTGATACATTTATATTTGAAGTTGTTTTATACACTATGCACTTATAGTAGTATCAAATGATTTGTTTTAACGTACCAAGCATGTTTGGCTATTATAAGGGTATCCCCTGGCTTGCATTGCATTGTGTGATAGGACCTGGGTCTTATAATAGCTTCAATTTTGCAAAAAAAACATTGCGCTGTTTTGTTATATGCACTGGTATTCTTGGGAGGAAACCCGTTCCGTGTTATACGGCGTGGTCCCTTGATATATCTGATTTAAAGTAAAGTTTTAAATAATTGTTTTAGTTCTCACACCAGTCGCATGACTGACCTGGAGTTTATTGTTTTAACCTAAACTCTAGGTGCCCCTATTTTCCGCACGGGCAGCTAGTAGTTTTGGTTTTGTAGATTTATATTCACAGGATCCTGGTTTACAGCTGGAATGATATTCGGAAAGCTCTGTATCCATATATCTCCTTCAGTTGTGTTTTGTATTATTTTTCCGCTACTATGTAATGTATTGTAATCTCTGATATTTATCAAATGTATATTATTTGTTCATACTCTGTTATATTCTCGTATTCTGATGGAATTGTTGTAGTAAACAATGAAATAAAGTTTTAAATAACTGTTTTAGTTCTCACACCAGTCGCATGACTGACCTGGAGTTTATTGTTTTAACCTAAACTCTAGGTGCCCCTATGTATCTGCACGGGAAGCTAGTAGTTTTGGTTTTGCAGATTTATATTCACAGGATCCTGGTTTACAGCAGGAATGATTTTCGGAAATCTCTGTATCCGTATATCTCCTTCAGTTGTGTTTTGTATTATTTTTCCGCTGCTATGTAATGTATTGTAATCTCTGATATTTATCAAATGTATATTATTTGTTCATACTTTGTTATTTTCTCGTGTTCTGATGGAATTGTTGTAATAAACAATGAAACCTAAACTTTAGGTGCCCCTATTTTCCGCACGGCAGCTAGTAGTTTCGGTTTTGCATATTTATATTCACAGGATCCTGGTTTACAACTGGAATGATATTCGAAAAGCTCTATCTCCTTCAGTTGTGTTTTGTATTATTTTTCCGTTGGTATGTAATGTATTGTAATCTCTGATATTTATCAAATGTATATTATTTGTTCATACTCTGTTATATTCTCGTATTCTGATGGAATTGTTGTAATAAACAATGAAATGTTCTTCTGTTTGTGTTGTGATTCGCCATGTTCTCAACTCAATCCGGGCTTTCCTTCAAGGGGAAGTTCGGGTCCTGTCAGCAAATGTCCTTGGTTTTTCCTTTTTAGGACAAAAATTCTCTAGTAACTTTTGTAATATCCATGTACATGATCATATTATTCATCAGTTCATTGAAGATGATAAGGATAGTACAAAATCTATTGGATTACGACCTACTGCAAGAGTTATTCATCACACCCTTATGCACTCCCTTTTTCCGAGAACAAGAAATTTTGATGTCGTCTACAAAGAAAATTTCAAAGCTTTATATGCAATCTACGGGGATATTTGTATCAACTGGATTGGTATGATTTTTGATGAAATATTGCAAGTTAATGAGAGTTCGAGGCCACAATTATTTTATAATGAATATATCATGCGTCTACTACTTAATTGTGGCATCAAACCTCCTGATTCAGCTGTTTCAAAACCCAAATGCATTAAAAAAGCCTCTATTTCACGGATGAAGCTTCCTGCTCCATACTTCAATATTATGCCCTTTGAACAATGGAAAGAAAAAGGACATCAAGGAGCTTCTTCACAATCATCTCGCCCAAAACCTGAGGAAGTTAAACTGCTACGATCTTCCTCTACTACAATGGAATCGCTTGAAACTATTGCTCGCAATCAATTCCTCCTTGAAGCATGACTTAAGCGTATGGATACAAAAATGGATAAACACTTTCACAAACTTAAGTCTTTCTTCGGATCTTTGTGGGAAGCAATATCATGTGGTGCATCATCCTCATCTATGCAAGCTCAAGACCCCGGCACACGTCCAGCTCCTCCTTTTAATTGGACATCTTCGGAAGAGGGTGCAAGCTCGGGAACTAGTCATGGGCGTAGACACGGGAAAAGTAAGCTTTTTGAAGAAGAAGAAGAAGAAGAGGAAGATGAGACGGAGTCGGAATGAAATTTCTTAATTTATCTCTTGAACACTTTCTACGTACTTACGCCTTTATTTTGCTTTAAGACATGATCCGACACTTGTATCTAAATAGTGTCGTAGTTTATTTCGTATTAGACTTATGTGTATGATCGTATTTTGTGACTCTTGACAACTCTTGTTCTATGGTAGTGGTTTATGTTGCTTATAATCAAGCTCATATAATTTATGTTCCTATTTATTCATCAACTCCTTTTTGTCGATGACAAAGGGGGAGAAAATTGTGCTAACAATGTATATGCTGCAAAACATAGATTTACAGGCACAATCTCAAGGGGAGATCATATACAGAGAGAGATTCAGAAGTATATTGTCATCAATCAAAAAAGGGGAGAATATTGAGTCAAGATTTTCAGAGAGTTTTGATTTCTGACATAGAGATACGACGTGATCGACAAAAAGAAGACAATAAAGATATCCATTGGAATTATACATTAGAGGTTGATTATTTTGTATGTTAGTAGTGTTATTTATGTTCAAATCTATCCTCAAATAATTCACACCTTTAATCTTTGAATATATATATATATAAGAATATATGAGTGCACATTAACTATGCAATTTAGGCTAAACCGGTCGGCCGGTTCAAACCCAGCGGTCGACCGTTTCTTCCCAAAATGCATAGATAACGTGCACAAGTATACATAACGTATATATATTCAAATTCCTGTCTACCGGTCCTTTTTAACCTACCGACCATTTTCAAATAGAAGCAACCTTTCGTATAGACACTTCCATTTCTTCAAGAGTTGCTTCCCTTTCTCTTCACCAATGATCATATCCATTGTTTGTAACTTTTCACAAATGGTTACAACTGTTTATTCCTTATATAAACATCATGGATTCATCATTCCAATCAACTAATTTTATCAATCTAATCTCTATTCTCTTGATTTCATTCCTGAACTCTCAAGCATTCAAATTGCTCATATTCTATCGTATATTATTTGAATCCTAGAATCTATTTAACAATTCTTTTGATTCAATACGATATCCACTTCCAAATCTTCATATATACAAATATATTATTTGAGGATAAGATAATAGGAAGTTTGTACTACAAGTGACAAAATCGTGTTATCAAGAATACGTATTGTCAACAACAAAGTATATTCGTCTTACTTGAAGTCCTTGGGGTCTTGTCCTTAGTGTTGTAAGAGGCGTGAAACCCCGTTCGTCTACTCGGGTCTTGTATACTTGTTCCTCCGGGTGACATGAGGTGGTTATTAGTGAAAATCCAGATAGAAGTCTGGGACTGGACGTAGGACGGTGCTCCGAACCAGTATAAAAATCCCTGGTGTGATTTTTCTAGTTTACTGCTTCTACTCTTTTATATATATGTGATTAACTATTATTTCATACTTGTGTGTTATACACCATATTACATAATCCGTGTATTGTATTAGCACATACACGCATTTTCACCATTTTGGATTGTGAGAGGAGGGTCATTATACTTTTGACTTGCCATGGAAGGACCCTCGAGATTTCTTGTTACCCTAAGGGGTCTGTCATGTTTAGTTTCCTAGAGTCGCTTGATGCATCTATCGGTGATTTACGATCTGTACCAGTAGTCTGTAAGTATCCTGATGTTCTTGAGGAGGGTCGGGGTCTACCTCTGAGGCGCGAGATTGATTTCCATATAAACTTGGTGGACAATGCAAAGCCAGTTGCATTGCATGTGCGCCATATGGCTCCAAGAGAAAGAAGAGAGCTTAGTAAGCAAGTAGGAGAGCTACTTGAGAAAGGGTATATTAGGGATCCAGTAGTATTCGCCACTAAGGAGGATGGTTCGCTTCGCTTGTGTGTCAATTATAGAGAGTTAAATAAACTCACTAAGAAGAATAGGCACCCACTTCTGAGGATAGATGATCTGTTTGACCAACTTGTTGATGCATCTATTTTCTCTCAGTTAGACTTGGCCATGGGGTTTCATCAGTTGAGGGTGGTCGAGCACAGTATAGACAAGACCGATTTTAGAACTCCAGATGGTTTCTTCGAGTGGCTACACATGCCTTTTGGGTTGACGAATGCACCCATCTATTTTGTTGATATGATGAGTAGGGTGTTTTATGAGTTTCTAAATAAGTTCGTTGAGGTCTTATTTGATGACATCTTCATTTTTCCCGAAGAGCGAGGAAGAGCATGCCCGACATTTGAGGGAGGTTTTGAAAACTCTCTGTGCGCACCAGCTTAAGGCGAAGCTTTCCAAATGTCATTTTTGGAGAAAAGAAGTGAGATTTCTAGGGCATGTGGTCTCTAAAGATGGGATAACATTAGATCCCGCGAAGGTAATTACAGTTAAAAATTGGTAGATCCCAAAGAATGCAACGAAGGTGAGGAGTTTTCTTGGGTTAGCGGGCTATTATAGGAAGTTCATTAAGGACATCGCAAAGATATCAGCCCCACTCATCAGACTGACGAAGAAGAACCTGACATTTTCTTGGGATACAGATTGTGACGATGCTTTTCAGCGATTGAAGAGGGCTCTGACAACAGTCTTGACCTTGCCCGATGGAAACAAAGTATTCACAGTATACATTGATGCATGTGATACAGGGTTTGGTGCAGTTCTGATGCAAGAAGGAAGGGTAGTATGTTATGGTGATAGACAACTAAGAGTTCATGAAAAGAACTACCATACCCATGACTTAGAGTGAGCTGCCATAGTATTCGCGCTTAAGATTTGGCGCCATTATCTACTTGGAGAGAACGTCGAGTTGTACACCGATCATAAATCTCTCAAGTACTTGTTCTCGCAGAAGGATCTTAATTTAAGGCAACAAAGATGGGTGGAGTACCTAGCTTCCTATGACTTTGAGATTGCTTGTAACCTTGGTAAGGGTAAAGTGGTGGCGGACACATTGAGTAGGCAGAGGATGACTTTGAGTCCTCTGTTTGTGTAGAGGAAAAGCTTGGAGTTTATATCGACTTTTGATTTTAAACCCTCCACCGAGTTTACACCTGGTTTGTTGACATCATTAGAAGTGCGACCTACTCTTTTGGACCAGATAGAGACTTCGTAGCAAGAGGACCCATAGCTAGCAGATATTTTGGATAGGCTCAGTAGAGGGGAGACTTCTAGTCACCTCAATAGATATTCAACGGACGATAGAGGGTGGTTGCGATGAGATGGAAGGCTTTGTGTTCCCCGAGTTGGGAGTTTGTTGAAGACAGTCCTTGAGGAAGCCCATCATTATAAGATGAATGTTCATCCAGGTGGTGATAAGATGTATAGAGATATGAAGAGGGTTTTCTTTTGGGCTGGCATGAAGAAAGATGTGGCAGAGTTTGTTTCTCGATGTTTGATTTTCCAGCAAGTCAAGGCTGAGCAAAGTAAGTCTGGTGGTTTACTTCACCCTTTAGAAGTCCCATAGTGGAAGTGGGAGAGCGTCTCTATGGATTTCATTGATGGTTTCTCTAGATCAAGGAGAAGGACTGACATTGAGTTTGAGGAAGGAGACATGGTTTTCATCAAGGTATCACCTTTGAGGAATGTATTTTGTTTTGGATCTGTAGGGAAATTGGCACCAAGGTTTGTAGGGCCATTTCCCATAACATAAAGGATTGGCCAAATGTCCTATGGAGTAAAGTTGCCAAAGAGAAAATCCGGCATTCACGATGTTTTCCATGTTTCTCATTTACAGAAGTGCTTGCATGATACCGCAAAAGTAGTTGAGTCGAGTATGCTTGAGGAAGTAGAGGTGGAAAGGGAGGCGATAGTTAGAAAAGTTCCTACTCGTATTCTTGGATCATAAGTTAAGAGGCTAAGCAACCGAGAGGTCAAGTTGATGAAAGCTCAATGGGAAGATGGCCAAGGGGATGCAACTTGGGAGACTGGAGATAAGATTTGCGCTTCGTACCCTTTTCTTTTCAAGGGTATGTTCTTAACTTCCTTTCCAAAGCTTCTATTCATGCTTGTTTCTATCGTTTAATTATATCCTATCGATCGAATCTTCGACCTTTAGGTAGGAATTCCATGGATGTAAACATGTGTTTGAGACATGTTATGTTTGATGGATGCAAGTGGATGCAAGTGGCTGCTAGTGGTTGTTGGTGGATGCATATACACACATTAGGCACTAGATCGGCTCAATCACTCTCATACTGCATATGGATGTGTGTGCATTTTTCTTATTTTAATGGATGAAAGTGGGTGTATCATCATATGGATGTTGCATTTGGATGAATGATTGCGCACACATATAGAACTTACATGTTATAATAGGATTACTTGCATACATGTTGTGTTCATGGCACTAACATATATTGCATTAAGGAGGTCAACTGAATCGGTAGACCGCCTGATCTTTCGCTTTACTATAGGGACATACACACACCTTTGCATATGTTCATACAAGCATTAGAATTTTTTTAAGGACAGTGGATGCTTATGATTGGTGAATGAGTAGATGGATGATGGATATTAGGATATACGTTCTTCTTAACTTGGAGATTTCGAGGATGTAATCTTTTAAGTAGGGGAGAATGTAAAACCCTGTAATTTAATAACAAATTAAAATGATAAGCTAAAGAATATGTAATGAACATTGAGAATTAAGTAAAACGGACTGCGCCATTACGTTCGTCTTGGAATTTTGCTTAAAATAGACCCCAAGTTTGCGTAAAACGGACATCGTATGAGAAAGTTATTAAGCCTAGAAGTTTGTATACACATAGGAGAATTATAAATAAACAAAACCAGTCAAAACATTCAAATAAATTCATAATCAAAAGACACAGGTAGGGCGGGAGTTCGGCCCGTTAGGGGTCGACCCCACCTTAAGGGCATCGATCCATGGGTCGACACCATAACAGGGGTGTCGACACTCATGTCGACCCCCATGTCGACCCCCCGGATCTGGCCAGAATTCAGTTTCTAAACATGGACTCATTTTTTGACTAGATTCGTTGACCCTAGGCTATAAATAAGACCTTAATCCAATTGTTTTATTCATCTAAATCAATGGCAACAACGAGGTGTTGCCCCAACTCAGAGTAAAATAGCCTATTCTTTATTCAACAACAATTTATACGAATTCAGAGATATATGTTACAACATTTGCAATCAATTCCCTATTCTTTAAGATCCAATCACAGTGAGTCTACGTTATTTTTAGATATAAACACCTAAAATGTAATCTTGACATGTTTATAAGTTTGAATCTAAAGCCTATGCCTGTTAGTAACTTGAATCTTAATAGATCTGCCATTACATGTACTCTTGATCCATTGATTAGTATCTATATGCCTATTCATGATATCCCTATTCTGCTAGTTTGCTTAATCATGTCACATTATGCTAGTTTTCCTAATTATAACATCTTATGCCATTATTATTTACTATGCATGTGCTTGTTCTTTTCTCTTCCTTTTTCCCTTTTTTGTTTTTTATAGCCAGGCTGCCTTTGAGCCTAGGCGTATACGCGAACGCACGAAATTGGGAACAACTGGGAATGATTAATTTGGGGCATAATTCATATTGTAAAACATGATTGGGAATTTTGGGCATAATTTGTACTTGAGCCAAAACTTGGGATTTGGGGCACAATCTGTATATTGATCTAAATCTGGGGCATAACTTGTATCATAGATCGGACGGGGATTTCGGGCATAATAAAACATGAAAATTGGTTAGTAATGAAAACGCCTAGATTTACAGTAATTAGAAACTGTAACCACGCTTAGACACGAGGTTAGATTGCACTTGTGGTAGAAGCCTGCTCGGAACCACTCGGCATATCCAACGTCCACAAGTAGTAAATCTAATGTGAGGGGTCTAAGCTCATAAACACGTGACGTGCTAAGACATGAGGTTAAGTCCGACTTGTGGAAGAAGTCTTCCCGGACCCAACCGGCATATCCAGTATCCACAAATGGTAGACCTAATGTGGGAGGTCTAGCGCAGTAATAACCATAAATGAATGAATGGTGATAAACTTGTAATACTTAACCTGTTTGAATCCATAAGGATTACACGAACTTGTTAACTTGAGTAGGGGTTAAGTAAACTTGCTTGAAACAGTGGGAGGGTTAAGTTAATCTTGTTAAATATGTGGGGACGGGTTATATGTACGAACCCGATAAACTTAACCTATGGGGTTGTGCAATCTTGTTAAACTAGTAGGCATAACCTGTTGAAATACTAGTAATGAGGATGCAAGCCTAGGGGGAAGCTTGTATCATCTGGTATGTGGGATTTGTTTTAGTTAGTAACCCATCTTGATATCAAAAGGGGAACCCCGAACTAGGTCGGGGTCTTGGCATGCTTACTGAGCTGATTTTAAGAGGTCACTTGAGTGAGGGTGTTGACGGAGTGTTCCAACGGGGTCATGTGCGTGAATGGGTCCGCTTTCTAGGGAAAATAAGACACTATGACATCAGTAGATATGGTTGTGCACATCTTGTAAACAAAGGGTTGCCACTTTAGGAGGTGATACATCTTACTATGGGGCCAACACAAGGTATCTACGAGTTAGGGAGCCAATAGATAAGGGGTAGTAACTAGGGTACATCTAGTCTTGCTTGTTTAGGAGCCTGTTCTTGTCGTTGGGGGTTAAAACCTGTCAGTTCTATTACGCTACCTGTTATTGTATGGGGTAAAACCTCTCACTAGAGGTATACCTACATCTACCATCTTGTACTTGTTGGGATCATCTTGTTCTTGTTATACTAGTATTGGTGCAGAGAAAAGTATTAGAGGAGTGCAATGCATGTTCTGTTCTATTTATCCTGTTTACCTTTTTATACCTGCCTTATGAAACTATTATCTCTCTCTCCAACTTATATGCCTGTTATGATGCTTTTACTAATATATATCCTAAAAGTAAATGGACTCGCCAGACTTTATGTCTGCCCATTTTGTTTCCTCTTCTTTCTCTTCCTTTTCCCCCTAGGTTCTCAAGGTGGGAATACTCAAGCTTGATCAGCATTCTTCTTTCCTTCTGCTTGGAGCTGCTTAGATGTACTGCTTGATTTCGTATCTTCTCTACTATGGTTATATTTTGGGGAAAATGCTCTTTTTATATTATTGTACTATGATGATGAGTTTTGTACAAGGCAGAAGTTTTATGTTTTCAGTATTCCAGACTTATTATGTAATTGGGTTTGAACCATGAAGCTTTTCTATTAAATAAAGTTTTAATTCCGCTGTTATTTAATATCTGTCTTGTGATGTTTCTGTTTATCTGTAACGCTTCACGAAACTTAATGCATTCTGATAAAGAGTGACATTAACGGACGTGGGGTGTCACACATAAAGCACAGAAAAAGCAATAAGGTAGATTCATAGATGGTAGAAGACAGGGTGTGCTTGTTGTATATACGCATGCTACCGATATGTGTATACGCAAACAAAATATTTACATATATGCGTATCTGCGGCAGCCACCACATATACACAATCTTGTTTAAAATTAGGCAAGGGAAGAAAACTAGACATGATTATAACCCGACAAATAGAAATGCACCAGTGTGAATAAATCATGGGCTAAATGCATGCAACAACTAAGAGCCGGATTCAATTCCAGTTTAAAATGAAACAAGTGCAAATATGTGCACACAAGACCAAAATTTTGCACACAGCAAAAACTTTTATTGTTGTACCTGTATTCATTTTGCACATCGCAAAAAGTGTGCACAAAGCAAAACAAATAGCCCAGATCACAAAAATAGATAAGGCAGTCATACATAAAGCACAACAAAAGCAATGGGGCATATGCACAGATGGTATAAGACAGGGCGGGTTTGTTGCGTATATGCATGTTGCCGATACGTATATATGCAAAAAAAAATGTTTACATATACATATATGTGCGGTAGCCACCAGATATACACAAACCAGTTCAAAACTAGGCAAGGAAAGCAAACTAGACACGATTATAACACGACAAAAATAAATGTAGCAGTATGAATAAAGCGTGGACCAAATGCATGCAACAACTTAGGGTCAGATTCAATTCCAGTTTAAAATGAAACAAGTGCAAATATGCAAGCATGCACACAAAACTAAAATTGTTCACACAGCAAAACTATAATTGTTGTATTTGCATTCCTTGTGCACACAGCAAAATTGTGCATATTGGCAAAACTAAATAGCTAGATCACAAAAATGGATAAGGCAGTCATACATAGAAAAAGCAATGGGGAGGATACACAGATGGTATAAGACAGGGTGGGTTTGTTGTATATAAGCATTTTACCGATACGTATGTACATAAACAAAATGTTTACATATACACATATATGCGGAAGCCACCACATATACACAATCCTGTTCAAAACTAGGCAGGGGAAGCAAACTAGACATGATTATAACCCAGCAAATAGAAATGCACCAGTATGAATAAAGCATGGTCCAAATGCATGCAACAAGTAAGGGTCAGATTCAATTCCAGTTTAAAAATTAACAAGTACAAATATGCAAGCATGCACACAAGACCAAAATTATGCACACAACAAAACTATTATTGTTGTATCTTGTGCACACAGCAAAATTGTGCACACAGCGAAACTAAATGGCCAGATCACAAAAACGGATATGGCAGTCATACATAAAGCACAACAAAAGCAATGAGGCAAATGCACAGATGGTATAAGGCAAGGTAGATTTGTTGTATATACGCATGTTGCTGATACGTATATATGCAAAGAAAAGGTTTTCATATAAACATGTGCAGAAGCCACCACATATACACAATCCTGTTCAAAACTAGGCAGGGGAAGCAAACTAGACATGATTATAACCCTACAAATAGAAATGCACCAGTATGAATAAAGCATGGGCCAAATGCATGCAACAAGTAAGGGTCAAATTCAATTCCAGTTTAAAATTAAACAAGTACAAATATGCAAGCATGCACACAAGACCGAAATTGTGCACACAGCAAAACTATTATTGTTGTATTTGTATTCCTTGTGAACACAACAAAATTGTGCACACAACAAAACTAAATGGCCAGATCACAAAAACGGATAAGGCAGTCATACATAAAGCACAACAAAAGCAATAAGGCAAATGCACAGATGGTATAAGGCAAGGTAGGTTTTTTTGTATATACGCATGCTGTTGTTACGTATATACGCAAAGAAAATGTTTACATATACAGAGATATGCGACAATCACCACATATACACAATCCTGTTCAAAATTAGCTTATGGAAGCAAACTAGACATGATTATAACCCGGCGAATAGAAATGCACCAGTATGAATAAAGCATGGGCCAAATGCATGCAATAACTAAGGGTTAGGTTCAATTCCAGTTTAAAATAAAACAGTTGCAAATATGCAAAAATTCATGTATAAAGCGACTAACATACCTTTAGTATTTGTGTTTCCTTTTCAAGCTTGGGGTGAGGCTTGAGCTTATAGTTCCTGTAGAGTTGCCTGACAATAATAGGAACATCGTTAGAAGTTGGTGGGATTAGAGTAATCAAAAGCATCCACTTTTTACTAGCCTTATCCCAGCAACTCAATATTCCTATTGCTGCGAACAACTCCACCGAAACGACAAGCTCATATAATAATTCCAAAAGATCAAAATTTCCATAGGTGTTGTTAGTTGCACAAGTAATAATTTGTATGCTACCTTAGAGGCCTTAAAGTCCTTAAAGTAATTAAGAAGCACTCTAAGGTAGCATGCAAGTTATCACTTGTGTAACCAGCGTCACCTTTGGAAATTTTGATCTTTTGGAAATTATTACTTTTGCCTCACACCTAGCCGATGCAAAAATCACTAAGTAGATTAACTTATAATCACATGTAAGAGACACTCATCATAAACCACTAAATATAACTCGAACAAAAAATTCATGTATATAGTGTCAACATAACTATTATAACTATGCTCCCTTTTCGAGCTAGGGGTGAGGCTCAATCTTGTGGTTTCAGTGGAACTATCTGATAACTACATCAATGTTGTCCGAAGTTGGTGGGATTAGACTAATCAAAGGCATCCCCTTTTGACTAGCCTTATCCCACCAACTCGGACGACGTCCCTATTGTTGCGAACAACTCGATCGAAACCACAAGATCAAGCCTTACCCCTAACAGGTGCAAAAACTACTAAGTAAATCAACCTATAATCACAAAGGACTCTCAGCAGTAACCACTAAATATAAGTCGAAAAAATAGTAATGTATTTTTTATTTGTTTCTTTAGGTTTGGGTTGTCCATATTTATCTTTTGATTTTATATTATTTGTTCTTATCAGTTTTGACCAAGTGTAGTATCCGTTCTTATCAATTTTGAGAAAGTGTAAGTATACTAATGATATGTATTTACACGTAAATACTAAGTCATGTTTTCAAGCGTGAAACATTAAGTAAGGCATAAAATCAACAAGGACCAGTTGAGTACCAAGCATGCGTGGATGCTAGACATGCAAGAATCAGTACATCACGACAATAGGAGTGTATGAGTTATCACATATATAAAACTCATACTTATATAAATCAAAAGCAAAGAAAGTATACAAAATATCATGAATAGAATACAAGTGCTGCAGGAAACAAATTCTTATCAGTATAGCAACAACCATTAAATTATATAAACTTCCATTTAAGCTAAGAATTATATAAACCTTTATACAAAGACTGCATTTTTCTGAGTGAATGTATGAACAGAGCAACATACAGCAAATCAAAATCAGTTGAACTGGTTAATCAAAATCAAACTAGAAAATTGGAGTTTTAACTCCTATTTAAAACCCAATCATCATTGGCATACGTGTTTATTCGAGTTCAAGCTTAAACATAAACCATGCTCAAGATAAGAGGACTGTTAACCGACATTTTGGTCTGGTTACCAGAAGTAGTCTAGGCCCACACGGCTCGGCCCATTGTGTGGTTCAACGGCTCAGAAATGTTGCCAAAATCTATAAGAATCAAGCTAAGATATAGTCATCACAGCTCGCTAAACTTCTCTCAAACAATACAAGTCATGAATCAAGTGAACGCACTCAAAAATGTGTGATTGTATCAAGCAAATCATGGTTCTAGCTCCAGAAGACTCGATCCGGGCCACTGGCAGAATGTCACATCCCTCGGATGCGAGATTTATCAGCATTGAAGATCGCTCACCCGACATGTGCCGACTACCTCCAAAAGCTTGCGCAACATGCACCAATAGGTTCCCAAATCCATTCTTGGCTCCACCCATGCCTCGCATCACCATGCTTTGCATCCCTGCCTTGCATCACCATGCTTCGCATTCGTGCCTCGCATCCGTGCCTCGCATTACCATGCTTTGCATCCACATCTCACATCACCATGCCTCGCACCACCGTGCCTCGCTTCACCATTCTCCGCATCACCTATGTTGACACGCTTTTGGTCAAAGTTGTTACATGTCGGCAACATCGTTAGAAAACACAAAGCGATTCAGTCGAAGTCACGACTTAAACATAAAAGTAGCCCGAAAACTCTTTGGATGACCTCTTTTGGGCCCGAAAACGTCATTTATGTTTCTTCGCATGATAACTCTTGTAGCCCTCCAAGTTAGCTTCATGTAGAACTTTCGTTTGGCCCAAACGGCCTTACTTTTTGAAAGTTACGCTCATTTCCGTAACGCGTGTCGATTGCTCAAGATCATTGGACCAGATCAGCACGACGAGCCCATAATTCGGCAAGCGAGCTTCAACACCTCCTTTTCGTATCCCTCGTAAAAGATATGAATTTTGTATCCCCTTGAGGGACACGCAATTTCTATCCCATATCCCTCTGAAGGGATACGAATTTCTTATCGCCGATAGAGATACGAAATACGTATCCCTTGGGAAGGGTACGAATTTTATATCCTCTAGAGGGATACAAAATTCGTATCCCGTATCCCTCTAGATGGATACGAATTTTGTATCCTCTAGAGGGATACGAAATTGTATCCCGTATCCCCCAGGAGGGATATGAAATTCGTATCCCGTATCCCCCTGGAGGGATACGAATTTCATATCCCCTGGAGGGATATGACTTTCGTACCCCTCAAGATGGATACGAATTTCGTACCCCTAGAGGGATACGAAATTCGTATCCTGTATCCCCTAGGATGGATACAAAATTCATATCCCCCATAGGGATACAAATTTTGTACCCCTCGGGAGGGATACGAAATTTCCCTGCACTTTACAAAGGGACCTGAAATCTTGCTGTGTGGACCCCATACCTTACCTACTCCACTACCAACCAACTCCTATAAATAACCTCTCACTTCCAACATAAGGAGGGTTGGTTCAAGCTCTCCTCCAAGATTTAATGGCTTCCTAAGAAGAAGATATTCTTCCCAAAGCCTCCTAAACACCTTCCTTCATCATACAAATAAGAAGATAAATACATATGCTTGGACTCATGAGCATACTCTTGAACAGTTAACCATACTTTTGGAACTTAAATCACCCTTAGACTCCTTGAAGCTCTAAAGCACCATTAATGGCCTCCATCTTCTTCCTCATGGCCACTGGATATTGGATAGATCACCAAAACATTACATACACGTTTTCCATCCACTCTCGGACATTTAGAAGGACCACTACACTACCTTTGGATATTTCCGGATCCTTTGGACATTGTTGACCAAGTCAACACCTTTCCCACTCAACGAAGAAGAAGAACTCTCGGAACATTCCAACTCCAGCCACCTCTTGGAACATTCCAGCTCCGATCACCTCTCGGAACCTTCTACCTTCCGAACCTCGGCAACTCCCGACGCCTTCCGAACCTCGGCGACTCTTGACGCCCTCCGAACCTCGGCATCACCGGATGCCCTACGGACCTCGACAACTCCCGATACCTTCCAAACCTTGGACCTCTGACGCCTTCCATACCTTGGCACCTCCCGACCCCCTCCTCACCTTGACAACTCCTGATACCTTCCGTACCTCAGATCCCCGATACCTTCCGGACCTTGGAACTTCCCGATGCCCTCCGGACCTCAGCAACATCTGATGCCCTCCAGACCTCGGCAATTCCCGATACCTACCGAACCTCAAACTCCCAACGCCCTCCGGACCTGGCAACACCAGACGCCCTCCGGACCTCGGAACTACTCGATACCCTCCATACCTCGACAACTCCCAATACCTTATGGACCTTGGAACTTCCTGACATATTCTGGACCTCAGAACTTCTCGACTCACTCCGAACCTTCGGAGCTCCTCGACTACTCCAGCTCAGCAAGGAAGCTCGACGACAAGGAATAATAGGATATCGTTAATCATTGTAACTTCCTTTAATGATGTCTTACTGTATTTTTTTTGAAAGTAAATAAAATTTGCAAAGCCTTCAAAGTGGACATAGGCTCAATCAGAACCGAACCACTATAAATTACTGTATCCTTTACTTTCCTATACATTATTATTACATCTCATGTACTTTTCAGCTCTAGACATTTAGTTTCAAAAAATTGGAACTCTTGGGTGTTGGCGACCATTTTAGACGTCAACAAGGACAGATAGAGTAAAGCAATAAACATAATCACCTACATTTTTCCAATCGCTACCGTGCTCGAGATACGAGGACGGATCTAAAAGCGAAGTATTAGTTGTTATCAAAAACCCTAATTTGAAGGAGAAAACGCTTCCACTTCCATTCCTACTCGACTACCAGCGGTGGCTCGCAATTTGCAGGTGGTAGCGAGGGGATTTGGAGGTGACCAGGGGAGGCGATTGAGGAGACGGCGGAGGGTTTCATCTGCCATTTTCTATTTTTATTTTTTTAAAGAATAGAGGGTTCGAGAAATGATCTTGGGAGATGAATTTTTTCATTGTCAAAGGTAATAGTTTTTTTTTAAAAAAAAAGATAGACATCGGTTGTTTTAAAAACCAATGTTTAAAGAACCATTTAACGTCTCTCTAAAATTTAATGATGTTAAAAGAACTTTTAACATTGGTGGTTTTACAAACCGATGTTAAAAGGGTGATTTCTATTCAACTAGTGGCAGGTTTATAGCCAAAGTAATTGTATTTCTTTATAATCTTCTCAATATAATGAGATTGATTCAAAGAAATCCCTTTTTGGACCAAGTAATCTTAATACCAAGGGTTACACTGCCATCACGTAGATCTTTCATATCGAAATTGGCAATTAGCAAGGATTTAACAGTATTTATGGCATAAATGTTTGACCTTATAATAAGTATATCATTTACATATAGACATATGATAGTACAAATGTCGTTCTCATATTTATAATGTCTGCATTTGTCACTTTCATTAACTTTAAAACTATGTGAAACTATTAAGTTATCAAAATTTTCATGTTATTGCTTAGGTGCTTATTTTAAGCCATATAATGATTTATCTAATTTGAAACTTTATGTTCTCGACCATGAACGACAAATCCTTCCTACTATATAAATTTCCCCTTCTAATTCACCATTTAAAAATGCATTGTTAACATCCATTTGGTGTATTATTAAGTTATGAATAAATGCAAGTGAAATTAGAACCCATATGGATGTAATTCTAGTTATAGGTGAAAAAGTGTCCAAAAAAAGTTTACATTTTCTCTTTTCTTGAATCCTTTAGCTACTAAACGGGCTTTATATTTATCACCTGTGCCATCAGGTTTTAGTTTCTTTTTAAGTACCCACTACAGCCTATAGGCTTACAGCCTGGTGGTAACTCCACTAAGTGCTAAGTCTATTGAATTCCAAAGAATTCATCTCATCATATATAGAATCTTGCCAAAAATCGGCACCTAACGAAGATAGGACCTATTGGAGGTTTAAGGGATCCTCCTTATAGTAAAAGCACAAAAATCTAAACCAAAATCTTTTGATGTTCTTACTCTTTTACTTCTTTTAAGTTCATTTTCATAACATTTATTAAGTTTTGTTCTAATAGGAATGGAGTTACATAATTTGCCTCCATTATTCCTTAATTTAAAGGAAATTTTGATTCATAAAAATCAACATCATTGGATTAAATTTGTTGATAGGGCTTCGGATAACCCATCAAAGCTCGACAATACTGCAGGCTCGTGTCCTGAATACTCGAAGTGGGCCAATCGATGAGGCCCGACATTTAAACTAATTTCCCTCGTCAGGCGCGGTCTAGGAGAAGCCCGATATGACCAAGCTTATTCAGCCGCGTCGTCTCCAACTGTGAGCCGAACAGCCAGCCTATAGAATAGCTCATCCCCGACATTACCCTTTCCAGATCATCCGAATCAGATGGATCAGGCACCACTTCATATCGATAATTCAAGGAATGCCAATTCCTTAGGAGATACCGACTCATTCAGCATCAGCTACTCTTTTGGATCCCATGACACATGTTTAAACCGGCCAAAGTACTGTATCACCTATAAATACCTCTTCTGAGTTCAGGAAAAAAGGTCTTTTGGAAGCTGAAAAACTCTAGCTTTTAATATTCTTCATTGATCTCTTATTGTACCATCATTGTAACTATTTTCCCAAATAGTTGAAATAATAATAATATATATATATATATATACAAGAAATTATAAAGTGGACGTAGACTTTTTGACGCCGAACCACTATAAATTGGTTTATGATTTCTGCTACTCTCTAATTTTTGCAGTTGCTAATCTTCATTTGCTCTCTACAAAACCCTCTCTTTGGGTGTTGTGCCATTTTTTGGTGTCAACAAAATTTTATTTACGTGTATTGAGGTCATAAAATCTATATGCTTTGCTACTAAAAACATAGCCAATAAATACACATTCATAGGCTCTACTTGCTAATTTTATTCTCTTAGGGTTTGGAGTACGTACATATGCCAAACATCCCCAAGTTCTAAAATAGGACGCATTGGATTTATAATTTTTTGAAATTTCAAAAGGTGGAAATTTTACTTTTTGATCTATGGAATCAATTTAATTCATAATATACAATTAATAATATATCCCCTACCAATGTCTTACTACACCCAAATTTAATAAATTGGCTACAACTAATTTGGTAAAATACTATTTTTTATTTTAGCTTTATAGTTCATTTTAGGTAAATTAGGATCAGTTCTCTCATAAATTATACCATGTAATTTATAGAAGTCAAAAAATAAACTAGATTGATATTCTATTCCTCTATCGCTATGATGTCTTTTAATTTTCTAATTAGATTGGTTCTCAATTTCAATGATTTAAACATGTCAAATGCATCACTTTTATTTTTCATAATATATACATACGTAAAATCAGAACATTCATAAATAAAAGTGATAAAGTAGTGGTGCTAGTGTCTAATCAAGGTGCAATCAAGTTCATATATACCGGAATGAATCAGATCTAGAGGTTTAAAAACTCTATGAACTGATTAATGTGGTTTCTTAGTGATTTTAGCTTGAGTACAAAATTCACATTTGTCAAAATTGGTTTCTTAGATTTTAGGAATTAAATCTATGGTGTGCACATTATAGATTATACATTTATTAACATGACATAATCTAGAGTGTCAGATATTAAAATCGCACAACCTATAAGCATAACTAGTCACTTTATTAGATTCAATTTTAGCTTAAACATACCATCACAAACATAATATTTTCCTATAAACATTCCTTTATAAGTTAAGTTATACAAATCAGCCGCTATCACTTGAGTAAAACTAATCTTATTGAGAAAAAAGCCAAAAACCAGAATCTTTCTCATTTCTGGAGTATGCATCACATCTTTCAAAAGAACTATCTTTCCAGAGGTAAACTTAAACTTGGTTTCCACATCACCAATCCCAACAATTTTAGTGGCATGAGAATCTCCCAACAACACTTTCTGATCATCAGCAGTCTTGTATGTGCTGAACATATCACGGCCATAGCAGACATGGCAGGAAGCGCCGGTGTCTACCTACTAACCCCCTGATCCACCAACAAGGTGAATCTCAGAAATCATAGCCGTAAGAGGCTCCTCAATCAAGTTTGCCTATGGTGTAGGATGTGATACCCCGCATCCCTTAATGCCACTCATATGAGGATGCATTAAGTTCTATGAAGCGCAATAATAATACAGAGACTAATTTTAACAAGACAGAATATAAAATCCAGCGGAAAACAACTTTCAAACTTTATTTTAGACCAAATTCAACATTAGATTTTTCAAACTGTACCACCAATGTCATAAACATCTGTATCATAAACCATCAGAGTACAAAACCATAAAATAATATCCCTCTATGTCATAATAATAAACATAAAAGTAACTGAAGTAATATGTGGAAAGAGAAGTAATCCAAGTCCAAGATGAAAAGATTCTCAGTTACTGCTACTGTCTAC
Source organism: Allium sativum (assembly GCA_030737875.1). NCBI lineage: Eukaryota > Viridiplantae > Streptophyta > Magnoliopsida > Asparagales > Amaryllidaceae > Allium > Allium sativum. The sequence continues at coordinate 880,628,153 of CM060924.1, forward strand.
CACCGCTCTGAGAACCTGGGGGAAGGAAGAGAGAAGAAAAACAAAATAGGTCAGACATAAAGTCTGGCAAGTTCCAGTGATTTTCATCATAAGACAATAAGTATCAAGACAGATAAATGGTACTAGATAAGAAAATGCAATAACAAGGCAAGGTAAAGATTAACTAAGCTTCTCGTTCATATTCCAAGAACAAGTTTCTGTACCAACTGCTGGAATATCAAGATTAGGTTTTATCCTACTTACCACCCATGCGATTGACTCCCTATAGAAACGAATAAACTGGGCCATCCACCGCAGTAGGGAATATCAGTCCTTTAACCCGTCAACTATAAAGATACAACCCTATTCGCCAGTGTTACGGTGTCTTAGTTTACCCCTTCAGACCCATGCACGCTCATGACTACGCCAGAATGCACCTGTATCGAGCTCCAACCTTTGAACCCCTTACAATCCAGATCAGTAAAACATGCCATGGCATCTACCTAGTGTGAGGCCCCTCTATGATACTAATAGGGATACTGACTGCTATGAGCTCCACATAGCAAGATTGACACAAGCCCCCTTATGCTTGTTCCCCCAAGTAATTAGGATTTTAAGAGTTCCAAAACTGGATATAAGTAGCAAGACGTGGGACTACTTAGCTTATTAATTATTAGGTTTAACTTAGCAAGGTTAAGTTCATTAATAAGCATAGTTGAAAATGACATTTTCTATACATGTTATTTTGTGTATAGCCCCTCCCCCAAAAATACAAGTACCTTCTCAGATGTATATAGATTTACAGTAACAAGTTCTACTAAATTTACATTTGATCCTCATATTTCCAATAACATGTTCTACTTAATCTTAAATTCAGTCAACCTATTTAGATTAACAAGTTTGCATATTTTTCCTTTCTGTAATTACCCCAAATTTACAGTCAAAGGTTCTCAAGTCATAATATTCCTAATTCTCCTTTTTATTGTCATTACAATTATTCCAATTTATCCTAATTATACGCAATTCAAATGGAAGTGGCCTAGGCTCAGCGTAAAATAAAAAGGAAAACGAACATATCCAAACTCAAACTGAATAAATAGGCATAGAAAAGACTGTAAATAAATAAAAGACAATAAGGGGATAAGGGAGAAAGATGCATATATGAAGATATAATAACTGAATAGATAATTGATAGTAAAACAATAACATATAAACACTGTTACAATTCAGATCCAAATCATTTACTGTCAGAATACTGTTTAAATAGCAGATCTAAAAATAACTAGAACTCACAGTGATTTGATTTAGGTCCAGAAAATGTCTCTTTAAAATAGTTGTTGAAAAACTAGAATTATCCCTTTAGTATATGTTTTAGCAACACATCGGCATCTTCTTCTTTTTATTTAGAAATAGCTAGGAGATGGAAGAAGATGAAGATATGTTTGTATGTAAGAAAATAGTGAGGCTGCTAGCCTATATATAGTTTAGTTAAGATAAATATAAACATTGGATATTAGGTTATCAAATCAAATCGTACACCTCAAGCTAAGTCAACGTATGTATATAGCAAATAAAGCAGTCCAGGTTCAGGTACAGGAATCTACTCTACATGCAAGTTTGTTAATTTATCTACTACCTAGGTCGACATATGGGTCGACCCGCCTTAGACCTGGGTCGAGCCCCTTGTCGACCTAGTTAGGGCCAGGGTCGCCCACTTACTATTGTCTTCTACTTCCAGTTATATATATATATACATATTATACACTATTTTAGCTCAATCGTCTTTAGTTCATAACTTCTTCATACTTAATCCGATTTATGAAAACCAAAAGTCTATCTGAACCAGAATTTCATAACAAACACAACGATAAAGATCATTTTGCTTAGTTATGAATATTTTATTAATTGATATTCATTTTATTATCTTCGTTATATAATTATGGTGTATTAAATTATGGGGTGTTGCATTCTCCCCTGCTTAAAGGATTTCGTCCCCGAAATATTCAAGTTAAGAAGAATGCTATCAATCAAATCCTACAACCATCTACTCATCTATCAGCCATTGGCATCCATTGTCCTTAAAATTTATAATGTTTTGTTTGAACATACGCAAAGGTGTTGTGTGTATATGTCCCTACACCAATGCGAAAATCAGGCGGTCGGCTATTTCAGTTGACCTCCTTAATGTAATATATGTCTATGCCATGTACCCAATATGAATGCAAAAGAATCCTAATGATACATATATAAGTTCTATATGTGTGCACAACAATTCACCAAAATGCAACATCCAGTGATCATTCGACCATTTTCATCCATTGAAAAATTAAAATGTGCACACATCTATATGCAAAATGTAAGTGTTTCAGCCGATCTAGTGCCTAATGTGTGTGTATATGCGTCCACTGGCAACCACTAGCAAACACTTGCATCTACTTACAACCAATGAACATAACATGTCTCAAACACATGTTTCCAACCATAAGGATCAAGATTCAAACGATAGGATAAACAAACTTGAATGATATAAAAACAAATTTGAATTCAAAAGCTTAGAAAGGAAATTAAGAACGTACTTCTTAAAGGGTAAGAAGCACGAATCTTGTGTTCGAGTTCCATTGTCGCATCGTCTCGATCTTCTCCCCATTGCACCTTCACCAACTTGATCTCCTTGTTGCGTAGTCTCTTAACTTGCGATCCAAGAATATGGGTAGGAACTTTCCTAAATAACGCCTTCTTAACTTCAACATCCTCAAGCGTACTTAGCTCTACTAGCTATGCTGAATCATGTAGACATTTCCTCAAATGGGAAACATGGAACATGTCATGAACTCCCACTAGTCTCTTTTGTAGGCTAACTCTGTAGGCCATTTGGCCTATCCTCTCAACTATGGGAAATGGCCTTACAAACCTCGGTGCTAACTTCCCTACTAAGTCAAAGCGAACAAAGTTCCTTAGAGGCGATACCTTGGTAAAAACCATATCTCCTACCTCAAATTCTAAGTCAGACCTCCTCCTCCTATCGGCATATGACTTATGCCTGTCCTGGGCTGCTTTCATCCATCTGGGAATAAGGTCTTTCTTCTTATAAGTCTCTCTTACTATCTCAGATCCAAGTTGAAGTTTGTCCGTAAACTCCCATCAACACGTTGGTGATTTGCTAGGTTATCCATAAAGTGCCTCGAAGGGTGACATACCAATGCTCGACTGGTAACTATTATTGTAGGTAAAATCAACCAATGGGAGATGCTCGTCCCACGTCCCTCTGAAGTCTAGGGTACATAGTCTTAACAAATCCTCAAGAACCCTACTGACCCTCTCAGTATGTCCATCGGTCTGAGGGTGATAAGCTGTGCCAAGTCGTAACTGTGTACCTAGTGCCTCTTGCAAGCTCCTCCAAAACTCACTTGAAAAGATGGGGTCAAGGTCACTTACTATACTGCAAGGTACCCCATGAAGTCGGACTATCTCATTAAGGTATACCGATGCTAGCCATATTGTCGTCCTCTTGCTCTTCACTGGGACAAATTGAGTGCTCTTAGTAACTCAATAGACTATAACCAACATACTCGTGTTGCCCTTCCTTGATCTGGGCAGTCCATCAATAAAGTCCATAGAGACGCTCTCCCATTTCCATTGTAGGATATCCAAGGGCTAAAGCATTTCGTCACGTTTCCTTTGTCCAACCTTTACTCATTGGCAAGTCAAACACCACAACATCCTTCTTCATGCCAGTCCGATTAAAAATTCTCTTCATGTCTTGGTACATCTTGTCACTACACAGATGGATAGTCATCTGAGAGTGATAAGCCTCCTCAAGAACTGTCCTCAACAAGTCTTTAACTCTAGGAACATAAAACCTTCCGTCTCGGCGTAGCCTCCCCTTTTTTCCATAAAATATCTAGCTAGGCGATTAGGGGTCTCTCCTCTACTGAGTTTATTAAAGATGTCCATAACTACTGGTCCTCTCGCTGTGTAGATCTAATGCACTCCATAAGAGTTGTCTGCACCTCTAATGATGCCAACAGACTAGGCGTAAGATCCATGATGGCCTAAAATCAAAGGTCGAGATAAGCTCCAAGCTCTGCCGCTCTACGAACAAAGGACTCAAGGTCATCCTTTACCTACTCAACACGCCCGCAATGTTTCTATTACCTAGGGTATAAGCTATCTCAAAATCATAGGACGCAAGGAACTCCATCCATTGTTGCTGCCTTAAATTGAGATCCTTCTACGAGAACAAATATTTGGGCGACTTGTGATTCGTGTAGATCTCAAATCTCTCTCCAAGTAGATAGTAACGCTAAGACTTAACTTCAAACACTATGCACCCAACTCAAAGTCATGGGTAGGGTAGGTCTTCTCATGAACTATTAATTTCCTACTTCCACAACAAACCACCCTACCTTTTTGCATCAACACGACACCTAACCCCATGCCATAATCATCCGTGTATACCTTAAACACCTAGCTACCTTTGGGAAGAGTCGAAACAGAGGTTCATGTCAGAGCCCTGTTAACCTATGGAAATCATCCTCGTAATCAACGCTCCAAGTGAAAACCAAGTTATTCTTTGTTAGACGGGTGAGCGGAGCTAATATCCGTGCAAAGTCCTTAATGAACTTTCTGTAATAACCAGCCAATCCCAAGAAACTCCTAACCTCTATTGCATTCTTTAGGGATTTCCAATCTTGAACTGCGAAAACCTTAGCAAGGTCCACCGCTATTCCATCCTTGGAGATAACATGCCTCAGGAACCCTACTTTCTTTCTCCAGAAATGACACTTAGAAAACTTAGCCTTAAGCTGATGCGATCTAAGAGTGTTGAGAACCTCTCTTAAGTGTACAACATGTTGTTCCTCGTTCCTCGAGAAAACCAGAACATCATCCGCAAAGACTACTAAAAACTTGTCTAGATGAACCCTAAACACCTTACTCATCAAGTACACAAAGTACGCGGGTGCATTGGTCAGCCCAAAAGACATGACCAACCATTCAAGGAAACAGTCTGGAGTCTTAAAAGAAGTCTTATTGATACTATCATCTGCTACCCTTTACTGATGAAATCCCATGTCTAGTTCCAACAGTGAGAAAATCGAGGCACCTACTAGCTGGTCAAACAAGTCATCAATCCTTGGAAGTGGGTGCCTACTATTTTTGGTGCAGCTTATTCAGCTCCCTACAGTCTACGCATAGACGGAGAGAGTCATCTGCCTTGGTCACAAAGATGAATGGAGCTCCCCACTCATATATGCTTTGTCTAATGAATCCCTTCTCGAATAGCTGACCTACTTGCTTGCTAAGCTCCATCCTCTCTCTAGGAGCCATGTGACGCATCAGTAAAGCGACTATAATCATCTAACCTTATCAAACATGTCCGGATAATCTCTAAGTATGGGTACCGATCGAAGATCGTTAACTAAAGCATCAATCGAATCTAGGAAACTGAGCATAACTATCCCTCGTGGGTCATAAGATATCTCGATAGTACTCTCGTGGCACATCAAAAGCATAACAACTCTCCTCTCACAATCTAGAATGGCACCATGCATGGTTAACCAATCCATTCTATAATTAACCGATAACCCATAAAGCCAAGAACATATGCGTCGTATTCAAATTTGACACCCATAATAGAAATTCTCAAACGCCTACATATCATAGACAAGTGAGCCATAACTCATATGGGGTTTAAGACTACAGCAGGATAAAAAACAATACTAGTGTCTAGGTGCAGATTAGCTACCATAGAATTGGATATGAATGAATGAGAAACACTAGAATCAAAGAGAGTCCTAATAGGTTAGTCAAAAAGAGAAATCAAACCTTCAACGGTGACTTTCCTACCTCGATCCAGCCTACTAGCCTCTAGAGCATGAACTTGTCCTTCACAAGATCCTGCCTTCTGACCTTGCTTGTTGGGGGCATTGCCTTGTAAAATGTCTAACTTGACCACAACTGAAACAAGCGTTCTTCGTTTTCTTATAGCCTCTTACAAAGTGCCCTAAATTTCCACAACCATGGCATTTAACGTCTATCTAGATTTGAGCCTTGTCAGGTTTTCCTCCCTTCTTCTCCACCTCCTTCTTGGGCCACCATTTCTTTTTCTCAGCCTTGGGTTTTTCCTCCTCGGTCTTAACTTCTATCTTATCTTCTTTACCGTCCTCGTGCATCAAAGCCATGTCAACTAGCCTTTCGAAATTTTCTCCCATCGTGTGTGTAAATGCTAGTCCTTGTAGAGGTTGGTACAACCCTTTCGCGATCCTTAAACCTTTTTATGAGGAGTGTTTACCAAATCCAAACAAAATCTTGCTAGTTGATTAAAGTTGTTTACGTATTCCTTCATCGTCCTACTCCCTTATATCAAATTCAAAAACTTCTCCATTTGCATTTCTTCCTCAGCTTGTGACAAGTATTTCATCTCAATTCTATTCTTGAACTCATCCCAAGTGGCTACCACCTGCCCCGTCTGAGTCACCTCCCACCAGTATGATACTTCCTCTTTCAGTTGCCAAGCAGCCAACTGAATCTTTCTCCTATCGCAGAGCTCCAACAAATCAAATACATTCTCCGTTTCTTTAAGCAAATTGAGTGCCTCCACGAAAGTCTCGGTACCATGAAACGACTTGCCTCCCATCGCACAGAAATCTTTATAAGGCTTAGAAAAGTAGACTACAACATGAGGTGGACCTACTGCGGCTGCAGCTGGGGCATTACCTTGCACTTCGGCAGGTGTTATTGCCTTTACATATCTACAGAACCATGTCGGAATGGAAATGCCTTCAGGGAAGTTAGGAGCCCCAGACATGTTGAAAAAGAGAAGAAAGAAGCATTCAACAAGAGATCGAAGGAATATTGTAAATGAATTGAGGGGATATATTTATCTAAAAAATTCGTTTTATTTTAAAACCTTTACTTTGAAAATACTTTTTCAAAAACTTTTCCTCTGATCTTGTAACTTCAGGCTCTGATACAAAATGTGGCACCCACATCCCTTAACGTCACCCATACGAGGATGCATTAAGTTCTATAAAGCATAATAATAAAACAGAGACTAATTTTAACTAGATAGAATATAAAATGAAGGGGAAAACAACTTTCAAACTTTATTTCAAACCAAATTGAACAGTACATATTTCGAAATATACCACAAATGTCATAAAGTCATAAACATCTGTCTCATAAATAATCAAAGTACAAAATCATAAAATAACATCCCTCACATGCAATAACAATAAACATAAAATAAATTGAAGTAATACGTTAAAATAGAAGTAATCCAAGTCCAAGATGAATAGAATCACGATCACTACTACTATCCACCACCATTCTGAGAACCTGACGGGAGGAAAAGAAGCGAGAGAAGGACAAACAAAATAGGTCAGACATAAAGTCTGGGGAGTTCCAATAATTTTCAGCATAAGCATAAGATAAGAAGTATCAAAACAGATAAATGGTATTGGATATGAAAATATAGTAAAATATACAAGTACGAAGTAAACGAGATAACAACGCAAGGTAAAGATCAGGTAAGATTCTCGTTCATATTCCAAGAACAAGTTTCTGCACCAACTACTAGAATATCAAGATTAGGTTTTACCCTAATTACTACCTATGCGATCGGCTCCCTACAAACACGAATAACCTGTGCCAGCCACCACAGTAAGGTATCAGCCCCTAAACCGTCAACTACAAAGACACAGCCCTATTCGCCGTTGTTACAGCATCTTAGTTTCCCCCATAAGACCCATGCACTCTCATGACTTCGCCGCAATGCGCCCATACTCACCTCCAACCTTTGAACCTCTTACAATCCAAATCAGTAAAGCATGCCCTGGCCTCTACCTAGTGCGAGGCCCCTCTATGATACCAACAGGGATACTAACTGATACAGGTTCTACACAGTAAGATTGACGCAAGTCACCCACTAGGCTTGTGCCCCCAAGTAACTAGGATTTTAAGAGTCCCAAAACAGGATATAAACAACAAGACATGGGACCTCTTAGCTTATTAGTCAACATTTTTTAACTTAGCAGGTTTAAGTTCATTAATAAGCACGGTCGTAAATGACATTTCCTATAAATGTTATTCAGTGTACAACCCCTCCTCCAAACAGACAAGCACCTGCTTAAATGTATATAGATTTACAGTAACAAGTTTTACAAAATTTACATTTGATCCTCATATTTCCCATAACATGTTCTACTAATCTTGAATTAAGTCCAACCTATTCAAATTAACATGTTTGCATATTCTTCCCTTCTGTAATTACCCCAAATTTACAATCAAAGGTTCTCAAGTCATAATATTCCTAATTCTCCTTTTTATTATCGTTACAAGTTATTCCAATTTATCCCAATTATACGCAATTCAAAAGGAAATAACTTAGGCTCTTGATGGTCTAGGCTGAGCGTAAAATAAAAAGGAAAAGGAGAAAACATATCTAAACTCAAACTGAATAAACAGGCATAAAAAAGACTATAAATAAATAAAAGACAAAATGGGGATAAAGAAGAAAGATGTGTATATGAACATATAATAACTGTAAACTGAATAGATTATTGGCAGTAAAGCAATAACATATAACTATATAAACACTGTTATAATTCAGATCCAAATTATTTACTATCTAAATACTATTTAAATAGCAGATCTAAAAATAACTAGAACTCACATTGATTTGATTTAGGTCCAGAAAATGTCTCTTTAAAATAGTTGTTGTTGAAAAACTAGAGTTATCCCTTTAATCTATGTTTTGGTAGCACCTTGGCATCTTCTTATTTTTATTTAGAAATAGCTTGGAGGAGGATGAAGATAAGTTTGTATGTAAGAAAATGGTGAGGCTGCCAGCCTATTCATAGATTAGTTAAGATAAATCTAAACCATAGGATATTAGGTTATCAAATCAAACCGTACACCTCAAGCTGAGTCAGCATATGTATATAGCAAATAAAACAGTCCAGGTTCAGGTGCAGGAATCTACCCTGCATGCAGGTGAGTTGAAACACCCCGTATTTTAACAACACTAAAGAGGATAAATTAAAGGATAATTAATTTAATATCAGAATTAAGTAAAACGGACTGTTCCATTGCGTTTTTCTTGGAATTTTTGCCAAAATAGACACCTGGTTTATGTAAAAGGGACACCGTATGAAGAGGTTGTTAAGGTTTGAAGTTTGTATATGTGCAAGATAATTATATATATACATAACAGTTCAAACCTATCTAGAAATCAGTTTAAAAATCAAAATTTGGTGAGCGGTAAATATCCCGCCCAGGGGTTTCGACCCCTTGGTTGACCCCTCAAGGGGGGTGTCGACCTATGTGTCGACACCCTAAGGGGTGGGTCGAACCCCCTACGGCAGACTGGGAAGATTAGGGTTTTGGGGGTTTTTGGCTATAAATATGGCCTCTTTTCTCTAGTTTATTCTCATTGAAAATAATGGAGGACTAAATGTTGTCACTACCAAGATTAAACCAAACCTTTTTCTTCTTCCGTAATTAAGTTAAACAAGTTTAAAGTTATTCAACTATAGATCTGTGATTCAACATATGTTATTCTCCTTCTATTTTTCTAGATCCAAACACTGTGAATTTAATTTACTTTTAGATTTAAATAATTAAAAAGTAAAACATGATATGACTGTAATTTGGATCTATGCTTGTGACTGCTTGAATCATATCAGATCTGTTATAACTTGTGAATCTATGATATTCTGACATAACTATGACTTTGATCTTAACCTTTATCATGTTAGATCTTCCTTTGATTATAGATCTAATTCACTATTTAGATCACCTTGTGCCTATCATGTTTGTGGTTAAATTGGATTTGTTATTAGTTGGACATCTAAATCATTATTTAGATCTTATCATGCCTATTATGACATCCCTATTATGTTAGAATTGGTTCTATTATCACAAGTTCACCGGATCTGTTACTATATGCCCATCTTATCATTATGACACTATATGTTTGTGTCAATTTTGTTAGTATAATCATTTCTATCATCTTCTCTTCATCTTTCCCTTTTATTTTATATAGCCAGCCTACTTTCGAGCCTAGGATTGCCGCTAAAATACGCAAATGTGTTAGATTGGTAACGAGTGGAAAAACGTTAAAATTGGACATAAATTGTAAATAGGAAATTTGGCATAACTTGAATAATGTATATGAACATGAATTTGGGCATATAATTCATTATGAACATAACTGGGGAAAAGAGGCATGAAAACCTATAACGACATAGGAATAATTGGTTGACTAATGAAATGCCTAGGACTATAGTAATTAGAAACTGTAACCACACTTAGACCCGAGGTTAGATTGCACTTGCGGTAGAAGTCTTCCCGGAACCGCCCGACATATCTAGTGACCGCAAGTGTTGAATCTAATGTGAGGGGTCTAAGTGCATAAACCTGAGACAAGCTAAGACACCAACAGGTTAAGCCCAACCTGTGGAAGAAGTCTGCCCGGAACCGACCGGCATATCCAGCGTCCACAAGTTGTAGGTTTAATGTGGGAGGTCTAGTAAATTATAACCATAAATGAATATGGCTACGAAGATGAACACTTAACCTAGTTGAATCCATAAGGATTGTATTAATCTGAAGAGAGGTTAAGCAAACTTGTTTGAAACAGTGGGTGGGTTAAGTATATCTCGGTTGGGTGGGTAATATTTATATATAGGCCCACAAAACTTAACCGGTTGGGGTTATGTAATTAAAGACACCGTTATGTAAGCATAACCTATGGAAATGTTGGGGTTATGTAATTAGAGACCCCGTTACACAAGCATAACCTGTGGAAATCCTAGTAGGGATGCAAGACAAAGGGGAGAGCTTGCATCATCTTGTGTGTGGGACACGTTTCAGTCAGTAACCCATACAACGGTATCAAGCGAGTACTCCGCCCTAGGTCGGAGTTGGGCACACTTACTAGGCTGGTTGTAAGATATCCAAACGCATAGGACGGTGTGGGCGGCGCAAACCGACCAGAGCCATGTGCGTGCATGGTCCGGGCAGAGGGGGATAAGACGACCGGGACACCTGTAGATATGGTTGTGCACATCAACAAAGGGTTGCCACTTTAGTAAGTGATACATCCTACTGTGGGGCCGGCACAGGGTATCTACGGAGTCGGGAGCCGATCAATTAGAGTAGTAGTTAAGGTGCATTTAGTCTCTAATTAGTTTAGGAGTCCATTATGGGGCTACCTGTGGATTGTATAGGGTTAAAACCTCTCACCAGAAGTACGCCTAAGTCTACCATCTTATACATGTTGGGGATCATCTCATTCTAGTTATACTATTATTAGTGCAGAGAAATCATTAGAGAAGCATAATATACTCTATCATGTTTATCCCCTTTACCTTGTCATACTTACATTTTATGTGGTTATCAATCTTATCCACTTTATATGCCGGTCATGATATTTTACTTATTTATATGCTAAAAGTAATTAGACTCGCCAGACATTATGTCTAACCCATTTTGTTTCCTCTTCTTTCTCTTTTGTCCCCCCAGGTTCTCAGGGTAGGAATACTCAAGCTTAATCAAATTTGGTTGTCATCTTGCTTAGAGCTGCTTTGATGTATTGTTCAAGTTCTTATCCTTGCTACTGTCGCTATGTTTCTTTTGGGGAATTATGCTTTTTATGTATTTATGTACTTTGTTGGTACAAGACATAAGCTTTATATTATTGTAATAGGTTTTATGTAGTTTCCGACTTATGATGTTTTGGACCATGATGTTATGATTTATGTTTTAAATAAAAATTTAAATTCCGCTGCTATTTTAGTATCTGTCTTGTAATGTTTCTGTTTACCTTTGTAATGTTTCTGTTTACCTATAACGCTTGACGAAACTTAATGCATTCTCTTAATGAGTGACATTAACGGAAGTCGGGTGTCACACTTGGTATCAGAGTTAAAGGTTACTAGATTAGACAAAAAAAATTGAAAATTATTTTCAAAAAGATTTTAGAAGAAAGCATTTTCAAAAAGAAAAGTATGTTTTGAAAAACATATTCCCCAAAGCGATATGTAATATATTTCGATCCTTTGTCTGAATCTCTCTTTCCTCTTCTTTTCAGCATGTTTGGGGAACCTGATATTCTAGAGGGTGTTACGATACTAGGCTGGTTCCGTAAGTATCTAGAGGCTACGGCGACTACTAGTGGTCAAGCTGACGTTCCTCCCCCAGCTGCACCCGTCGTTCCTCCTCCTCCTCCCAGAGCAGATAATTTCGCTAAGATCTACAAAGATTCATGTGCCATAGGAGGGAAGCCATTCCGTGGAACCAAAACATTCGTTGAGGCAAGGAATTGTCTCAAGGAGACCAAGGACTTGTTTGGAATTTTTGAAGTGGAAGATCGAAGGAAGATTCAATTAGTTGTCTGGTTACTGAAAGATAAAGCTTCGTTCTGGTGGGAAGTAACAAAAGCAGGACGTCTGATGGAGACATGGGATGATTTTAGAATGAGGTTTGAAATGAAGTTTATTTCTCAAGCTGAGAAAAGCATGCAAATGGAAAGGTTCTTGGCGCTCAAGCAGGGGATTATGACTGTTAAAGAATACGTTAATAAATTCAACCAACTAGCGAGATTTGGGTTGGAGCAGTGGATATTCCGCATAAGAAAGCTTTGCGGTTTGCTAAAGGACTGAATGAACCCCTACATGGGTTAGCTATGTACCATATTCCAACAGGAGCAACTTTTGAAAGGCTCATTGTTATGGCCTTGATGCATGAGGAATACAAAGGAGAAAAGAAGAAAGTTAAGGCTGAGGAAACAACGCAAAACAAGAAAGTATGATCCAAGAAAAGGCAACAACTACAACAATAAAAGAAAGGAGAAAAGAATGACAAGGATAAGAGGAAGTGTCACAGTTGTGGACGTGAGGGCCACTTGGTCGAAGACTATAAAAGAAGGAAGAATACTTGCTTCAGTTGTGGGGAAGTCGGACACTTTGCTGGGGAGTGCCGGAAGAGGAAAGGACAAGGTCAAAGGGCAGGAACTTTTGGAGGGCAAGTGCATGCTCTCGCGACCAGTGCTCCAGATAGAGGTAGGAAAGTTTCAGTGGAAGGTTTGATTTCTCTTTCTAGTCACTCTATTAGAAATCTTTTTTATTCTGGCGCTTCACATTCATTTGTATCTAGTTCTGTGGTTGAATCTCTCCACTTAAATGCTAGTATGGTAGTGGATTCCGTTGTTGTCTCAAACCCCATTGGTGGTTCAGCTCATTTGTCCATGATTTGTTAGGGTTTGAGAATATCTGTGTTAGGCGTCACGTTTGAATGCAATGCATATGTGCTCGGGTTTATGGGTAATTGGTTGATTCTAGGGATGGATTGACTAACCATGTATGGTGCCATTCTGGATTGTGAGAGGAGGATCGTGTTAGAGTTTATACCCTAGAGGCAATCCATTTGATGAGATTGATAACAATTTTGTTGTTATTATATTATTTGGAATAAAATAATATTCTATTATATTATATTTACTGCGTAATATAAATATTAATATAATTGAAGTCCTTAGAATAATAATACGGAATTATATAGTTCGAGTAAGACTGAACTTGAGATTATATAATGTGACAAGTATTATAATTCTTAAAAGTCCCTAGTCGAGTTTTATTGTTTATACAGGACGACAATAAAGCGTTGAGACTAGTATATTGATTGACTGGTGATCACATCTCATTGATCATTAATATAAGAGATATTAAAGTCAAGATATAAATACGTATTAGAGAATAGTGTATTGGGCTAACCCACCATGAGATAACTACATGGAATATAATTAACAGTATCATAAGTTATTATCATAGTGGCAGTGATGTAATTGTCCTCAGACCTAAAATCATTATAATTTTATTCGAGGATATTTGTGTTTTGATATCATCTAAAGTTATTTCGTAACAGAGTAATGATAACAGTGATTATTGGATGTATCTAGAATCGAATATAAATTATGAATGATCTAGATGGAATTTAACCCTACGATATATTCGTAGTGATATCCATGGGCCTCTTGATTGAGTGAGACTGTGAAATGCATGGCCATGCTCAAATATTGATTTGTTTTAAACAGTCTACTCATCGATCAAGAAATACAGATTAAATCGTAACGAGGATGATACGATCCATGCCTCTAATTTAATCTTGGATATATCAGTTAAAAGGATTATATTACATTGATACACTAGTCACAGAAAGGATGTATCAAATCGATAATTTTTTTATAGCTTGGGTAGCAGCGACGCATTGCTAGATGCCAATCACTGTTTATGGTTTTAAATACGATTTAAAACCATTGCCAACGTTGTAGTAACCTATAGGGTCACACAAAAGGAACGTTACAAAGGAGAAACTGATTTGAATAAATAAATTGTCAATTTGTTGATATTTTATTTGGGATTGGAACGAATGTTGACTGGATCCTAATTTTAAGGTTGATACTTGTATTTAAAAGGAGGTTATCCTTGTTTTATATATACACAACTTAGCCTAAAAGAAAATGGGTTAGATCAGATCTGATGTCGTTAGCCACTCATACTTTTCTTTTTCCCAAAACCCTAAATCGGTCATGGCGGCTAGCATCGCACTCTCCAAATTCTTCCTTCAATCTGATTGATGAAGGGGCGTTCTGGTAGACTTCTCTAAAGGCTCGACAAATGGAGGGCTGTCGATTCGATTCCTATTTCGAAGCCATTATCGCTCCTCTGGATTTCACGCATCAGGTATGAGTTTTATCCCAAAATTGTTCAAGTTTTGATTTATTTTTCTTACTAAGATCCTAGTTTTAAATTGTTAAAACTTAATTAGGAACCCGATCTGGTCGGATTTTCCCTTCATGGTATCAGAGCACGGTTTTAGCGAGAAATTATAAATTGAACTTTGATTTTGGGCTTTTATTCTTGATTGTATGCTTGTATATGTTACGATTTCATAAACATGAATAACACTGATTGCGCATCAGGGTTTTGCTTAGGGTTGCATATGTTTGATTTCGTGAATATGTAATGATATTTGGATCATAAACTCGAAATACTAACATATAATCATTAATGATGTGTATATATTCCACTATCATTTGATTATCAGTATTTGATACGAATTATAAAATTGTTTTATAATATATATATGTTTTATATATGGTATAAAACATTTGTAGATGGTTAGAAATTTTGAATTAGTTTAATATTCCTAATCATATATTTTGAAACCTGGAAATCAAAATCCATTTTGATTAGTCAAAGATATCAGGTCACTTTGATAAAAATATGTAAAACCTTTTAAGTTTGTCAAAAAGGTACTTACTATTTTAATTAGATTTGAAATAGTTATGTGTGTACAGATCAATATGTATGAATCTGTGAAATTATTTTAGGACATGATAATTATGAAATCCTGATTCCTAATGCTGATTATGAAATGCCAAACTTGTTATTGTTTTGCCAATTTTGTTGGACTTGGATTATATATATATATACTATTGAATCTACTACTAGATATAAAACTGTTTTGAAACTATTTTGTACCAGAGCTTATGAGTATATAAATATTTAAATGACTTATTTATAAAAATCTGATTTGTATAATTTTATTTCCAGAAAATATTATTATGACATGGCTTTGTTATGCTTTATAAACTTATATCTAAAAGATTGTTTTAGATCAGATCTTAAGACATGGTGATCTATATGATAGATTGCTGATTTAATATATCTGGCTAAATGGTTCTGAACCGTTATAAAATTTTGAATTTCATTCTTTTAGTCAAAATACAATTTTACTGATTAACAAATCAGTGAGATAATTTTCATATTATTTTGATTTACTGAAATCGGTTGTATGAAAAAATTGCTAATAGTTTGATCTTAATACTTAGTTTATAACCCAAGCCCTTTAATTTCAAACCAAGACCTGTTTATTTGATTATAAAACAGAGTTAAATTTTTATTCATAATTCCTTTAATTTTGGATTCAGTTTACACTAATGATTACTAGCATAAATCCAGATTACAATAAGTGTAATGTGATTTGTTGATTCCCTGTTATTTATATGTGTTGTAACTTTATAATTATATTGTATGTATATGTACATGACATATATGTAAAGACACATATAGTCATATACATCAAGAGTGTTACGAACACTTGAATAAAACTCCATAAGATATTATATATATTATTTCAAATGTAAAATCATTTCATATTTGATATGAAACGAAATCTGAGATTAATATTTGATTAATGTTGGACATTAATACAGTAATACATTAGTATTACTGGATGCTATGACATTAGAATAATGCATGTACATGATCTGTATCATGTATGTTATTCAATATGTTTTTGGATTTGCTAGTTACATAAATTCCATGACAAAATGTTTGACTGCATAGACTAAAGATAAACTTGTTTTGTTCATATCATTGATCAAAACAAAACTATTTTGTTAAATCACTGAAACTGTTTTGGGTAACATATTCAAAATGATTATGATCTTTAACCATATTTTGTATGTTATTAATATTTGATATTAAAATTGTTGCAAGTATATAAGCTTATACTTGTATTTATATATATGTATATAAAATTTGACAAATATGATTTTTGTTGATATATGTATATACATATATATATATACATATGTATATGTATACCATAAAACTGGCACAAAAACATATCTGATTTGATCATGAACAAAATATATCTGATATTTTTTTATACAGCTGTGAACATACACGTATTATATTAAGATATATGTAGATGTATGTGCACATATATATACAAAGGACCTCTGGTATGAATATGGCATGAAAGTCATGCTGGAAAATTGTTACTCACGAACATTCCTTTAGAGTTTGTTATTCTTCATTCTATATATATATATATATATCTGTGTATAAGTATGACTGTAGTGCAAATAGGATCAAGAAGAAAGCAAGTTTGACTTGTTTTAAAAGGTAAATCATGATTTTATGATCATTAATTACAACTGTCTAAGTTTAAACCTATTACAACAACTATGTCTGAAAATTTGAAGCAATTTGATTGCTATTAAATTTGAGTAAACTGTGCATTTAAAAGCTTATGCTAGAATGAGTCTAAAAGTTAGATGAGCTTTTCATAAATGTTGCTTTATTAATAACTTGATACATGATTCTACAAGTATTGTATACTGATACTGATATGTGACTATAGTCGAATCACAAGTTATAGCAATTTATACGAATATTTGATTCATATTGCTAATGGTACTGTTAAGCTAAGTTCATCTACATATGATGTATTTAGGTTATTGCTTACACATTTTAATGCATTTGATGTATCAAAATTGTTTCCTGTATATCAAAATTGTTTGATATAATAACTCCATGGATTGAAATATGTTTCACAGGGAAAGGTGGAAATCATTAGCATACTACTGAAATTGTTTCAGTAGAGGATGAAGCGACAAAAATGCTTAAGTCTACGCTACAGATACATACATCTGGACACAAGTGCTACTTGGTTTGATGATTATGTATATTTGAAGTTATGAATGTCATAAGCATACAGAATAGAGTTTGTATTTATTATACTATGACATGTTATATCTTGCTATAACAATCACACAGTCAGAATTGTATAGGTGGATATATAGACATGTATTTTATACATTGCAGTGTAAATGTATGTATATTTTTTGACTGTATGTATAAACTTGATTGATCACAGAATGTTTAAAGTTCTGATCTAACTATGTATGTTGCATATTGATTTGCATTTCAATTATCTTGAATGGAATATGTTATGTGAATACATTTTTGGATGTTGAATTATAATAGGACTTGGGCTTTAAAATTCTGCTTAAGTATAAATGTCGATTTCCTTGCATGACCTTGAATATTTTTTTTAATGGGCTAGAATATTGGATACACTTATATTGGGCTATGAGTTCCTCTTATTAATGCACACAAATGGTTTATATGCATATATTCACACGCATGTGATCCGTGTAATATATATTATGATATGATTTGTTTTGTATAATGTCATGACACTTAAACAATATGGTTACCCCTTTCGATAACATAGATTAGTCGTGTTTTGTATAATATTATATCGACTATATATATGTAAATATAATATTCAAAAGGGCAATTGGACCACCATTGAATTTAATTATTTTGAAATGTTCAATAAAAGAGGAAATCTACCCAGATACACCATTGAATTTAATTATTATATATGTATGATCCATATATTTTATTTAAATCTAATTTATATTATGAATATGAAATACATATATTTGATATATGTAAATATCTCTAATATTGTTTTCTACTACGAGTTATAATTCCCTCCAAAGCAAATTTTGTTATTGTAAATCATGGTGAAGTCTTCCAATGGTACACCCATCAATGTCCAATATAATTGGGTGTAGGTAACGCCAAAGAGTTGTGCATTCTCTTATATTAGTTATATGAGGTAGGAGTAATTGTGGTGCTTCGACTGTATTATTGGGTCTGATTTAACTAAGGCTGCATAATACGATTGTGGCCTTAGAGACAACAGCATGAATTATTCTATATTTGAGAAAATGAATAATACTGAACAAAATGTTCATCATGCGATCCAGGAATTATATACACGATATAATTAACACAAGATGTCTACCAAAAAGGTTGTGTTTTGGGGATTTGCCAAAGCAGAGTCAAGACATGACTAGATATGGATCTTGGAACACCATTATATGTATATATCAATATGTATATATAAACAGAGGGATGTTAATTTGAGTGGGAGCGTATTTTAGTTTAAAATTATACATTTATGTTAATATAAACTTTGATTGTCAAAATTTTGTATTAAATAAATTTTAAAGAATCATTTATTATTTATTATCTATTGTAGATATTTAATAACAAATAACTCCGATATTTTAAATTAATCCTTAAGAAGGATAAATTAAATTAAATCGAATTTCCTTACTAACATTGAAATTTGAGGATTGTTCTCAAACAAATTAAAACATAATTGTTCTAACAAATATAGAGGATCTAAAATAAGTTAAAGTATGACTTCAACTAAATAAAATATAAATTTTATAATAATCTACTTCTATATTTTAGTATTAGATACTAGATATAAATCACATAAATGTATGTTGACTTACAGAAATTGCAGAATAAGTAGAAATTTGATATAAGAATAAGTGGACTTACAATTGGAAATGAAGCAAATGTTGATAGATTATCCATAGCAAGTTGACTCTTGTTGGATATGCTGGCTTAATTAAATAAATAAAATAATTGTTTTTATGAAATTCCAATTAAAATAAATGTTATAAAATATCTTGTTTAGACAAGATTGAATTTCGTTTGTAATAAAAGAATAATTGTTATTCATCTTATTTAAATGAAATATCGTATGGAATTTCACAAATAGTTAATGATATTTGTAAATCCTTAACTATAATGACTGGATTAAATTTAGTGATTTAAATCTAATGTACCTTTAGTATAACCAGTTAGCCCAGTAAACAAGAAAGTATATCAAAACTCCATAATGATGGAATTTTGAAATCAACTGATTTCGAATCATATGAAGAATACTGATCTTGTTTACTAGGCAAAATAACTGAATCACCTTTCACTTGACGCAATGAATGAGTGATAAGCATTGGGTCTCATACATAATGATGTATATGGAGCAATGGATACATAAGCTAGAGGCTGGTTTTATTACTTAATTATATTTACCGATGATATCAGTAGATATAGATATGTGTATCTTAAGAAACACATATCAGAATCCTTTGAAAAGTTCAAAGAATTCAAAATGGAGATAGAAACCAATTTTAAAAGAAAATAAATACTTTTTGAACATATCGAAAAGAATATTTAAGCCAATTAATTAATGACTGTCCATATGAGTTTGAAATTGTTTCACAACTTACTCCACCCAGAACACCATATTGAAATGGTGTGTCTGAAAGGAGTAATTACACCTTATAAGATATGATACGACCAAGATAAGTCATATAGATCTTCCATTAAATTAAATTTAGAACAAATGCATTTAAAATCCCACTAAAATGATTTTAAAGAAGCCATATAAGATATGGACTAGGAAATGTTCTAGTGTGTCTACTTTAAAGATTTGGGATGTAAGGCGTTTGTTAAACGTCCCTCCTCTGATAAGATCGAACCCAAATCAAATAACTATTTTGTGTAATGTCCACAAGAAATAAATGGATATTATTTCTATAAATCCTCTGAGAATAAAACGTTTTATTGCTCGAATTAGTGTTCATTTTAATGGAGATTCAGTCTCTAAAATACCGATGGGAATGAAATAGAAATCGAAATGTCTCGAAAACCACATAATGTCATTGAATCTTTTATAGACAAGAAATTGAGTGGGAGTGACACAATAATTCTAATGTTATTTGATAACACATTAATTATTGTGAATCATATTAGTTTTAAAAACAAGAAATAAATACTAATTCTAAGAATAGAAAATGTTTGGATTAACAAGTTCATGGTTGAACTTAATTCATTATTGATCCAATGATATACGTTGCGATAATAATATGGATGATGCTCAGGCCTAAAAACTTAAACTCACTATTAATCCAAACATATATTTAAGAAATATAATTCCTATGTGAAGTTGTCCACAAAGGAAATGAACATATCTGCAAAGTTACAAACGTTGTAATGTTGCAGACCTACTAAATTAAACTCTGTCGCAGCAGAAGTTTAATAGTTACACTAGTTTCATAAGTATACGATACGTGAATGATTGACTCTAGTGCAAGTGGGAGATTGTTAGAGTTTATACCCTAGTGGCAATCCATTTGATGAGATTGATAACAATTTTGTTGTTATTATTTTATTTGGAATAAAATAATATTCTATTATATTATATTTACTGCGTAATATAAATATTAATATAATAGAAGTCCTTAGAATAATAATACGGAATTATATAGTTCGAGTAAGACTGAGCTTGAGATTATATAATGTGACAAGTATTATAATTCTCAAAAGTCCCTAGTCGAGTTTTATTGTTTATACAGGACGATAATAAAGCGTTGAGACTAGTATATTGATTGACTGATGATCACATCTCATTGATCATTAATATAAGAGATATTAAAGTCAAGATATAAATACGTATTAGAGAATAGTGTATTGGGCTGACCCACCGTGAGATAACTACATGGAATATAATTAACAGAATCATAAGTTATTATCATAGTGATAGTGATGTAATGGTCCTCAGACCTAAAATCATTATAATTTTATTCGAGGATATTTGTGTTTTGATATCATCTAAAGTTATTTCGTAACAGAGTAATGATAACAGTGATTATTGGATATATCTAGAATCGAATATAAATTATGAATGATCTAGATGGAATTTAACCCTACGATATATTCGTAGTGATATCCATGGGCCTCTTGATTGAGTGAGACTGTGAAATGCATGGCCGTGCTCAAATATTGATTTGTTTTAAACAGTCTACTCATTGATCAAGAAATACAGATTAAATCGTAACGACGATGATACGATCCATGCCTCTAATTTAATCTTGGATATATCGGTTAAAAGGATTATATTATATGGATACACTAGTCACCGAAAGGATGTATCGAATCGATAATTTTATTATAGCTTGGGTAGCAGCGACGCATTGCTAGATGCCAATCACTGTTTATGGTTTTAAATATGATTTAAAACCATTGCCAACGTTGTAGTAACCTATAGGGTCACACAAAAAGAAAGTTACAAAGGAGAAACTGATTTGAATAAATAAATTGTCAACTTGTTGATATTTTATTTGGGATTGGAACGAATGTTGAGTGGATCCTAATTTTAAGGTTGATACTTGTATTTAAAAGGAGGTTATCCTTCTTTTATATATACACGGCTTATCCTAAAAGAAAATGGGTTAGATCAGATCTGATATCGTTAGCCACTCATACTTTTCTTTTTCCCAAAACCCTAATCGGTCATGGAGGCTAGCATCGCACTCTCCAAATTCTTCCTCCAATCTGATTGATGAAGGGGCGTTCCGGTGGACTTATCTAGAGGCTCGACAAATGGAGGGCTGTCGATTCGATTCCTATTTTGAAGCCGTTATTGCTCCTCTGGATTTCACGCATCAGGTATGAGTTTTATCCCAAAATTGTTCAAGTTTTGATTTATTTTTCTTACTAAGATCCTAGTTTTAATTTTTTAAAACTTAATTTGGAACCCGATCTGGTCGGATTTTTCCTTCAGATCGTTAGGCTTCTGACTTGTCATGGGAGGACCCTCGAGATTTCTTGTGACCCACAAAGGTATTTCATGCTTAGTTTCCTAGAGTCTCTTGACACATCTATCGATGATCTGCGATCGGTACCAGTAGTCGTGAGTATCTGATGTCTTTGATGAGGATCGGGGTTTACCCCCAACACGCAAGATTGATTTTCGCATATATTTGGTAGACGATGCAAAGCCAATTGTCTTACCTATGCGTCATATGGCTCCAAGGGAAAGGAGGGAGTTTAGCAAACGAGTAGGGGAGCTACTTGAAAAATGGTTTATTAGGCAAAGCATATCTGAATGGGCTGCTCCAGTGGTATTCGCAACTAAGGCGGATGGTTCGCTTTGCTTATGTGTAGACTATAGAGAGTTGAATAAACTCACTAAGAAGAACATGCACCCACTCCCGAGGATAGATGATTTGTTTGACCACCTTGTTGGTGCATCAATTTTCTTTCAACCAGACTTGGTCACGGGGTTCCATCAGTTGAGTGTGGCCAAGGACAGTATAGATAAGACCGCTTTTAGGACTCCATATGGTTTCTTTGAATGGCTTGTAATGCCTTTGGGTTGATGAATGCACCCGCCTATTTTTTTGATCTAATAAGTAGGGTGTTTCGGGAGTTTCTAAATAAGTTTGTCGTGGTCTTTGTTGATGATATCTTGATTTTCTTGAAGAGCGAGGAAGAGCATGCCTCACATATAAGGGAGGTTTTGAAAACTCTGTGTGCGCATCAGCTTAAGGCAAAGTTCTCCAAATGCCATTTTTGGAGAAAAGAGGTGGGATTCCTACGGCGCGTGGTTTCTAAAGATGGGATAGCAGTAGATCCCGCAAAGGTAGTTGCAGTTCAAGATTGGCAGATCCCAAAGAATGCAACGGAGGTGAGAAGCTTTCTGGGGTTAGCAGGCTATTATAGGAAGTTCATTAAGGACTTCGCAAAGATATCGGCCCCACTCACTAGACTGACAAAGAAGAATCTGATGTTTTCGTGGGATATAGATTGTGATGTTTCTTTCCAACGATTGAAGAGGGCTCTGACAACAGCCCCAGTCTTTACCTTGCCCGATGGGAACAAAGTGTTTACAGTATACACTGATGCATGTGGTACAGGGCTTGGTGCGGTTTTGATGCAGGAGGGAATGGTAGTATGTTATGGAGGAAGACATCTAAGAGTTCATGAGAAGAATTACCCTACCCATGACTTGGAGCTAGCTGCCATAGTATTCACGCTTAAGACATGGCGTCATTATTTGCTTGGAGAGAAGTTCGAGTTGTACACTGATCATAAAACTTTCAAATACTTGTTTTCGAAAAAGGATCTTAATTTGAGGCAGCAAAGGTGGATGGAATTCTTAGCATGTTATGACTTCAAGATCGCTTATACCTTTGGCAAGGGTAATGTAGTGGCAGACGCACTAAGTAGTTAGAGGATGGTCTTAAGTCCTTTGTTTGTAGAAAGGAAAAGCTTGGAGTTTATATCGACTTTTGACTTTAGACCCTCCACCGAGATGTTACCTGGATTATTCGCATCACTAGAAGTGCGGCCTACTCTTATGGATCAAATAGGAGCTTCGCAGCGAGAGGATCCATAAATTTTAGACATTTTGGATAGGCACAGTAAAAAGGGAGACTTCTAGTCACCTCAGTAGATATTCCATAGACGACAGAGGGTGGTTGCGATGAGATGGAAGGCTTTGTATTCCCCGAATTGGGAGCTTGCTAAAGATAGTCCTAGAAGAAACCCATCATTCTAAGATGACTATTCATCCAGGTGGTGATAAGATGTATAGGGATATGAAGAGGGTTTTCTTTTGGGCTGGGATGAAGAGAGATTTGGCGGAGTTTGTTTCTCATTGTTTGATTTGCCAGCAAGTTAATGCTAAACAAAAGAATCCTGGTGGTTTACATCATCCTTTGGAGGTTACGCAATGGAAATGGGAAAGCGTCTCTATGGATTTCATATATGGTTTTCCTAGATCGAAGAAAGTCAACACCAGTGTTTGGGTTGTAGTAGATAGACTTACAAAGAGTCCTCATTTCATTCAGGTTAAGAGCAAGAGGACGACAACATGTTTGGCAGCAGTTTATGTTCGTGAGATAGTCCGTCTTCATGGAATACCTTCCAGCATCGTAAGTGATCGTGACCCCATCTTCACTAGTGAATTTTGGAGGAGCTCACCGGAAGCATTAGGTACACAGTTATGTTTGAGCACCACTTATCATCCTCAGACTAACGGACAAACGGAGAGGGTGAACAGAGTTCTAGAGGATCTTTTCAGGCTGTGTATCCTAGACCTCGGAGGGACTTAGGAAGAGCATCTTCCTTTAGTGGAGTTCGCCTACAACAACAGTTATCAAGCTAGCATTGGCATAGCACCTTTTGAAATATTATACAGACGACCCTATAGATCACTGACTTATTGGTAGGAATCTACAGAAAGACTCTTACTTTGACCAGATATGTTTAGAGAAACGTCCGAGAAATTGATCTTATTAGACGGCGGAGGAAGACCGCTCAAGATAGGCAGAAATCCTACGCAGACAAGAGGAGGAGTGGCATTGAATTTGAAGTAGGAGACATGGTTTTCATAAAGGTATCACCACTAAGAAATGTGGTTCGGTTTGGATCTGTAAGGAAACTGGCACCAAGATTCGTAGGACCATTTCCCATAATAGGAAGGATTGGCCAAATGGCCAACAAAGTAAAGATACCAGAGAGACTATCTGTAGTTCACGATGTTTTCCACATTTCTCATTTGCGGAATGCTTACATGATACCGCAGAAGTTGTTGAGCCGAGTATATTGGAGGAAGTAGAAGTAGAACGGGAGGCAACGGTTAGACAAGTTCCTACCCATATTCTTGGATCAGTAGTTAAGAAGCTACGCAATAGAGAAGTCAAGGTGATAAAAGTTCAGTGGGGAGATAACCTAGAGGATGCAACTTGGGAGAACGAAGACAAGATTCGTGCTTCGTACCCTTTTCTTTTCGAGGGTATGTTATTAACTGCTTTTCTAAAGCTTTTATCTTTGCTAGTTTCTATCATTTAAATATATCCTATCCATCGAATCTTCGACCTTTAGGTAGGAATCCCATGGATGTAAACATGTATTTGAGATATATTATGTTTGATGGGCGCAAATGTTTGTTGATGGTTGCTCGTGGATGCATATACGCACACATTAGGCACTAGATCGGCTCAATCACTCTCATACTGCATATGGATGTGTGTGCAGTTTTCTTCTTTTAATGGATGAAAATGGATGCATTATCATATGGACGTGCTATAATAGGATTATTCGCATACATGTTGGATTTATGGCACTAACATACATTACATTAAGTAGGTCAACTAAATCAGTAGACCGCCTGATTTTCGCATTAGTATTGGGACATATACTGTAACAACCCGTATTTTTAATAATCTGTTATAACATAAATTGAGGCAGAATCAAATTATAAAATGGGAATCAAGGGAAACGGGCTATGCCATTGCGTTCGTCTCGGAAAAATACGCGAAATAGAGTCCGAGTTTTCGAAAATCGGAGTCCGTATGACCCAGTTAAGGCCCATGGAAGTTTTCAGAAATTTCCATAAGTAAAAACAGATTCAAATTTAAAGAATTGGGCCAGCTGGGTCAAGGCGGGAAAACTCCCGCCAGGGGCCCCATGTCGACAGGCCTGTCGACAGGGTCCCCAGGGAGTCGACTGCCCTGTCGACAGCCCTGTCGACAGGGGGTAGCCAGGCAGATTAGCCTGGCGCACCTCTTTGGTTTGGGCTTGGTTTGGGCTTGGTTGTGTGGTCTGGTTCTAGAGAGTTCCTAAATCTGACGGGCCAAAATTCACCTAGGGTTAATCCTATGGTCTAAATCACTCTAATCTTCTATAAATAAGCCTCTAATCCTACCCTAAAACCCCATTAATCATTCTAGCAACAAAACTATGCCAAAATCCAAACTCTCATGGCCTCCACCCTCTTCATACAATTCCTAATTTAATTCCTAAGTGATTTTCCATGCATACAAGCATATTTAGGCTTGTATGATCCTCCTTAGCTTGCATTAAAGGCTTGTTTTTCTATTGCCATCATAAAGGAGGAGTCTTGATCAAGTTTGCTTGCATTTGGGGGCTTTAATTAGTTGCATAAGGGGTTCTTTACATTTGCTATAGTTATTTGAGTCCGCATAAGCATTGTAAGCCCTCTTACCTTCATTTTAGAAACTCTAAAATTAATGTGTGATGAAAGTTGGGGTTTATGCATGTTTGATGAGTTATGCATGTTTATGCAAGTTTGCCAAGTCATGATTTGTATGTTTATTGAGTTATGCATGTTTATGCAAGTTTAATAAGCCTTGATTTGCAAGTTTAACAAGTTATGCATGTTTATGCAAGTTTAATAAGCCTTGATTTGCAAGTTTAACAAGTTATGCATGTTTATGCAAGTTTAATAAGCCTTGATTTGCAAGTTTAACAAGTTATGCATGTTTATGCAAGTTTACTAAGCCTTGATTTGCAAGTTTAACAAGTTATGCATGTTTATGCATGTTTGCTAAGCCATGATTTACAAGTTAATTGAGTTATGCATGTTTATGCATGTTTGCTAAGTCATGATTTACAAGTTAATTGAGTTATGCATGTTTATGCATGTTTGCTAAGTCATGATTTACAAGTTAATTGAGTTATGCATGTTTATGCAAGTTTACTAAGCCATGATTTGCAAGTTTATTTAGTTATGCATGCTTATGTAAGTTTAAATATGACAAGTTGTGCATATTTTACAAGTTATGCATGTTTATGGTAATATGCAAGTTCACTATGCTAAGTTATGCAAGTTTAACCATGTTATGCATGTTTATGGTAATATGCAAGTTCACTATGCTAAGTTGTACAAGTCTAACATATTATGCATGGTTGTTGTGCAAGTTTATCATGTATGTTGTGCCAAGTTCCCTCTTCCTATCCTTTATGCGTTATTACGAATATGTAAGCGATAGAATGACGTTGGGGGTTTGGGTAAACTTAAAATACATGAAAATACAAGATTGGGAATTTACCTATTAAGTTAGGTCTACCCCTTGGGAATTTACCTATTAAGTTAGGTCTACCCAAGTAATTGTTTGACTTGTGATTATGTTTTGAAATAAAGTGGACATGACACTTAGAAAACATAAGAATGGCCAACTCGAGGTTGGGGTGAGTTTGTAGCGTAATTCTACCCGGAACCGACCGGCTTAACTAGTGGCTACAAACAATAAGACCCAATGTGAGAAGTTGGTCATGGGGTGCCAAGACCCGAGGTTAGACCAAGTTGTGGTGTAAAGCTACCCGGACCCGCCCGGCTTAACTAGTAACCGCAACAAAGTCTAATGTGAGAGGTTAAGGTGCATTAAATTAATTAATGCCTCATGATTAGGGTTAAGTCAGGGTCCACTAATACTTAACCAATTTGGGGATTCGAGGGATTAGAATGTGGTTGGGTTGTGAACCGTTGGTTACACTTAACTAGTTTAATCCATTTGGGAGTTCAAGGGATTAGAATGGGGTTAAGCCACACTTAACACTTAACCAGTTTAATCCAGGATTAGTGAAGGGTTAAATCGCACTTAACCCTCTTAGAAACCCTAGCAACGTGGTCTGTTCCAGCAGTAATCCCAGTTTGGTATCATTCACAACCCTAGAGGCTAGGCTAGGGCGGGGCACGATTACTGGACTGATGTAAGCGACCAAAGGGCGATGGCCGAGTGGTATAGCGGTGCGGGTCCGGCGGGCTACGGACGTGCACGTAGTCCGATGTTGGACAAACTCGAGGCATGGGTACCAGTAGGTTAGGGCTGTGCATTATTGCTTAAGTGTCCGGGGTTGACACCCGAGGGCTTGATACACCCAAAGGTGGACCCAGCACAGACTAACTACAACCATATGTGGGCCATATGGACACCAACACTTGACGTGTTAGGTTTATAGGGAGCCGATCGACTAGACCGTGGGATGGACCTTTTATTAAGGTCACTTCATGTTATTGGGCCAAAGTTTGGGCTAAGGGATCAATACCTGTTATGTTGGTTTGCTAGTACACCGTGGTGCAAAAACTTAACCTTGCTTTATGCGATGACACCTCTATCTATCGGGTAGTTGATTTATTCATGCCAGTATGTTGTTATCTATGATTACCTCAGTTTCCATCATGATGTTAACTTTATTAGTTTATAGACTGATCGTAGCAGGGCTTACTCAGTCTTTTTGACTGACCTGTTTTCTTTCGCCTCTTTTCTTCCGTTTCCCCCCCCCCCCCCAGGTTCTCAGGGAGGGAATACTGGAGCCTAGCTTGGATTTTAGCCGCTTCCTTGGATAGCTCAAGTATGCTTTGGACTTGAGCCGCTATGGTTTATCGCTCTTATTTGGGGATAGTACTTATGTATTTTCAGTTTATTAGATGATGTATTTATCTAGACTTGTAATTTTGGGAAATTGACATTTTGATGTACCAGACTTGTGTTTTGAAATGGGTTATAAATCTTCCGCTGTTTTATTTACTCACTATGTTTATTTACATATATATATATATGTCATGTCCTGCCTTGCTATATCGTTATGCATGTTTAACAATAATGCCCCTCCAAAGCTAGTGCATTCCTTTGCGAGTGACCCTAGTGGAGGTGGGGTGTTACATTTGGTATCAGAGCATATGGTTTACGAGAAGGGATAAAAAGGTTTTTAAAAACTCTTTGAAAAACTATTTTCAAAACCAAGTATAAAGTATTTTCCAAAGAAAAGTCTAGTTTATTTTAAAGGCTATTCCCCAAAAAGCCATTAGCAAAATTCCTTCGTTTTCCTCCATTCTGAATCTATCTTTTTCTTCGTTTCCAGTATGGCCGACAACTTTGCCATTCCGGAGGGAGTTCACGTACCTGTTTGGTATAGGAGACTTTTGGAGGCCAGGGCGACCGAAGCCGGCCCCGCAAATATTACTCCTCCTCCGGTAGTTGATGTTCCTCTTCCTCCTTCCCCTCAGCATCCTCGAATTGACTTCGCCGAGATTTGCCAAGATTTTAAGGCGATGGGTTGCAAGAATTTCTTTGGAACCGAGACTTTTGTAGAGGCAAGGAATTGGTTGAAAGAGACCGAAGATCTTTTAGCCTCCTTTGATATAGGTGACCGCAGGAAAGTTTTATTAGCAGTATGGTTGCTAAAGGAAGAAGCTGCACGTTGGTGGGTAGTCACCACCGCTACTAGGCCAATCGAGACTTGGGATGACTTTAGAGGAAGGTTTGGACTGAGGTTCTTACTACTGAAGCAAGGGGACATGACTATTAGGGAATACATAGATAAGTTTAATCAACTGGCTCAGGACGATTTAGACTTGGCTAATACAGCTCAGAAGAAGGCCCTACACTTTGCTCTAGGATTAAACGAGCCATTACATGGTTTGGCCATGTCTCATATACCCTTGGGGGCGACTTTCGAGAGTTTAGTGAATTTGGCCCTACTTCAAGAAGAAGGTAGCAATGACAAGAAAGAGGTCAAGGCGAATGAGTCTCAAGGCAAGAGAGTAAATTCCGGGAAACGGGGCAAGAATAACCACAACCGCAAGAACAAGCCAAGAGGGAATAGGAAATGTAACTTCTGTGGTAAAGTTGGACATATAGCCAGGGAATGTAGGAAGAAGGAAAAGAGAAAGCGGGGCGAATGCTTCATTTGTGGTGAGTTTGGACATTTCAGCAAGGATTGCCCGAGGAAACAAGGGCAAGGTCAGACTCAGCGTGCAGGACTATCTGGAGGGCGAGTTCATCCCCTCAGCACCGTTCTTCCAGCTCATGATAGAGGTAGTGTTTCTGTTGAAAATCTTGTTTACATTTTCTGATTTTCTCTGTTCGAACTTTGTTTGATTCTGGCACATCGCATAGTTTTATTTCATCCGATCTAGTTGAAAAGTTTTGCACCTAAGTACTAGTGTAGTTGATGATCCCGTATGTGTTTCAAATCCAATTGGGGGTTCTGCCCGTTTGTCTATGGTCTGAGTGGATTTGAAAATTTCTATCTTGAGTATAGAATTCTCGTGGGATGTTTATATTCTCGGTTTCAGGGGATATGGGTTGGTTTTGAGCATGGAATGGTTGTCCTGTTTTGAAGCCATTCTTGGTTTTTGTATATAGGGTTGTGAGGCTCATGATCCTCCTCGGTAATACCCTAGAAATTTCTAGTAACCCTATGGGTCCCGTCATGTTATGTTATCTTGAATCCCTCAACTCGTCTATCGATAGTTTGCAATCTGTGAGGGTGGTCCGAGAATATCCTGATATCTGGGGATAGATTTCCGTATTATCTGGTTGGTAATGCCAAGCCAGTTTCGTGGCCGATTAGGCACATGACCTCACGAAATGAGAGTTAAGAAAGCAAGTCAAGGAGTTGCTTGAGAAGAACTTCCTGAGACGAAGCATTTTCGAGTAGGGTGCTCCAGTAGTATTCGTTACTGATGTGGACAGTTTGTTTCGCTTATGTGTTGATTATCGTAAGATAACCGTTACCAAGGATCAATGATTTGTTTGATCAGCTTGTAGGAGCATCTGTTTTCTTTTGATCTAGCTACCGGATTCCATCAGCTTAGGATGGCTGAGGATGGAATTGACAAGACTGCGTTTAGGACTTTGGATGGGTTTTAGAATGGCTAGTCATACTATTTGGTTCGACTAATGCACCCGCATATTACGTAAACTGGATGGGTAGGGTGTTTAGGGAGTCCTTGAACAAGTTTGTCATGGTCGTCATAAATGATATTTTGATCTCCTCAAAAGAACGAGGAAGAACGTGCTATACATCTCAAGGGGGAGATGGATACGCTTAGAGCCACCAGTTGAAGGTCAAGTTCTCCAGATGTCACTTTGGAGGAAAGAAGTTGGATTTCTTGGGCACATAGTTCCTAAGTAAGGCTTAGCGGTGGATTCCGCTAAAGAGGTTGCGGTTTAAGCCCGAAAAACTCTGAGGAGGGCAATTGTAGTAAGAAGCCTCCTCAGTTTGGCTAGTTAGTTAGCATTCCCGGAGCTTAGACTTACTCTTCTGGATCAAGAAGGGGGTTTCGCAGGAAGAAGACCCGCAGTTAGTCAAGAACATGGACCAGTTGATTCAAGGCGAGATGTTAGGTCACCTCGTTAGTTATATTATAGATGACAAGGGATGACTAAGGCACGATGAGAGACTATGTGTGTTCCTCGAGTGAAAGACTTGGTAAAGAAGGTTCTTGAAGATGCGCATCACTCGAGGAGGTGGCCGAGTTGGTCTCGGGATGCATGTTGTGCCACCAGGTTAAGGCCAAGTCATAGAAGCCCAGTGGGCCATTACCTCTATTGAGGGTTTCGCAAGGGAAGTGTGAAAACATCTCGATAGATTATGTGGATGGACTACCTAGATCACAGAAAGGGAATACGGATATGGGGGTCATAATAGGTAGACTCACGAAGAGTGCTCATCTCAGTCCGGTGAAGAGCAAGAGGACTGTGTCATGGTTAGCAACGGTTTACCCTCAGGAAGTTGGCCAGTTTTGAAATAGCCTACAGGAAGCCATGGGTAGGAAATTGAATCTAGGTATGGCCTATCACTCATAGGCGGATGTTTCATTTCGATTAAGCCTGAGTTATAGAAAATCATGTTTATAAGGGCAGTTGGCAACGTGGATTGATATTTTCAAGAAAAGTTCTGCTGCGTGGAATACTTTATAGTAAGTAGGCGAGATCCAGGATTCACTAGTGAATTTTGGAGAGCTGGCATGAGATCATGAGGTTATAGTAGGTTTAAGCCAGGTATACAGAAGGAAGAATAAAGAAAGACGAGAGGCGATAATGAAATGCGTTCCAACTCGAATTTGGGAAATAGGAGTTAGGAAGCCAAGGAATCATGGAGTGAAAGATAGTCAAAGCACAGTAGAGTTAAGCTCAAGGAAACGTAACTAAGAAGAGTGAAGACTAGATACGCGCATCATATCTCTTTTTAAGAGTGCATCCTTGATCCTTGTTTTCCTGTGGAGCTTGCTTGCAAGTTATCTTTTGTATATATATATCCTCTCGGTCCCATTCTCGATCTTATTTCTGTTGTAAACTCCATAAGGGGGTTAAGACTCATCGGTTAGTACTATATGTCAAAGTTTGAATGGATTTCTTGTAATCCAAAAAGGAGTTTATCTAGTTTATCTAGTTTATCGTGTCCATCTTGTCATGAGAACCTTAGGTAGAAACCCTTTGGATGAAACATGTATTTGAAACATGTTATGCTTGATGGTTGCAAGTGGTTGCAAGTGTTTGCAAGTGGTTGCTCGTGGATGCATTATACACGATTAGGCACTAGATCGGCTCACACACTCCTCATATTGCATGTGCATGAGTGTTTATGCTTATTCTTGGATGAAATTCGTATGCTATCACATGGATGTTGCATATGGATGTATGATTGAGCACGCATGTAGATATTATACATTATGTTAGGAATTTGCATACATATGGATTCATTTCACTGACATACATGTGCATTAAGGAGGTTTACTGTATCAGTAACCGCCTGATTTACATACATATGCATTAAGGAGGTTTACTGTATCAGTAACCGCCTGATTTTTGCATTAGGTAAGTACATATACACACACTTTTGCATATGTTCATCCAGCATTTAGAATCTTTTAAGGACAATGATTGCTCGTGGATGATGCTTTGAGTAGATGGATGATTGGATGGTAGGATACGTTCTTCCTAACTTGAAGATTTCGGGGACGAAATCCTTTAAGGAGGGGAGAATGTAACAACCCGTATTTTTAATAATCTGTTATAACATAAATTGAGGCAGAATCAAATTATAAAATGGGAATCAAGGGAAACGGGCTATGCCATTGCGTTCGTCTCGGAAAAATACGCGAAATAGAGTCCGAGTTTTCGAAAATCGGAGTCCGTATGACCCAGTTAAGGCCCATGGAAGTTTTCAGAAATTTCCATAAGTAAAAACAGATTCAAAATTAAAGAATTGGGCCAGCTGGGTCAAGGCGGGAAAACTCCAGCCAGGGGCCCCATGTCGACAGGCCTGTCGACAGGGTCCCCAGGGAGTCGACTGCCCTGTCGACAGCCCTGTCGACAGGGGGTAGCCAGGCAGA
The DNA here is from genome assembly GCA_030737875.1 of Allium sativum. Classification (NCBI taxonomy): domain Eukaryota; kingdom Viridiplantae; phylum Streptophyta; class Magnoliopsida; order Asparagales; family Amaryllidaceae; genus Allium; species Allium sativum. The sequence continues at coordinate 880,661,573 of CM060924.1, forward strand.
TTAGCCTGGCGCACCTCTTTGGTTTGGGCTTGGTTTGGGCTTGGTTGTGTGGTCTGGTTCTAGAGAGTTCCTAAATCTGACGGGCCAAAATTCACCTAGGGTTAATCCTATGGTCTAAATCACTCTAATCTTCTATAAATAAGCCTCTAATCCTACCCTAAAACCCCATTAATCATTCTAGCAACAAAACTATGCCAAAATCCAAACTCTCATGGCCTCCACCCTCTTCATACAATTCCTAATTTAATTCCTAAGTGATTTTCCATGCATACAAGCATATTTAGGCTTGTATGATCCTCCTTAGCTTGCATTAAAGGCTTGTTTTTCTATTGCCATCATAAAGGAGGAGTCTTGATCAAGTTTGCTTGCATTTGGGGGCTTTAATTAGTTGCATAAGGGGTTCTTTACATTTGCTATAGTTATTTGAGTCCGCATAAGCATTGTAAGCCCTCTTACCTTCATTTTAGAAACTCTAAAATTAATGTGTGATGAAAGTTGGGGTTTATGCATGTTTGATGAGTTATGCATGTTTATGCAAGTTTGCCAAGTCATGATTTGTATGTTTATTGAGTTATGCATGTTTATGCAAGTTTAATAAGCCTTGATTTGCAAGTTTAACAAGTTATGCATGTTTATGCAAGTTTAATAAGCCTTGATTTGCAAGTTTAACAAGTTATGCATGTTTATGCAAGTTTAATAAGCCTTGATTTGCAAGTTTAACAAGTTATGCATGTTTATGCAAGTTTACTAAGCCTTGATTTGCAAGTTTAACAAGTTATGCATGTTTATGCATGTTTGCTAAGCCATGATTTACAAGTTAATTGAGTTATGCATGTTTATGCATGTTTGCTAAGTCATGATTTACAAGTTAATTGAGTTATGCATGTTTATGCATGTTTGCTAAGTCATGATTTACAAGTTAATTGAGTTATGCATGTTTATGCAAGTTTACTAAGCCATGATTTGCAAGTTTATTTAGTTATGCATGCTTATGTAAGTTTAAATATGACAAGTTGTGCATATTTTACAAGTTATGCATGTTTATGGTAATATGCAAGTTCACTATGCTAAGTTATGCAAGTTTAACCATGTTATGCATGTTTATGGTAATATGCAAGTTCACTATGCTAAGTTGTACAAGTCTAACATATTATGCATGGTTGTTGTGCAAGTTTATCATGTATGTTGTGCCAAGTTCCCTCTTCCTATCCTTTATGCGTTATTACGAATATGTAAGCGATAGAATGACGTTGGGGGTTTGGGTAAACTTAAAATACATGAAAATACAAGATTGGGAATTTACCTATTAAGTTAGGTCTACCCCTTGGGAATTTACCTATTAAGTTAGGTCTACCCAAGTAATTGTTTGACTTGTGATTATGTTTTGAAATAAAGTGGACATGACACTTAGAAAACATAAGAATGGCCAACTCGAGGTTGGGGTGAGTTTGTAGCGTAATTCTACCCGGAACCGACCGGCTTAACTAGTGGCTACAAACAATAAGACCCAATGTGAGAAGTTGGTCATGGGGTGCCAAGACCCGAGGTTAGACCAAGTTGTGGTGTAAAGCTACCCGGACCCGCCCGGCTTAACTAGTAACCGCAACAAAGTCTAATGTGAGAGGTTAAGGTGCATTAAATTAATTAATGCCTCATGATTAGGGTTAAGTCAGGGTCCACTAATACTTAACCAATTTGGGGATTCGAGGGATTAGAATGTGGTTGGGTTGTGAACCGTTGGTTACACTTAACTAGTTTAATCCATTTGGGAGTTCAAGGGATTAGAATGGGGTTAAGCCACACTTAACACTTAACCAGTTTAATCCAGGATTAGTGAAGGGTTAAATCGCACTTAACCCTCTTAGAAACCCTAGCAACGTGGTCTGTTCCAGCAGTAATCCCAGTTTGGTATCATTCACAACCCTAGAGGCTAGGCTAGGGCGGGGCACGATTACTGGACTGATGTAAGCGACCAAAGGGCGATGGCCGAGTGGTACAGCGGTGCGGGTCCGGCGGGCTACGGACGTGCACGTAGTCCGATGTTGGACAAACTCGAGGCACGGGTACCAGTAGGTTAGGGCTGTGCATTATTGCTTAAGTGTCCGGGGTTGACACCCGAGGGCTTGATACACCCAAAGGTGGACCCAGCACAGACTAACTACAACCATATGTGGGCCATATGGACACCAACACTTGACGTGTTAGGTTTATAGGGAGCCGATCGACTAGACCGTGGGCTGGACCTTTTATTAAGGTCACTTCATGTTATTGGGCCAAAGTTTGGGCTAAGGGATCAATACCTGTTATGTTGGTTTGCTAGTACACCGTGGTGCAAAAACTTAACCTTGCTTTATGCGATGACACCTCTATCTATCGGGTAGTTGATTTATTCATGCCAGTATGTTGTTATCTATGATCACCTCAGTTTCCATCATGATGTTAACTTTATTAGTTTATAGACTGATCGTAGCAGGGCTTACTCAGTCTTTTTGACTGACCTGTTTTCTTTCGCCTCTTTTCTTCCGTTTCCCCCCCCCCCCCAGGTTCTCAGGGAGGGAATACTGGAGCCTAGCTTGGATTTTAGCCGCTTCCTTGGATAGCTCAAGTATGCTTTGGACTTGAGCCGCTATGGTTTATCGCTCTTATTTGGGGATAGTACTTATGTATTTTCAGTTTATTAGATGATGTATTTATCTAGACTTGTAATTTTGGGAAATTGACATTTTGATGTACCAGACTTGTGTTTTGAAATGGGTTATAAATCTTCCGCTATTTTATTTACTCACTCTGTTTATTTACATATATATATGTATGTCATGTCCTGCCTTGCTATATCGTTATGCATGTTTACCAATAATGCCCCTCCAAAGCTAGTGCATTCCTTTGCGAGTGACCCTAGTGGAGGTGGGGTGTTACATATACACACACCTTTGCATATGCTCATATAAGCATTAGAAGTCTTTAAGGACAATGGATGCCTATGGTTGGTGGATGAGTAGGTGGATGTGGATGTGGATGGTAGGATATACATTCTTCTTAACATGTAGATTTCGAGGACGAAATCCTTTAAGTAAGGAAGAATGTAACACCCCGTAATTTAACAAAAATAAAGAGGATAAATTAAAGGATAATTAATTTAATATTCAGAATTAAGTAAAACGGACTGTGCCATTGCATTTTTCTCGGAATTCTGGACAAAATAGACACCTGGTTTGCGTAAGACGGACACCGTATGAAGATGTTATTAAGGTTTGAAGTTTGTATATGCGCAAGATAATTATATATATACATAATAGCTCAGACCTATCCAGAAATCAATTTAAAAATCAAAATTTGGTGAGCGGCAAATATTCCGCCAAGGGTATTGACCCCTTAAGGGGGGTGTCGACCCCTGGGTCGACCCCTCAAGGGGGTGGCGACCCCTGGGTCGACCCCCTAAGGGGTAGGTCGACCCCCCTACGGCAGTCTGGCCAGGATAGGGTTTCAGGGGTTTTTGGCTATAAATATGGCCTTATTTCTCTAGTTTCTTCACATTGAAAATAATAGAGGACTAGATGCTGTCGCTACCCGGATTGAACCAAACCTTTTTCTTCTTCTGCAATCAAGTTAATCAAGTTTAGAGTTATTCAAGTGTAGATATGTGATTCAACATCTGTTATTCTCCTTCTATTTTTCTAGATCCAAACACTGTGAGTATAAGTCACTTTCAGATTTAAATAATTAAAAAGTAAAACATGATATGACTATAATTTTTATCTATGCCTGTGACTGCTTGAATCATAACAGATCTGTTATAACTTTTGAATTATGATAATCTAACATAACTATAACTTGGATCTTAACCTTTATCATGTTAGATCTACTTTTGATTATAGATCTAATTCACTATTTAGATCGCCTTGTACCTATCATGTTTGTGGTTAAATAGGATCTGTTATTAGTTGGACATCTAAATCATTGTTTAGATCTTATCATGCCTGTTATGGCATCCCTACTATGTTAGAATCGGTTCTATTATCACAAGTTCACCAGATCTGTTCCTATATGCCATCTTATCATTATGCCACTATATGTTTATGTCAATTTTGTAAGTATAATTATTTCTGTCATCTTCCCTTCATCCTTTCCATTTTATTTTATATAGCTAGGCTACTTTCAAGCCTAGGCATGGTGTGCGAACGCGTTAGATTGGGAATGAGGGGAAAACGTTATAATTGGACATAACTTGTAAATGGGAAATTTGGCGTAACTTGAATAATGTATATGAACATGAATTTGGGCATATAATTCATTATGAACATAATTGGGGAAAAGGGGTAAGAAAACCTATAACGACATAGGAATAACTGGTTGACAATTGAAATGCCTAGGACTACAGTAATTAGAAACTGTAACCGCACTTAAATACGAGGTTAGATTGCACTTACGGTAGAAGTCTACCGAAACCGTCTGGCATATCCAACGACCGCAAGTGTTGAGTCTAATGTGAGGGATCTAAGTGCATAAACACGAGGAGTGCTATGACACGATGTTAAGATCGACTTGTGGAAGAAATATGCCCAGAACCGACCGGCATATCCAGCGTCCACAAGTTGTAGGTTTAATGTGAGAGGTCCAGTACATTATAACCATAAATGAATACGGCTATGAAGATGAACACTTAACCTAGTTGAATCTATAGGGATTGTATTAATCTGAATAGAGGTTAAGTAAACTTTTTTAAAACAGTGGGTGGGTTAAGTATATCTAAGTTGGGTAGGTAATATTTATATACAGGCCCACAAAACTTAACCGGTTAGGGTTATGTAATTAAAGACGCTATTAGGTAAGCATAACCTGTGGAAATTTTGGGGTTATGTAATTAAATACACCATTAGGTAAGCATAACCTATGGAAATCCTAGTGGGGATGCAAGACAAAGGGGAGAGCTTGCATCATCTTGTGTGTGGGACCCGTTTCAGTCAGTAACCCATATAAAGGTATCAAGCGAGTACTCTGCTGTAGGTCGGAGTTGGGGCACGCTTACTGGGATGATTGTAAGAGATCTAAACGCGGAGAACGTTGTGGGCGATGCAAACCGATTAGAGCCATGTGCGTGCATGGTCCAGGCAGAGGGGGATAAGACGACCGTAACACATGTAGATATGGTTGTGCACATCAACGAAGGGTTGCCACTTTAGGAAGTGATACGTCCTACTGTGGGGCCGGCACAGGGTATCTACGGAGTAGAGTGTTGATCAATTAGAGTAGTAGTTAGGGTACATCTAGACTCTGGTAAGTTTAGGAGTCCGTTATGGGGCTGTTTGTGGATTGTATGGGGTTAAAACCTCTCACCAAAAGTACGCCTAAGTCTACCATCTTATACATGTTGGGGATCGTCTCATTCTAGTTATACTAGTATTAGTGCAGAGAAATCATTAAAGAAGCACAATATAATATATCATGTTTATCCCGTTTACCTTGTCATACTTACCTTTTATATGGTTATCTATCTTATCCACTTTATATGCCTATCATGATACTTTTACTTATTTATATGCTAAAAGTAACTGTACTCGCCAGACTTTATGTCTGGCCCATTTTGTTTCCTCTTCTTTCTCTTTTGACCCCCCTAGGTTCTCAGGGTAGGAATATTCAAGCTTAATCAAGATTCAGTTGTCATCTTGCTTAGAGTTGCTTTGATATATTGCTCAAGTTCTTATCCTTGCTACTATGGCTATGTTTCTTTTTGGGAATTATGCTTTTTATGTATTTCTGTACTCTGATGGTACAAGACAGAAGCTTTATATTATTGTAATAGGTTTTATGTAGTTTCAGACTTATGATGTTTTGGACCACGATGTTATGATTTATGTTTTATATAAAATTTTAAATTCCGCTGCTATTTTTGTATCTTTCTGGTAATGTTTCTGTTTACCTATAACGCTTCACGAAACTTAATGCGTTCTCTTAATGACTGACATTAACGGATGTGGGGTGTCGCACGGGTCGACCCACCTACTACCTGGGTCGACCCGCATTAGACCTAGGTCGACTTAGTTAGATGTTGCGTCGCCCTCTTACTGGTTTCTTTTGGGTTCAGTTATTTATATATTATACGCTATTTTTGTTCGATCTTCTTTAGTTCATAACATCTTCATACTTAATCTGATTTACGAAAACTAAATGACTATCTGAACCAATATTTCATAATGTACGCAATGGTAAAGTCTGTTTTACTCAGTTCTGAATATTAATTAGTATTCATTTTATTATCTTTATTATATAATTATGGTGTATTAATTTATGGAGAGTTACACAGGGCCTGATCTGTTCTAATATTTGCATGTCATATGACCTGGTCTTCTACGATTATAACATAAGAAAAACTATCCAGGATCACTCTATAAGGTTGGTCGTTGCTGTCTTTTTTGGTTCCCTTGCGGGATCCTTTTTTTATTGTGAGGTTTTAAAACAGTGGGGTCTGGTCCTTTTGGTTTTGTTGTTTGTGACAACCAGCACTTCCTCTTTCTGGTCTTGCTTGCATGCCTCCTCCTCAATAGGGTGGCAGATGATCAAGCTCTCTAAGTAAATTCCTTAGTCTTGTGCCACAGTAAATTCTTAAAATCTTTCAATCATAGGGTTAATTTGTCAATAAAAATAGGAATCTGAGATTGTTCGTCTAAACTCATACCTTCGAAGATGATCTCATGAGCTATTTTCTAATGCTCACATGATTGCTTCTTTACTGACCTGTCATTAGTCATCTAATACTTGATGTAGCAACTGACAACATACTTCTTCGCTCTTGCCTCCTTTGTGTCCTACTTCTTCTTCAACATCTCACACATTTCCTTTACATATTTTTCTAAATTGTAGTAGTCATATAGATCGTCGCTGAGTCCATTGAGAATGAAGCTTTTGCATAAGTAATCCTGACGATCCAGATTTGCAGCTGCTATGATTTTTCTGTCTAGGATGCCGTCAGATCTGCATCAGTAGGGGTGGCAAGTAGACCCGACCTGATGGACCCTGACCCGACCCATCGGTTCTCGGTTCTAGGCAGGTCGGTTTGGTCGGGTTTGAACTATACTTTTCAAAAATCTGCACCCGACTCGACCCGAGCTTCGGTTCGTGTCGGGTTGGGTTAGGTTGGATAACACTAAAAATACATGTATTTCAATGTTTTTTGGTCGGTTCTTTCGGTTCATATCCATTCGGGTCGGATTTGATTGGGTCTTAAATGTATTTTTCATCACCTAGACCCGACCCTTGATCCATCGGGTTCGGTTCGGGTTCAAGACTTTTCTGGTCAGTTCGGGTCGGATTTTCGGTTCTCGGTTCTAATTGCCAGCCCTATGCATCAGCTTCAGTAGGGTTGTCTGGTAGTTGCGATTTGTCAGTTGATAGCTCGTCAATGACCTTCCTTATCTTCAGAAAGAATTCCATCTTATGATGGCAACATTTAAAATGTAGTCCTTTGAATTTGAAAGGCGCAACAGCCAAAATCTAAATCTAAATCATGGATGATGGGGCAGGGTCGCCCATGTTTACATTTGAAGCCATTGTTTCGTGTATGATATTTTCAAATTATTGGATAAACAATGGCTGAGTAGTGTACTAGGTCACTTTCTTGAAGATGTTTCGACGATCTGCTTGGAGATGCAAAGCAATTCTCGAAATTCCATTATCGCCTCTTGGATAAAAAAAACCTCACTAATATGAATAATATTGACTTTTTTGGACTGACAAAGTTGATTCTAATTTACACTCTGAAATACTTCTCAAGGTGTTTCTTGTTTTGTCGTAGGAAGAAGAAAAAGAAAAGTGTTCTATTAATCTTATCATTTCTCTTCTGTTTATCTATCATTAAAATAGACAGAATGAAAATTGTACATGTTGCTAAAATGATGGAATGTTAATGAATTTTAATTTATTATTATTTAAAACAATATTATAATACAATTAACTTATGTAACGAGTCAATAATAATGTCACATAAAAATATTATAGTTGTGCAAGTGTAAAAGCTCAATTATAATAATAATTCATAAATATATTACCGTTATGCAAGCATAATGGCTCAATTATAATAATGATTCATAAATATATTATCGTTTCCAAATGTAGCAACTCAATTATAATAATGAATCATAAATACACTACTTCGATAAACTTGCAACGACTCAATTACAACAATGGTTCATAAATAAATTACCGTTAATGTGTTTTTTTTACTAGATTCACTTCATAAACAAAACATTTCACATATAAAGTACCTTTTCCCAAAAGAAAAAAAACAATATTCAACCATTCTTATTTCAAACAAAATTGTGACATCAATTTTAAATGTATTACCTTAGAATATTTTGATTATAAAAATCACGTAATATTCCTCTTGGATTAAACAAACTGCACTTATGTGCATGCATTTTTCCGTAGTTACCATTCAATATGTATTAAAGTTTAATTTCATAAATTAAAAAAATAGTAATAAAGAATAACTTTTACTATTACATTGAAGAATATTAAATCAATGAACATTTATGCGCATAATTTTAATCAATAAATAACAAAACAACTAAATAAAAGTAAATTACAATTTTATATATTATAATACACAAACCCTTTTTTCCTCATGGTTTGAATACTTCACATGATTGTCACTATTGATAAGCAAACTAAAGTTAAAGTCAATTTTTAATTATCCTAAACAGATAATGATTATTCGTACAATTTTATAATGGAATCAAGTTACGGGCTGATGAGTGACATCAAATTTTTATGATATAAGACCAAATTTTGTATATGACAGATGCATGTTCGACCTTTATAAAATGCTTCTCTACTTTAGCTATAGGTTGCAGTTTTGAGCTTGAGAACTTTATTGTAGGAGACTGATGTTATTAAAGAAAGTATAACGAACTGTAGTATTAACGATCGTATATATATTGTTTTATTGGAGTCTGTCTCATTAAAACAATTCCATATATTTCTTAAAATTTTAAGAATTAAGTATACTAATTGGCACCCTACCCCGTTTTAAATAAAAATGGCTATTATCCATTTTTTTGTCCACGAAGAATACCTATGGGAAAGGTCATTTTTATAGCAATAGATAATGAAAAAACTAGTAGCTAAATATAGAGAATAAGTCGATATTTATTTACATAATTTCAATCCCATCTTACATTTAATTTCAAATTTTTTTTTTGTGAAGTTGGGTATTTAAATGGAAGTACATATTATACTACAAGTTTTAGGTGGTACACAACATACTACATGCCAATGCAGGTTTGAATCATGTTACAGAAGTTCTAAATTTTTGACATCTCGCACCAAGATGGAAGCAACTGATCGCTGGAACAGCTGCGTTAGTCAATTTTTTTTCTTGATTCAATAAAACACCAAAAGTGTATTAATTAAACTAACATATAAAATATTTATGCATGTATACTTAATATCAAGCTTTTATCTTAAACTTGTATAAGGACTATTACATAGTTATGTCTAAATATTCATAATAATGTATTAAAATTATACATGAGTTCATTAATATATCTTTTGGTATGATACAACAAGTAAATTGTTGTGTGATTCATAAGTCTGACTCTAGCGCATGATATATTTAAGCGATCAAAATATCAAGACCTACTCAAATTTTTTTGTAATGTTTTAAAGGTCACGAAGTTAAACAACTATCGATCATTTTGGTAAAGACTCGCTTCTTAACCAATTTAAAGCATCACCCTTGAGCAATAATATGTCGTGCACATTCATCATTCCGTCAACATTGTGTATTTATATGTCTAAAGTTGATTCAATCAACAAGGCTTCAATAACTTCTGTATTAGTTGCGAAATCAATACTTGAAGTCGCTTGATTTAGTCCAATAATATTTTTTGAGTAATCATAATGCTTTGACGGAAGACTTATAACTTCGTGTTGATTTCCAATCACAACAACACTTCCATATCGAAGGAAACTATTCCTTATGCAATGTTTCACTTCGGCATCGCGGTACATACCCAACTTTGGTCGAAAAGGAGTCAGTATCATGTGTTTAGCCATAATCAAAGAACCATTCATTAGATTCATAATACTCTTGTTTCGAAAGACAACCCTATTCATCAGGTGAGATCTTTATTTTGACTTATTTATCCAACCTATAAACGACCATCAATGAATTGTTTTGTAGTTGTTCCTCGCCGAATGCATGGTCCTAGGCTATTAGTGTCCTCAATAGCAAAAAAAAACATCGTATTAAATATGGAAGCATTATGTGGACTATTTTAATTGATGCATCAATCATCTTTATCCATTTAAGAATATATGTTTATTATTTAATCAAATAACCATACCTACAAATATATTTGTAATTACGATTAACTAAACACTTTATTCCATAGATGTATAGTTTGTATGTTTTAATGCATTAGAAACTATATATATATATATATATATATATATATATATATATATATATATATATATATATATATATATTCACATACATTAGAAATGAAAACCAGTATTCCATAAGATGCAACCAAATTACATAATTTCTCTTGTGGCACCTCTTGCTAAATGAGATTGATGAGTTTAGCGTGTAGTGGTGTTTACCTTTTCAAGAGAAAGAAAATTGATTTGACAAACAATCATTGAGAACGATATAACTATTAGAAAAACTAAAATAATGAGGCAAAGTAGAATGATATCTAACAATCCAACTTCTAGGAAAAAATAAACTAAAATCATGTATATATCTGTTATCCAACTCATATTACCATACCTCTTTAAATAGTGTTAACCATAATGATGTATGTTACCTTTTTACATTGTGATTCTAGTAAAAAGCATAGCTTTATGGAGTTATGCTCTTGCTACTCCTTGTTAGTTTCAGAAATATATTGTGGTCTACCATATTTATCCATCAATAATATATTGCTAATAAACTAGGCTTAGAATTGTCCCACGTCGAGCAATTTGTGTCTTGTTTCCTGTATATGTACTATGAGATCGTTGTTCCTATTTCCATTTAGTTTTAGGAACACTTGCTTGATTCTCTAGTATTTAGCATGGTATCAAAACCTGGTTTAGGCTCGTATAGGTTGGACACATGTGATGTCTAGTGGTGCCCCACGTGCAACGGTGGTGTTAGAATTGTCTCACATCGAGCAATTTGTGTTTCGTTTCCTATATATATACTATAAGATCGTTGTTCCTATTGCCAATTGGTTTTAGGAATACTTACTTGATTCTCTAGTATTTAACAAGTATAACATTCCACGTTACGTTTCTTCTTCTTCTTATGTAAAAGCTAGGGTGAACCCGTGCTACGCACACGGTATTGGTCCTATTCTAAGAAATATATGTTTACTTTAGCAAACTCAGCAATGATTCTGAATGTAATATTCACAAAAAGGAAAAAAAAAATTAAAAAGAATACAGATTAGAATGGAAACAATAAGCTAGAAAGAATAAGTACACCAAAATTTATGAGTTCTAAATTAAGCATTGGAAGAGTGATAATATATGATTGGAAGCAGTACTTCTTAATGTTAAATTGTTACATTAACACATTAAATAGTTTAGCCGTCCGATTTATAAAGCTAGCCAATTTATAAAGCTAGGAGAATGATGTGTAAAAGCATATACCATTGAAATTCACACTAAACATGTATAAAATTTACGTTAGTTCTCTTTGTTTATCATGTACAACTACAAAGAGTGCAGCAATCCAAGCACTATAGGTAGGCAAATTCACAACAGTTTCTCTTCTAACGAAAAAGCAGCCACGGCAAAGAGTTGCGCTAGGTAACGGATGAAGACTTAATTTGTATAATAGCACAGTGCATTTAGATTGGCTACTGCTAATAAATGAACTGCATTAAGAAAAAATGATGGCAAATATTTTGGACATATAAGTTTAATACTGAATTTCAGTACAATGGACTCATGGGGTTAACAAAATTAAAAAAGGTGACCAAAATAGCTCTACTTTTAACAATTGTGTGCTATTATCAGTACCTCTACCCTTTTTTCGCTACAAGATGAAGCTGCAACCTTGTACATGATCAACCGAGACTATAAAAACTCATCTAAGAAATTGTTTGTCCAAGTTAAAGAAGAGTATCCAAATTTGTTTTCTTAGAATGAGTTGTACATCTAACATTCCTATCAATGATGCTGCTTCAATCTCCTTTGCATGCCTGTTACCATATTCTGTGTTTCTCTTCTCAGATTACGCAGTTCATGCTTTCCACTTGGATATTGTATGCCTATTTGTCGATTGGATATTACAGCCATGCCCAGTTCAAATTCGTTCGAGCTATACATGGCTAGTCAGCTAGGTTACCGATGGCCTTATGCCTCTCTACAGTTTAAAGAATAAACATCAGAGACAGTATTAAATTGAATCATACTTAAACTATGTAAACACATAAAACCAAAGATTCAAAAATCAAATCTTGTCATACTCGGAAAGATCAGTGGATAGATTAACAAAAAATTCATAAGATACAAACAGTTGTAGGTACAGTACATTTGTATTTTTATTTTTGATGGAATGATAATGAATCTTCATTTCATGCCATTAAAAAATTGTATTGAGAGTACCTTCATTTCATGCATTCAATCTCAATCCAGTGTTTACTCAACGGGTAAAAGCTCAGATTTACCTTATATTTTTATCACCACATTCATTTTTGCACTTAATGGGTTCCATCTTTAATAATTTGTTTCAGCATTTCTGGTATGCTAGCCATTGAGTATCACAATAAAGCCTATCAGCGGTTATATTAGGTCTTAAGCACAGTACATAAACAACAAAAGAAACCTAAGCAATGGCATTTTTAAGGCAACATGCTCGGGAACAGCGACGAAACTAGGATTTTAGTTTGTGGTGGGCGAAACCAGAAAAATGTTCTAATGTTTTACAAAAAAAAATTAAGCTAATGAAAATGTAGACAAATCAGTAAAGAAAAGTAGACATTGACCAAATCAGTAACCAAAATAAAGTAGACAACATTAAACAATATTGAAAGTTGAACTCCCTGACGAAACTACTTTCGCTAGTATATTTGTATTTGCTTCCAAAAAATTACATCAAAGCTGGCTCATATTTCAACTGGAAGTATCTGCAAAGAACACGAACAAAGTTTCAAGTATAGCTAAAATAAGATTATCTACAATAAAGTCCAGGTTGAACATAATAAAAATTGCATAATACTGATTCAAAATCTTAATTTGCAACTGTAAATGAACTTATACGGCATAGTGAGAGAAAACCACTGACCTAGTTCGGAGATAACAATCGACTAATCCATCGAATACACACAGTAATTGCTGTCGACCAAACAAATTCCACTACGCTATTCCATGCCCAATCGATTAATGCATCCAATCTCATGAAACTTGGGACCTCCTTCAATTTCCGTTTCTCGCGTTAGGGTTTTTTTTCTTCTTTTTTCCTTGAATGCGTTCTGTTTTTTTTAGCATCGATATTGTATATTTTTTTGCGAAATCTTGGGTAGGGCAGCTGCCCACCCGGCCCATACGTTGGGTCCGTCACTGCTCGGGAAGTAGAAAACCATTTAGGAAGGCTCTTGCCGTAATTTAAAGATGGAGGAAATAACCAATGGTATCTACACACAATAGAATCATGAATATAAGTGGGACAAAAAGTAGGTTAACATCAAGTATATTTGTGCATGAAACTGGGGGAAAAAGGGAGACCTTTAAATGAACAGGTAAGGTAAAAACAGTTTTATCGCTTCTACAAATTAATTTGCCCTTTCTACAGTAATAATGTAAAAAGACAATGAATATTAAAGGCTGAACGACAAAATTAAGTTTATAGTGAAACAATTAGGAAAAGAAAAAAATGCAGGGAATTACTGTTGATGACAGAGGCGCATGATATAGGATTTCATAGTCTGAAACAAGAAGGTTATCGTGACAGGCTAAAAAATAGAGCACTGTCTATATACTGAAAGTTGCGCCTCTTCTACTATTGTGGCACCATGTAACGGTGCATGTTGTTTTTACATTAATAATGCAAGCAATGAAGTTATATTACATAGTTGCTCCTAGATGGATAAAGTTAAACAAAGATGACTTGTGAGATTTATATTAGTTATTGGCAAATCATGAAAGTTTGATCATAATTTAGAAACAATAAACAAAAAATTATGCTCACTATTTATCCTGTAACGAATGAATAAGCCAAGTTCGTTCTCAGTCGAGTTAACATACTTAAACCTTACTCGGTATATCCGCTTTACAGCAAGCCAAAGTTTAATAAGAAAAAATAAATATCTTGATAAAAGACATAAAAGTCAATATGTCATATGTTACATCTGTCGAGATAGTAAGGTAATGCTCATTTCTCCTAAGAAAGATTAAATGATAATCCACAAATTTTATAAACTACATCATGATAGTAGTAATTAATCCAAAGGTTATTTACATTATTGAAATCATATGATATGCAACTAAATCATATGATATGCAACTAACCTTTAAAATGGAGACTGCGGTATTCACCAAACAGAGAATCAAACCATCACGATACAAATAAAGAGGCAAATTTTCTTCATATATAATTTAATACGTTAGAAATGAAGATGCAAAGATTTGTCAATGCTAAATTTGTTATATCATAAAATAAAAAGGCATTCTGATTTATAAGTAATCGGATACATACATACACAAATATGATAAATGAACTAAATATTGTAAAGCAATCAAGATTCAATTACCTTAATAAAAGTTCTGAAATGACATGTCATCTGGTAAAAATTTGAGGATTAAATACATAATCTGAAACAGTAACAGCAGACCTGATTGCTGAGCATCCTCTAGATGTGGAGAAAACTTCAAATTGAAGACTATGGTAATTAAACAATTCATTATAGGCTCGGACCATTTACACGCCTAGACCTGAGTTAGATTTGGCAAGAAGTAGGCTCAAATCATATAAAACAAAATTCATTGCAAGAAGAAGAAGAAAAATAAATTCTTCTTCTTCTACTTATTTGTATAAAATCCATACCATAGAGCTAGTTTGATATTATATAGTCAGAAAGAAACATTCATGTAGAAATCAATAATAGTTATTCCCTGAATCTTGCACCAAGAGAAGCCTGATAGTGCAACTACCTTGAAACATAACAGACTAACATGTAATAATAAACAACATAAACATTAAGTACCATGAACTTCAGAAGCTTCACATACCATCGTGTCCTGTGCAGATTTATGTTGAAGGACCTGAGTGGCAGGCAACAAATTTCAATCGATTGGTAGAAGTATATCATTGTATTTTTGAAAAATACACATGCTATGATGAAATTTATCTTCACCAAAATTTAGAGGTGCACAGTTTTACACCCCTTAAGAAGTCGAAGGCAAGTCAAATCATGTAAAAAACAATAAATGTAACTAAAGATATGTTACTTCTATATTTGAAATTTTCACCTCAAGTGACATAAATCAAAAAGAAAGGAACTTCAAAATAAAAATAAGACAAATTTGCAGAGAAGTTTATAATGTCCTAAACAAGTCGGAAAAAATTATCAAGATTGGAAAACAAAGATTCCAATATATGAATCAACATATATAAATAAAACTGTATGCGCACCAAGTGTATAAACACGGAAGGATTACACACACACACATATACACACACACACACATATACATATATATATATATATATATATATATATATACGTGTGTGTGTGTGTGTTTGTGTGTGTGTGTGTGTGTGTGTGTGTGTGCGCGCTACATAAGTATGTATGTACTTGGTTTTTTTATTTTTGGTAGTCACATTGTTTGACAGTTAGCCTTGTAGAAGATGAGTAACTCGGTAACCATAGGCAAATTATCAATTTTTTTTACACGATACCACCAATTTGGAGCTTTAGCTTCACACTTAAACATGCATAAAATTAGGTATTTTAGATTGTCTTGCTCAGTATAAAGTTAAAGCACATATAAAAAGGGTTGTAAACAAAAAATTCATAAACATAAAGAAAGTGGGAATAACTATCTTACATTTTGTTATTCGTAGACTAAAATATGTACTTTAACAATTCATTGAACATTATTCCAATAGTGGTGGTAGGATCATCGTAAAAGTTATACCGATGAGCAACTGCAATAATACTGGATGTTGTTCAAAATGTTTTATCAACTACAATGCGACGTAATGATTTTGCACGCCTTCTTCCTTTCTTTGCACTGCATTCTTTATCCACTCATTAACTTACTTTACGTCTGTATTATTTAATGTTTGAGAGAGACACAATAAGTATACTCTCAACAAAAATGATGAGTTTAGATGCTTCATCATTGCATTAATATCTGATCAAATCATTAAACAGAGTGTAAACAACTATTTCTTTATCCTTTACCAATAAAACAAAAGATATCTATATTAATTATTAGAAATATATTATTACTACTTTATCACTATTGATTTAAAATGATAGACCCAAAATGAGATATAAGATTTCTATTTTAATCACTGTTTTTATTGAAAAATGATAAATGTTCTTATTTGCAGTTGCAGTCAAATACTTTAGAAGGCAATACCAAAAAAGTGATTTGAAACTTGATAAAAGAGAGGGTCTACTAATCTACAATCAACGAATCAAAGTACTATGCATAACTAAGCAAGCCGCATTTATTTGAAAATCTTGCAAGGAAAAGGGTAAGCTTCGCATGCATAGAATAAATTTAGAAAATCGATTTATCCTTAAAATTCATCCAAACCTGGTACATGTATTATGATTATGCATCATCGCATGTTTTGTATTTCCACCAACTTAAGTAAACATTTTTCTGTGACTTTTAGACAACAAATGAAAAATAAGTATTAAAAATCCCAGCAGCCAAAAATCGAAGATAATATCCAAACTTGAAACAATAAGATTTATCATAAACTGAATATTAAAGAACAAACCTTAATAGATAGGAACCCAAATCCCTTGAAATTATCTTGAATTCGCTTACTTGGAACTCGGCTAGCTTCCGAAGGAAACATCGGGGTTTTATTCAGGGTTTTGGAACCTTTAAAAGCAACCGTAAAATTGCTTTATTTAAAATGAATTTCACCGTAATCGGTTCTGTGGTTCATTTTAACAATTACCAGAGAAAGCGAGTTGTAGAAAAACTTGCATTTATCCCCTCTGCTTTCTTTTCTCTTCTTCTTTTTCTCTATTACAGAATATCTTCATTTTACATGTAATTTTTTTCCTTTTGGCATGTGTTGCTGTTCAGAAGCAGAATTACTGCGAGACCTGGGAGTCGCCATGCCAATTATTATTTTATTTTAAGCAATTAGGCAATCAAATACTTCAAAACACATATATTTTTAACAATTCACAGAAAGAGCAATGAGTTAGAAAACACCAAAAAATCAAGAAGCAGGTCGGTCACAATTGATCTTCGATATTATATTGATAAAACCGATGGTGGGAGAAAAAATGGGTCCATTTTTTTGTAATGTAGAGAATCTATATGCTATTTATCCAGAAAAGGACTGCGACAGATGTATAAATGGAGGTTGAGGGTTTCATCAATCTGCAGAAGAAATAGATAGAAATGAAGAAGAGGAAAAAAAAAACATCGATTGAGAAAGGAACATTTGAGAAGAGGAATTAAAGATGTGACAGTTGAGTTTGATTTTTTTTTCATAGAGCTTTTGAGCTATGGAAACCAAACTCAGCTTCCATAGTATAGATATTATTTATGGGTAAATAGGCTTTATCGAATTAAGAAAAATGATAAAATAAAAGATCAGACAAAATTGAACTAATTTTTCATATTGAAAAATAATAGGTAAGTGCAATAAAATATGGGAAGAAAATAAAAACTGTTAAATCCAAATGGCTGGTGTTTGATAAGAACTTAATATCAGATTTGGAAAAGGCATGGTTTCTTGGAAATCCTGTAATATATTAAGTTTGATAAGAACTGTAATATATTAAGTTGGGAAGTTACTATTTCTTAATGTAATTCAAATGAATGCATTCACACAATACAATAATGTCAGAATATCATCATGCACCAATTGGAGAACAAAGTGGCCATTCATTATCAGTCTCAATTTAATTTTTCTTTCAACAAAATACACTACTCACATCCTCAAAATATAGAAATCCTTAAAAAAAACTCACACACACACACACTTGATTTTGGATCGATGTAAGCGACGCAATACTTAGTCATCTACACAAAGATACTGAAAACTGAATTTATATAGATAGAACAATTATTTGAACCTGGTGTACTTTTCAAAGTGATAAATGTAAACAGTTATCAATAACTGAATTGAAGGTGAAGAAATAATTGCACAAACTTATTTCAAAGTAAAGTGAACCATAGTGCAAAAATTAATCTTAGTGGTATTAAAAGGATAAGAGTTGATTGACACCAATAAAATCAAGGATACATATATGGAGAATCACAGAAAAAGCAGCATCATTGGAACATCAATCATGAACAGAAATGTGTATATTGTTAGTTTCAGTTATACCTATATTAGTAGCTGTATTAGCAGCACGCTTGTTTTAATTATTAGTCAATTCAGTGAGGGTTAACAATTTAGAGAATAGGCGTAATTTAATTGTATTTTACTACTTTATTACACTATTATATACTTTATACATGATCAATGACTAAAATTCAAGAACGGCTGGATTTATTTCGAATGATGATTCTTAGTCTATACCAGCTGGAACATTTCTTGATGTTGATATATTAACAACTTCAGTAACAAATTCACAGTATTAGATCCAACGGGCTTCAAAATTATGGAAGATATTCAAACCTTATTATGTGTTATAGTGCACTGCATAGTGAACATGATGAGTTAAATCTATATTAGCTGTGAAGTACCATTTAGTAGATGGTTTCCTGAATATATAACAAATGACACTATCCACCTGGGTTTACTTAAATATCCAATGTTAAAATTCAATTTAAATAGTTATATAATAATTTGTTCCTAAATGCATAGGTTCGTGGTTATTTTTCAGCCACTAAAACATACATTTACATTTCGGACAAATATAGGGAAAAAGTACATAAACATAAGGTTTAATTTTACATCGGATTAAGAAGTGTCGTATAGCTGCAATTTAAAAAATGATTATATAATGGAAATGGAATATAATATGGAAAAAAGGAAAAGAAGAAGAAAGAGTTTCACGCAGAAATCATCATCAGTAATTCTTTGACATTGGTTTCCTCCGATCTTTGATCATAGCCTAAATTATATTGAATTTGAACGTCTTAAGGTGAAGATATATAATTCTGCTATTGACCAATGTCGTTTTAATGACATGCCTTTTAGTTAAAAAAAAAAACAAAAACAAAAAAACAAAACAAATTTTAATCAAATATATTAGTAAAAACACTATTAGTAGGCAAAAAATGGAAAAAAGGGCAAAGTCGGAACATACATACAAACTCAACATGTCAGTTTCTCATCATCGCTTGATTGCCCATAAGATTTGGAGCTTTAATCTACGATCAATTCCTATCGTGGAGACATTTCTTTTCAAAGAGAGTGAAAATTCCTTTTTTCAAACTTCAAACTGCAACAACAAAGAATGAACAGAGAAAAATTAGTTAACATGGTAAGCTCCCACTGTTAGGATTGAAGATTCACATTGATGGTCTACTTAAAAAAAAAAAAAAAAAAAAAAAAAAAAAAAAAAAAAAAAAAAAATAGAATTTTCAAAGCAAAAAGCAAAAGTAATACGTTAGGATATATATATATATACAACACCTTAGTTGTACATGTTTCTCATTCACTATGACATCAACATTTGTAGCTTTTTCCAGCACTTGAAACAGTGCCATCAGTTTAAAAAGGAAAAATAAACACACTAAGAGGTCAACCTATTATTCAGATATTATGAATCTCCATATTAAATGCCCACTATAATACTTGAGAAAACAATTTTGTTTAAAAATGACAGTCTGACAATAATCTTAGTCAATGGATATGTCCAACCGACATCGACTTATGTACGTGTATACACATAGGATCATTACGCAAGAAAGCAATCTTTTTTATAGACACATATGTTTGATTCAAAAGGATTGGTTATTTGTTTCTTTAATCATTAGCAAGTGCATAATGCATTAAATAAAAATTTCAATAAACTAATTTTCCACCATTTTCATCTGGTTGTAAAGCAAAAGGATTGGGTGAAAACTTTAGTCAAGCAAATCAACGTTCGCACAAGATGATGCTAAACAAAGTTAACACAATCTCTCAAAATTCTAATAATGTTTCTACTTTCAACCCTAAACCAAACCATTTCTTAGGAGAATAAGTTGTATACCTTGTCAATTTAACGACAAAGTTATTGAATCAACAAAAAATGTAGGTTAATGGAAAGGGAATCCTAGTTCCCGGTTATCCACCGAAACAAAACAACGTTAGCACTAAGCGCATATACCACTAACCATTAGAATCTTTGAAGACCTAATTATTGCTCCTCCAACAGTTCAAAAAACATACTAAGATGATTACTCTATCAAACAATCAATGTATCACTGTTAACTTTATTACTGGACAACTTGAAAATGATATTAGAACTTAGCAGGACCCTTACTGTTATACCGTGTGTCATCTCCAACATGAGCATCTATGTATCGCTGCCTTTTATGAACATAGTGATAATTTAACATAGCATGATCAATAAATATTAAAGATAAAGTGCACAATAATTTGAGTTATATAACTAATGTTCGATGGGGAACGAAGAGAGGGATTAATATTAATCGACTTATTTAACGGTGATAGCTACGTTCATCTATTCCATAATTCAATTATGCATACCCAAATATGTGTGTTGTTCATCTTAAGTAGAGCATAAGTATTTGGGTCCCATTCTTTGGATATTAGTAAATATCGATATTCACAGACTGAATATCGATAAATATTTACTACCGTGAATATCCCATATGCTCAAAAAAAATTCATAGTTGCCTCCAACCAAAAACTTTAAAAAGAAATGAAACTAAATGATGGAGATGCATAAACAGGAGAGGAAATAACCAAAACGTGGGCCTGGACGGTTCTTAGCAATCCCCGAAGGCACACATCGAAGGAGTAGGCAACTGAGGTTACCGAGAGAAACTGCATAAGCAAATGAGATGATTTGCGCGTTGAAATAAGATGAAGAAACTGCTAGAAACCGGAAGGCGGAGAAGCCAATTCGTTGGAAAGAACAAATCAAGAGAAAAGGTGTTAGTTTAGGGTTCCGTAGGTAAAGAAGCGGCGAAGGAGTGAGTAAATCGTTCACAAAAGCGTCGTTTGAGCTGAAGAAAATAAAACTGGAATACATGAAAGGGCAAAAATAATTGTGACCTTTGGTTGTTTGGAATACAGCTGGCATGATGTTATTAGTAAAAAATTGGAGAAGGCTTGAGAGTCCAGCATTCTTTACTCAGCTTTAATAGTATAGTATAGATTTCTCTATAAATGACTGACTAAAAGAATATGAAATTCAATCTTATATAAAAAAATGAAGAATATGCCCAAGATCCTAAAATGCAGATGTAATACAGATATGTTGTTGTTCACAAAATTATTCATTTGATTTTTATTCAGATTTTGGTTCATGTTACATGTATTTTACTATCATAAGTGATAATTTATCCTTTTTCTAAAAGAACCGACTATTTGTGTACAAAATTAGACATAACAGGTAACACAGGAGAAATGAGTTGTTTATTATTTATGTCTTTATACGGAATATAGAAATCAGAGGATAATCCAGTGGGAGAGATCTATTATATCATCAAGTGTGACTATATTTATTTGTTTCGATATATTTTGTCTTTTCTAAATATCAAATATTACTCTGTGTTATGTACATGAATGAGTATTGAACAACATACAAATATTTTCTACCATTATATCTCTAATCTTCTTGTTTTAAAAAGTAAGGTGGTTTTTGTCGATTCGATACTTTGAAATTGACATATCCATTTCCGTCCATGTAAAGTGTGCAAAATGAAGGAAATATTGAAATTTAAGATGTGTTTTCTGCTGTAGACTATATATTGTAAATGTGATATAATCTAATCCCAGATTTGATTCAGGTTTAATTAAACAATTTGGTCAAGTCTTATGGGCTAGGTCGTATCAAATTTGATGGGATCTTTGTTGTATTTTCATAATTAAGACCAGTTTGAGTTCCACCTAGTTTAGATGTTCAACAATGGTTAGTTGAAGATTTTTATATTAATAGTCCATGTTAGAGCATCTCCAGCAGATTCCTACTCGATCTTTATATTCGATGAAATCAACATTCTAACTCCAATAAAATGGATATAACTTAATACTCAATATTATATTCAGGAATCAATCCAGAATTTCGAGTTGGCCTCGGAATTCAGTAATATAAACGTCCAACATATGAAACCTATCAAATAAGTAGATTAGAATAACCAAAAAAAATTGGTCACATGCTTTTCGTAACTAATCAACATGCTTATTTTATGCATTAAATAATTTTTGATGCTCCGCGTAACTAACCAAGTGATAATATGTAGGCATTAAATAATGTGTGCTGTTAATGACACATCGTTTTCTTCTTACTGATACCATTACTAAAAAATACCATAAAAATATATTATACACTCTTCCTAATACCAAACCTTTTAAGGGACAACCAAACACATTATTTTTATTTATTTTTGTATAGCGAACAATTGTCGATCAACACGGTTTTCCACAGCGATCAACTAATGATCAACAGTATTTAGACGATTGATAACCATTGAAAACGATGTTCATCAGCGGTTGTTTTCCATGCAAAATGGTTTTGCACGATGATAAATTGTCATGTGAATTGTGTGTGGTATTAGAAACTTATTTTTTTATTTTATTTGTTGTATTAGAAAGACGAAAATGGTGTGTTCTTAGCATCACACTAAATAATTAATGATATGTAGGCTGAAAGCATACAAATTGCTAACCTTACGATTTCTCAAAAATCATATTCACTTCAGAGAATGTCATGGTTGCCCCGTACCATCAGACATTTCCCCGAAATGCATTGTGCCAATGCTTGACTAGCACGGGACGGTCTTCAAAGGGGTTGAAACGATGAACCACCAAGAACCTGTAGTATATCTCATAGCGCATGGAATAAAATATAATAATAACATAACTTGATATAAAACACGCGAGACAGTACATAAGTCGAAAACTAAATTGTATCCATCAGAGTAGCGGAATCCAAAAAACAGCCTCATATCCAATTATTGCAACTTTAAAATACTGTATCTAAAAGGAAATAAAGAAGTACACTACTAATGCCAAAAGCAGTGACCAACAACAACACAGGGAGAATATATATATAGTACATGGAAGCCTCCTGCTCGTCTCCACATAGCTACTCATGCATAACCACCTAACCTGCCTCTAGTCTACTCGTTTAGTAGCACCCATAGTAATAAGAAGAGACATAAAACTCTGGGCTAGACGAAAGTCTGGTGTGAGCGATAGCAAATCTTAAAGCAATAACAGGTATAAATAACCATACCTGACCTGGGCCTGCAACCAAAGAGTTAGCACAACAAGATGTATAATACTCTAAGGTAAACACTAACATTGAGTGTAAAATGGAAGTATGTGTGGCATAGTGATAGCAAATATGGATCATAACAGTCATCCTCACATCTCTCACTCAATGCGTAAAGCATATGATATCCACCGCTTTGATCACCATATCCATTGGGACCATGATGGGTCCATGCCGCACTAAACTCCGTACAACTATTGCCATGACCATACCCTTCTAGTCTATAGTCAATAACCCTACCCAATCCAAACTTCCCTGGCTTTGGGGTATGGTCCAACCAGTTCACACATCCCTGGCTCTGGTTCGTCTACATGCCCCCTCTCTCAACGGTGAACCAAAGTTATAGATATCGCTAACTCCTTTGCACACGTCCCACAGCTAAACCCAACTCTAGAAGTTAACTCGTTGGTTCACATCTGGATCCTGAGCAATAACTTCTCATTTGGACTTCCTTTGCATCTCAGATTTTGGTCGAATTGGAGTTGATCTTCAGAAGATTTCACGGTCATCGTCGCATGGTAGTGGTAGAAGCTCAAATTCGGTTCGGCTCGGCATCCTTCCCTCGGTTCTGTTTGGCGCTCCACTACTTTAACTCGGTTTGTGCTCCGCTATCTCGGTTCGGTTCGGTTCGGTGCTCCACACTTCGGTTCGGTTCGTGCTCCTCTGTCTCAGTTCGGTTCATTCTTCACCACTTCGGTTCGGTTCGATTCATGCTTCACCACTTTGGTTTAGTTCGGTGCATGCACTACACCAGAAATGCCAATTTGGCAGTGCTCTTGGCCGTATCAAAATCGATTTGATACGGTTTTTAGCCGTATCAAAAAATGGCGTCTTTGTTGCTTTGATACGGCTTTAAGCCGTATCAAAATCATAAATTAATACGGCTCAAAACCGTATCAAATTGGTAATTTGATGTGGTTTGAAGCCGTATCAATTTATGATTTTGATACGAGTTAAAACCGTATCAATTTATGTATTTGGTATGGCTTAATACCGTATCAATTTGTGTATTTGATACGGTTTTAAGCCGTATCAAATTTATAAAAAAAATACAATTAGCTACTATTTGAATTAACACAGAAAGAAAAATCAACACAAAAATTTATGGATTTCAAAACTCATCATCAACACAAACATAAAATAGTCCAAGAAATAAATCTATAAACTATTTTATTAATGTAACATGACATCAATGATACAGATACAATACAATATACATGGTATATATTACATACTGATAATCTGATACAATGATACTCATACTTCCAGTTCCAGTCTTCCACTTCCACTCAGTCTCCACTTCCAAGTTCCAGTCATCATATTAGGCTATCAGCTGAAAGCCTGAAACATATTAATATAAACATTAATAAATGTATCCTTGATGGACTACATATGATGCCAATTACTATACTGTCTCGACGCCCATTTACTATAACATTCGGTCAATTCATATCATGAACTGAGCATATACTGTCTTGATGCCCAATTATATAAACCAATTTTCTACTACTCTACCACATTCAGTTAATTCATACCAGCTAAAAGTAAAACTACTCAAACATGCAATTCATATTTAATATAAGAAGTAAAACACACGCAAGTTCTACGCAAACAATGATGTGCACCAAAACATATGTCCGGCTTGCTAAAATAGCAAGCTTGCTTGCTGTTTGACACAGCAAGCTGGCTTGCTGTTTTCGCAAGCCTGAGCTTGCTGTGAAACAGCAAGCAAGCTTGCTTGCTGTTTCCGCAGCAAGCTGGCTTGCGGAAACAAACAACAAGCTTGCTTGTTGTTTCCACAGCAAGCTGGCTTGCTGTTTCCGCAAGCCTGAGCTTGCTGTTTGAAACAGCAAGCTTGCTTGCTGTTTGAAACAGCAAGCTTGCTTGCTGTTTGAAACAGCAAGCTTGCTTGCTGTTTCCGCAGCAAGCTGGCTTGCGGAAACAAACAGCAAGCTTGCTATGTTATTTAATTTACCCATAATTGTTGCAATGCCCTCTTTTTTTAAGAAAATAAATCGCAAACTCAGTTATCAATCGGAAATAAACAGCAAACTCGGTTATCAATCACTGTAAGGAAAAAAAATAGTGCAAAAACTAGTCTGAGTTTGCAAACTCAGTCCCGGACTGAGTTTGCAAAACTCATTCCCGGACTGAGTTTGCAACTCAGTCCTGGGACTGAGTTTGCAACTCAGTCTTTGCAACTCAGTTCGGACTGAGTTTGCAACTCAATCCGGGACTGAGTTTGCAAACTCAGTCCGGGACTGAGTTTGTCCGGGACTGAGTTTGCAAACTCAGTCCGGGACTGAGTTTGTAGTGACCAAAATAACATATCTTAATCAACCACAAGCAAGCGAAATAAGCAGTGACCAAAATAAATAGCACATAAACTCTCAAAATACCTTTTGTGCGGAGAATTTTTCATTTTGGTCCTCTTTTATGTCCATTTTCACTTTGGAAAAAAAATAACACCATCGGTTATCAATCACTGCAGGAAAAAGATAACACCATCGGTTATCAAACTCATTCTCACATGACACTAAAACACACAATACCAATTAAATAAATAAATATATATGTATATATAAGAGATAAAATGTAAGAATAATATAATCATATGTTATATAACTAACTTACGATCATATGTTACATAACTAACTTACAAACATTCTCACATCCTAACCGGAATCTAATAAGGTTTGGGAATATTTGATATTCTGGTAACAAAGTTGCTTTTCTATTGTATAAAATTGAATTTTTTTCTAGGAGCTTTACCACAATTAGTCAAACAGGTACCTTGCTAATTTTCCATCTTTCAATGTGCATCTGACAGCAGATCAGTTGATAGTTTGTGCAACCTGCAACCTGCAACCTTTTCTAAGCTCCTTCATATACCGACTTTTTGAAACCTGCAACCTTTTCAAGACAATCAAAACTCAATAAAAAGAACAAAAACAACAGATAGAAAAACAAATGAAGGATTTTGATTTTTGTTCCAACTAAAACCAGGACCAGATCGCAAACAAACGAAATTCAGTAAGAAGTGAAGTAGACTATCCCTTATGTCACCACTTCACCCAACTGCAACTATAAGGGAGGATTGGGAGGAGGGAAATAAAAGCTAAACGATTCCTTTGTTCTATCAAAGCAAGTAGTTTTAGACATCTGCTAAAATTTTATACATTTTTCAAATGAATAACCACAGCTATTTTTTTATGTAATCACATATATCATCGAGTTTGATTTAAAAGTAAAATAGAAGACACATTGTCTTTTGGAGTATGGAGTTATGAGGACTTATGCTAAATCAAGATATAAGTAATTTATGGATTGATTTGCTTTTTGTAATATGTTAAATTTGCATTAGCAAATATATTACTAATCCTACTAGCTGGTTACAAAACTCTATCGACGTGATAATTCAATTACCAAATCTACTCCACAGTTGGGACTTGGGTGAGACAATTGACACTCATTTTCCCACCAGCACTGGGATGCACTAAAGAAATTGCAACAACATGCATGCAAATACTACTACCACAAAAGATGTAAATTACAAAGCTAACCTCATTGTATTGTGATATGAGCCTTACCCATGGAGTTCCAGGATCAGGCAGCCCCTTATCAGTCCTATTATTTGTGTTACCTTTCTATGTTTCCTTGCATGTAAAATTCTCTTTGCTCCTCTGTTTCTTCCCAGAGGAATCAACTTCAAAATTAGAAGAAACATGGGTCAAAGAATCGCCTTTCTTATGATCCAGGTCCTCTTTCAAAGTGGCTGGCTCCACTTTGGCGCGCTTAAGGTTTGGAGTTGGAGACGAAGAGATGCGCCTGTTATTTGAGGAAGAAGAGCCTCGCCTTGTTTTCACCATGGCTTCTTCTGAATGATTGTAACTCCCTCTTAGGTATTTAAGAATTGTCATGCGATTTACGTTGAATTTTAATCTGATATCATCGAGGGAAAACAAAGTTAAAATGTGTAAAAAGAACTACTGAAATTGCCTTGCCAAAAAAATAATAACAAAAATTATCCCATTTGGATTTGTAGAATTCTTATCATTATTATTATTATTATTATTTCTGAAGCATGGCACAAAAACAACTTTCCTATCAAACTGAATACATACAGATTGAAACATTACAGTTTCGCTTAGGTGTAAAGTTTTTTACGATAAAACCCAAATTTTCTCTAACTACTTCATCGGCATATGATACATAATGTCAAGGGAAGTGTATTTGATTTGAATTACATACTAATAAGATGAAAGAAATCAAATAAACATATAATTAACTAAAACATTAATTGTGAGTAATATAGAGAACTAAGCGGTGCAGTAACATCAATACATATCAGGTAATGCTAGTTACAGTTATTGTTTGCAAGAAATGCAAGCAAGGACAGCAATTTCACATTTATCCTCCCCTTTTTTTCTACAAATGATTAACATAATTGCAGAAGGGTCGAAATTATCTTATTCTATGATTGTTGTTTCCATGTTTTGATGGTCTATAGGTTTAAAAAACTGAAGAGGGACAAAAATTTGAACCTGAAGCACGAGCATCCCTCGGTGAATTCCAGCTATGAGTAGGGCGGTCTGAAACTGGTGGAGCCGCTGCTGGTGGCAGTGACGGTGGCTGTTGACCTTAATTGTTGATAACGATTAAAATAAGAGTTGGTAAAAGTTGACCTTAATTGCTGATAACCATCTCGAACGACAGATCTGAACCAAAAACGACCTCCTTCAAATCTACTTACTCTCAAATCGAATAAACGAATAAATCGAATAGACTAATCTTACAATAGTATTTGATTTTGTCTGCAGAAGAACATCGAGACATACCTATCGCACGAGAGAAGTTGAAACCCTAGCACTGAAATAAAATATTACGCGGCCTGAATGTGAATCAGAAATGAAAAATTAGCAAGGGGAACCACGAAAATATGATGCGGATTGGAGCCGTGTTAAATCCAAGCGATCCAAATGGTTGAAGATGTAAGGTTAGATTTGAAGGATACAAGGTGGTGTGGATTGCCAACTTTAATTTAAGACGCCAAATTTAATTTGATACGGCTCTGAGCACTACCAAATTTGATACGGCTTAAAACCGTATTAAATCTCTAAATCCTACTGCGCCAAATGTGCTGTTTTGGTGTAGTGATGCCGATATGATCTCACGCCCTCCAACTGCTCCGATTCGATCCCAGCTAGATCCACATAGGCCTTCCTTATTGCCCTGCTCTTTCCTATGTCAAGCTCTAGTTCGACTATTCCCATCCGATCTGAACCGGAATCCTGGCATTTTCCAACAAGCTTGTATCGTCCATTCTCACCATACGACGGCATTTTCAACCTTTATAACTTTATTGAACAATCATAAAAATATCCCAAATAGTAGTAACAACATATAGTTCAATTAAAAAGATCGAAACATCAATCACATAGGCTATTTAAGATCAACATACCCAAATCCATGATTTTCCCCTTAATCCCCTAAATTTATGGATTAGCAAACTTAATCCAAATTAACCCAAATTTATATATATGACATAAAATATGATTCTAGAATTTTTACATATCTTTCCATATTATTATGATGTATTATTTCGCTAATTATCAGTAATCACCCCTAATTAGCCGTAATTAGTGTGTAAATATGTAAATCACTCACCTTAGCCAATAACAAATGATAGATCTGAAATTTTGACTGATTTGGCTTGGACTCCTATGTAGTGCGGCAGCTCTACCTCGGATTTGGTGTTAATTTGGCTTGATTTGATGTAGATTTGATCAATTAGTGATTAGAAAGTGATTAGAGAAAGATTTAGAAGATGGAGGCCATGATTAGGGTTAGAGGAATGTTTGTGGCTGCTAGAAAAATGAAAGGAGATGATTCCTCAACTCCTTTTAGCTCTCCCATAATCCTAATCCCAAAATGGGTTATGGGCCTAGCTGCTAATCCCCTATTAATCCCGATTAGTGTAACACCCCGTAATTTTAACGACACTAAAAAGGATAAATTTAATAATAATTAATTTAATATTCATAATTAAGGGAAACAGACTGCTCCATTACGTCCATCTCGAAATTCTGGTTAAGATAGACATTTGATTTGCATAAAACAGACAACGTATAAGGAAGTTATGAAGGTTTAAAGTTTGTATACGCGCAAGATAATTATATATATAAGGCCCAGGAATTCAAAATTTCGGTTCAAAATTCAAAATCACAGAAATTGGGGGAAGCGGGAAAAATCCTGCCAAAGGGAGTCGACCCCATAGGAGGGGTGTCGACCCCTCAACGGGGGTGTCGGCCCATGGGTCAACCCCCTAAGGGGGTCAATCCCTCTAGGGATAAGGTGGCAGGTCGAATTTTGGAGGCTGGCAGCTATATATAGAGGTCCATTTCTCTTGTTTTCTTCACTAAGAATCAATGGAGGCCAAACGCTGTCGGTGACTGAACCGAACCGAATCATTTTCTTCTACAACTATCAACTAAAGCTAATCAGTTAAAGATTCAAGTATAGATTCAACACCAACAACTTCTCTTCTATCTTCTAAAAATCCAAACACTGTGTGTTAGTTACTTTTGGATTTAAATGATTAAAAGTAATATGTGATATGACTGTGATTTGGATATGTTATATATTGTGAATCTATGATATTTGTAGATCTTAAACTTTGTTATGCTAGATCTACCTTTATAGATCTAATTCACTTGTGGTTTATTTATCATGTCACCTTTGTGGATCTTAACCTTTATCTAGGTTTGTGGTTAATTTGGATCTGTCATTATTTGATAATTGAAACCTTGTTTAGATCTAATTCTCCATCTAGATCGTTCTGTACCTATCGTGTGGTGGTTAATTTAGATCTATCATTAGTTGGACATATGAATCCTCATTTAGATCTATTCATGCCTATTAGGACACCCTTGTTATATTAGATCTAGTTTTATCATCACCTGTTCACTAGATCTGTATTTATGTCCACCTTATTATTATGCCAATTACATGTCTATGCCAGTATATATATTTATGCCAGTTATGTTAGAATAATCACTATTGTCATTTTCCCATCATCCTTCCCTTTTATTGTTTATGGCTAGGTTACTTTCTAGCCTAGGCATGATGCCAAATATATGCGAATGCATTAGATAGGGAACGGGGGAAAACATTAGAATTGGCATAACTTGAATGACAAATATGAATTTGGACATATTATTCACTATGAATATAATTGGGTAAATAGGTATGAGCACATATAAAGACATAGGTATAATTAATCGGTTAATAATCAAAATGCCTAGGATTACAGTAATTAGAAACTGTAATGGCACTTCTGACATGAGGTTAGACTGCATTTGTGGTGGAAGTCTGCCCAGACCCGATCGGCATATCCAGCAACCGAAAATGTTGAATCTAATGTGAGGGGTCTAAGTGCACAAATACGAGATGAGCTAAGACACGAGGTTAGGCTCAACTTGTGGAAGAAGTCTGCCCAGAACTGACCGACATATCCAGCATCCACAAGCTGTAGGCCTAATGTGGGAGGTCTAGCCCATTATAAAACCATAAATGGACATGGTAACGAATTAGAATACTTAACCTAGTTAAATACATAGGTATTTTATGAATATGAACTAAAATTGGGGTTAAGTAAATTTGGTTGAACAGTGGGTAGGTTAAGTAGATCTGAGGGGGTGGGTAATATTTACATATTGGCCCACAAACTTAACCTAATAAGGTTATGTAATTAAAAACATCTAGTGGTATACATAACCGGTGGAGATAATAAAGCTATGTAATTAAAGACACCTTTTAGGGTAAACATAACTTGTAGAAATGATAGGGTTATGTAATTAAAGACATGCACTTAGTGGTATACATATCCAGTGAAAACATAGTAGGGGATACAAGACAAAGGGGAGAGCTTGTATCATATTGTGTGGGACCCGTTTCAGCCAGTAACCCGGAGTATATATCAAACATGTACTTCGAACTAGGTCGGAGAAGGGGGCACTCTTACTGGACTGATTGTAAGAGATCCAAACGTGGAGGACGCTGTCGGCGGTGCAAACCGACCGGGCTATGTGCGTGCATGAGCCGGGCAGAGAGGGATAAGACGACCGTGACACCTGTAGATATGGTTGTGCACATTATGAAGACGAGGGGTTGCCACTTTAGGAAGTGATACCTCCTACTGTGGGGCCGGCACAAGGTATCTACGCGGATTAGGGAGCCGATCAATTAGGGTAGTAGTTAGGGTACATTTGGTCATATGCCTAAGTCTACCACCTTATAGTGGAAGAGATCATCTCATTCTGGTTATACTAAGAGTAATCATTAGAGAAGCACATACACCTTATCCTATCTACCTTGTCATACCTGTCTTTTATGTAGTTATCTCTCTCTTATCCACTTTATATGCCTGTCATGATACTTTTATTTATTTACTTGTTAAAAGTAACTTGACTTGCCAGACTTTATGTCTGACCCTTCTTGTTTCCTCTTCTTTCTTCCGCCCCCCTAGGTTCTCAGGGCAGGAATACTCAGGCTTAACCGTGATTCTGCTTACTTTTGTTGGATCTGCTTTGATATATGGCTCCAGTTCCTATCCTTGTTGCTATGGCTATATTTTGTTTTGCAAAATTTTTGTTTCTTTCATGTACTCTGATGTTTTAAAGTACAAGACAGTAGTTTTTATGGTGTAATGGTTTATGTGTATTTCAGACATGTGCTGTTTTTGAACCATGATGCTTTATGATAAATAAAGTTTTTAATTCCACTATTAATTTATGTCTATCTTGTAATATTTCTGTTTCTATTTACCTATAACTCTTTAGGAAACTTAATGCATTCCCTTTGTGAGTGACATTAATGGACGTGGGGTGTCACAATTAGGCTGTTTTCCATCTTCAAATCTTATTTCATCCATATCTCCCAAACGGTAAGTCCGTTTGACTAATGTGACCACTCTACAGAATGGGAAACCATCATCCGAATCCAATGGAAGTGATTTCAAAGAAAAAAAATCCTTACCAATCAAAATTTATTGTCAAAATAAGATTCGCCAGGGGTAAAATGGTCATTTAAAATTCGACAAAAATCTTGAATGTGGGAAATGACCCCAATAGTCGTTTCCCAAGAGTACACGACCATATGACTTCATATGAAAATAAAATAAATATTTTACGACCCTTCGATTTGTAAAATGCGGGTCGTTACACTCTCTCCCCTTAAGAAATTTCGTCCGCGAAATTCCTTAACTAAGAAAACAACCAATAGTGTCC
Source organism: Allium sativum (assembly GCA_030737875.1). NCBI lineage: Eukaryota > Viridiplantae > Streptophyta > Magnoliopsida > Asparagales > Amaryllidaceae > Allium > Allium sativum. Next base: position 880,694,457 of record CM060924.1, read on the forward strand.
CGCATGCCTATCAATCATTTAAAACAATCAACCATACATAAAAAACATAACAAGCCTGTCCTAGCACATGGTTTAGAAACAAGGGAATAACTATATAGCAAATAAAATCTTACCAGGTAAAAAGCTCTATATACGACTTCCTTATGTTCTCCTCGGTTTCCCAAGTACAGTCATTCTCATTATCACCCCACTGGACCTTAACCAGTTTCACCGTCTTCCTTTGAAGTTTCTTCGTATCTTGTCCGACAATACGAATCGGTTTGCGGTTTCCAACTGCCTTGGGTTCTACCTTGATATCATCCAACTAATTCGGCGAAATAGTCATATCATAATCGTGCATGAACTTCCTTAACTGAGAAACATGAAATACGTTGTGCACTCCTGTCATCTTGTCAGGTAATCCAACTTTATACGCTAAATTCCCAACTTGTTCGAGAACTGGAAATGGACCAACAAATCTTGGTGCTAATTTACCTCTCCTTCCAAACCCAATCATACTCTTCAACGGAGAAATCTTGATGAATACCAAGTCGCCAACGGAGAATTTCAAAGCTCTTCACCTTTTATCAACAAAACTTTTTTGCCTATCTTGAGCATCCTTCATTCGTTGTTGAATAACCTTGATCTTATCTGAAGTTTCTCTTATTACATCTGGCCCAAGCATAAATTTCTCACTGGTTTCAAACCAACATGATGGTGAGTTGCATGGTCTTCCGTACAAAGCATCAAGTGGAGCGATACCAATACTGGACTGATAACTATTATTCTATGCGAACTCAACCAGATGCAAATGGTCATCCCATGACCCGCCAAAATCCAACATACGAGCTCTCAAGATATCCTCTAATACATGATTCACCCTTTCTGTTTGACCGTCAGTTTGAGGATGGTACGTGGTACTGAGAAGTAATTCTGACCCTAAAGCCTCTTGTAAGCACTTCTAAAACCCACTAGTAAATAATGGATCTCGGTCACTCACAATACCTTTTGGTACTCCATGAAATCTCACTACCCACCACATATACAGTTCTGCTAACTTAGCTGTCATTCTATTCGACTTGACCAGTATAAACCTTGCAATTTTGGTCAATTGATCCACAATCACCCAAATACTAGCATGACCCGATCTAGTCCTTGGTAAACCATCAATGGAATCCATTGAGACTTGTTCCCATTTCCATTCGGGAATTTCCAACGGCTGTAACAAACCACTAGGCTTCTTTTGCTAGGCTTTAACTAACTGGCAGTTCATGCACTTGGATATAAACTTTCCAATGTCTCTCTTCATCCCTTCCCAATAGTAGGTCTGCTTCATATCTCGATACATTTTATTACCACCGGCATGTATAGTCAGTTTCAAGTGATGACACTCTCTAAGCACTTCATCCCTCAATCCATTACCATTGGGTACAACTAGTCTTCCATTCTTTTGAAGCCATCCCTCTCGGTCAAGTCCATACTTATTCATTTCCTCACCATCGGTACCCATCTCTAACTTGGAGATGATTTCCAATAGGTTAGGATCGTCCCTCTGACTGGAAACGATCAACTCAATCAAAGTCGATCTGATCGTCAAACTTGCTATCATCTCTAGATCTAATTCACACCTAGGTCTAAAATTATACCCCGCGATATACTCTAGTTTCTTCCATTCCAGAAACATAGCCCCTAAATTGGCATGTCTCCTACTCAATGCATCAGCTACCGCATTGCCTTCCCGGGGGTGTATGTGATATTGAAATCATATGAAACCAAGAACTCTAACTATCTCTGCTAACGAAGATTTAAATCCTTCTGAGAGAAAAGACACTTTAACGACTTATGATTGGTAAACAACTCAAATCTTTCTCCAAAGAGATAGTGTCTCCATATCTTCAACACGAACATGATCGCTGCCAATTCCAAATTATGGGTAGGATATCTTTTCTCGTGCGATTTCAGTTGCCGACTAGCATAAGCTACAACCCTACCTCCTTGCATTAGTACATTACCTAGTCCGGTACCACAGGCATCCATGTAAACCGTCATCTCTTCGTTCCCCTTAGGAATAACTAATACTGATACACATGTTAACTTCTCCTTTAGGCTCTTAAATGCATTCTCACACCTTTCATCCCAAGCAACAGTTTGATTTTTCTTGGTCAACTGAGTTAACAGTGCCGCTATCTTAGAGAAGTCTTGAATAAACTTACGATAATATCCAGCTAATCCTAAGAAACTTCTCACATCCGTTGCATTCTTAGGTGTAGACCAATCTTGCACTGTAGCCACCTTCGCAGGATCCACGACAATACCATTCTCTGAAATAACATGGCCCAAGAACCTCACTTCCCTCCTCCAGAAGTGACATTTAGAAAATTTCACTTTCAATTAGTATTTCCTCAACACCTCCATCACTGTCCTCAAATGTCCCTTGTGCTCTTCCTCTGTCCTCGAGTAAATCAAGATGTCATCCATGAACACAAGAACAAACTAATTTAATTGGTCAACCTGAATGGCATGACCAACCACTCATAGAATCCAAACGGCGTCCGAAATGTCGTTTTAGGTATACTCTCAACTGTTACTCAGAGGTGATGGAATCTTGTCGCGAGATCCAACTGGGAGAACACTCTTGCTCCATTTAATTGATCATACAAATCATCTACCCGCAGAAGAGGATGCTTATTCTTCCTAGTCACCTTGTTCAACTCGCTGTAGTCCACACATAAGCGAAGGGAACCATCGGCCTTAGTAGCAAATACAATTGGTGCCCTCCCACTTGGAAACACTTCTTTAGATAAATACCTTCTTCAAAAGATCGCCTACTTGCACTTCGAGCTCTTGCTGCTCCCTTGGCGCCATACGATGAAGAGGCATCACTATAGGTCTAGATCTTTCCCTAAATCAATCTTAAACTCGATCTCTCGGTGGGGTGGAAGACCGGTCACTCCCTCAAAGATGTTCGGATACTCGCTAGCAATAGGCATATCTAATAACTCATCATGCGGGATGTCGAGAGAATTTAGAAAACTATGCATCACCCAATCACTAGGTAGGCAACCCAATACCACCCTCCGCCCATCATTTGCTCTAATGGTCACTGAAGACCCCTCACAGTCTACCACTACCCCATACCTTTGGAGCCAATCGACTCCCAAAATAATGTCAAACCCAGTAAAGCCCAAAACAAAGCAATCACAAGAAAACATACATCCATGACTCTATAAGATCAAATTACGACAAATCATACTAAGGCTAGTCGAACCACTGATCGGGTTCGTCACAACTAAAGTTCTATTGACAATCTCGGGTTCCAATTCCAACTTATCTACCACGTCACTAAATACGAAGGAATGGGAAGCCCCGGTATCAAACAATACTCGAACAAGAATATCAAAAATAGAAAGCATACCTTGAATAACGACACCCTTTCCCTTCTTTGCCGCTGTTGGGGGCATTTGACGAAGAAGGAACAGCGTTGATAGCATATGCTTTCATGATCTGCTTCTCTTTAGGGGATTGCAGATATTCATTCTTGAAATGTCCCACTTGCTCATAGTTGAAGCACTTCCTCTCCCTGGCTTCGCTCAATAATTTATGACATAGTAGCCCTTCTTGTCGCAGCCAAATTACTAGATATCCTTCTTATTCTTCTTTTTCTGACCATCCTGGGTTTGGTTCTGTTTCCGCTTATTCTGGGAATTCTTCTTGCCTTCACCGCTTGCTTGTGGTTTTGGTTCTTCTGCAGATGCAATAACAACCTCGGTCTTCGTCTTAGGGTAAAGGCTCTCTGATCTCAATGCCTTTCCCATAATAGATTCAAAGGTCTCATCGATATGGTTTATAAGTCTTTCCCCCAAGTACTCATCTAGGCCAGTTATGAACTTCTCGTTCTTCTTCTCTGCAGTATCGAAGAGATAATCCATATTTCGATAAGGTATCGAATTCAGCAATATATTCCAAGATCGCCCTACCATTCTGCTTGAGTTCCAAAAATTTCCTAAACAATTCTGATATCTGAGCAGCTAGAATAAACTTGTCACTTAAGCAAGTCTTAAACTGATTCCAAGTAATTTGATCCTCGGGAGTAGCCGCTTTAATAGCATTCCACCAATTCATTACTCGTCCTTGAAGCTAACATGATACTAACTTTCTCTTCATTGCATCAGCAATCCCCAAAACCTCAAAGATGCACTCACAACGATCAAGCCAATCCTGAACCTTCGTAGCTGATTTCGTTCCATAGAACGGCTTCCCACCAAGACTAGTATAATCCTTGTTAGCTTGGTGAAATCGACTCTAGGCGCCTGCACTACTGCACCACCACCGTTAGCAGCATTAGGAACTGCTCCCTAAGCATCCCCAAGCATCTCTCGCATGAAGGCAGTAAACATCGTCCTTATATCAGGGACATTATCATTATTGGCTCCTAAACCCGCTCCCTCTTCAAATCCCGATGTGGGGCACTTTACCATGCTCCTCGTATTTCGGCTCATCGTTCAATCTATAAAGGGAAAACGAATAACCATCTCCTTAGTGGTGCCAGTGCAGTGCGACTTCATCCTTAGATATACTAATAGTATATGTACATAGTTTTTGGAAACCAAAATATCACAAATACGCGCTCTCATATACGTATATTATCTCTTCATGGTGTGTCTTTCCCTAGGTTAAACTTCGCAACTTAGGCTTTGATACCAAGTGTGACGGCTGCCCCGTACCATCAGACATTTCCCTGAAATGCGCTGTGCTAATGCCCAACTAGCACTGGACGGTCGTCAAAGGGGTTGAAATGATGAATCACCAAAAACCTGTAGTATATCTCACAACACATGGAGTAAAATATAATAATAACATAACTTGATATAAAACAGGCGAGACAATTGATGAGCTGAAAAATAAACCATATCCATCAGAGTAATGGAATCCAAAATACAGCCTCATATCCAATTATTACAACTTTAAAATACCGTCTCTAAAAGGAAATAAATAGGTACACCACTAATGCCCAATGCAGTGACCAGCAACAACACAGGGTGAATATATATAGAGTACGTGGAAGCCTCCTACTCGTCTCCTGTAACAACCCATAATTTTAAAACTTGACAAAAGAGATAATTAAAGAATAATTAATTTTTAAAAGAATAATTAAGTGAAATGGGTTACACCATTGCGTTCGTCTCGGAATTCTGCTTGAGATAGAGTCTGAGTTTACATAAAACGGATGCCGTATGACGGAGTTATGGACGATAGAAGTTGGGCAGAACAATCAGGAAATGGGCCAGAATAACTGGCGCACTTGTGAAGTGCGCCAAAACAAAATTGCACTGGCGTACCTGGAAGTGTGCCCAAGCCGAGCCAGCTCTGCAGAATTCTGGAGAGTTCCATGATGATGTGTCTTTCTGGGATTGGCTGGATGACATGTTTTTCTGGTCTGGATGGTTCAGATGGTCTCTAATCTAATCTAAAGGTTCTAATTCACCTAATACATCTATAAATAAACACCTAAACATAACCCTAATCTCATTGTTATCAGCCATGGAGCCTCCATGCTGCTCTAATCTAAACTAGTCTTTCTTCTCCACCAAAAAAATTAGAATAGGAGTGTTCCAATTGGAAGATCAGATCTACAAATCAAAGTAGAGATTATTCTAAGATCAAGATCTAAACAACAAAGCCTAATTCTCTTTTCTAAGAATTCTATCGCTGTGAGTCTATGTTACTTCCACATATAATTAAATTAAAAAGTAATTGTGATAGGATTGTAATTGGATCTGATGTATATGCCTGTAAATAAGATGAATCATATCAAGTTTTGTAATTTGTTATCCTTTAGATTCATACCCAATTGCTATTATCATATGCCTATCTGATCTACTTTGTCGTTATTCATTTCACATGCTCACTTATATGTTTATACCAATTTTGATGTTTTGATTCTCTTCCCTTCTTCTTTTCCTTTTTCTTTATGAGATTAGGCCAACTTCGAGCCCAACATATTGCTTTGAGATTTACTTACGAATAACGTTGGAAGGATTGGGAAAAGTTTCGGAAATATGCAATAAAATGAGATTTGGCATAAATTGTTGATGAATATGGAAAATTGGTTTGGGCATAATTGAGTATGACTTGTATACATGAGATTTGGCATAAATTGTTAATAACTATGAAAATGGGTTTCGGCATAATTTGGCACATGAGATTATAAACATAATTTAGATTGGAAATTATGGGCAATTGGAATATATTATAATCCAAGATTTGAAATTGGGGCTTGAATTAAGAAAGTGATAATGAACGCCTAAGACACGAGGTTAGATTCGGATGGCTGTATAAGCCTGCCCGGAACTGCCCGGCATATCCAGCAACTGCAATTTGGTAATCTAATGTGAGAGGTCAAAGGCAGAAACTAGATGTATAATAATGCAAAGACATGAGGTTAGATTCGGATTGCAGTATCAGCCTGCCCGGAACCGCCCGGTAAATCCAGTAACCGCAAAACGGTAATCTAATGTGGGAGGTCTTGCAATATTACGGTTATAATGAATTAATGAACACTTAACCAAGATAAGACATGTGATTAGACACGGGGATGATAAAGGGTTAAGTGGGTAACATGGGTAGAATGTAAAACATAATAAAGCACTTAACCAAGATGAGAAATGTGATTAGACATGGGGATAAAGAGGGGTTAAGTGGGAATTCCTAGTGGGAACCAAGCTTAGGAGGGAAGCTTGTGTCAAGTGGGTGGACCCTTTTCAACCAGTAACCCATTTTAGTATCTATATGAGCTCGAACTAGGTCGAGGACAGGGACACACTTACTGGGGTTGATTGTAAGAGGTCAATAAAGAGTTAGCGATGGCAGTGCAAGTCCAACGGAGTCATGTGCGTGCGTGGGTCCGGGCTGGTAGGTAAGACGTTGTTGCATCGTGTAGGTACAAGTTGTGCATTTCAGTAGTATTGGGTTTGCCACCTTAGGGAGTGATACATCCTATTGTTGGACCAGCACAGGTATCTACGAGGTTAGGGAGGCGATCGAATATGGAGGGTAATAGGTACAACTAGTGGTGGTAGGAGCAAGTGGGCACCTATGAGAGTAGCTAGGAGTACACGAAGCTACCATTATAATGATTAGTAGAGAGGGATCATCTTTTAGTATGTAACTAGTATGTGATACGGTGCAGAGCAAATCTTATAGTGGCTAGAAGCACAGTCGATGTTCTATCTTACTTACCTAGTTTACCTTGTCATATCTGCTTATGTTACAGTCATCTCTTATATCCAGTTTATGTTCTTATCCTGTTACTTTATTGATTATATTGTTAAAGTCACTAGACTCGCTAGACTTATGTCTGACCCTTTTTGTTTTGCCTCTTTTCTTTCTTTCCCCCTCCCCCTCCTCCCAGATCCTCAGGGTGGGATTAGTGAAGCTTCACTGGGATCTCTTTCTTCTTGAAGTGCTTGGAAGTTTTGAAAGTAATGCTCAGCTTTCTCTCTTTTTCAACATGGCTATTTGGAGTGGGATTATGGTTTTGCTTTTATGCACTATGATAATAATTTTGTTCAAGATGGATATTTTTGTACTTGGCTTTAGTATGTGGTTTTGATGTTGTAACCAAACATGTTTTTCTTTTCCGCTGCAATGAATAAATTTTGAATTTTTAAGTACCATTTTATATATCTGTCTTGTGATGTTATGTTCTGTACTCTTATAACACTCCATGAAAGTTAATGCATTCCCTTAGTGAGTGACATTAACGGACGTGGGGTGTTACGTCTCCGGACAACTACTTGTGCATAACCACCTAACCTGCCTCTAGTCTACTCGTTTAGTAGCACTATAGTGATGAGAAGAGACATAAAACTCTGGGTTAGACGAAAGTCTGGTGTGAGCGATAGCAAATTTATCTCAGTAAATAAAGCAATAACAGGTATAAATAATCAAACCTGACCTGGACCTACAACCAAAGAGTTAGCACTACAAGATGTATAATACTTTAAGGTAAACACTAACATAGAGTGTAAAATGGAAGTGTGTGTGTCATAGTGATAGCAAACATCGATCATATTAATCATCCTCACATCTATCACTCAGTGCATAAAGCATACGATATCCAACGCTTTGATCACCATATCCATTGGGGCCATGACGGGTCCATGCTGCACTGGACTCCGTACAACTATTGCCATGACCATACCCTTCTGGTCTATAGTCAATAACCCTACCCAGTCCAAACTTCCCTGGCTTTTGGGCACGAGCCAACCAGTCCGCACATCTCTGGCTTTGGTTCGTCTACATGCCTCCTCTCTCAAAGGTGAACCAAAGTTATAGATATCCCTAAATCCTTTGCACACGTCCTGCAGCAAAACCCAACTCTAGAAGTTAACTCGTTGGTTCCCATCAGGATCTTGAGCAATAACTTCTCATTTGGACTTCCTTTGCATCTCATGTTTTGGTTGGATTGGAGTTGATCTTCAGAAGAGTTCACGGTCATCATCGCGTGGTAGCGGTAGAAGCTCAAATTCGGCTTCCTTCCCTTAGTTCGGTGCTCCACTGCTTCGTTTCAGTTCGTGCTCCGCTATCTCGGTTCGATTTGGTGCTCCACAATTCGGTTCGTTTCATGCTCCTCTGTCCTGGTTCGGTTCGTGCTTCACCACTTCGATTTGTGCTTCACCACTTCGGTTCGGTTCAGTGCATGCCGATTCGATCCCACGCCCTCCAACTGCTACGATACGATCCCAACTTGATAAACACAGACCTTCCTTATTGCCCTGCTCTTTCCTATGTCAAGCTCTAGTTCGGTTTGACTAGTACCATCCGATCTGAACTGGAATCCTGGCATTTTCCAGCAAGCTTGTATCGTCCATTCTCGCCATACGACGGCGTTTTCAACCATTCTAACTTTACTGAACAATCATAAAACATCTCAAACATCAGTAACGACATATAGGTTCAATTAAAAAGATCAAAACATCAACCACATAGACTATTTTAGATCAACATACTCAAATCCATGATTTTCCCCTTAATCCCCTAAATTCTTGGATTAGCAAACTTAATCTAAATTAACCCAAATTTATATATGTGACATAAAATATGATTCTAGATTTTTTACATATTTTTCCATATTTTTATGATGTATAATTTCGCTAATTATCACTAGTCACCCCTAATTAGCCATAATTAGTGTATAAACATGTAAATCACTCACCTTAGCCAATAATAAATGATAGATCTGAAAATTTTACTGATTTGGTTCGGATTCCTATGTAGTGTAGTGGCTCTACCTCGAATTTGGTGCTAATTCGGCTTGATTTGATGTAGATTTGATCAATCAGTGATTAGAAAGTGATTAGAGAAAGATTTAGAAGATGGAGGCCATGATTAGGGTTAGAGGAATGTTTGTGGTGGCTAGAAAAATGAAAGGAGATGCTTCTCCAACTCCTTTCAGCCCTCCTATAACCCTAACCCGAAATGGGTTATGGGTTTAGCTGTTAATCACCCTGTTAAGCCCGATTTGGCTGTTTTTCCACCTTCAAATATTATTTCAGCCATATCTCACAAACGGCAAGTCTGTTTGACTAATGTGACCACTCTACGGAATGGGAAACCATCATCTAAATCTCATGGAAGTAGTTTCAGGTCAAAACTCCTTAGCAGTCAAAAGTTATAGGCGAAACAAGATTCTCCAGGGGTAAAACGGTCATTTAAAATTCGGAAAAAATCGTGAATGTGGGAAATTGCCCCAATAGTCGTTTCCCAAAGTTACATGACCATATGACTTCGTATGAAAATAAAATAAATATTCTACGATCCTCCGATACATAGAATGTGGGTCGTTACATGATGACTGTTTAATAAGGGCACCGAACGTTTGTTAAATTGGGGCATGATCACCTAGACCCAACCAATCAGGGACCCTGATTTCCTCCTTTTTGCAATTAAACTCCTGGAAAAATGTGGGTTTAACTGCAAAATGGACAAAACATTGCGTCTTGATTGGCCGGGTCCAGAGGACCAGGGGAAATTAGGTCCAGACGATTAGTGCTCTGTTAAATTGGAATCCCACCTTTGTGGGCAAACTGAATATTCTGGAATGATATTACTCCTAAACCAAGCCAAAGCCCTTATTTCTCAATCCGGGTTAGCACAAGCTTGGAATAGTCAAGTTAATATAGTGCAACTCTCTTCCACTAGCACGGTCTGAAGTCTGCTGCAAGAATACCGGAGCAATGACGACAAAAAGCTACACGAGACTTCAGTATCCAGTATCGTCTTCTCCAGCTCCACTATTGTTGTGCGCTCCAAAAGCCAGCAGCTCCAACATCGCCTTATTGCCTTACTCATGGCTGCCTAGAATCGAACTGCTAAAGCCTAGGTGCTGGTCGATTCTCTAAAATCCTAAAACATGTGAGTTATTCAAAATTTTAAATTAAAATTGTCTACATATTATTGACACGCTTTTTAGTCGAAGCCATCACGCGTTAAGAATATCGTTAGCAAACACAAAGCGATTTGGTCAAAATCGCGACATGAACATAAAAAGGCTAAAACTCTTACCAAATTACCTCTTTTAGGCCTGAAAATGTCGATTTTGGTGCTTAGCACCACTACTCTTGTAACCCTCTGAATTAGCTTCAGGTACAACTTTAATTTGGCAAAAATGGACTTACGGTTGAAAGTTATGTCTGTTCCCGTGAACGTATGCAAAGAATTCGGATCCCTCAAACCTTGCTTCGTTCCATAATTTCTCATCCCTCACTTCCAGATCCCTCTAGGAAACACAATCTCCTCTCTGTTCCCTCAGGGGATACGAAATTTCGTATCCCTCATGGGGATATGAAAATTCGTATCCCCCAGATGGATACCAATTTTTGGTATCCTATGGGGGATACGAAATTCCGTATCCCTAGAGGGATACGGAGTTTCGTATCCCTCATGATGATACGAAAATTCTAACCCTATTTTCGTATCCCTCAAGGGGATACCAAATTTATGCTTCATAAGTGGGGATCCGTAATTCCTTGGCACACCTCTTCAAGGATCCGAAATTCTGGTTTGTGGTCCCATTTCCTACCTACTCCCACCTAACCTCTCACCTATAAATACCCCCAAGCATGGCCTTCATTGGGATCCTTTTCTCCACCAACTTTTGGACTTCTAGAGCTCTAGAACCCTCATTAATGGCTGCCATCTCCTTCTTCATGACCATTGGACATGGAATGGACAATTAAAAAGTGGCATACACGTTTTCCATCAACATTTGAACACTCACAAGAATAATTATGCTACTTTTGGGCTGTTTTGGACTTCTTGGACATTAAGGATAAATTTGGACATAGTTGACCAAGTCTTACTCAACGAAGAAGAAGGACATTTTAGTATAATTTTAGAATTAACAAGGATATCGTTATTCTATTGTAAACGCTTTGTACTCAACTATTGTCAGAACTTGTATAACATTGTAATCGGATATTATATGATGAATGATCATTATAAAGTGCACGTAGGCGTTAGAGCCGAACCACAATAAAAGTCGTGTCTCTCGCATTTACTTTAATACTTATTTGGATCACTGTGTTTCCAATACTCATACACATTCGGTATTGGCGTGTGTTGAATAAAGCGACAATTCCTTATGTCAACATTTTGGCGTGCCATTTAGGGGGACGCACAACTTTTACCTCTGGTTCGAATTAGTTACTTGGATTTGTCTTCGGATCTCGTCTTCGACTTCAGCTTTAACCACTTTTCACCATGACTAAGCACAAGAAGCTCCAAGCTATCGCTAAAACTCAAGATGCAGCAAGAAATGAAGGAAGTCAAGAGCTTTCTTCAACTGGAGTTCCATTGAACTATGTTTTTCGAGAAGACATTGATGGAATGATTAAGAACTTAGCTATGGATTTGAACGCTTGGCTTGAGCGACAAGAAAACGCTTTCAACACATTTCTTGCCCAGATTGAGGACATGATAAGAAGTACTACAAGGCCTACTAGCTAGGCAGATGTGACACCCCACATCTGTTAATGTCACTTATTAAGAAAATGCATTTAGTTTTGTGAAGCGTTATAGGTAAACAGACACAGAGACATTACCAGACAGATGTAAAGGATAGCAGCGGATTTTTTTTTAAAACATAATCCGTAACATCGTGGTCCAAAATATCACAAGTTTGGAACTACATAACTCCCATTACAATAATATAAAACTTCTGTCTTGTACCATCAGAGTACAGAAATACAAAAAAATCATAATTCCCCAAAAGAAACAAAGCCATAGTATTAAAGATAAGAACTTAAGCAATACTTCAAAAGCAGCACCTAGCAAGATGATAACCGAGTCTTGATTAAGCCTTAGTATTCCCACCCTGCGAACCTGGGGGGAAACGGAAGAGAGAAGAGGAAACCAAAAGGGTCAGACATAATGTCTGGCGAGTCCAGTTACTTTTAGCAAGTAAATATGTAAAAGTATCATGACAGGCATATAAGGTGGATAAGAAAGATATCATCATAAAAGGTAAGTATGATGATGTAAACATGATAAAGTACATACGCTTCCCTAATGATTATTCTCTGCACTAATACTAGTATAACTAAAATGAGATAATTCCCAACATGTATATGACGGTAGATTTGGGTGTACTTCCGGTGAAAGGTTTTAACCCTATACAATCCACAGGCAACCCCTCCTAACAGGCGCCTAAACATTACTAGAGTCTAGATGTGCCCTAACTACAACCCTAATCGATCAGCTCCATACTCCGTAGATACCCTGTGTCGGCCCCACAGTAGGAGGTATCACTTCCTAAAGTGGCAACCCTTCGTTGATGTGCACAACCATATCTACTGCTGTCACGGTCGTCTTATCCCCCTCTGCCCGACCCATGCACGCACATGTCCCTGGTCGGTTTGCGCTGCGCACACCATCCTCCATGTTTGGATCTCTTACAATCAGCCCAGTAAGCGTACCCCAACTCCGACCTAATTCGGAGTACTTGTTTGATACTTATTTAGGGTTACTGGCTGAAACGGGTCCTACAAAAGATGCAAACTCTCCCCTTTGTCTTGCATCCCCACTACTAGGATTTCCCACGGGTTATGCTTACCTAACGGTGTATTTAATTACATAAACCCAACTGGTTAAGCTTGTGGGCCTATATAAAAATATTACCTCCAACCCAGATATACTTAACCCTCCCACTGTTTCAAACAAGTTTACTTAACCTCTATTCAGATTAATACAACCCCTACGGATTCAACTAGGTTAAGTGTTCACCTTCATATCCATATTCATTTATGGTTATAATGTACTAGACCTCCCACATTAAGCCTACATCTTGTGGACGTTGGATATGTCGGTTGGTTCCGGGCAGGCTTCTTCCATAAGTCGGGCTTAACCTAGTGTCTTAGCACGTCTCGTATTTATGCACTTAGACCCCTCACATTAGAATCAACACTTGCGGTCGCTGGATATGCCGCTCGGTTCTGGGCAGACATCCACCACAAGTGCAATCTAACCTCGTGTCTAAGCTCGGTTACAATTTCTGATTACTGTAATCCTAGGCATTCCAATTGTTAACCAATTATTCCTATGTCTTTATAGGTGTTCAAGCCTATTTTTCCCAATTATGTTCATAATGAATTATATTCCCAAATTTATGTTCATAAACATTATTCAAGTTATGCCAAATTTCCTCTTTCCAAGTTATATCCAATTTTAACGTTTTTCCCCTCGTTCCCAAAATAACGCATTTGCATATTTTAGCGGCATGCCTAGGTTCGAAAGTAGCCTGGCTATATAAAATAAAAGGGAAAGGGTGAAGGGAAGATAATAGAAGTGATTATTCTAACAAAATTGACATAAACATATGATGGCATAATGATAAGATGGACAAATAAGAGCAGATCTGGTGAACATGTGATAATAAAACTGGTTCTAACATATTAAGGGTGTCATAATAGGCATGATTAGATCTAAATAATAATTTAGATATCCAACTAATGACGGATCCAAATTAACCACAAACATGACAGGTAAAAGATGATCTAAATAGTGAATTAGATCTATAATCAAAAGTAGATCTGATATGATAAATGTTAAGATCCAAATTAACCACAAACATGATAGGTACAAGATGATCTAAATAGTGAATTAGATCTATAATCAAAAGTAGATATAACATAATAAAGGTTGAGATCCAAGTCATAGTTATTGTCAGAATATCATAGATTCACAAGTTACAATAGATCTGGTATGTTTCAGCTAAAGGGATAGATCCAAATTACAGCCATATCATGTTTTACTTTTAATCATTTAAATCTAAAGGTAACTTAAACTGACAGTGTTCTGATCTAGAAAATAGAAGGAGAATAGAAGAGGTTGAATCATAGATCTACACTTGAATCTCTAAACTTGATTGCAGAAGAAAAAGATTTGATTCAGTCCAGGCACCAACAACATTTAGGCCTCCATTGATTTTAGTGTGAGAAAAATAGAGAAATGAGGTCGTATATATAGCTGCCAGCCCTCCTGAACCATCCTGCCACATCAGCCCTAGGGGGGTCGACCCACCCCTTAGGGGGTCGACCTATGGGTTGACACGCCTCTTGAGGGGTCGACCCCGGGGTTGACACCCCTCTAAAGGGGTCGACTCCCCTTGGGGGGGATTTTGCCGCCTACGGAATTTTGAATTTTGAACTGAAATTTGATTTTCTGATTAATTATATATATATATAGTTCTCTTACGCATATAAAAACTTCAAACCTTCATAACTTCATCATATGGTGTCCGTTTTAAGCGAACCAAATGTCTATTTTGACCAGAATTTCGAGATGGACGCAATAGCGCAGTCTGTTCCCCTAAATTCTGAATATTAAATTAATTATTCTTTTATTTATCCTCTTTAATGTTGTTAATACACAAGGTGTTACATTCTTCCCTACTTAAAGGATTTCGTCCCTGAAATCTCCAAGTTACGAAGAATGTATATCCTACCATCCACATCCATCTGCTCATCCATTAATACAAGCATCCATTGTCCTTAAAGATTTCTAATGCTTATGTGAACATATGCAAAGGTGTGTGTATATGTCCCAATATTAATGCGAAAAATCAGGTGATCTACTGATTCAGTCGATCTCCTTAATGCAATATATGTTAGTGCCATGAATCCAACATGTATGCAAATAATCCTATAACAACATGTAAGTTCTATATGTGTGCACAATCATTCGTCCAAATGCAACATCCATATGATGATACATCCATTTTCATCCATTTTAAAAAGAAAAATGCACACACATCCATATGCAGTATGAGAGTGATTGAGCCAATTCGGTGCCTAATGTGTGTGTATATACATCCATGAGCAACCATTAGCAAACACTTGCATCCATCAAACATAACATGTTTCAAACACATGTTTACATCCACGGGATTCCTACCTAAAGGTCGAAGATTTATTCGATAGGATAGTACTTAAATAATAGAAACAAGCATAGATAAAAGCTTTGGAAAAGGAGTTAAGAACATACCCTCGAAAAGAAAAGGGTACGAAGCACGAATCTTTTCTTCGATCTCCCAAGTCGCATCCTTCGGGTTATCTCCCCACTGAACCATCATCAACTTGATTTCTTTATTGCGTAGCTTCTTAACTTCTGATCCAAGAATATGGGTGGGAGCTTGTCTAACTGTTGCCTCCCGTTCCACTTCCACTTCCTCCAATATACTTGGCTCAACAACTTCTACGGTATCATGTAAGCATTTTTGCAAATGAGAAACATGGAAAACATCGTGAACGCTGGATAGTCTCTTGGGCAGCTTTACTCTGTAGGCCATTTGGCCAATCCTTTCTGTTATGGGAAAT
Organism: Allium sativum; assembly: GCA_030737875.1. NCBI lineage: Eukaryota > Viridiplantae > Streptophyta > Magnoliopsida > Asparagales > Amaryllidaceae > Allium > Allium sativum. The sequence goes on from CM060924.1 coordinate 880,710,311, forward strand.
GGTCCTACAAATCTTGGTGCCAATTTCCCTACATATTTAAATCGAACCACATTTCTCAATAGTGATACCTTTATGAAAACCATTTCTCCCACTTCAAATTCAATGTCAGTCCTTCTCTTATCTGCATAGGACTTCTTCCTATCCTGAGCGGTCTTCATTCATCGCCTAATAAGATTAATCTTCTCGGACGTTTATATAACCATATCTGGTCCAAGTAATAGTCTTTTTGTATATTCCCACCAACAAGTTGGTGATCTACAGGCTTGTCCGTATAATTCTTCAAAAGGTGTCATGCCAATACTAGCTTGGTAACTGTTGTTGTATGTGAACTCCACTAAAGAAAGATGCTCTTCCCAAGTCCCTCCGAGGTCTAGGATACATAGCCTCAAAAGAACCTCTAGAACTCTGTTCACCCTTTCTGTCTGTCCATCGGTCTGAGGATGATAAGCGGTGCTCAAACATAACTGTGTACCTAATGCTTCTTGCAAACTTCTCCAAAATTCACTGGTAAAGATAGGGTCACGATCACTTACAATGCTGGAAGGTATTCCATGAAGATGGACTATCTCACGAACGTAAACTGCTGCCAACCAAGATGTCGTCCTCTTGCTCTTAACCGGAATGAAATGAGCGCTCTTTGTAAGTCTATCCACTACAACCCAAATACTGGTGTTGCCTTTCTTCGATCTAGCCAAACCGTCTATGAATTCCTAGAGACGCTCTCCTATTTCCACTGCGGAACCTCCAAAGGATGAAGCAAACCACCGGGCTTCTTTTGCTCAACATTAACTTGTTGGCAAATCAGACATTAAGAAACAAATTTCGCCACATCTCTCTTCATCCTAGCCCAAAAGAAAACCCTCTTCATATCCTTATATAACTTATCACCACCTGGATGAATAGTCATCTTAGAGTCATGGGCTTCTTCTAGGATTGTTTTTATCAAGCTCCCAACTCGGGAAACACAGAGTCTTCCATCTCATCGCAACCACCCTTTGTCGTCTGTAGAGTATCTGCTGAGGTGACTAGAAGTCTCCCCTTTGCTGAGCCTATCCAAGATGTCCAACATATGTGGATCCTCTTGTGAGAAGCTCCTATTTGATCCATGAGAGTAGGCCGCACTTCCAGTGATGCAAATAAGCTAGGTAACATCTTGGTGGAGGGTCTAAAGTCAAAAGCCGATATAAACTCCAAGCTTTTCCTTTCCACAAACAAAGGACTTAAGAACATCATTTGTCTACTCAGTGCGTCTACCACCACATTACCCTTGCCAGGAGTATAAGCGATCTCGAAGTCATAAGATGTTAAGAATTCCATCCATCTTTGCTGCCTCAGATTAAGATCCTTTTGCGAGAACAAGTACTTGAGAGAATTATGATCATTGTACAATTTGAACTTTTCTCCAAGCAAATAATGGTGCCATGTCTTAAGTGTGAATACTATGGCAGCTAACTCTAAGTCGTGGGTAGGGTAGTTCTTTTCATAAACCCTTAGCTATCTTCCTCCATAACATACTACCCTTCCCTCTTGCATCATAACTGCACCAAGTCCTATACCATATGCGTTAGTGTATGCAGTAAACACTTTGTTCCCATTGGGCGAGGTCAAGACTGGGTTTTTGTCAAAGCCCTCTTCAGTTGTTGGAAAGCAAAATCATAATCTATATCCCACAAAAACGTCAAATTCTTCTTCGTCGGCCTGGTGAGTGAGGCTAATATCTTTGTGAAGTCCTTAATGAACTTCCTATAATAACCTGCTAATCCAGAAAGCTTCTCACCTCTGTTACATTATTTGGGATTTGCCAGTCTTGAAGTGCAACAACCTTCGCGGGATCTACTGCTATCCCTTCTTTAGAAACCACGTGCCCTACGAATCTCACCTCCTTTCTCCAAAAATGGCATTTGGAGAACTTTGCCTTAAGCTGGTTCGCACACAGAGTTTTCAAAACTTCCCTTATATGTGAGGCATGCTCTTCCTCGCTCTTTGAGAAGATCATGATATCATCAACAAAAGACCACGACAAATTTATTTAGAAACTCCCAAAACACCCCACTCATCAGATCCATAAAATAGGAGGGTGCATTCATCAACCCAAAAGGCATTACAAGCCATTCGAAGAAACCATCTGGATTCCTAAAACCGATCTTATCTATACTATCTTCAACCACCCTCAACTGATAAAAGCCTGTGGCCAAGTATAGCTGAGAAAATACTGACGCACCAGTAAGTTGGTCAAACAAGTCATCTATTCTTGGAAGTGGGTGCCTGTTCTTCTTAGTGAGTTTGTTCAACTCTCTATAGTCTACACATAAGCGAAGAGAACCATCCGCCTTAGTTGCGAATACCACTGGAGCACCCCATTTAGATATGCTTCTCCTAATAAACCCTTTTTCAAGTAGCTCCCCTACTTGTTTTCAAAGCTCCCTCCTTTCTCTTGGAGCCATATGGCGCATAGACAATGCAACTAGCTTTGTATTATCCACCAAATGTATGCGAAAATCGATCTCGCGCCTTGGGGGTAATCCCCAAACCTCCTCAAAGACATCAGGATATTCACGGACTACTGGAATAGATTGCAGATCATTGATAGATGCATCAAGAGACTCTAGGAAACTAAGCATAACCGTACCTTGCGGGTCGCAAGAAATTTCGAGGGACCTCCCATGACTGGTCAAAAGCCTAACAACCCTCCTCTCACAATCTAGAATGGCACCATACATGGCTAGCCAATCCATCCCTAGAATAAACCCATAGCCCATAAACCCGAGCACATCACTTTTTTGAAAACTAATCAATGATGAACCTCCATGGATTCCCCTAAATAAGCCGTGGCTAAAGTTGCAAAAATGAGAAATTGAATACCGCTTGTAAATAATCCAAGAAACATGACAGGAATAGTAACTACTGAAGGTACTAAAGAAACAAGAACAACAACTACTAATTCATTCGAGTCATATAGTGACTGGTTTTGGGATCTCGACAATATGAAGCAATAAGTTAGTTATTAGTTTTTAATTTATTTAATATAGTAGTTGTAATTATTTAATTAATATTAGGGATCAGTCTTTTTCTGATTCTACTAAAAACTCTAAAGAAAAACTAACGAGTCACACACTAAGCATAACAATTATATTCTAAGCTAGTGTGGTAGAAAGAACTATAATATATAGTTCTTTCTACCACGCTAGCTAGTATTGTATACTAATATTAATATGTGCTTCATATAGATAAAATTGCAATATGTATATAGTAGTTGTACATATAGATAAGATAAAATAGATAAGATAAAACTTCAATTCTATTTCTTTTTTTCATCTCAAGAAGTCATTGATTGAACAATTAATGGATGATCCACGTAGTTTGGAAAAGGGGTTAGAGTAAACTTGTCTGTTTTCCATGTTTAAACAAAACATGAGTCAAAAAGTATAATTTCTAGAAGATTAGCTTTGGGCCTTTCCTGCGCAGCTTAGGTGGAAGGCGAAGAAGGCCTCCTTCCGGGGGGACCGAGCCATCAGTGAGATACCACTCTGGAAGAGCTAGAATTGTAAGAAAAGGATAGGTGTTATGATATTGAAGTACAGATTTCAAAGCATATTTGTTAAGTAACTGATTTTGCGAGAATTTGTGAAATATATATGCTTGATACAAAGAAGATAAGTCCCAATAAATATTATAATTTTTGTTGCTAATACTAAAATTAGTATTATAAAAAATGCATCGCATTCAAACTCAACGCCTAAGACAAATATTTTCAAACCCCGACAAATCATGGACAAATGAGCCGAACCACCAATGTGGTTTGAGAAAACAATGGGATCCACTACCACACTAGTATTTAAGTGTAGAGATTCAACCACAGAACTAGATATAAATGAATGTGAAGCGCCAGAATAAAAAAGAGTTCTAATAGGGTGACTAGAAAGAGAAATCACACATTCCATGGAAACTTTCCTACCTATATTTGGATCACTGATCGTGAGAGCATTCACTTGCCCTCTAGAAGTTCTTGCCCTTTGTCCTTTTCCTTGCCACTTCGGGCACTCCTTAGTAAAGTGTCTGACTTCCCCACAACTAAAGCAAGTATTCTTCCTTCTTTTACAGTCTTTGACCAAGTGACCCTCACGTCCACAATTGTGACACTTCCTCTTATCCTTAGCCTTGTCATTCTTTCCACCTTTCTTCTGTTGCTATTGTTGTTATTATCCTTTCTTTGGCCATACCTTCTTGTTTTGTGTTGTTTCCTCAGCCTTAACTTCCTTCTTTTCTCCTTTTTCCTCCTCATGCATCAAGGCCTATCAACAATCCTTTCAAAGGTGGCTCCCATTCGAATATGGGGCATGGCTAACCCGTGGAGGGGTTCATTCAACCCTTTAACAAACCGCAAAGACTTTTCTGTGGAGAATCTACCGGTTCCGATCCAAATCTCGCCAGTTGGTTGAATTGTTTACATATTCTTTAACAGTCATGCTCCCCTGCTTGAGCGTCAAGAACTTTTCCATTTGCATGCTTTTCTCAGCTTGAGAAAGAAACTTCATTGCAAACCTCATCCTAAAATCATCCCATGTCTCCATCGGACGTCCTGCTTAGGTAACTTCCCACCAGAACGAAGCTTCATCTTTCAGTAGCTAGGCAGCTAGCTAAATCTTCCTTCGATTTTACATTTCAAAGATTACAAACAAGTCCTCGGTCTCCTTGAGCCAATTCCTTGCCTTTACGAATGTTTTAGTTTCACGGAATGGTTTCCCTCCCATGGCATAGAAATCTTTGCAGATCTTACCAAAATTATCCGCTCTTGGAGGAGGAGGAGAAGGAGGAGGAACGACGGGTGCAGCTGGGGGAGGAACGTCGGCTTGACCACCGGCAGGCGCCGTGGCCTCTAGATACCTGCGGAACCAACCTGGTATCGTAATGCCCTCAGGGATATTAGGTTCCACAAACATGCTGAAAAGAAAAGGAAAGAGATCTAGACAAAGGATTGAAGGATATTACATATGGATTTGGGGAATATGTTTTTCAAAACAGACTTTTTTTTTGAAAAATGCTTTCTGAAAACCTTTTTGAAAATAATTTTCAAAAACTTTTATCTAATCTGGTAACCTTCAGCTTTGATACCGAGTGTGACACCCCACGTCCATTAATGTCACTCAATGAGAGAATGCATTAAGTTTTGTGAAGCGATATAGGTAAACAGACACAGAAACATTACAAGATAGATATAAAAGATAGCAACGGAATTTAAAATTTTATTTAAAACATAATCCATAACATCGTTATCCAAAATATCACAAGTCTAGAACTACATAAAACCCATTACAATAATATAAAACATCTGTCTTGTACCATCAGAGTACAGAAATACAATAAAAACATAATTCTCCAAAAGAGAAAAAGCCATAGTAGTAAAGATAAGAACTTGAGCAATACTTCAAAAGAAGCACCTAGCAAGATGATAACCGAGTTCTGATTAAGTGTGAGTATTCCCACCCTGCGAACCTGGGGGGGGGGGGGAACGGAAGAGAGAAGAGGAAACAAAGAGGTTCAGACATAAAGTCTGGCTAATCTAGTTACTTTTAGCAAGTAAATAAGTAAAAGTGTCATTACAGGCATATAAGGTGGATAAGAAAGATATCATCATAAAAGGTAAGTATGACGAGGTAAACATAATAGAGTACATATGCTTACCTAATGATACTCTCTGCACTAATACTAGTATAACTAAAATGAGATGATCCCCAACATGTATATGATGGTAGACTTAGGCGTACTTCTGGTGAGAGGTTTTAACCCCATACAATCCACATGCAACCCCTCCTAACAGGCTCCCAAACTTTACCAGAGTCTAGATGTACCCTAACTACTACCCTAATCGATCGGCTCCGTACTCCGTAGATACCCTGTGCCGGCCCCATAGTAGGAGGTATCACTTCCTAAAGTGGCAACCTGAAACGACCAAACTTCCCAGTAAAGGAAAGGGTGGATTGCCTTGAGAACAACACACATCAGAACACAAACTGAAGAACATTTTATTGCTGATTACAACAATTACATCAGAGTACATGAATACAATAGAGTACGAATACTTATTACATCATCCCAACACCCGTGTGGGGTTTCATCCAACCATCAAATAATAAATTATTTGTGCACTTGGGCGATGTGTAAAAATTATCGACCCAATCACATAAACAAGTCGGGTAACTTGTAAATGGAAGTGTAATATTCAATCTGAATATATTAACATTATATTTAATACATCAAGCATTTCAACATCATGACATATATTTCAATTCTTTTAATCCTATTCTCCGTAATGAGAATGATATTACATAAAAATATATGTTTTTAATTCTACTCCTTTAAATGAGATCAACACTACATAAAAATGTATGTTTTTATTTCTAATCTTTTTATTTTAACTAATCGACAATAAAAATATTAACTTTTATATCTTTTGAATAATTCTTTTTAATGACCAAAAATGCTATTTTGGTTTAACTCTTTTTAAAGTAAACAAAACTATATATTTTGATCTACTTCTTTTTAATGTAAACAAATGTTCATTTTTGCTTAATCCTTTTTAATACACGAAAATATTCATTTTTGTTTAATCCTTTTTAATACACAAAAATGTTCATTTTTATTTCATCCTTTTTAATACACGAAAATATTCATTTTTGTTTAATCCTTTTTAATACACAAAAATGTTCATTTTTATTTCATCCTTTTTAATACACAAAAATGGTTCATTTTTATTTCATCCTTTTTAACTAATCAAGTATTGACAAAAATGTTATTCTTTTTCACAAGTCAAATTTTGACAAAAATTGTGTCTTTTATTTTAATATTCATTTTCTAGCAAAAATGTACCTTTTATTCTAATACCTTTTTAATGTATAAAAATATACAATTTCAATTCATTCTTCTTTAATGTATAAAAATATACATTTTCTAGTTCATTCTTTTAATGTATAAAAATATACATTTTCTATTTCATTTCTTTTATGTATACAAATATACATTTTCTAATTCATTCTTTTTATGAATAAAAATCTACATTTTCTAAAGTGACAAAAATGAATGAATTTACTTCATTCCTTTCAAAGTGACAAAAATGAATCTCCTTTTTGATGTAAACAAAAATGATAATTTCAACTTAACAAAAATGTAAATTTTGTTTGATCAATTTCAATTCAACAAAAATGTGATAATTTGTTGGATCCTTTTAATGTAAATGGAATGTGATGATCTTGTCTAATCCTTTTAATGTAAACAAAATATTAATTTTGTCTATGTCCTTTTAATATAAACAAAATATGATTTTTTTTCTATGTCCTTTTAATATAAACAAAATATGATTTTTTTCTATGTCCTTTTAATATAAACAAAATATGATTTTTGTCTATGTCCTTTTAATATAATCAAAATATGATTTTTGTCTATGTCCTTTTAATATAAACAAAATGTGATTTTTATCTATGTCCTTTTAATATAAACAAAATGTGATTTTTGTCTATGTCCTTTTAATATAAACAAAATGTTATTTTTCTATTTTATTAAATCCCTTTTAACATATAAAAAAATGTTCATTTTCCTTTTATGTAAACAAAAATATCCATTCCTTTTAATATGACAAAAATAATCATTTCTAATACAAAATGACATTTTTAATCTCAACATACATTTCTAAGCAAAATGTTGTTTTTAATCACCATGTACATTTTTAAGCAAAATGTTGTTTTTACTTCATTTATTTCAAAGTGACAAAATGTCCTTTTAATTTCATACATAGATTCTAATGTATATAACGACTATAAAAATGGCTCTTATGTTAATGTACAGATTCTAGTGTACGTTATGACGGTAAAAATGATTATTAATTAACATACTAATTCTAATGTATGTTAATGACAATAAAAATGATTCTTTTGTGTTGTACACAACCCCCCCTTGTTTAAATGTAACAAATAACATGATAATTTGATTTCAACAAAAGTGACATTTTATATTTTGTTGAAACTACAACTCTATAATTTTGTTGATTCTAAGTCACTAAAATGATAAGAATAGTTCTTTTCATTTATTTATTTTTGTTTAATGTTCTAATTCAACCAAACGATAAAAATAGTGTCGTTCAATTTTGTTGCACTCATTTTATTACAAAAAAAAGGTCGATGTGTTCTAACAATTTTCTTATAAAAAGGATAGACTTGTTTCGACAATTTTATTATAACACCATATCACTAAATCAACAGATCTATACAACACATCAATCGTAGAATCAAACCACATCTCATAACAAACAGAATTTCACAGTGTATTGGTGATAACACAATCATACATAAATTTAATTATTTAGGAAGAAATAAAAGAGAATTTCTCACATTGCTTTGAATCTGAGTGGTTCAGATCTAAAAATTTAGTCCAATTTCGATCTGCTCAGAATCGTCTCTAGTCCGTTCCATGGTGTAGATCTTGTCACTACGAATCCAACAAAACTGAAATCGTTGAATTTCGTTATCATATGAGTCAGATATGATTTTTAATGCGTTGATAACTTTTAAATTAATTAAATATAAAAATAAAATCCAACCACCTTCTTCCTATGAAATAAAATCGTCCACGTTTCAAACCCATTATCGTGAACTAGGGTTCACCTTCGCCGCCGCCATGCTTCCCCGGAACCCGAACGACCATCGCCCCTCGAACCGCCGTCGATCCCTCCCCTTTGCGCCACCAACCATGGCCAACTCGACGTGCCCCAGCTCCACCGATTTCAGTTCGAACGTACTGCCTTTGAGGCCAAAAACCGAGCGATTCCCTCTCCTAAACCCAATCATAACCGTATACACTTGAAGAGCTTGGAGTCCTCTTTGATTTTAGCCTTAGAACTTCCGATTTTCATAGATGGAATTGGAAGATTTTATTGTTTTAAATCGGTTGCTTCCTAGCCATTGAATAAGGTTTGTGGCGGCTACGAAAATTAGAATTAGGGCTTGGGTATGCGTATTTTTAACAGTATTTATACTGTATTTTAGTGTATTTTACATTTATTTTAATTATTTAATTCAAGAAAATATTCGTTCGTTGATACTAACTCCGTGTCGAACCCAACGAGTGTCGCCCCTAACTAATAACCCCCGTCTCGGACACAATGGAATATGTTTCGTAACCCAGTTCGGCTGTTACGATATGTTTTTCTTTAAATTAAATTATAAATCATTTGATTATTAAATTCAAACGTACATTTTAAATCACCGGGGCCACATACGGACTCTAAAAATTACAGAAAAAATATTTCTAGTTATGTTTTGATGATACGGTTCTAACAAGACTAATTTCGTTGAATTCTGAGACCGTTTGAAAAATGGCTATTTTTAAGTCGTTTAAATTTGACTGAGACTGACAAAACACGTTTTCTTTTACCACACTCACATATTAATTCGAAAAATTATGAAAATTGAAACTTAGCAATAATTTGACATTCCGGTTCCAACAATGGTGGTTTCGTCGAAAACCGAGGTCGTTTGAAAAATGGCTATTTTTAAGGCCAATATATTATATTAAAATATATATAAATTCTACAGCGACTTTTCTAAATTTTGAACTGGCCATAACTTTTGATTTATAAAGTGAAATATCAGTTTTTCATATTCGTTAGAAAGATATGATTAAACAGATTTAAATATTTCTTGTTTCGCTCAATTCTGATTTAAAATGAATCCTGTACAGTCATTCAAAGTTCAAATTCAAATTTTCAAACTGCAGCGCTGTTTTAAACTCCTTTTATAATTAAATTAAATTCATTCGTTTTAAAATAAATTTTAGTCATTATTATTTAAAATAAACTATTTTAAATATTAAAGTCCATTAAAATTTCTAAAATAAAAATTTTAAATTGGCTCCAAATTCTGGGTCGTTACACAACCCTTCGTTGATGTGCAAAACCGAATCTACTAGTGTCATGGTCGTCTTATCCCCCTCTGCCCGGCCCATGCACGCACATGTCCCCGGTCGGTTTGCACCGCCCACACCGTCCTCTATGTTTGGATCTCTTACAATCAGCCCAGAAAGCATACCCCAACTTCGACCTAGTTCGGAGTACTCATTTGATACCTATTTAGGGTTACTAACTGAAACAGGTCCCACATAAGATGCAAGCTCTCCCTTTGTCTTGCATCCACACTACTAGGATTTTCCATGAGATATGCTTACCTAAAGGTGTCTTTAATTACATAACCCCAACTGGTTAAGTTTGTGGGCCTATATATAAAAATATTACCTATCCAACCCAGATATACTTAACCCTCCCACTGTTTCAAACAAGTTTACTTAACCTCTATTCAGATTAATACAACCCTTATAGATTCAACTAGGTTAAATGTTCACCTTCATAGCCATATTCATTTACGGTTACAATGTACTAGACCTCCCACATTAAGCCTACAACTTGTGGACACTGGATATGCCGGTCGGTTCTGAGCAGACTTCTTCCACAAGTCGGGCTTAACCTCATGTCTTAGCACATCTCGTATTTATGCACTTAGAACCCTTACATTAGATTCAACACTTGCGGTTGCTGGATATGCCAGTCAGTTCCGGGCAGACTTCCACCACAAGTGCAATCTAACCTCGTGTCCAAGCACGGTTATTGTTTATAATTACTGTAATCCTAGGCATTCCAATTGTTAACCAATTATTCCTATGTCTTTATAGTTGTTCATGCCCCTTTTTCCCAGTTATGTTCATAATGAATTATATGCCCAAATTTATGTTCATAAACATTATTCAAGTAATGCCAAATTTCCTCTTTCCAAGTTATGTCCAATTTTAATGTTTTTCCCCTCGTTCCCAAACTAACGCATTTGCATATTCTAGTGGCATGCCTAGGCTCGGAAGTAGCCTAGCTATATAAAATAAAAGGGAAAGGGTGAAGGGAAGATAACAGAAGTGATTATTCTAACAAAATTGACATAAACATATGATAGCATAATGATAAGATGGATATATAAGAGCAGTTCTGGTGAACATGTGATAATAAAACTGGTTCTAACATATTAAGGGTGTCATAATAGGCATGATTAGATCTAAATAAGGATTTAGATATCCAACTAATGATAGATCCAAATTAACCACAAACATGATAGGTAAAAGATGATTTAAATAGTGAATTAGATCTACAATCAAAAGTAGATCTGACATGATAAAGGTTAAGATCCAAATTAACCACAAACAAGATAGGTACAAGATGATCTAAATAGGGAGTTAGATCTATAATTAAAAGTAGATCTGACATAATAAATGATGAGATCCAAGTCATAGTTATTGTCAGAATATCATAGATTCACATGTTATAATAAATCTGATATGATTCAGTTAAAGGGATAGATACAAATTACAGTCATATCATGTTTTACTTTTAATCATTTAAATCTAAAGGTAACTTAAACTCATAGTTTTCGGATCTAGAAAATAAAAGGAGAGTAGAAGAGGTTGAACCATAGATCTACATTTGAATCTCTAAACTTAACTACAAAAGAAAAAATCAGTCCAGGCACCGACAGAATTTAGGCCTCCATTGATTTTAGTGTGCGAAATCTGTAGAAATGAGGCCGTACATATAACTGCCAGTCCCCTGAACTGACCTGCCACGTCAGCCCTAGGGGGGTCGACCCACCCTTTAGGGGGTTGACACCCCGCTTGAGGGGTTGACCCGGGGTCGACACCCCCCACTAAAGAGTCGACTCCCCTAGGGTGGGACTTTTGCCGCCTACGGAATTTTGAAATGATATTTGTTTTTCTAATTAATTATATATATATATAACTCTCTTTCGCGTATACAAACTTCAAACCTTCATAACTTCTTCATACGGTGTCCGTTTTATGCAAACCAGATGTCTATCTTGACCAGAATTTCGAGATGGACGTAGTGGCACAGTCCGTTCCCCTTAATCCTAAATATTAAATTAATTATTCTTTAATTTATCCTCTTTAGTGTTGTTAAAATATGGGGTGTTACAGCAGACACTATTGGAATGAGTACCAATGTTGCTCCACCTGGGACTTGGGGGAAACCTCGCAAACTAATTAGAATGCCAACACCGCTCCTTGGAACAGTGTCGGTCCTGCTACCCTCGGAGGCACCCCTAATCCCGATGTCGCTCTAGCCCGTGATGCTTTGGTCGGTCAAGTCGTGGGCTCCACTGTTGAAAATGTTGCTCAAGCGCCAGTGCGCGCAGCTTTGGATGACAGTGATCCCACAGTTCTAGGATCCAGGATTGCTCCCGATGTGGCTCCATAAGTTGGAATTCAATCGGACATCCTTCTCAACGACCGTTCCCTCACTTGAATTTAAGCACTGAGGGCACCAGTGTTGCTTTGGATAATTTAAATCATTTGCTTGCTTTCGAAAATGGGTCAGAGATCGCAGATGTCAGCCATCGATTCACTCGAGGCGGTGCCTCTTCTAGGGATTTAGATTGTGTGACACGCAGTCCGCTTTCTTTGGATATCAGGAACTCTCGTAACCCACCGGATTTCAAGCTATCGGTGTTGGACACTTATGACGGTCGCAAGGACTCGATTGTTTACCTCATGAGATACATTCGACATATGGAAGTTCTCGCTGCTTCAGAGAATGTCATGGCGAAGTGATTTTCGCTCTACTTAACAGACATAGCTGCAATGTGGTTTGGCAGCTAGATTCGAACTCCATTATTTCTTGGAATGCTTTGATTACCCGATTTATGGAACAGTTTAGAGTCAACATAGATCATCCTAAAAGCACGATAACTCTCAATGGTATCAGGCAGAAGTCCGGCGACACTCTGTGTAATTTTTGAAATGGTTCAATGTTGTGGTCACTTCAGCCGACAGACCTAATCCTTCCATGTTTTAATGGTCGTAATATCATGTGTTCTGAATAAATCCGACTTCAAGACTTTACTGCATTGGTACCCGCTGAGGGAAATTTCAAAGCTGAAAGATTCCTTCGAGAAAAGGATGCTAAGGCTGACAATTACAAAAAGGTTGCCGATGTTAATGCTGTCAAGGACGTGAAACCATCTAATCGTGGAAAGGCTAAAGAATCTACTACTGTTAAGGAACCTCCCTCTGGGAATGATCGTAATAGAACTCGGGGGTAACCCAAGTTCTCATCTTATTCAGAACTTAATCATACCCTCGAGGAGATTTTTCGAGAGATTCATCCCATTTATCCTTTCAGACAGCCTCCCGCAAGGGAGCCAACTCAAAAGCAAAGGGATTATGGTCGACATTGCATGTTTCACGGTATCGATGGTCAAGATAAAAATGATTGTCGACATCTTAGGGATATGATAGAAGAGCGTATCAGACACATATATCTGACACGGGTTATTCGGACTAAGGCTGTGGTGCCAGGACAGGCACAACTTCCTCAAGGGGACCAGGATAGGCCTAGGACCAGCAATCGTCCCAGGGGTATTGTTATCAATAAACATCTTATTGGCTCTGATATCTTGGAAGCAAATCTCCTTAACATCAGTATCTTATGGCTTGCGGATTGTGGCTTTCATCTTTCGGCTTTGTTGGGTTTGTTTGGTCTTCTGGAAGTGGAGTTGACTCTTGTGGATGCTTGATCTTGGCTTTTGTGGTATCTTGGTTTTGGTCTTCTATGGATTCCCAGATTTCGGATATGGCTTTGTTTGGTTCCTTGGCTTCTATGTTTTGCGGTTCTCGAATAATGCGGTGCTCACTTATGGCTTTCTTATTTTCGGCTCTCTCGGTTCTCTGTGGACTTGGTTATTTGGGCTTCGGCCTGTGGTTTTGGCTATAAGGACTTTAGTCCTTTAGATGTATCCTTCCTTTTAGTTATTTTGGTTATTACGGTTGTAAGATGGTTGAGTCGACATACCTATGTATGGAAGTTGTTATAATCCCTAGGCATGCTCTTTGTTTGACAACACACCATCATCCCTTCTGGTTATTAATGAAAAGTTTACTTTTCTCGACTCTGGATTTTGAATGGTTATGTTTGTTTACCCATGTGACAGGAACCGGCGAGATCCTAGGCATGCTCTTCACAAATGTTTAATCATTCTCTTTCCTTTACGAATGAATTTGGAATAAGAAAACGGCTAAGTTCGCCTATAGATGCACAGGGGCAGGCCGACTCCTTTGCATGAACTTTATGCTTACTTGTGAAGTATGAAATTGACAATAAGATTGTTAACTCTAATAATCGTCTAGCTATCTTGGCCTCTTGTCCCTCCTCAACAAGTTGCCTTGATGAGTGGCGGGTTTTGGATCTTGTGCGTTTGGTCGGTAGATCCTGCTCTTTTGGCTATAGGGTCGTCCTGTCAAGACGATCCTAGATCACATCGGGTGGACTTGTCAGTGACGCGACAAGAATATCCACTCGTGGTTGTCTTGGCCTCTTGTCCTACTTCGACAAGATTGCCTTAACCTGTGGCGAGTCCTGGATCTTGTGCATCTAGTCGGCAGATCCTACTTATTTGGTTATTGGATCATCCTCACGTGATGATCCATTTGGGATCTGGCTATATGATTATCGTCTATTCTAGATTTATGGATTTCGGGTTTACCCCGACTTCCTAATCATGGATTTTCTGGTTATTTAGGTTATCGGATTACTACAGTCATCTGGTTTTTCTGGATATTGGGGCTATCTCTAAACGATCTAGAGCGATCGCCCGCTTTCATCGGGTTTTATTCTTTCTGGTTTTCTGGTTAATGGATAGTACGATCCGAAGCAGTCGTGGATTTCTTGTTTACTAGCTTTGGATTTCTGGTTAATACAATTCGGCATGGTCGGAGCTCTTCGGTTTTATGGATATAGAAACTTACTACAGACTTCTCCTGGCTTTAGTTCATGGATTTCCCTTCTACTCGTAAAACATATCTTCTTTGGATCAAGAAAGATATGTTTTGAGGGGTAAATGCTGACAGGCTTTTTAGTCGAAGCTGTCACACGTCAAGAATATCGTTAACAAACACAAAGCGATTTGGTCGAAGTCGCGACATGAACATAAAAAGGCCTGAAACTCTTACCAAATGACCTCTTTTGGGCCTAAAATGTCAATTACGGTGCAAAGCACCGTATCACTTGTAGCCCACTGAATTAGCTTCAGGTACAACATTTGATTGGCAAAAACGGACTTACGCTTTGAAAGTTATGCCCGTTCCCATGAATGTGTGCAGAGAATTCGGATCCCTCAAACCTTGCCTCATTCTAGAATTTCGCATCCCTCACTTCCAGATCCCTCCAAGAAACACGTTCTCTTCTCCGTATCCCTCTGGGGATACTAAATTTCGTATCCCTCATGGGGATATGAAAATTCATATCCCCAGAGAAATACGAATTTTTCATATCCTATGGGGGATACCAAATTTCTGCTTCATAAGGGGGGACCCGAAATTCCTGGGCACACCTCTTCAGGGATCCAAAATTCTAGTTTGTGGTCCTTATTTCCTACCTACGCCCACCTAACCTCTCCCCTATAAATACCCCCAAGCATGACCTTCATTGGGATCCTTTTCTCCACCAACTTTTGGACTTCTAGAGCTCCAAAACCCTCATTAATGGCTACCATCTCCTTCTTTATGACCATTGGACATGGCATGGATAATTAAAAAGTGGCATACACATTTTCCATCAACAATTGGACATTCACAAGAATAATTATAATACTTTTGGGCTGTTTTGGACTTCTTGGACATTAAGGACAAATTTGGACATAGTTAACCAAGTCAACTCACACAACGAAGAAGAAGGAAATTTTAGTCAAAATTTAGAAATAGCAGGGATATTGTTATTCTATTGTAAATGCTTTGCACTCAACTATTGTCCGAACTTTTATAACATTGTAATCGGATAAATGATCATTATAAAGTGGACATATTCGTTAGTGTCGAACCACTATAAAAGTTGTGTCTCCCGCATTTACTTTACTACTTATTTGGATCACTGTGTTTCTATTACTCATACACATTGGGTGGCGTGTGCTGAATAAATCAACAATTCCCCGCCTCAACACATATCTATATATTAATTGATGGATCGATTAATAATATGGTTAAGGAGTAAATTTCAAGTGGTTACATTCTAATTGGTTTATTATGCTTGAAAAGTAAGATATCATTCAAATATTTTGTGATTATCCTCATTCTGTGAGTAAAATGTGTTATTTGAGCGTCTTTATCAAAGTATTAAAATGCGAATAGCTTACATGAGGCATTTACAAGTCTACGAGGCGAAGCGCAAGCTTTGAAAGGTTGAGGCGTAAGCTTTTTGGGTAAAAATAAACACAAAACATATAAAGATATTTTGACATATTAAATTAACCGATGCAAAAAATGAAAAATAATAATTTAAGATCCGCTATATTTATTCCAAGATTTAACGAAGTTTATTGAAAAACATTATTCAAATAATAACGAGAAAATCCATTATATTTCTCTTGATCGTGGTTTTATAAAATCTTAGCTGACCATGTCGATGTTAAAATTAAAAGTGAAAAATGCTAAAAAAAAAAATCTTTTTTAATTTTGTTTCTTTTTATTTCAATTAAGTAATTAAAATTTAATGATTTTATCAATGTTAATATTTGCAACTAATGGTAAAAAGATTTTTGAGTCGTGTACCTTAGCGGTTTGAGGCGTGCGGGGCGTATTTTTTATGCTCTTTGTATGCCTTGAGTTGTTGAGATGTAAGCTTTAGGGGTAAAAAACTTTTAGAAATAAGCCCTATGGCGCTTTATCTTTTATTTCCTCGATGCGCAAAATGAAACACTGGTTCTTGTTATACAAACAAACTATAACCAGCGTGTAACCCAATGCGGTGAGGTCGTAAAGATATAGTATTCATAGTTTCATATTGAAGTATTTTTGGGAGTAGAATCTGTTAATTAAAGCATATATAATCAACTAACAATTGAAAAAAAATTGTATAATTTTTGTTAACCAATTTATATATCTTTGCATCTAAACGATTAATTAACTTTACCATTGTTTAAATACGAATGTGTATGCATAAAGAAATTTCTATTTGTTAAGGATTTACTAGTCCCATTATTATTTTTTGGAACCTGTGTCCAAATAGTCAAATTTGAGGTTTGTGGTGACCTAATTTTCTACCCATACAATTGTAACTGTTTTTTTTTTAACAATTTACCAAGATCCTGGGACTAATATAGACATATTAGTATAGTTAACATGATCCACTATTTGCATATATGAAGATATGCAAACATTTATCAGTTCATATAATGCACATATATTATGATAAAGGAGACAGTGAAATACTTGTGTTTGTGCTCATCATAAACATCATATTTCAGGCATACATGTGAGGTGTGTTCTAGCTAAGGTGATCCATCCTCCGATTAATAAAATCATGAAATTGAATTAGCTTCAGATTCTTGTATATGCACAAACAAGCATAACTAAAACAAGTTATCAACTTGCGTACATGTGCTTAGTATAAATAAACTAAACTGATCCCTATATGCAGATCAAACTGATCCCTACTCTTAATCAAACACACATATATAAGTATCAGTATATAATATGTGTGTGAGTATCAGTTTTTCCACACACATGTGTAGGTATCATATTATGACATGTACAGGTATCAGTTTTAAAGGTAACATATGTAAGCATCAGTTTATGACATATGTGAGTATCGGTCTTACTCTATACATACTTATCAGGCATGATTGAGGCAAAATCCTATTTGTATGCATAAATACAGTGTACATAACATATGTATTACTGTGTTTGCTAGCTTGTGAGCAATTAAAAGTCATTCAATCATAAAACTGAATATATATATATATATATTGACATTACACTTCAATAATTTGCCCCTAATCAATATATTTATGTCAAACTAATTTTGCTCAGTATGATGGATTTATCCACTGATACATGCACATCCTATTATCAGAAAGTGTTCATCACAATTTTATCCATTCAACACATTACTGAAGAAATAAAGCCCGTACTGCACTTGCACCATTACATATTGGTTATATAACATGCAAGTTGCATTTTAGGCTACACAAAACACATTTAATAGTTAAACTAAGCATGATCAATCGTTCAAACAAGTTCATACATCCTTGATTATTCTGCATTAGATACTACTAAGCATAATGGAATCTTACTTAAATTACATAAGCTACTAACTGGTTCTTAAAACATAATATCATAAAATCCTAATAGTTCTTGATAATTTATAAGACATAGAGGCTTCTAAATCTCCTTCATTAAATCTAGCAAGCACCCTTAAGCATCCTGAAATCAATCACCGGTCTGCCTCATTAATATGAGACACCCAGTTGATTGCAAGGCAATCAAACCAGGGACATCAATCACCTGTCAGTCCTCAAGTGTTTTCTACTTCCATTTACCCCCCCTTTTCATTCAGGGACATTAATCCCATTTTTATTTTTATTGGATATTTCCTGCTTGCTATTTGAACATTAGTATGCACGGTTTGAGGACTTTCCATCCTATTCCCCAAACATCCAGGCCTTCAGGTTACTATGTACCATGCATATACCTAATCTCCACATCCAGAGATCAAATAGATCAAAAGCATTCCTGGAACATCACCACATATGTGTGTAAACCTCCTATTGACATGTTAAGTGTGTACATAGCCCCTTTCCTTTTATTATCTTGTATTCATGTCATTTACAGATATAAATACACTTAATAAACTGAACTCGTGCACATAAAGAATCACACACATCAACCAATGAAACAAAACTGTTAGTATCGTCCATTTAAATAACACTCAGGTATAAACTCATTCATTATTTATGTGTATAGACCTTGTTTATCCCACAATAAATACATTATCAAATGAAATAAAATTTCTCAGATTTTTATACCTTATCTTATAGTAGTTTTACCCTACTACAAATCAAATATACATTGAAACAGTAAGTTACTTCAAATGTATTTATTAAAACCCCATATACATTATTAAATAGCTGCCTACAATAGGACTTAATGCTTTTAACACATTAAAATAGGATTAATATTCACCTTGCTAAATTTGGTTAGCTCATATCCCAAGAAATGTTTGTCCGACCTTATCTTCCTATTACTTGATTACTATATTGAAGTAAAATGGCCTAACCTTAGTATAATGATCCCTAGTCTTTTATAACAGTCATCATAGGATTTCTATATTTGGGAAAACCCAATATTAACCTCCATAGAAATAAGAATCTCTCAACTTCCATGAGGTCCTGCCACTTTACTTTGCCCTCTTAAAAGTATCGTTTCCTATTTGATTTTCTAAAGGACATTATTCATATTATTTCCATGCATCATGTTATATGCATGACCTTTCTTCACGTGGCAATTTGTAAGGGAAAACTTAAGTATGCATATATATTCTTATAACATAACATAATGTGTGCATCATCTTTTCCTCTGGTTATAGGTTATCTTGTTTTATAAGCACATAAAAACTCTTAACCTCTTCTACCACTCGTTCATGACACATTATATTTTATATATTTATATATATATTATTAGCACATTTAGTTAATTACTAATGTCTACTATAGTCTGGGTCTCCACACACTCCTCTCCTAAAAGGAATTGTGTCCCACAATTAGCAACTAATTAATTTAAGCCTTAGTTTTAATTCAAACACAAAAGAAAACTCACCTTTCCTTTGCAAAAATCTCCTTCAAACAGTGAATAAGTTAGGATATTTAGCCTTGATTTTGTCTTCAACTTCCCAGGTACAGTCATTAGTGTCCAAGCTCTACTGAACATTCACCAATTTTATGCTTTTGTTCCTTAATTCCTTCTCCTGTTTTGCAACATTGCCCACTGACACCTTCTCATAAACCAGATTTTCCTTTATCTTGACTTGAGTTGGAAATTCTAACATAGTTTCTTTGTCGTGTGCCCATCTTCTCAACTGTGATACATGAAATACATCATGTACTTTTCCCAACTCCTCTGGTAATTTCAATTTATATGCCAATGCTCCTATTCTTTGAATAATCTCATTATCTGGGTGTTAATTTGCCTTCCTTCCCAAACCTCAGTACTTTTTCATAAGGGATACCTTAAGAAATACATAGTCCCCTACATTGTACTCTACTGGCCTCCTTCCCTTATCTGCATAGGCTTTTGTCTTTCCTGTGCACTTCTCATTCTTTGTCTAATTAGCTCATTCTTTTCTGAAGTGTCTTTCACTTGATCTGGACCAAGTAAAACTTTTTCTCCAATGTCTAACCCACAGGCTGGTGGCATGCATGGCCTACCATACAAAGCCTCAAATGGTGCCATCCTTATAGTAGATTAATAGTTATTGTTGTATGCAAATTCAGCTAAGCATATGTGATCCTCCCAGCTACCTCCAAAGTCAATAGCACAAGCCCTTAGTGAATCCTATAAAATCTTGTTCACAATTTCAGTTTGCCCATCTGTTTGTGGGTGATATGTTGTGCTTAAGCATAATTCCACACCCATAACCTCCTGAAAACTTCCCCAAAACCTAGAGGTACATAAGGAATACCTGTCACTAATAATTGCCCTTGGTACCCCATTAGCCGTACTATTTCTTTCATGAACAACTTAGCCAATTTGCTTGCTTTCCTATTAGATTTTACAAGAATAAAATGTGATGATTTAGTTAACCTATCCACTATTACCCATGTGCTACCAGTGCCTCTTTGTGTTCTTGGCAATCCGTCTATGAAATCCATGGATATGCTTTCCCGTTTCCATTTAGGTATTTCTAATGGTTGCAACATGCCTGAAGGCTTTTGATAATACACTTTACCCAATTGGCAAGTTAAACACTTTGCAACATATTTTGCTACTGAAGCCTTCATTCCTGGCCACCAATAAAGCCTTTTCAAATCATGGTACATCTTTGTTGAACCCGGGTGGATTGTGTATTTGGTCTTATGATGTTCATCTAACATTTCTGCTTTCAACTCTTCAATGTCACGAACACACAGCTTTTTATTTTTCCTAATACATCCTTTGGATCTATTTCAAAATTCTCTATAATCAATGCACATCCTCAAAGTACCATCATGTTTCTTGACAAATACTACTGGAGCTCCCCAGCATGAACTGCTTGGCCTAATGAGTCCCTTTTTCTCCAATTCTTCTAACTGAATTTTCAATTCTTTCAGTTCTTTTGGCCCCATTCTTGTTGGCTTTTTAATGATGGGTGCAGCTCTAGGTATTAACCTGATTTGAAACTCAACTGGCCTAGTGTGTGACACACCATTTACTTCTCCAAATATATCTGCATATTCAATAACTATGGGATTTTCTCCACTTCTTTATTACTTCCCCTTCAGTTAAACCCCCATTACTACCTGGACAATTGTTTTTCTCCATTTCACATATTACAGTTATGTCATTGCCATATTCAGTTTTCAATGATATTGTGAAAATTTCTAAATTTTAAACTAGCTTAAATTTATTTAGCCAATCAACCCCTAGTATAATGCCTATACCCTCATAATTCAACACATATAGGTTTGATAAAAATATCTGGCCACCTATATTTAATTCTACATTCACACATTTCATCCCTAGCTTGCATGAACTTCCCACAGGACTTTGAATAAACAAAGGCCTATCAACCATAACAGGTACAAGTTCCAACTTCCTAGCTATTTCATGGGATATAAATGAGTGAGTAGCTCCTATGTCATAGATTACCATTGTGGGTTGATTTTTAATAAAGAGTATACCTTCCAATTGTCCAGTTCCCACTGCATTAGCTTCTTCTTCTTTCCCTTCCAATGCTCCAACTTTTGATGCTTTCCTTAATTTGGGCAGTTTTTCCTGATATGCCCTTCTTTTCCACAATTATAGCATGAGACTGCATTAGCTGGGCATTTGTTTCTCATGTGCCCTTCCTTGCCACATTTAAAACAAAAGACTTTCTTCTTAACTTCAGTGGACGCTCCTCCTTCATTTTTCTTAATATTAGTGCCCTTTTGTCATAGGGGTGAACCCTATCCTTACCCTTTTTGTTGTTATTGTTCTTGAAATTCCTGAATTTTTCTCTTTCTTTATCATGCTGCTCAAAAGAAAGTATTAAATCTATCACTTGATCAAAAGTTTTATCCTTATAAGGTAGCATAGCTCTGCTTAAACCAACATTTAATCACCTTATATATCGGCCATTTTTGGATACTTCATCCCCTATCAGCACTGTGCCATATTTTGAAAGGCTTTTAAACTTCTGAGTGTACTTAGTGACACTCTGGTTCCTTGCCGTTGCTTAATAAACTCCTCCAAAAGTGATTCCTTAGCTGAAGCTGGCACAAATCTTACCACAAACATTTCTTTGAATTGATTCCAGGTTATCTCTTGCTCTGGCCTACCTGCTATGATGACTTCCCACCAATCTAAGGCTGCTCCTTTCAGTTTTCTGGAAGCTTTCTGTCTTTCCCTTTGGTCATCCACTTGCATATCAGCAAAGATTCTTTCCAGAGTCCTCAACCAAGTTTGTACTCCCATCACCCCTACAGTGCCTTCAAACTCTTTGCCTCATAAGTTTGAGTATTTCTTCAGTAGCTTAAATAGTTCTTCATGACGGTTTTCTAGTCATCCCAGTCCTTAAAGCTCGCATAAATTATTGCATATCTATTGTTGGTGGAGCACTTGTTGATCCCCTGCCCACCATTCTTATATACATTTGATATTGTGTTAGCTTCAGTATCCTTCTAATTATTTAAATGGTAATGATCCTATCCATGCCAAAATTATATTATAAAGCATACTATCTATTCTGTTACGTAGCCATGTTTATTTTAACATAGCTATGATACCAAAACTGTGGTGACCTAATTTTCTACCCATACAAAAGTAACTATTTTTTATTTATTTTTTACAATTTCCCAAAATCTTGTACTAACATAGACGTATTAGTACATGATCCACTATTTGCATATATGAAGATATGCAAACATTTATCAGTTCATATAATGCACATATATTATGATAAAGGAGATAGTGAAATACTTGTGTTTGTGCTCATCATAAACATCATAATTGAGGCATACATGTGAGGTGTGTTCTAGCTAAGGTGATCCATCCTCTGATTAATAAAATCATGAAATTGAATTAGCTTCAGATTCTTGTATACGCACAAACAAGCATAATTGAAACAAGTTATCAACTTGTGTACATGTGCTTAGTATAAATAAACTAAACTGATCCCTATAGGCAGATCAAATTGATCCCTACTCTAAATAAAACACATATATATAAGTATTAGTATATAATGTGTGTGAGTATCAGTTTTTCCATACACATCTATAGGTATCATATTATGACATGTACACGTATCAGTTTTAAAGGTAACATATGTAAGCATCAATTTATGATATATGTGAGTATTAGTCTTACTCTATACATACTTATCAAGCATGATTGAGGCAAAATCCTATTTGTATGAATAAATACTGTGTACATAACATATGTATTACTATTTTTGCTAGCCTGTGAGCAATTAAAAGTCATTCAATCATAAAACTGAGTATATATATTGACATTACACTTCAATAATTTGCCCCTAATCAATATATTTATGTCAAACTATTTTTGCTAATTATGATGGATTTATCTACTGATACATGCACATCCTATTATCACAAAGTGTTCATCACATTTTTATCCATTCAACAAATTACTGAAGAAATAAAGCCCCTACTGCACTTGCACCATTACATATTGGTTATATAACATGCAAGTTGCATTTCAGGCTACACAAAACACATTTAATAGTTAAACTGAGCATGATCAATCATTCAAACAAGTTCATACATCCTTGATTTTACTGCAGTACATACTACTAAGCATACTGGAATCTTACTTAAATTACATAAGCTACTAACTGGTTCTTAAAACATTATATCATAAAATCCTAACAATTCTCGATAATTTATAAGACATAGAGGCTTCTAAATCTCCTTCATTAAATCCAGCAAGCACCCTTAAGCATCCTAAAATCAATCACTGGTCTACCTCATTAATAATGAGAAACTCAGTTGATTGCAAGGCAATCAAACCAGGTTAGATAAACCTGGTATGAATATTCACCATTTTTACAAGATAACTTAATTAAAACATATGTGAGTGCTTAACCTTAACAATGTCTAAATAAAATACATAACAGTTCTATGCACCATTCAGATATAAACAAGGAATTCAATATAGCAAAACACATCAGTACTCAAGTGTTTTCTACTTCCATTTACTCCCCTTTTTCATCTAGGGACATTAATCCCATTTTTATTTTCATCGTCTATTTCCTTCTTGCTATTTGAACACTAGTATGCACTGTTTGAGCACCTTCCTTCGTATTTCCCAAATACCCAGACCTTCAGGGCACTATGTACCATGCATATACCAAATCTCCACATCCAGAGATTAAATAGATCAAAAGCATTCCATGAACATCACCACACCTGTGTGTAAACCTCCTATTGACATGCTAAGTGTGTACATAGCGCCTTTCCTTTTATTATCTTGAACTCATATCATTTACAGATATAAATACCGTAACGACCCAAACTTCCCCGATAAGGAAAGCCCGAATTGAATTGAGAACAAACCACATCGGAACGCAAACAGAAGAACATTTCATTGTATATTACAACAATTCCATCAGAATACAAGAATATACTGAGTATGAATAAATATTACACATTCGACAAATATCAGAGATTACAATACATTAAATAGCAGCGGAAAATAATACAATACACAACTAGAAGTAATACACGGATACAGAGCTTTCCGAGTATCGTTCCAGCTATAAATCAGGATCCTGTGAATATAAATCTGCAAAACCAAAACTATTAGCTGCCCATGTCGAAATAAGGGCACCCAGAGTTTAGGTTAAAACAATAAACTCCAGGTCAGTCATGTGACTGGTGTGAGAACTAAAACAGTTATTAATCTTTAATTTAAAATTAGGTAAATCAAGGGACCACGTCGTATAACACGGAACGAGTTTCCTCCCAAGAATACCAGTGCATAAAACAACAGCGCAATGCTAAATAAAGAACAATGAAGCTATTATAAGACCCAGGTCCCATCACACAATGCAACATAAGCCGGAGGATAGGGTTTTACTTTATAATAACCAAAGAATGCTTGATACGCTAAATTTCATCTTTTATTATTACTATAAGTGAAGCAAGCAACTTTAAACATAAATGTATCGATCGTAGGCGGCATGGGTACCATATATCATGTCGCCATACTAGTTCTACAATTAAAACCGCAAAATCACGTGTTTGGAAATTGGATTTCCATCTGTGAACCGAGGCTAGGGATCGTCCTCACCGCTTCGAGACTCTCTAGCCCGAGCCTCAGGAACAACCGCAACTGCCCCATGGACCGTCAGGGCCGGTCCACCGATATGGATTATTATGCCTGAACCATGCGTTTCCCCGCACTATAGGGCGTAAATGAGCCAACGAATGACTCCATCGGACCTGGATCGTCCGATCTAACCGAGGCACCTCGCAATCCATCATCCACATAAGTAAAATATCAGCTAGTTCAAGCACTGACACCACTCCTAGCTAGAAAGAAACGCATGCCCTCCCTGATGTCCTCTCCCGCTTCTAGTTCACAACCGGGGTGTGACGCTCGCGAATCAACGCTACACAAAGCTATGCCACAAAGGCCATGCTTTGATCATCAACCACAAGACTTTGCTTTTCAACAAAAGCCTTGATCATTTGCATCTTAGCATGCCACACAGGCAAACCACTCCATGCAACCGATATCCATCAATCACACAGAATGATATCCAATGTCAGACACATAGTCCATTTACAAGTCCGTTCTGAGTCTGAACGAAACCGGAGGAACCTTATTCCTCGCATATCCATCGATCTCCAAGTACGTCTGGACGATCACCAACTGATTCCCTCCTCTTGGGTGTACAACCCAATCAAGATCATCAGTAATTATCCAAATGATGTGAAGACCTCCGATCTTCTACCACCGTCTTCATCTTCGACTTATCGTCATATCAGTTATTCAGAATGGGATAAACCCGGTCTTTCCGAATAACTCGCGAATATAATAAACAAGTGTTACACAAACACAACATACACCTCATTCCAATTCATCAGTCACTAACCGTAAATTAGTAAGGGAACAATTCACCAAATATTAACCCCGAAGGCCGAAACCAACTTCAGATCAATACCCAGGAAACCATTCATCTTAACTAACCTTCAGTGTAACGACCCGGATTTTTAGCCATTTAATTCTGAATATTTAAATTGGTTTAAATATTTTATTTTGAATTATATATAGGAATTTATAACGAATTTATTTATAAACGAAGCTTGAACGTATAATTTATAATCTATTTGAAAACGAGTTTAAAATGGCACGGTAGTTTGAAATTTCGATTTCAAATTTCAAATGAATGTAAAGGATTCAAAATAAATCGAATTTTAACGAAACAAGAAATATTTGGATTTGTTTGACAATATCTTTCCAACGAATATGAAAAATCCAGATTTTATAGCGGGAATAAAAAGTTATGTCCGAATTAAATATAGAAATAGTCGTTGTAGAATCGTTTATGGACCATAACGGTTTAGTTAATATAACTAGAGATTGGTTATGAATTTGGACAGGATTCTTTTGAGGCGTAGTTATAATTTAAATTTTATAATTTTACTGTAATTTTTAATTAATTAAATAAGCAACTTTTTATTTGGAGTATTTTACACCCTATATCAATATTTTGGGGTTTCATGATATAAGTTAAACTACCGATATTATTATATCTTTGGGATCGTAGCGCATTGCTTGACATAACAATATTTTTATTTTTGTCCATGGCGTCCTTAAATAAATGGAAGCTTGTAGAACATATACGTTATGGACTTTAAAGATCAATACATACCGTAGACACGACAATATACGTTCACCCCTCTAAGTACTTATTAATATTTCTTAAGCCGACTTATACTCCTATTAGTTTTTAAGTCATCATTCAGAATTTAATGAAACTAACGGATCAGCAAGGTAAAAAAACGTGCTATCCAAACTATGGAAGTGTGCCTGCCAAGTTGTTTTAAGAACCGTGGGAGCCAAGGTAATTGAAACCGTGGCCCTTACGCCACTTCTTCTTTAAATACCAATATCCCCAATTCATTCTTGCGTTTTCCCATTTCAGCACAATATTATTCCTTCCGAATCGAAAAATTAAATCAAATTAATTTCTATAAAATTCATCGCTAATTTCGTTGAACTCGTGGTGTTTCGCTCTTCGTTCTAGTGGGATTCTTGAAGATCTCGATTGGTGTTGGGTAGCGTTGGGAATCGAGCTTTCAAGTTCGGTCTTCACGTGAGGCTTTCGGATTGTCTCCGCAGGTGGTGGCAAACTGGAGTTGAGGGAGGGGATTTGCATCAACTGAGAACAGATAAGAGTGGGAAAGGTGATTTGGCCATGCATGTGTACTGTTAATGCCTGGTAAAAATAAAGTTTGTATCAATTGAGAGAAGGACGACGTGAAAAATGGCGGTTGAATTGGTGAGGGATGATGTAATAACCCGAAAATCTGGGCCAATTTAAAATTTTTATTTTGGCAATTTTAGCGAATTTTGAATATTTAAAATGAATTATTTTAAATAAAATCGACGAGAAATTTATTTTGAATATATTTAGAACGAATATATTTATATACGTCGTCGTTAGAATATAAATAGTTATATATAATTATAAATAGAATTGAAAATGGCGCGGTAGTTCGATAATTTGATTTCAAACTTCAAATGAATGTACCGGGTGCAAAATAAACCGAATTTTAGTGAAACCAAAAATAATAGGATCTAATTGATAATATCTTTCCAACGAATCCGAAAAATCGAAATTTCATAGCGGATATCAAAAGATATGTCCAGTTGAAAATTCTGAATAGTCGCTATGGAATTCAGGCCCTTAAAAATAGACATTTTGCAAACGACCTCGGATTTCGACGAAACCACTTTTGTTGGATCCGTGATGTCAAATTATTGCTAGATTCCAAATTTCATAATTTTTCGAATCAATATGTGAGCGTGGCAAAGGAAAACGCGTTTGACCAGTTTCAGTTGATTTTAATCGACTGGAAACTGGCCATTTTTCTAACGGTCTCAGAATTCGACGAAACTAGTTTTGTTAGGACCGTATCGTCAATACGAAGCTAGGAAATATTTTTCTGGGATTTATAGAGTTCGTATGTGACCCCGGTAAATTGAAATGCACGTTCAAATTCAATATATAGAGTTATATGTTGATTTTGACGGAAACTGATCGAAACGATCGAATCAGCTTACGATACATATCTCATTGTGTTCGGAATGGGGGTAATTAGCTATGGACGACAAGCGGTGGGCCTCGTTTCGAGGTCGAAGATAAAAGTACCTTTTTGGAATTAAAAATTAAATAAATTAATAAAAATCTTCTCTCTCTCTCTATACCTTGGCCCCCCCTTTCAAAATCGTAACAGAAAAAAAAAGGGCGGAGCCCTAAATCGCTCGACGGAGCTTCCATCGGGCCGCCGCGCGAGGCGCCCCCCTCCTCAGCTGCCGCTCCACCCTCTTCTTCCTTCTCCTTCCACGCCACCGCCTGTACCTCGCTCCGCCCTCCTGGAGACCCCCACACGCGCCGCCCAGACACCCACCGCACCACCGCACCTCCCCCATCACCTGCCGAGCCTGACGCGCCCACCCTCAGCCACCATCTCCAGCTGAGCGCCCTCCGTTCGATTTAAAGGTGATTTTTACTCTATTTTATTTTATTTATTTAGTTTAAATAGATTTTAGTGATTAAATAAAATCAGTTTTATAAATATCATGACATGGATAAACATAAATGAATTTTATTTATATATTTAGAGTATAAAGAAATGATTTTTACTTGAAAAGCTTTGATTTTAACATGATAAAGCTTTGAATTTTTAGACGAGTAAGGTTATGATTTTTAGATAATGAAAGATATGATTTCTCATATATGAAAGGGGGATTTTTATTCATATGAAAGATTACCTTTTTATAGGAAGAAATATATAATTTTTATACGATGAAAGATTCGGTTTTTATATTAAGGCGAAATCTTTATTGTTGAAAAGGCGAAATCTTTATTGTTGAAAAGGCGAAATTTTTAAAATAGAAAAGATATGATTTTTAAAATAGGATTTTTATATATTGAATAGCGAAGTAAAAATTCGATTTTTATATATTGAATAGCGAAGTAAAAATTCGATTTTTATATATTGAATAGCGAAGTAAAAATTCAATTTTTATATATTGAATAGCGAAGTAAAAATTCGATTTTTATATATTGAATAGCAAAGTAAAAATTCGATTTTTATATATGTAGTGGCTACGGGCAACGAAAGTGACGAAAGGCGAGAACAACGAAGATTTCTATAAATGAAGAGTCGTGGTATTGGATAGCTTTGGTGAGAATTTCTCACTCTTCAATCTCCTTTTTCTAGTTATATATATATACTAGGATGCAGACGGTGTTTAGTAGCACCCGACACCCGTCATCCACAGACCATGGATGGCTTGTTTGTTTGATTGATGTGTTGTGAAATTTGTTTGTGAAATTGATGTGAAATAGATAATGAGATATATTCATTTGTTGAAAGGAAATAAAATATTTATATAGTTAAAAATATTTTATCGTTAAAAATATAAATTTTAACGTGAAAATAAATAAATATTTATAAACAAATCGGCCAATTTGTTTATATACACTGATTTGACTGATATTGATTGGGTCGATAAATTTTACACATCGCCCAACTGCACAAATAAAATCTGAGTTTGATTGTTTGAAACCCCACACGGGTATTGGGATAATATATGACATACACTAATCCCAATAATTAGTTGTATGTCGATCGATTGATTGACAGGCTGTTATAAGCGTTAGATATCTATATTTGATGCTTATACAGTGTAGTGTACTTTGGATGATGGTTGATTATTTATCGTTGCTATTATATACATGTGTTGTATGGAATCCATATAATTAACTTTGTATGGTAATTGATTGGGCCTCATTCCAATTTAGAAAATAAAGAATATTATAAAATAAAGGTTCATGTGTTGACTGTACTCATCTGTTGAGATTAGTCATGTGTTGAATGAAATATTTAAACAATAAAATTTACATCTTTATATTATAAAATAAAGGTTCATGAGTTGACCGTACTCATCCGTTGAGATTAGTCATGTGTTGAACGAAATATTTAAACAATAAAATTTACATCTTTATCATATATAGAATTAGAAATTAACTGGAAAATAGATAAGATGAGTGGTCTCCTGGATATTGATCTGATGTTGGTTTCGGCCTTCGGGGTTAATATTCAGGGAATCGTTCTCTTACTAATTTATGGTTGGAGTCTGATTTGATATCAAACGATAGATACCATAATTTCTATAAAATATATTAAATAACAAAAATAGTCACACGTGGACAGTACTCATTCGTTGGGATTAGTCGCGTGTTGACAAAAATATAGATACATTTGTCGAATAGAATAATGGAATTATTGAAATATATAAAGCCGTATTGATTAGAGATGCGCTATTTTGACGCGAACGATATTTATATCGATTATATTCGTTTTCAAATTTGAATTGAATCGAATAGAAAACCAATTTGAATTGAATCGAATAGAAAACCAATTTGAATTGAATCGAATAGAAAACCAATTTGAATTGAATCGAATAGAAAACCAAATTGAATTGAATCGAATAGAAAACCAATTTGAATTGAATCGAATAGAAAACCAATTTGAATTGAATCGAATACAAAACCAATTTGAATTGAATCGAATATAATACCAATTTGAATTGAATTTAATATAAAACCAATTTGAAATGAATTGAATATAAAATGAATTCGAAATGAATTGAAAACGAATTGAAATGAATTCAAATTGAATTGAAATTTGAATTGAATAGAAATGAATTTTAAAACGAATTTATAAGGAAAAATTCAATTTTGATTTGAATTGAAATGGAAGTTGAAATTGTTTTTGAAACGAATTTAAAACGATTTATAAAATTCGTTTTAAATAGAAATCGACGAAATATATATTATATATATTATATATATATAATATAATGGCCTGAATAGAACGCGCCGCGCCGCGGCAGTTCGTAAATTTCGACCATTTATTTCAAACGAACATTACGGGAGATCCGACCGTCGGATTCTCCTAAAACCGGAACCGTTGGGTTCGTATCAAAAAGAGATTTCTGACGAATATTAGAAATTTGAAATCTAACGGTTGGATTTGGAGGTACGTCCAAATCAAATTTGGAAAAGGTCGATGTAAGTGCAGTTCGATGGCCGTTGATGGAAATCGACTGTACGGGCCTTGATAAAATTATTAAAAATAGTAATAATTTGTGTAGAATCATAAGAAATGATTTAGAAAAAATGGGGATGAAAAACTCCATATTTGAAAAGATAAAAATAGATTTTTATCGAAATAAACTAGTTTGAACTAAAATTAAACCCGTTTATTTTTAAATAAGTACATTGGATTTGAAACGGGTTTTAAATAGAATTAATTTGTGGGTTTATCGTGAACGATGTTTTAAATAACACTGGTTCTTTAACCCGATAATAAATAGAATGTGATTTGGGTTTATCGTGAACTGTGTTTTAAATGACATTATTTCTTTAACCCAGTAAAAGGAGTTTTAATGAATCTGCAATTAGATTGAAATGTGAATTGATAATTTAAATTATCAAATTTGGAAAATGAGCGAGAATGGAGTATCACCAGTTTTGCTCCAAAGCGATAGTTAAATCTTTAATTAGATTTGAACGTGAAATGGTAATTAATTTTACCGATAACACCGTGGTGTTAGATATGGAGTATTACCAGTTTTGCTTCATAGGATGAATAGGTTGGGATTGGAAAATAAAATAAATAATTACTCCGGTGTGGTTCGCTAATCTCGACTAGTTTGGAAAACCATAATTTGGTTTGAAATGACATCCAAAGGAAGATTAAAGGATAAATTTTAAAGAATTTATCTTGGATAAAATTAATGGGAACCTTTCCCTAAGAATTGAAATGTAGAAACTAGCTGTAGGTTAGTTAAGAAGAATGGTTTCCTGGGTATTGATCTGATGTTGGTTTCGGCCTTCGGGGTTGATATTTGGGAAATTGTTTCTTGTTGATTTACGGTTAGTAGCTACTGAATTGGAATGAGGCGTATGTTGTGTTTGTGTAACATTTGTTTTAATATACGCGGGTTGTTCGGAAAGGCCAGGTTTATACCCATTCTGAATAACTGATTCGACGATAAGTCGAAGATGATGACGGTGGTCAAAGACCAGAAGTCTTCACATCGTTTGGATAATTACTGACGATCCTGATTGGGCTGTACACCCAAGAGGATGGAAATAGTTGGTGGTCGTCCAGACGTACTTGGAGATCGATGGACATGCGAGGAAAGTGCCTCCGGTTTCGTTCAGACCCAGAACGAACTTGTAAATGGATTGTGTGTCTGACATTGGATTTTATTCTGTGTTGATTGATTTCTGTTAAATATATATCTGTTTGGCGGCGGAGAATTTATTCTCTTGCTTAACGCCCTTCTCTGAGACGTACGAGCTTAGAGGTTATATATCGATAGATATCAATCACATGGCATGAATTGCCTGTGTGGCACGGTGAGTTGCATGGATCAAAGCTTCTGTTGAAAAGCAAAGTCTTGTGGTTGATGATCAAAGCACGGCCTACGTGGCAGCTTTGTGTACAGCGTGGATTCGCGAGCCTCACACCTCGGTATGAGTCAAAAACGGGATATGGACCGTTGGGAGAACACGACGTTTCTTTCTAGCTTTGGTGGTGTCAGTGACTTACCAGCCCTGACATTTATATACTTTTCACCATTGTGGTTGTTGGAATGAGGCGCCTCGATATTAGGTTTGTAAGGACCGGGAAACGTGTGTTCAGGAATAATTAATCCTCAAACGTAAGAGAGGACCGGCCCAACCGATCCAAGTGGCTGCCCAGAGTGTGTAGTCCTGAGCATTTGCTAGAGTGTCTCGAAGCGGAGAGGAGCTTGCCCCTTGCGTCGACTCATGACGAAAATCCAATTTCCAATACGAGATATTTCGGCTTTATTTGTAGAGCCTAGTATGGCGACATAGTAGCATGGGATGCTATGCTGTCTATGATTGATATTTATGATTGAAATTGTTTTGACACTATACACTTATTATAGTATCAAATGATTTGTTTTTAAACGTACCAAGCATGTTTGGCTGTTATAAGGTAAAACCCTATCCTCCGGCTTGCGTTGCATTGTGTGATGGGACCTGGGTCTTATAATAGCTTCATTTTTCGAAAAAGCATTGCGCTGTTTATTCTATGCACTGGTATTCTTGGGAGGAAACCCGTTCCGTGTTATACGGCGTGGTCCCTTGAATTACTCTCTTTTAAAGTAAAGTTTTAAATAACTGTTTTAGTTCTCACACCAGTCACATGACTGACCTGGAGTTTATTGTTTTAACCTAAACTCTGGGTGCCCCTATTTTCGACACGGGCAGCTAGTAGTTTTGGTTTTGCAGATTTATATTCACAGGATTCTGATTTACAGCTGGAACGATGCTCGGAAAGCTCTGTATCCGTGTATCACTTTCAGTTGTGTTTTGTATATTTTTCCGCTGCTATGTAATTTATTGTAATCTCTGATGTTTATCGAATGTAATTTATTCATTATACTCTGTATATTCTTGTATCTGATGGAATTGTTGTAATAACAATGAAATGTTCTTCCGTCTGCGTTCTGTTTTGTCTTGTCCTCACAGTAATTCGTTCTTTCTCATCTCTTCGGAGACCGGGGAAGTTCGGGTCGCTTTATTTGGTATCATAGCTTTGGTTTACAGAGCTCGAGAACAAGACACATTAGAACCATACGAAAGAATTCATCAGATATTGGGTTAGTAATATCCTATTAGAATGACTCGTTAGAGATAGGATCAGTAGTATCCTAGAACGAGTGTGAAGAGTATATTTTTCAAATGAAAACAAATTTTGTTTTGAAAATTTAAACCATTGTATACGTATTTAAATATTTATTTATATTGATTTGGACAATCTAGTATATAAAGGTTTTGCATATACGCGTCATGAACGTATATTCAAAGTTTTAATATACTGGATAGATATAGATTCACATTCTAGTCGCCCGAAGATGGTACTGATAATTGTCATGACATCATCAGTATTTATGTTCGTGTTTCGAAGGTGTGATATCTATATATTTCCATTAGACTGGTGTGAGAACCAAAACTTACATAGATTCATTTGTTGTGAATTGGCATCAAAAACATGATTTTTGACTATATATCAAATTTATGAATTTGAAACGTTAATCCACTAATTGATTGATGTTTGTGTTGTTTGTTTATTTGTTTGATAATTTTGAACCATTTAGCCTAATTGAATCAAATATTGAATTGTATTGAAAATTGGTCGCATTTGCTTGCATATACATGTACTTACATTGAACAGGTCATAGCAAGGAGGCTAGAGCAGAGAATAAAATTTGTTTGCCCGACAAATAGGTACATGTTTACTATAATTTACTATTTTGTTTGGGTGATGATGATTTTATGAGCCTATTGGCTTTTTCTTTTTCTTTTTGAGATCAGAAGGCCTGTATGGCAATTTCGGGATTTTCCCGTGGCTCCCGGTGCAGGGGAGGTTATGGCGAAATTTTTCGAAAATTTAGGGTGTTAGCCAAATTTTTGGAAATTTGAAAATTCTCAGAAACTGAAAAGTTGGAGAATGGAAGCCAGATCGAACGTAGAGTTGATTGATCAAACCACTTTCGACTTTGTTCCTTTTCGGGGAAGAAAAGTTTTAAGTGGGGGAGATTGTAATAACACGAAAATCTGGGCCAGTTTAAAATTTTTATTTTGGCAATTTTAGCGAATTTTGAATATTTAAAATGAATTATTTTAAATAAAATCGACGAGAAATTTATTTTGAATATATTTAGAACGAATATATTTATATACGTCGTCGTTAGAATATAAATAATTATATATAATTATAAATAGAATTGAAAATGGCGCAGTAGTTCGATAATTTGATTTCAAACTTCAAATGAATGTACCGGGTGCAAAATAAACCGGATTTTAGTGAAACCAAAAATAATAGGATCTAATTGATAATATCTTTCCAACGAATCCGAAAAATTGAAATTTCATAGCGGGAATCAAAAGATATGTCCAGTTGAAAATTCTGAATAGTCGCTATGGAATTCAGGCCCTTAAAAATAGACATTTTGCAAACGACCTCGGATTTCGACGAAACCACTTTTGTTGGATCCGTGATGTCAAATTATTGCTAGATTCCAAATTTCATAATTTTTCGAATCAATATGTGAGCGTGGCAAAGGAAAACACGTTTGACCAGTTTCAGTTGATTTTAATCGACTGGAAACTGGCCATTTTTCTAACGGTCTCAGAATTCGACGAAACTAGTTTTGTTAGGACCGTATCGTCAATACGAAGCTAGGAAATATTTTTCTGGGATTTATAGAGTTCGTATGTGACCCCGGTAAATTGAAATGCGCATTCAAATTCAATATATAGAGTTATATGTTGATTTTGACGGAAACTGATCGAAACGATCAGATCAGCTTACGATACATATCCCATTGTGTTCGGAATGGGGTTAATTAGCTATGGACGACAGGCGGTGGGCCTCGTTTCGAGGTCGAAGATAAAAGTACCTTTTTGGAATTAAAAATTAAATAAATTAATAAATAAAAATCTTCTCTCTCTCTATATACCTTGGCCCCCCCTTTCAAAATCGTAACAGAAAAAAAAAAGGGCGGAGCCCTAAATCGCTCGACGGAGCTTCCATCGCGCCGCCGCGCGAGGCGCCCCCCCTCCTCAGCTGTCGCTCCACCCTCTTCTTCCTTCTCCTTCCACGCCACCGCCTGTACCTCGCTCCGCCCTCCTGGAGACCCCCCACACGCGCCGCCCAGACACCCACCGCACCACCGCACCTCCCCCATCACCTGTCGAGCCTGACGCGCCCACCCTCAGCCACCATCTCCGGCTGAGCGCCCTCCGTTCGATTTAAAGGTGATTTTTACTCTATTTTATTTATTTAGTTTAAATAGATTTTAGTGATTAAATAAAATCAGTTTTATAAATATCATGACATGGATAAACATAAATGATTTTTATTTATATATTTAGAGTATAAAGAAATGATTTTTACTTGAAAAGCTTTGATTTTAACATGATAAAGCTTTGAATTTTTAGACGAGTAAGGTTATGATTTCTAGATAATGAAAGATATGATTTCTCATATATGAAAGGGGGATTTTTATTCATATGAAAGATTACCATTTTATAGGAAGAAATATAGAATTTTTATACGATGAAAGATTCGGTTTTTATATTAAGGCGAAATCTTTATTGTTGAAAAGGCGAAATATTTATTGTCGAAAAGGCGAAATTTTTAAAATAGAAAAGATATGATTTTTAAAATAGGATTTTTATATATTGAATAGCGAAGTAAAAATTCGATTTTTATATATTGAATAGCGAAGTAAAAATTCGATTTTTATATATTGAATAGAGAAGTAAATTCGATTTTTATATATTGAATAGCGAAGTAAAAATTCGATTTTTATATATTGAATAGAAAAGTAAAAATTCGATTTTTATATATGTAGTGGCTACGGGCAACGAAAGTGACGAAAGACGAGAACGACGAAGATTTCTATAAATGAAGAGTCGTGGTATTGGATAGCTTTGGTGAGAATTTCTCACTCTTCAATCTCCTTTTTCTAGTTATATATATACTAGGATGCAGACGGTGTTTAGTAGCACCCGACACCCGTCATCCACAGACCATGGATGGCTTGTTTGTTTGATTGATGTGTTGTGTAACGACCCGCAAATCCGTGCTATCTGAGTTGACTAAAAACACCACACGTCCAACTCAAATAACACAGAAATACGACTCATTATTAGAAAGAAGTTAGAGGATGAGAAATAGAAAGAAAGAAATATTAGAATAGAAGAAAACGAAGATCACAAACTCACAGCGGAACGAATAAAATATATTATATGACATAAGCTTCGAAATACAAATCTGTTTTGTACATACATACATACCATCATCAGAGTACACATAACATTTGATCCAGCGGAAGTAACTCTAAATAACTAACGTTGAAGCCTCCTGCTTCAAGCTCCTCCAAGTGTATCTGTAAAAGCCTGAAACACTTGACTGCCCGTACAAATTTGGGCACCCAAGAGTTTAGGGAAAACAAAACAAAATAAACTCTGGGTCAGTCATGGGACTGGTGTGAGTAAACTCCAACCACTTGTTTAACTTTAAAAATCCTTTCGAAAGAAAAGATAATAGTAAGACCAGCCCACACATAAACACGGACGGTTTTTACCTTACTATAATCCCAAAACACTTTGATATCAAGTCCAGTGATATTATAGTAATGTCTACATCAAGTAAATAACCAAATAGTAGAACGCTTGCATCTCACGCTCCACATATATAGTATATAATAAAAAACCGCATGGCGCTTATTGGAGATTGGATTTCCAACATGACAAGGTATGGAACCACCTTCCGATGATGTATCTCTAGAGGCGAATACACCTGGGTTCAACAAGAACGTCTTGCAACCCGGCCCACACATGACCGACCACTCATTTCGCTTGAGTGTATCGAATGTATATCACCAACGGTTGGACTCAAACCACCGTTTCCCGAATGGGCAGAATCGATAGATTTTGAAACAAAAGGAATTTCTCTAGATAGGTTATTATACACCCTAATGGGTGCGACCCACATAGCCATGCTGCCTGCCCGATTTTTGTCCTTCCCCGGTTGTTGAGGCCTGAGGCTACGAATACTTACCCTTCCTTGATAACACAATCACTTTGAATGCCACATTGTCAGATCCGTTAATCACTAGTTGAGTTTGCACAAATATTCTGGATGTTATGCTAAGGGATAAATCCGTTGCAACCATATATATTCATACAGACCAACCCATTTGATCATTGGAAATACTTTGTCAGACATTCGTCCATTTACGTTCGTTCTGGGATTGAACGAAACCGAAGGCACCATTTCTATAAATAGAAAAGCCCTTGCACTTTACTCCGTCTTCAATATATTCAGCATACTTGGTTCGCAACGCTTATGCCGATACGGAGTGGTTCTTCGGATAATAATCCAACCGGTCTCTCCATATTGACAACGATGGTCAAAAACTTCGATAGTCTGTGATTTAACTATCGAATAAAAACAAGTGTTCATCCAAACATATCAAACAAATCACTGGGCCCTTTAATTAATATTTCATTAATTAAATCTCTTCTCCATTCTCTTATCAATATTTGTTACCCAAATATTTCAATAATCAATCTTGGCCCTTTACGCTATTCTTGATTTCGTTTCTTTATCGAATTCTATATATATCGATATATAGATTTCTAATTGTCAAATTTCTTAAAAATATTCTAACTCCTTAAATTTCCGGAAAATTTCGCCATAACCTCCCCTGTATCGGGAGCATCGGGAAATTTCAAATAGCTTCCCGGTATCTTCCTCAATCAAAAAGAAAAAGGAAAAGCCAAGCGGCTTGCCGATACGGCGCATAAAACCTCATATATGAATTAAACATGTACCTTTTTGTCGAGCACTACATTTATAACTTCATATACTTCATCCCATACCTGTCTAACACCTGTTCACCTGTTTTCAATTCAATTCAACACTATCTAATCGTTTGAATTCAGTTTCGCCCATTTATTCTTTAATTCGCCATTTTGCCTATTTCACTTCTTTGTTTGAACATAGCATTTCAAACAAAATATTTAACTTGTTCATAACCAAATTGAATTTCAATTCTAGTTCTCTTTTCTATTTCGAATATAGATTTTTAAATCGAATTTACTTATTTAAACCCCAATATCCCTTTGAAAACTTATTAACTAATTTCTATTCAATTTAGTTAATAAATCAAAATCTGGTTTCTGTTTCAAAAATCATATTCATTTACACAACTTGAATTCGCATATATTTTACAACTCAACTCTGAGATTTTCTAAATAAAAACTTCGGATTTTATTTGCTTAAAATCCTTTTATAATATTAGATAAACCATTAAGGTTTTAAAACGATTCTGGCGCTGTTTTTCTGAAAATTTGATTTTGACATAACTCAAAATCTATACGACGAAATTCAGATTTTTCTCCTTCATTAGAAAACTATTATCAAATCGGTCCTGACGTTTCTTGTTTCGAAGAATTCCGACTTCAATTGAGTTCTGTATATTCAATTGAAGTTCGAATCGCTATTTTACGAACTGCAGCGCTGCGGCGAGTTCGTTTTAATTATATTTATATATATAAACTTTTAACTTCTTTAAAATGAATTCAACTCTATTTGAATTCCTTGATTCAAATTCCACGTTTGAATTCATTTGAATTCTCTTATTTAAATTCCATATTTAAATTCCATTTGAACTTCTATATTCCCATTTCTATTTTGAAATCCTATTTTCAAAGTTTATTTCAAATTCTATTTTGAAATCTCATATTCAAATTTCTACTTGAATTTCTGTATTCAATTCCATGTTCAAATTCAATACTCGAATTTCTATTTCAAATCTCAATTCAAATCTCATATTTAAATTCTATTCAAATCTCTATTCAAATTTCACATTTGAATTCTTCCTTGAAATACTATATTTCAAATTCTATTCAATTCTTCTTTGAAATTCTATATTTCAAATTCTATTTTGAAAATCTATATTCAAATCTTTATTTGAATTTCTTTATTCGAATTCCTTTGAATTCAAATTTTATTTTAATTCCTTGAATTCAAAATCTATTTTTCATTCTAATTTCGTCTATTCAAATTCTATTCGAATTTCTAATATTCAATCTCCCCTTAATATTCAAATATTTAAATTCCTTTTAAAATTCAAATGTTATACCCAAATTTCATTTGAGTTATATATTTAAAAATTCCATTTCACATCCTATTTTGAAATTTCATTTCAAATTCCAATTTCAAACTTGTATTTCTATTTCTGAATTATCAAATGATAATTCTCTTTACTTCATTTATAACTTCGTTTATAAAGAACTACTTGTTTTATTTTTCAAAACAAGTTTATATTTTATTTCCATTTAAAATTCAAATTCTATTTAAAAAAAATAGAATTTTACCTTTTTAAATCTCAAATCTCATTTTTATGATATTTTTAAATATCATTACTTAAGCCCAGTGATATTTAAACACACAAAGCAACCAATTATTTATTTTTCTAACACATCATATATAACAATATATATGCAAACAAATAAACAAACAGATAATATATTTTTGAGGAATCCTGTTGGATTCCTCCAACCTGTTTCCCTGCATCCACAGATGTTAGCACATAAATAATACCAATTCTGCTTCGTGGCAGAATATCGCGGTATAGAAGGTCATCCACTAATCATAGCGTGGGGCGTATAGGGTAATCATCCGCTATGAAACTGCGGGCATCCGCTAATGAGACTGCGGGAATCCAACCAATCAATCAACCCAATATATATATATAGCCTAAATAACTAATATATATAAAGCAACCATAAAACATTCACACAAGCAACAGACAATTATTTTTAATGAAATAAAAATAATTCTAAAGGTGAGTGAGATTTTACTCACCTCGAATTAGTTGCGCTGAATATCCATTTAAATCTCGGAACATCGCAGCTACAAGTTGTCTTAAGTAAAATTCCACCTACGAATATTTATTTATGATTAACCGGATTATTGATTTTAATTAATAACTAACGATAAATAATATAATTCTTCTATTTATTTTAAAATAAACGTATACCTTATTTCTTGAACGACTACGAAGCCACTCAACAGCCATCGATCAACCTTTTTTTTTTTACTGCAAACAACCCTTAAAATTTCAGTCGTCCATTATGGCATTTTCTCGAACGCATTGCAGACACTCCATTCTTCTCGAAGTGATGACCATTTCTGTCGCGCCTGCTTCCACCATAGTACATCGCTCCTCTCAAATTCCTCCCAGAAATCATGGATCGAACTTCCCAAACCTTTCACTGTCGAACTCCTCAGTACAAACGCTACAGCTCCACTATCATACGAGATTCCCAAACCGACAGTTCGCGACTTACAGAACCCATCGCACTGCTCCTGACCGACCCCTCTGACGATCCCACAAACTCCGATGCGAACCCTAGATAGTTGGTCGAAGTCGAGATTCCCATCGCGTACACCTGAAGCGTGAGCTTCACTGTCGAGCCCAACATCGACATCGAGGTTGTGCGATACCCCTGTCACCATCAATTTCGTTTCCTTCTTCGATTTGCTGGAAAGATCGAAGCTCGGCTTCGATGAAGACAAAGGATGGTTTCGGATTTTGATTTTGTTTGTGAATATAAAATTTCTCGAAGGTTTAAATGGGGATTGGCATCGATTTTTCTTATCTGAGGGATGGAAAAATGAAAACAGAAGGGAAAGGGGTTACGCGTTTATATAGAAGGGAGAGGGAACCAGACGTACGTCGCCATTTAATCCTTGTTGGCTTGTAAACGAAAGAGGAGGCCATTTTTCCCAGCTCGAGGTAATCAAGGTCTGCGTGATTTCAGTTTTAGGTCGGCTTCATTCAAAGTATAGGGTGGCTGATGTACATTTTAATTATTTATTTATTTTCTTATTGATTTTGTATTTATCCGTTTAAATTACATTTAGGGGTTCCGAATCCTTATTGACATCTAACAACCGACGTCTCCAAGTTTATACGATATTATGAACCTAACGGGACCAGTTCTAAAATTCAATTCGACTGTTAAAAGAGAGAACAATTTAAATTAATGATTTAAACTCAATTAAAATATAAATCGATTTTTAACTAATTAAATTCGCCGATAATAAATTACTATTATCGTTCTAATTCAAATAGAATTTATATCAATC
Source organism: Allium sativum (assembly GCA_030737875.1). NCBI lineage: Eukaryota > Viridiplantae > Streptophyta > Magnoliopsida > Asparagales > Amaryllidaceae > Allium > Allium sativum. Next base: position 880,752,391 of record CM060924.1, read on the forward strand.
TATAGAATTGTTTTGATACAGTTTTAATTCTGAATTCAATTGTTACTGTTCATATTATGATAATTATCAAAATAAATCATATTTCGATTATTTAATCGATAACAAAATAAAATACCATTTATATTATAAATTCAATATTTAAAACCATACTAAATATTTAGAATAAACTGTTCAAAAATCTGGGTCGTTACATTCTTTCCCCCTTAAAATAATTTCGTCCTCGAAATTGCTAAAGTAAGAAAATGGTACAAATCCATTACTTTTCAAAAATTCACTTATGTTGAAATTCAATTCCTCATATTTCAACAAATTTAATTCCACCAAAACTTTTGGTCTTCCTTCATTTAATTTGAATGATCTACGATCAATCCATTTATATCCAATCTATGTTCGTATAAAACTAATTCAAATTGATTTTAATCAATTCATTCACTTCGACCCATTTAACTTGCTTAAGTTAAATTTAAATTCCAGAATTCAAATCCCTGGGTTTTTCATTTCAAATTCTTTTGAAATCCCATAAATATACACATATATTTATTTTTATCTCAAATTCAAAACATTTGAATTTTCAATCTACTTGTTTTCTTTCAAAACAAATTTCCATCAAAACTTTCTAAGGTAGCAATCTATCACTTAGAAACTTGAAAATGAACACTGATGATGTTGCAATCATCATCAGAACTATTTCCCAGTCACTGAAGTGAGTTCAGTGCTTTTCCACATTCAAAATCCATGATTTCTTTCAAATCCTTTAAAACAAAGCTATATTATTTAATATACTTTGAAAAATATTTTTCAACTTCCCAGGATTTTGAATTCTTAACTCTGGTTTGAATTAAATTCTAATTCATCTCATTTGTATATTTAATTTCTATACAAATTCTATTCTGGTTATAAATAACCATTCAAATTTTATAATCTCATTTGATTCTAAAGTCAATATCCAACACATCCATATAATAATAATTCTAGAAAATTATTCTTTCTATATCAAAAATAGAAATTTTGGGTAAAATTATTTCATTTACCCACTTTAAAACAATATCATGTCGTATTTTCTGTCCAAGTGTTTACAAACTCCTATCGACGTCGTGGCGTCCCACGATTCGATCAGAATTCATAAATTACTCAACAGACTAGCCAACACAATATAAAATAACTTTTATATCAAATTTACAAATACGCTCTCTCGTATATATATACTGAACTCATTCTAGGGTACTACTGACCCTATCTCTAATGAGTACAATCCCACCAAAGCCTAGGTGTTCGCTCAACCTCGCTCTGATACCAACTGTAACGACCCGCAAATCCGTGCTATCTGAGTTGACTAAAAACACCACACGTCCAACTCAAATAACACAGAAATACGACTCATTATTAGAAAGAAGTTAGAGGATGAGAAATAGAAAGAAAGAAATATTAGAATAGAAGAAAACGAAGATCACAAACTCACAGCGGAACGAATAAAATATATTATATGACATAAGCTTCGAAATACAAATCTGTTTTGTACATACATACATACCATCATCAGAGTACACATAACATTTGATCCAGCGGAAGTAACTCTAAATAACTAACGTTGAAGCCTCCTGCTTCAAGCTCCTCCAAGTGTATCTGTAAAAGCCTGAAACACTTGACTGCCCGTACAAATTTGGGCACCCAAGAGTTTAGGGAAAACAAAACAAAATAAACTCTGGGTCAGTCATGGGACTGGTGTGAGTAAACTCCAACCACTTGTTTAACTTTAAAAATCCTTTCGAAAGAAAAGATAATAGTAAGACCAGCCCACACATAAACACGGACGGTTTTTACCTTACTATAATCCCAAAACACTTTGATATCAAGTCCAGTGATATTATAGTAATGTCTACATCAAGTAAATAACCAAATAGTAGAACGCTTGCATCTCACGCTCCACATATATAGTATATAATCAAAAACCGCATGGCGCTTATTGGAGATTGGATTTCCAACATGACAAGGTATGGAACCACCTTCCGATGATGTATCTCTAGAGGCGAATACACCTGGGTTCAACAAGAACGTCTTGCAACCCGGCCCACACATGACCGACCACTCATTTCGCTTGAGTGTATCGAATGTATATCACCAACGGTTGGACTCAAACCACCGTTTCCCGAATGGGCAGAATCGATAGATTTTGAAACAAAAGGAATTTCTCTAGATAGGTGATTATACACCCTAATGGGTGCGATTCACATAGCCATGCTGCCTGCCCGATTTTTGTCCTTCCCCGGTTGTTGAGGCCTGAGGCTACGAATACTTACCCTTCCTTGATAACACAATCACTTTGAATGCCACATTGTCAGATCCGTTAATCACTAGTTGAGTTTGCACAAATATTCTGGATGTTATGCTAAGGGATAAATCCGTTGCAACCATATATATTCATACAGACCAACCCATTTGATCATTGGAAATACTTTGTCAGACATTCGTCCATTTACGTTCGTTCTGGGATTGAACGAAACCGAAGGCACCATTTCTATAAATAGAAAAGCCCTTGCACTTTACTCCGTCTTCAATATATTCAGCATACTTGGTTCGCAACGCTTATGCCGATACGGAGTGGTTCTTCGGATAATAATCCAACCGGTCTCTCCATATTGACAACGATGGTCAAAAACTTCGATAGTCTGTGATTTAACTATCGAATAAAAACAAGTGTTCATCCAAACATATCAAACAAATCACTGGGCCCTTTAATTAATATTTCATTAATTAAATCTCTTCTCCATTCTCTTATCAATATTTGTTACCCAAATATTTCAATAATCAATCTTGGCCCTTTACGCTATTCTTGATTTCGTTTCTTTATCGAATTCTATATATATCGATATATAGATTTCTAATCGTCAAATTTCTTAAAAATATTCTAACTCCTTAAATTTTCGGAAAATTTCGCCATAACCTCCCCTGTATCGGGAGCATCGGGAAATTTCAAATAGCTTCCCGGTATCTTCCTCAATCAAAAAGAAAAAGGAAAAGCCAAGCGGCTTGCCGATACGGCGCATAAAACCTCATATATGAATTAAACATGTACCTTTTTGTCGAGCACTACATTTATAACTTCATATACTTCATCCCATACCTGTCTAACACCTGTTCACCTGTTTTCAATTCAATTCAACACTATCTAATCGTTTGAATTCAGTTTCGCCCATTTATTCTTTAATTCGCCATTTTGCGTATTTCACTTCTTTGTTTGAACATAGCATTTCAAACAAAATATTTAACTTGTTCATAACCAAATTGAATTTCAATTTCAATTCTAGTTCTCTTTTCTATTTCGAATATAGATTTTTAAATCGAATTTACTTATTTAAACCCCAATATCCCTTTGAAAACTTATTAACTAATTTCTATTCAATTTAGTTAATAAATCAAAATCTGGTTTCTGTTTCAAAAATCATATTCATTTACACAACTTGAATTCGCATATATTTTACAACTCAACTCTGAGATTTTCTAAATAAAAACTTCGGATTTTATTTGCTTAAAATCCTTTTATAATATTAGATAAACCATTAAGGTTTTAAAACGATTCTGGCGCTGTTTTTCTGAAAATTTGATTTTGACATAACTCAAAATCTATACGACGAAATTCAGATTTTTCTCCTTCATTAGAAAACTATTATCAAATCGGTCCTGACGTTTCTTGTTTCGAAGAATTCCGACTTCAATTGAGTTCTGTATATTCAATTGAAGTTCGAATCGCTATTTTACGAACTGCAGCGCTGCGGCGAGTTCGTTTTAATTATATTTATATATATAAACTTTTAACTTCTTTAAAATGAATTCAACTCTATTTGAATTCCTTGATTCAAATTCCACGTTTGAATTCATTTGAATTCTCTTATTTAAATTCCATATTTAAATTCCATTTGAACTTCTATATTCCCATTTCTATTTTGAAATCCTATTTTCAAAGTTTATTTCAAATTCTATTTTGAAATCTCATATTCAAATTTCTACTTGAATTTCTGTATTCAATTCCATGTTCAAATTCAATACTCGAATTTCTATTTCAAATCTCAATTCAAATCTCATATTTAAATTCTATTCAAATCTCTATTCAAATTTCACATTTGAATTCTTCCTTGAAATACTATATTTCAAATTCTATTCAATTCTTCTTTGAAATTCTATATTTCAAATTCTATTTTGAAAATCTATATTCAAATCTTTATTTGAATTTCTTTATTCGAATTCCTTTGAATTCAAATTTTATTTTAATTCCTTGAATTCAAAATCTATTTTTCATTCTAATTTCGTCTATTCAAATTCTATTCGAATTTCTAATATTCAATCTCCCCTTAATATTCAAATATTTAAATTCCTTTTAAAATTCAAATGTTATACCCAAATTTCATTTGAGTTATATATTTAAAAATTCCATTTCACATCCTATTTTGAAATTTCATTTCAAATTCCAATTTCAAACTTGTATTTCTATTTCTGAATTATCAAATGATAATTCTCTTTACTTCATTTATAACTTCGTTTATAAAGAACTACTTGTTTTATTTTTCAAAACAAGTTTATATTTTATTTCCATTTAAAATTCAAATTCTATTTAAAAAAAATAGAATTTTACCTTTTTAAATCTCAAATCTCATTTTTATGATATTTTTAAATATCATTACTTAAGCCCAGTGATATTTAAACACACAAAGCAACCAATTATTTATTTTTCTAACACATCATATATAACAATATATATGCAAACAAATAAACAAACAGATAATATATTTTTGAGGAATCCTGTTGGATTCCTCCAACTTGTTTCCCTGCATCCACAGATGTTAGCACATAAATAATACCAATTCTGCTTCGTGGCAGAATATCGCGGTATAGAAGGTCATCCACTAATCATAGCGTGGGGCGTATAGGGTAATCATCCGCTATGAAACTGCGGGCATCCGCTAATGAGACTGCGGGAATCCAACCAATCAATCAACCCAATATATATATATATAGCCTAAATAACTAATATATATAAAGCAACCATAAAACATTCACACAAGCAACAGACAATTATTTTTAATGAAATAAAAATAATTCTAAAGGTGAGTGAGATTTTACTCACCTCGAATTAGTTGCGCTGAATATCCATTTAAATCTCGGAACATCGCAGCTACAAGTTGTCTTAAGTAAAATTCCACCTACGAATATTTATTTATGATTAACCGGATTATTGATTTTAATTAATAACTAACGATAAATAATATAATTCTTCTATTTATTTTAAAATAAACGTATACCTTATTTCTTGAACGACTACGAAGCCACTCAACAGCCATCGATCAACCTTTTTTTTTTTACTGCAAACAACCCTTAAAATTTCAGTCGTCCATTATGGCATTTTCTCGAACGCATTGCAGACACTCCATTCTTCTCGAAGTGATGACCATTTCTGTCGCGCCTGCTTCCACCATAGTACATCGCTCCTCTCAAATTCCTCCCAGAAATCATGGATCGAACTTCCCAAACCTTTCACTGTCGAACTCCTCAGTACAAACGCTACAGCTCCACTATCATACGAGATTCCCAAACCGACAGTTCGCGACTTACAGAACCCATCGCACTGCTCCTGACCGACCCCTCTGACGATCCCACAAACTCCGATGCGAACCCTAGATAGTTGGTCGAAGTCGAGATTCCCATCGCGTACACCTGAAGCGTGAGCTTCACTGTCGAGCCCAACATCGACATCGAGGTTGTGCGATACCCCTGTCACCATCGATTTCGTTTCCTTCTTCGATTTGCTGGAAAGATCGAAGCTCGGCTTCGATGAAGACAAAGGATGGTTTCGGATTTTGATTTTGTTTGTGAATATAAAATTTCTCGAAGGTTTAAATGGGGATTGGCATCGATTTTTCTTATCTGAGGGATGGAAAAATGAAAACAGAAGGGAAAGGGGTTACGCGTTTATATAGAAGGGAGAGGGAACCAGACGTACGTCGCCATTTAATCCTTGTTGGCTTGTAAACGAAAGAGGAGGCCATTTTTCCCAGCTCGAGGTAATCAAGGTCTGCGTGATTTCAGTTTTAGGTCGGCTTCATTCAAAGTATAGGGTGGCTGATGTACATTTTAATTATTTATTTATTTTCTTATTGATTTTGTATTTATCCGTTTAAATTACATTTAGGGGTTCCGAATCCTTATTGACATCTAACAACCGACGTCTCCAAGTTTATACGATATTATGAACCTAACGGGACCAGTTCTAAAATTCAATTCGACTGTTAAAAGAGAGAACAATTTAAATTAGTGATTTAAACTCAATTAAAATATAAATCGATTTTTAACTAATTAAATTCGCCGATAATAAATTACTATTATCGTTCTAATTCAAATAGAATTTATATCAATCTATAGAATTGTTTTGATACAGTTTTAATTCTGAATTCAATTGTTACTGTTCATATTATGATAATTATCAAAATAAATCATATTTCGATTATTTAATCGATAACAAAATAAAATACCATTTATATTATAAATTCAATATTTAAAACCATACTAAATATTTAGAATAAACTGTTCAAAAATCTGGGTCGTTACATGTTGTGAAAATTGTTTGTGAAATTGATGTGAAATAGATAATGAGATATATTCATGTGTTGAAAGGAAATAAAATATTTATATAGTTAAAAATATTTTATCGTTAAAAATATAAATTTTAACGTGAAAATAAATAAATAAATATTTATAAACAAATCGGCCGATTTGTTTATGTACACTGATTTAACTGATATTGATTGGGTCGATAAATTTTACACATCGCCCAATTGCACAAATAAAATCTGAGTTTGATTGTTTGAAACCCCACACGGGTATTGGGATAATATATGACATACACTAATCCCAATAATTAGTTGTATGTCAATCGATTGATTGACAGGCTGTTATAAGCGTTAGATATCTATATTTGATGCTTATACAGTGTAGTGTACTTTGGATGATGGTTGATTATTTATCGTTGCTATTATATACATGTGTTGTATGAAATCCATATAATTAACTTTGTATGGTAATTGATTGGGCCTCATTCCAATTTAGAAAATAAAGAATATTATAAAATAAAGGTTCATGTGTTGACTGTACTCATCCGTTGAGATTAGTCATGTGTTGAACGAAATATTTAAACAATAAAATTTACATCTTTATATTATAAAATAAAGGTTCATGAGTTGACCGTACTCATGCGTTGAGATTAGTCATGTGTTGAATGAAATATTTAAACAATAAAATTTACATCTTTATCATATAGAGAATTAGAAATTAACTGGAAAATAGATAAGATGAGTGGTCTCCTGGATATTGATCTGATGTTGGTTTCGGCCTTCGGTGTTAATATTCAGGGAATCGTTCTCTTACTAATTTACGGTTGGAGTCTGATTTGATATCAAACGATAGATACCATAATTTCTATAAAATATATTAAATAACAAAAATAGTCACACGTGGACAGTACTCATTCGTTGGGATTAGTCACGTGTTGACAAAAATATAGATACATTTGTCGAATAGAATAATGGAATTATTGAAATATATAAAGCCGTATTGATTAGAGATGCGCTATTTTGACACGAACGATATTTATATTGATTATATTCGTTTTCAAATTTGAATTGAATCGAATAGAAAACCAATTTGAATTGAATCGAATAGAAAACCAATTTGAATTGAATCGAATAGAAAACCAATTTGAATTGAATCGAATAGAAAACCAATTTGAATTGAATCGAATAGAAAACCAATTTGAATTAATCGAATAGAAAACCAATTTGAATTGAATCGAATAGAAAACCAATTTGAATTGGATCGAATAGAAAACCAATTTGAATTGAATTTAATATAAAACCAATTCGAAACGAATTGAATATAAAACGAATTCGAATTGAATTGAAAACGAATTGAAATGAATTCAAATTGAATTGAAATTTGAATTGAATAGAAATGAATTTTAAAACGAATTTATAAGGAAAAATTCAATTTTGATTTGAATTGAAATGGAAGTTGAAATTGTTTTTGAAACGAATTTAAAACGATTTATAAAATTCGTTTTAAATAGAAATCGACGAAATATATATTATATAATGGCCTGAATAGAAGGCACCGCGCCGCGGCAGTTCGTAAATTTCGACCATTTATTTCAAACGAACATTACGGGAGATCCGACCGTCGGATTCTCCTAAAACCAGAACCATTGGGTTCGTATCGAAAAGAGCTTTCTAACGAATATTAGAAATTTGAAATCTAACGGTTGGATTTGGAGGTACGTCCAAATCAAATTTGGAAAAGGTCGCTGTAAGTGCAGTTCGATGGCCGTTGATGGAAATCGACTGTACGGGCCTTGATAAAATTATTAAAAATAGTAATAATTTGTGTAAAATCATAAGAAATGATTTGGGAAAAATTGGGATGAAAAAATCCATATTTGAAAAGATAAAAATAGATTTTTATCGAAATAAACTAGTTTGAACTAAAATTAAACCCGTTTATTTTTAAATAAATAAATTGGATTTGAAACGGGTTTTAAATAGAATTAATTTGTGGGTTTATCGTGAACGGTGTTTTAAGTAACACTGGTTCTTTAACCCGATAATAAATAGAATGTGATTTGGGTTTATCGTGAACTGTGTTTTAAATGACATTATTTCTTTAACCCAGTAAAAGGAGTGTTAATGAATATGCAATTAGATTGAAATGTGAATTGATAATTTAAATTATCAAATTTGGAAAATGAGCGAGAATGGAGTATCACCAGTTTTTCTCCAAAGCGATAGTTAAATCTTTAATTAGATTTGAACGTAAAATGGTAATTAATTTTACGATAACACCGTGGTGTTAGATATGGAGTATTACCAGTTTTGCTTCATAGGATGAATAGGTTAGGATTGGGAAATAAAATAAATAATTACTCCGGTGTGGTTCGCTAATCTCGACTAGTTTGGAAAACCATAATTTGGTTTGAAATGACATCCAAAGGAAGATTAAAGGATAAACTTTAAAGAATTTATCTTGGATAAAATTAATGGGAACCTTTCCCTAAGAATTGAAATGTAGAAACTAGCTGTAGGTTAGTTAAGAAGAATGGTTTCCTGGGTATTGATCTGATGTTGGTTTCGGCCTTCGGGGTTAATATTTGGGAAATTGTTCTCTTGTTGATTTACGGGTAGTAGCTACTGAATTGGAATGAGGCGTATGTTGTGTTTGTGTAACATTTGTTTTAATATACGCGGGTTGTTCGGAAAGGCCGGGTTTATTCCCATTCTGAATAACCGATTCGACGATAAGTCGAAGATGATGACGGTGGTCGAAGACCGGAAGTCTTCACATCGTTTGGATAATTACTGACGATCCTGATTGGGCTGTACACCCAAGAGGATGGAAATAGTTGGTGGTCGTCCAGACGTACTTGGAGATCGATGGACATGCGAGGAAAGTGCCTCCGGTTTCGTTCAGACCCAGAACGAACTTGTAAATGGATTGTGTGTGTCTGACATTGGATTTTATTCTGTGTTGATTGACTTCTGTTAAATATATATCTGTTTGGCGGCGGAGAATTTATTCTCTTGCTTAACGCCCTTCTCTGAGACGTACGAGCTTAGAGGTTATATATCGATAGATATCAATCGCATGGCATGAATTGCCTGTGTGGCACGCTGAGTTGCATGGATCAAGGCTTCTGTTGAAAAGCAAAGTCTTGTGGTTGATGATCAAAGCACGGCCTACGTGGCAGCTTTGTGTACAGCGTGGATTCGCGAGCCTCACACCTCGGTATGAGTCAAAAACGGGATACGGACCGTTGGGAGAACACGACGTTTCTTTCTAGCTTTGGTGGTGTCAGTGACTTACCAGCCCTGACATTTATATACTTTTCACCTTTGTGGTTGTTGGAATGAGGCGCCTCGATATTAGGTTTGTAAGGACCAGGAAACGTGTGTTCAGGAATAATTAATCCTCAAACGTAAGAGAGGACCGGCCCAACCGATCCAAGTGGCTGCCCAGAGTGTGTAGTCCTGAGCATTTGCTAGAGTGTCTCGAAGCGGAGAGGAGCTTGCCCCTTGCCTCGACTCATGACGGAAATCCAATTTCCAATACGAGATATTTCGGCTTTATTTGTAGAGCCTAGTATGGCGACATAGTAGCATGGGATGCTATGCCGTCTATGATTGATATTTATGATTGAAATTGTTTTGACACTATACACTTATTATAGTATCAAATGATTTGTTTTTAAACGTACCAAGCATGTTTGGCTGTTATAAGGTAAAACCCTATCCTCCGGCTTGCGTTGCATTGTGTGATGGGACCTGGGTCTTATAATAGCTTCATTTTTCGAAAAAGCATTGCGCTGTTTATTCTATGCACTGGTATTCTTGGGAGGAAACCCGTTCCGTGTTATACGACGTGGTCCCATGAATTACTCTCTTTTAAAGTAAAGTTTTAAATAACTGTTTTAGTTCTCACACCAGTCACATGACTGACCTGGAGTTTATTGTTTTAACCTAAACTCTGGGTGCCCCTATTTTCGACACGGGCAGCTAGTAGTTTTGGTTTTGCAGATTTATATTCACAGGATCCTGATTTACAGCTGGAACGATGCTCGGAAAGCTATGTATCCGTGTATCACTTTCAGTTGTGTTTTGTATATTTTTCCGCTGCTATGTAATTTATTGTAATCTCTGATGTTTATCGAATGTAATTTATTCATTATACTCTGTATATTCTTGTATCTGATGGAATTGTTGTAATAACAATGAAATGTTCTTCCGTCTGCGTTCTGTTTTGTCTTGTCCTCACAGTAATTCGTTCTTTCTCATCTCTTCGGAGACCGGGGAAGTTCGGGTCGCTTCAGATGAGCGCTGAAACACGGTGAAGGTTTGGAAATAATGACAAAAGTGGGTTAAGCGATTATAAGGTAAGAAGATTTGTTTTCTTTGAAGTTAGCAAACAAAGCATGCATATGCTTCTAGTACGTTCTCTATATTGAACTATATCTGCTGATAATGTATTTAGAAATTGGGTTCCCTGAAAAGAAAATGCGTTTCAATTATCATTGTTTTGGTTGGCACCTAGGATGGTAGCATCAGCTGTAAATGGGTATTGAGGGAAGTCTGGAGGTTGGTCAGTTGGGATGATATTGAGGTTGTTGATTGGTTTGCTAAGAAGAGAACGTATGGAGGAGTTTGAGTGGTATGCTGGGGAGGGGTGGATTGTTTGATGGAGGGGGTATTTGCGAAAAAAAATATAAAAAAAGGAAAAAAAAGAAGGATAAAAGAACAATGGAGAATCGGGTTTGAGTAGTAGTAGTTTGAGTGCGTGTAGGGGTGACAGTTCAAAGATTTCGGTGGAGGAAGACTGTAATGGCCAGGTAAAATTTTAGTGGTGTTCCCTCATGTCTGATGGTTCATCCATAGTCCATACTATGGTGCTAATGAAAACTAAACGAGTGTGGCAAATTGGTGATCGAATTCAAAAGTCTGGATTAGAACCAGAACCGTATAATTACTACATGGCTTGACAGCACTAGTGAAGAGATGTTCAAGGGGCGGTTGCGACGCGAATAGGAAGCCTGATTAAAAGGGTAATTAACGTTTAAATAATTAAACTAATTTTATAATTAAGTAATAGTTATATAGATTATAAAATCATGGATGTTTAAAATTGTGTAACTTAGTCATATGTGAACAGAATCCCACGGAACCGGACATGCTGGGACCATAGTGCAAGGTCTACCTTGGGAAAACTGATTTCGTTGAAAATAAGGCTGTTGGAATTTTGTGATAAAATCAAACGCCTGTTTGGTTTTAAATGAAACCAAAGCAGAATCGTCAACTACAAATCAAGGTGAGTAAACTCACTAACTCTGCCTCGTTTATATTTTTATATAAACGAGTTTTTAAATTTATTTTTTTACTATGTGATGGTTGCTTGGTTGAATAGTTGATAAAATTGGTTGATATGATTACATCGTTGATCTATTGATGTGAAATAATATTATTGATGCTGATTAACATCTGTGGATGCAGGGAAACAGGTTGGAGGAATCCAACTGGATTCCTCAACATTTATATTACTGTTTTTATTCATTTGTCATATGATGTGTGGTATAACCTGTGATTGATCATGTGTGTTTGAATACCATTGGCCCAAGAATTTTGGGTATTTTAAATATTGTAAAATAAATAATTTTAAATGCAGAAGAGGAACTTGAGCTGTTAAGAGGGAAATTTATTTCCAAAATATAAATTAAATTCCGAATGGACTTGAAAGAAAGGAAAAAGGGATTTGTTTCAAATGGATAAACAATAAGTTTATTATAAACGACATTTTAAAAATGTTTATCATTGGATGGACTTGAAATATAAATTCAAAGTTTGAATTTATTGGGAAAAATGGAAATTGAAACCATTAATAGTTGGAATTGAACTTATCGGTTACAAAGGAAATTGTGAAAGTGATTTATATAGAAATAGAATATAAAAAAAAATGAGATTTTCTATGAAAAATTCTAATAGACGTTATAAATGGGAATTTGATTTGAAATATTATATAAAGTATAAGATCAAACGAATTTGATTATATATAAGAAATATATTTACAAATAAAGTGAATAATAGTTTAAAGCGAATATTTTTCAAATAAAATATCTTTAAGGGAAATTTAGTTTTAAAATATAATTGGAACTTGAATGAAAAAGGAAATGGATAATCGCTTTAACAAACGATGAGTTTTATTCCAACACTTGGAATATAGAATAAATTTGGATAATGTTTTGTAGTTTGAAATGGATAAAGGAGTTTGGTAATGATTTGAAAAATATGTTTATATAAGGATATAAGCTTATAGTTATGTTTTATAAATCAAATATTGAAAACATCGATTTTAGCGTTGTAGTTATAATAAATGTCTTGTAAATTTCTAGATAGCGATTTTAACGCTACCGTTATAATAAGTGTGGGTAAATTCTAGACAGCGATTTTAACGCTGCTATTATAAAAGATGTTTTATAAATCTAAACAACAATCTTAATGCTATTGCTATAATAAATGTTCTATAATGCTTGACAGCGATTGTAACGCTGTTGTCAAAAGAAATGTTTTATAAACCAAATATTTGGAGGCAACGATTATAACGCTACCGTTATAATCAATATTTTTATGTAAAGAAGATGTGTTCTTAGATCGAATCCGAGAGTCGCGTAGGCGATGGGTTGTTTAAATTTGTGATCTTTGACTATTTCAAAGTTGAAAATGATGTTCAATTAAGGTCTGAGAGGTAATTATACCCCAACTTGACTGACTTCATGATCGATGGAGGAATGGTTAAGGTTCGATGGTGAAACTTGGTTAAGCAATATGGTTAGCTAATAAATGATTAGTGAGTTGAGTTATAATAACGGTGTTTTATAACATCGCGTTAATTTGAAATGTTTTCCCAAATAAAATGAGAGATATTTTCTACGTATAGGAAATGAAATGAAATGGTCAAGAAGGAATTAAAAAAAGGGAATTGGAAATAATAATTGAATGAGAAATTAAATAAAAAGGGGCCTAGTGTTGTTTGTTGCTTGGTCGGTAGAATTTCCAATTGGAAATAGGACCATTGATTGTATCGATGTTTTCTTTGATAGTTAAATCACCGACTATCAAAGTTTTGATTTATTTTATACCTCCGTTGTCAATATGGAGAGGCCGGGATCAGATTTAATATCTGAAAACCGTTCTGTATTGGTATAAGCGATATGAATCATCTTATGATGAAAATAATTGAAGACGGAGTTATGCAAGGGCTATCCTGTTTACGGGATAGTGCCTTCGGTTTGTCCAGACCCAGGACAACTTGTATGGACGAGTGTCTGACAGAGTATTTCCAAAGGGGTTACGTACGTTGATTCCTTCAAACGTACGAAGTTGGTGGCATAGAAGGGGAACTTCTTTAGCCTAACAATCTGAGTATTTTTTTGTGGGAATCAACTAGTGATTTCCGATGGATCTGACGATGTGGCATTCAAAGTGAATGGTGGCCAGATGTTCTGGAAGATAATTAAAACCTCAAGCTTCACAACCCGGAATTTGACAAAACTCGGGCAGGCAGCATGGATATGTGGGTCGCACCCATTAGGATGTATAATCACCTATCTAGAGAAATTCCATTTGTTCTTTAATCTATCGATGCTATCCCTTTCGGAAGACGGTTGCTGATCCTAACCGTTGGTGATATACATTCGATACACGCAAGCGAAATGAGTGGTCGGTCATGTGAGGGCCAGGTTGCAAGACGTTCTTGTTGAACCCAGTGTATTCGTCTCTAGAGATACACTATCGGCAGGTGGTTCCATACCTTGTCATGTTGGAAATCCAATCTTCAATAAGCGCCCTGCTGTTTTTGATTTTATATTATATATGGAGCGTGAGATGCAAGCGTTCCGCTAGATTTTATTTATTTGATGTAGACATTATTATAATATCAATGGATTTGATATCAAAAATATTTTTGGTTATCGTAAGGTAAAAACCATCCGTATTTATGAGTGGATCGGTCTTACGATAATCATTTCTTTCGAAAGGATTTTGAAAGTTAAACAAATGGTTGGAGTTTACTCACACCAGTCCCATGACTGACCCAGAGTTTATTTTGTTTGTTTCCCCTAAAACTCTTGGGTGCCCAAATTTGTACGGGCAGTCAAGTAGTCAGAATTTTTCAGATTCACTTGGAGGAGCTCGAAGCAGGAGGCTTCACATGTTAGCTATAGACTATCATACTTCCACTGTGTACTATTTGTGTATCTGGAAACATGTGTTTATAACTGTTCCAGAGATAACCGTTGTGCTCTGATGATGGTATGTATATACAAATACTGATTTGTGTTTCAAAGTTTATGTTATCTAATATATTTTATTCGTTCCGCTGTAAGTTTGTGATCTTCGTTTTCTTCTATTCTAATATTTCTTTCTTTCTATTTCTCATCCTCTAACTTTATTCTTATAATGATTCGTATTTCTGTGTCGTTTGGGTTGGACGTGTGGTGTTATTAGTCGATCCAAAGGGTACGGAAATTCGGGCCATTACATTTGGTATCAGAGCTGAAGGTTGAGAAGTAACTTTGGCTCTGTGGCGTGACTCAATAGAGATGGGGTTAGTAATACCCTGGATTGAGTTTGAGTATATATATACGAGTGAGCATATTTGTAGATTTGATATAAAAATTGTTTTATATTGTGTTGACTGGTTTGTTGAGTGGTTTATGAATTCTGGTCGATACAGGATGTACAACTATATCGATAGGTGTTTCTAAACTCTCGAACGAAGCAATTCGATACAGTATTGTTTTAAAAGAGGGTAAATTAAATAATTTTTCCCAAAGACTATTTTAATATAAAGAAATAATTTTCTAGAATTATTGGTTGTTATTGTTATAATAATCAAATAAGATTATAATGTTTAGATAAGCGTATATATAATCAAATGAGATTTGTATAAGAATGGAATATACAAATAAACTGAATTACAATTGGATTCGGTTCAGAATTGGAATTTAAATCCTGGATATTTAGAAATATGTTCTAAACTATTTTCAAATGTAATATAGCATTATTTTGAAGGGATTTTGGAAATAGAATCGATCTGAATGGATTTTGAAAGGGATTAAGCACTGAAATCACTTCAGGGCCGAGAAAATAGTACTGATAATGGGTCGCGACATTATCGGTATTCATTTTCGAGTTCCTGAGTGACGGATTGCTACCATAGTGATTTGGGAATGAAAAATTTGTTTGAAAAGAACAGGATGTTTTAGAAATTCAAATGTTTTGAATTGAGTCGATTATAAATATATGTGATTTCAAACTTATTTGAAATAAAACCCGGAAGTTTGAATTCTAAAATTAAAATATTACTTATGAAGTGAAATAGAATGGAATGGTACAAATGAAATGAATTGAAATTTAACTTGAGTAAGGTTAAGTAAAGGTTGGATTGAACTAGTGATAATCTCAAAGAAAGTTGAATATGGAGTAAAAGAGAAATGTTTGAGATTTGAATTAGAGACTGAGAATGAACGAATCAGGAAATTGGTTAGTGAAATTAAAAATCAAAAGTTAGATTGATTTAAACCCTATTATAAATCGATGTATGTATGCTGAGCAGATATTGAATGGAAGCAAGTGCAAGAGATAGAATTTCGGCCCGACAAAAAGGTACATGTTTACAATATTATTTGAGTTTGATGGTTTTATGAGCCTATGGGGCAAGCCGCTTGGCTTTTTTATTTTCTTTTGGATTGGAGAAGGCCTAGAAAGGCGAGTTGTGGTTGTACCGATTGAGCCGTGCAGAGGAGATGCTGCCGAAATTTTTCAGAATTTAAAATGTTAGAAAATTTTCAGAATTTTTTTTTTGAAAATTTTCATTAGTAAGAATATATAAATATTTTAATTAAAATGAATTGGTCCAGTTAGACTGAAGTTAAGAAGTGAACAAAAAGGATTTTGGACCTAGTTAATAGGGTATTTGGCATTTTTTTTCCTACCTTAGCAATTTCGAGGATGAAATTATTTTAAGGGGGAAGGAATGTAACGACCCGAATTTTTATCCATTTAATTCTGAATATTTAAATTGGTTTAAATATTTTATTTTGAATTATATGTAGGAATTTATAACGAATTTATTTATAAACGAAGCTTGAACGTATAATTTATAATCTATTTGAAAACGAGTTTAAAATGGCACGGTAGTTTGAAATTTCGATTTCAAATTTCAAATGAATGTAAAGGATTCAAAATAAATCGGATTTTAACGAAACAAGAAATATTTGGATCTATTTGACAATATCTTTCAAACGAATATGAAAAATCCAGATTTCATAGCGGGAATAAAAAGTTATGTCCGAATCAAATATAGAAATAGTCGTTGTAGAATCGTTTATGGACCATAACGGTTTAGTTAATATAACTAGAGATTGGTTACGAATTTGGACAGGATTCTTTTGAGGCGTAGTTATAATTTAATTTTTAGAATTTTACTGTAATTTTTAATTAATTAAATAAGCAACTTTTTATTTGGAGTATTTTACATCCTATATCAATATTTTGGGGTTTCATAATATAAGTTAAACTACCGATATTATTATATCTTTGGGATCGTAGCGCATTGCTTGACATAACGATATTTTTATTTTTGTCCGTGTCGTCCTTAAATAAATGGAAGCTTGTAGAACATATACGTTATGGACTTTAAAGATCAATACATACCGTAGACACGACAATATACGTTCACCCCTCTAAGTACTTATTAATATTTCTTAAGCCGACATATACTCCTATTAGTTTTTAAGTCATCGTTCAGAATTTAATGAAACTAACGGATCAGCAAGGAAAAAAAACATGCTATCCAAACTATGGAAGCGTGCCTGCCAAGTTGTTTTAAGAACCGTGGGAGCCACGGTAATTAAAACCGTGGCCCTTACGCCACTTCTTCTTTAAATACCAGTATCATCAATTCATTCTTGCGTTTTCCCATTTCAGCACAATATTATTCCTTCTGAATCGAAAAAATTAAATCAAATTAATTTCTATAAAATTCATCGCTAATTTCGTTGAACTCGTGGTGTTTCGCTCTTCGTTCTAGTGGGATTCTTGAAGATCTCGATTGGTGTTGGGTAGCGTTGGGAATCGAGCTTTCAAGTTCGGTCTTCACGTGAGGCTTTCGAATTGTCTCCGCAGGTGGTGGCAAACTGGAGTTGAGGGAGGGGATTTGCATCAACTGAGAACGGGTAAGAGTGGGAAAGGTGATTTGGCCATGCATGTGTACTGTTAATGCCTGGTAAAAATAAAGTTTGTATCAATTGAGAGAAGGACAACGTGAAAAATGGTGGTTGAATTGGTGAGGGATGAGCGCTGAAACACGGTGAAGGTTTGGAAATAATGACAAAAGTGGGTTAAGCGATTATAAGGTAAGAAGATTTGTTTTCTTTGAAGTTAGCAAACAAAGCATGCATATGCTTCTAGTACGTTCTCTATATTGATCTATATCTGCTGATAATGCATTTAGAAATTGGGTTCCCTGAAAAGAAAAAAGAAAATGCGTTTCAATTATCATTGTTTTGGTTGGCACCTAGGATGGTAGCATCGGCAGTAAATGGGTATTGAGGGAAGTCTGGAGGTTGGTCAGTTGGGATGATATTGAGGTTGTTGATTGGTTTGCTAAGAAGAGAACGTATGGAGGAGTTTCAGTGGTATGCTGGGGAGGGGTGGATTGTTTGATGGAGGGGGATATTTGTGAAAAAAAAGAAATATTTAAAAAAAAGGAAAAAAAGGATAAAAGAACACTGGAGAATCGGGTTTGAGTAGTAGTAGTTTGAGTGCGTGTAAGGGTGACAGTTCAAAGATTTCGGTGGAGGAAGACTGTAATAGCCAGGTAAAATTTTAGTGGTGTTCCCTCCTGTCTGATGGTTCATCCATAGTCCATACTATGGTGCTAATGAAAACTAAACGAGTGTGTCAAATTGGTGATCGAATTCAAAATTCTGGATTAGAACCAGAATCGTATAATTACTACATGGCTTGACAGCACTAGTGAAGAGATGTTCAAGGGGCGGTTGCGACGCGAATAGGAGGCCTGATTAAAAGGGTAATTAACGTTTAAATAATTAAACTAATTTTATAATTAAGTAATAGTTATATAGATTATAAAATCATGGATGTTTAAAATTGTGCAACTTAGTCATATGTGAACAGAATCACACGGAACCGGACACGTTGGGACCGTAGTGACAAGGTCTACCTTGGGAAAACTGATTTCGTTGAAAACAAGGCTGTTGGAATTTTG
Source organism: Allium sativum (assembly GCA_030737875.1). Lineage (NCBI taxonomy): Eukaryota > Viridiplantae > Streptophyta > Magnoliopsida > Asparagales > Amaryllidaceae > Allium > Allium sativum. The sequence goes on from CM060924.1 coordinate 880,771,261, forward strand.
TGACAAAATCAAACGCCTGTTTGGTTTTAAATGAAACCAAAGCAGAATCGTCAACTGCAAATCAAGGTGAGTAAACTCACTAACTCTGCCTCATTTATATTTTTATATAAACGATTTTTTAAATTTATTTTTTTACTATGTGATGGTTTCTTGGTTGAATAGCTGATAAAATTGGTTGATATGATTACATCGTTGATCTATTGATGTGAAATAATATTATTGATACTGATTAACATCTGTGGATGCAGGGAAACAGGTTGGAGGGATCCAACTGGATTCCTCAACATTTATATTACTGTTTTTATTCATTTGTCATATGATGTGTGGTATAACCTGTGATTGATCATGTGTGTTTAAATACCATTGGCCCTAGAATTTTGGGTATTTTAAATATCGCAAAATAAATATTTTTAAATGTTGAAGAGGAACTTGAACTGTTAAGAGGGAAATTTATTTCCAAAATATAAATTAAATTCCGAATGGACTTGAAAGAAAGGAAAAAGGGATTTGTTTCAAATGGATAAACAATAAGTTTATTATAAACGACATTTTAAAAATGTTTATCATCGGATGGACTTGAAATATAAATTCAAAGTTTGAATTTATTGGGAAAAATGGAAATGGAAATTGAAACCATTAATAGTTGGATTTGAACTTATCGGTTACAAAGGAAATTGTGAAAGTGATTTATATAGAAATAGAATATAAAAAAAATGAGATTTTCTATGAAAAATTCTAATAGACGTTATAAATGGGAATTTGATTTGAAATATTATATAAAGTATAAGATCAAATGGATTTGATTATATATAAGAAATATATTTACGAATAAAGTGAATAATAGTTTAAAGCGAATATTTTTCAAATAAAATATCTTTAAGGGAAATTTAGTTTTAAAATATAATTGGAACTTGAATGAAAAAGGAAATGGATAATCGCTTTAAGAAACGATGAGTTTTATTCCAACACTTGGAATATAGAATAAATTTGGATAATGTTTTGTAGTTTGAAATGGATAAAGGAGTTTGGTAATGATTTGAAAAATATATTTATATAAGGATATAAGCTTATAGTTATGTTTTATAAATCAAATATTGAAAACATCGATTTTAGCGTTGTAGTTATAATAACGGTGTTTTATAACATCGCGTTAATTTGAAATGTTTTCCCAAATAAAATGAGAGATATTTTCTACGTATAGGAAATGAAATGAAATGGTCAAGAAGGAATTAAAAAAAGGGAATTGGAAATAATAATTGAATGAGAAATTAAATAAAAAGGGACCTAGTGTTGTTTGATGCTTGGTCGGTAGAATTTCCAATTGGAAATAGGACTATTGATTGTATGGATGTTTTCTTTGATAGCTAAATCACCGACTATCAAAGTTTTGATTTATTTTATACCTCCGTTGTGAATATGGAGAGGCCGGGATCAGATTTAATATCTGAAAACCGCTCTGTATTGGTATAAGCGATATGAATCATCTTATGATGAAAATAATTGAAGACGGAGTTATGCAAGGGCTATCCTGTTTACGGGATAGTGCCTTCGGTTTGTCCAGACCCAGGACAACTTGTATGGACGAGTGTCTGACAGATTATTTCCAAAGGGGTTACGTACGTTGATTCCTTCAAACGTACGAAGTTGGTGGCATAGAAGGGGAACTTCTTTAATCGGGCAGATGTTCTGGAAGATAATTAAAACCTCAAGCCTCACAACCCGGAATTTGACAAAAATCGGGCAGGCAGCATGGCTATGTGGGTCGCACCCATTAGGATGTATAATCACCTATCTAGAGAAATTCCATTTGTTCTTTAATCTATCGATGCTGTCCCTTTCGGGAGACGGTTGCTGATCCCAACCGTTGGTGATATACATTCGATACACGCAAGCGAAATGAGTGGTCGGTCATGTGAGGGTCGGGTTGCAAGACGTTCTTGTTGAACCCAGTGTATTCGTCTCTAGAGATACACTACCGGCAGGTGGTCCCATACCTTGTCATGTTGGAAATCCAATCTCCAATAAGCGCCCTGCGGTTTTTGATTTTATATTATATATGGAGCGTGAGATGCAAGCGTTCCGCTAGATTTTATTTATTTGATGTAGACATTATTATAATATCACTGGATTTGATATCAAAAATATTTTTGGTTATCGTAAGGTAAAAACCATCCGTATTTATGAGTGGATCGGTCTTACGATTATCATTTCTTTCGAAAGGATTTTGAAAGTTAAACAAATGGTTGGAGTTTACTCACACCAGTCCCATGACTGACCCAGAGTTTATTTTGTTTGTTTCCCCTAAAACTCTTGGGTGCCCAAATTTGTACGGGCAGTCAAGTAGTCGGGATTTTTCAGATTCACTTGGAGGAGCTCGAAGCAGGAGGCTTCACATGTTAGCTATAGACTATCATACTTCCGCTGTGTAATGTTTGTGTATCTGGAAACATGTGTTTATAACTGTTCCAGAGATAACCGTTGTGCTCTGATGATGGTATGTATATACAAATACTGATTTGTGTTTCAAAGTTTATGTTATCTAATATATTTTATTCGTTCCGCTGTGAGTTTGTGATCTTCGTTTTCTTCTATTCTAATATTTCTTTCTTCCTATTTCTCATCCTCTAACTTTATTCTTATAATGATTCGTATTTCTGTGTCTTTTGGGTTGGACGTGTGGTGTTATTAGTCGATCCAAAGGGTACGGAAATTCGGGCCATTACATTCAGTTAGTTGCTAAATTTCACATTCATAGGGATAGGTTCCCATTAATTTTATCAAAGATAAATTCCTTAAATTTATTCTTTAATCTTCTGTTGAATATCAATTCAAACCAAATTATGGTTTATCCAAACTAGCCGGGATTAACGAACCTTACCGAAGTAATCATTTGTTTTAATTTCCCAATCCCAACCTATTCATCCCATGAAGTAAAACTGGTAATACTTTATATCTAACACCACGGTGTTATCGGTAAATTCAATTACCATTTCACGTTCAAATGTAATTAAAGATTTTACTATCGCCTGGAGCAAAACTGGTGATACTCCATTCTCGATCTTTTCAATCTAATTAAAGATTCATTAAAACTCCCCTTAGTTTTAATCTTTAACTGGGTTAAAGAACCGATGTCATTTAAAACACGGTTCACGATAAACCCCAAAATCACATCGCATTTCAATCAGTCCCTAACCGTAAATTAGTAAGAGGACAGTTCCCTATAATATTAACCCCGAAGGCCGAAACCAACATCAGATCACTATCCAAGAAACCCTCCAACTTAACTGATCCCCAGTTAGTTCCTAATTTTCTTAACTCCATTTGGGTTTAAGAATAGTATTATTAAAGATACCGTTCACGACAACCCAAAATCCCATTTGATATTAAACAAAAGGCTCTGAATAGAAAATATATCGGCTTATATTCAATATCAACTTATGAAACCAACAAATATCGTATTGGAAATAACGATATAAATATATCTTTCAAATTTCCACAACAACATCTGTATAATCACGAAATCCAACATCGAACTATTCCGAAGTCAATTAAAATCCATTCCAATTCAATTATTGGAAATTCTGGTTATTTTCAAAACCATTTCAAATCCAATTTATTTATTTTAAAAATAAATAAATTATTATTCTAGTTCAAAACTAGTTCATTTCGATAAAAATCTACTTTTATCTTTTCAAATATGGAGTTTTTCATCCCAATTCTTCCCAAATCATTTCTTATGATTTTACACAAATTAATACTATTTTTAATAATTTTATCAAGGCCCGTACAGTCGATTTCCATCAACGGCCATCGAACTGCACTTACAGCGACCTATTCCAAATTTGATTTGGACATAATTCCAAATACAACTATTAGATTTCTAATTTCTTGCCTTCGTTAGAAAGCTCTTTTCGATACGAACCCAACGATTCCGGTTCAGGAGAATCCGACGGTCGGATCTCCCATAATGTCCACTCAAAGTCAATGATCGAAATTCACGAACTGCCGCAGCGCGGCGCGTTCTATTCAAGCCCTTATATTATATATATATAATATATATAATATATATTTCGTCAATTTCCTTTCAAAATGTATTTTATAAATCGTTTTAAATTCGTTTTCAAAATGATTTCAACTTCGTATTCAATTTCTAATCAGAACTGAATATTCCATATCATTAATCTATAAATGATAATATTTTCAAAACGTTATATTTTGAATCACTTCCTTTTCTATATTCATTATAAAACGAATATAATCGATATAAATATCGTTCACGTCAAAATGGCGCACATCTAACCAACACGGCTTTATATATTTTAATAACTTTGTTATTCTATTCAACAAATGAATATTCTCTTCAACACATGAATATTATTTTTCTATTCAACACATGAATATTTATATTTCTAATTTTCCAAATTGGAATGAGGCCCAATCAATTACCATATAACGTCAATTATATGGATTCCCTACAGCACATGTATATAACAGCAACGATAAATAATCAACCATCATCCAGAGTGCTCCACACAACTGCATAAGCATTAAATATCATAATTAACGCTTACACAGCCTGTCAACCCATCGATTGACATACAACTAAACACTCGGGATTAGTGTACATCAAATATCATCCCAATACCCGTGTGGGGTTTCAAATCAACAAACATAGATTATTTTATTTGTGCAGTTGGGCGATGTGTGAAATTTATCATCCCAATCAATATCAGTCAAATCAGTGTATATAAACAAATCGTCTGATTTGTTTATTACTATTTATTTTATATACACGTTAAAAATCATATCTTCAACTATAAAATATTTTCCACTATAAAATATTTTTTTTCATTCCACATCACACAATCAAATTCCACAACAACAATCAAACAAACAAGTTATCCATGGTCTGTGGACGACAGGTGTCGAGTGCTACTAAACACCATCTGCATCCTAGTATATATTTCAAACTAGAAATAAATTAAAGGTGAGGAGTTCTCACCGAGGGTTCCACTCCGCCGTGCTTTACTGTTGAATTGCTGAACCGTCTGGATCTGTTTAAAATTCCAATGCAGTCCTTTTCACGCTGTTCATAATAAAAATTATATTTTTGTTGCTTCATTCCAATAAATAAAAATCATATTTTTATTTCTACTTCATGTATAAAGATCGAATTTTTATATCCTCGCTATAAAAATCACATTTTATCTCAACATATATATAATAAAAATCAGATTTTTGTTTCGTTCAAAAAAAAAGCAATGCAAATTTCAATGGCGACAGCGCCGCTCCTTTTTTTGGCGACAGATCTGGTTCGCGCTTCTCCCATATCCGTCTGAATCTCCTTCGTCTCTCTCACTCTTCTTCCGATCAACCTTCATCTGCTATGCCAAAAAACAAGAACAGGAAGAGATTTGCGTCTCTTTCCCCAAATTCTAGCACCAGATCTGGTCGAAAATACCAAAGCAAAATCGCGACTTCGATTGCCTCAGAATCGTCTGACGCTGATTATTCAACTGATTCGATGGTTTCTCCTTCTAGACTGCAGTCTAACAATCCCCTGGAAGTGCTAATGCAGGAAATTCCTTCTGTGCCTCAGTCGGCTGCTGCTGCGACTGGGTCATCGCCTGTCACCTCGCTGCTGTCCTTTGCTCCTTCAGAATGGCCAGATATCGATGGTAATGTCCTTCGGGACTTGGTTATGGGGGAGGTGGCTAATACGCAGGAAAATAGTGAATCGAATGGTACTGTGAGGTCAGTTGTAGTTACGCATCCTGTTGTAGTTCATGCTTTCAATCTTGTGCCGAGCCATGCTAATCGTAGTAAGCCTAAATGCACACCTCCTATTTGTAACAATACCAAATCAGGTAAGGTCCCTCTGCCTGCTACTGCACAATGGAAGTCTCTCTTTGGCACTCTTCCCAACAATGCTGGTGATTTTCAGCCAATTGTTTTTGACATTCACCTAACTGAAAACCGATCTACTCCACCTTTAATTGTTCTGAACGAGGCTGTGAATTTCTGGAAGGACCATGTAGTGGGCTTTTTCTTGGATTCAAAAATGCCGACCTTCGATATGAGGGATGCATGTAGATCTGCGTGGCGTATTAGGGATGACATACATATATCTGTTGTGAATGGTATGTTTTATGTTAAATTCACTTCAAATGAGGAGAAGCTGAGAGTGTTAGAAGCGATCCCTGCAATTATAAGAGGAAAACCGTTCATTGTTACTAAATGGAATCCGTCAGTGGATAAAGCAAAAGACCAAGTTCTTTCTATACCGGTTTGGGTCGAGTTTACGAATGTTCCTTCTGTTTTACAGCCCCTTATTGGCCTTAACTGGTTGGCATGTCACATTGGTAAGCTATCGTGTTTTGATGCTAACACGGTAGCGAGGCGGAACCTTGTATTTGCTAGAGCTCTAATTGAAGTTACCCCTGGTAAACCCCTTCCCGTTGAGCTGAAGGTAAGCATAGAAGGACATGATTACATTGTTGATGTAGCTTATAAATGGAAACCGGATATTTGTGATTCATGTAAGTCATTCGATCACGCCACACAGACATGTAAGGTTCCTGCTGATAGGCCTTGCCCTGAGAAGATCCCACTTCCTAGACCTCCTCCTAGTAAGTGGGTGCCCAAAGAAAAAAATCCCGAAGTGCGTAAAGAGGTAATAGCGGTATCTGAAATATGTTGGGTAGATGAAGAGAATGTGTAATGACCCGCATTTGCCCGAGGTATTTTAGTTAATTTATTTAATTATATAAATAGTGATTTAGGGAATTAAATCGTCGTTAATTAAATTATAGTGAATATTTAATTAAATTAAATAATTAAATAATATATTTAATTCAGAAATAATCAAAATATTGGAAATCACAATATTCTGTGAACGGGGTCGTCCCTTAGATTTAATTCAGCTTAGAGTTGAATTATATTGACAAATATATTCAATCGACGTCAGTTTGAACGTAGAATTTTAATATAATTAAAATAGAGCTTGAAATGGCGCTGCAGTTCGCGATTTGGCGATTTGAACTTCAACTGAATGTACAGGATTCGTTTTAAGCCGGATTTCTGTGAAACAAGGAACGTGTGGAGCTGGTGGAGTATATCTTTCTAGTGGAAGAGAAAAATCGGGATTTCGTCGTGTAGATTGTAAGTTATGTCCAAATCAAATTTCAGAAAAGTCGCTGTGGAATTCCTTTATAATTTGCAACGCTTTATTTACGTTATAAAAGGATTTTCGATATAAAACTGAATATCGATAAATCTAAAATCTTAAATATCAAACGGTAAATTCTGATATGATATTCTGGAGCTGTAAGATATCATATGTGAAGATATACGATAATATAAATTTATTTATATTTAATTTAATAATATTTAAATATATTTATATATTTAAAAGGGTCATCCAAAGCTTTAAAAATAGCCACTTTTGCAAACGAAGTCGGAATTCGACGAAACTAATTTCATTGGATCCGCAATGTCAAATAGTTGTTAGATTTCCAGTTTCGTGATTTTTAGAGTCACTGTGTGGCCGTACGGATTATTAGAGTGAAAAACAGTCAGTATTTTGAAGGTTTAAAATACGCTGTGTGAGCATACGGAGTCGGAATTCGACGAAACCAGTTTTGTTGGGACCGTAATGTCAAACTCTAGCTACATGTCAATTTTCGTGATTTTTAGGTATTGTGTGTGAGCACACGGATTTTTAGAAAGCAAAATGAATATAGAAATGAGAATATACCGGGAATATTCCTTATATAAAATATCTAGATATTTTTCTAACATTATAAATACCCCCACAAACCTATCCTAAACCCTAATTTCATTTTTCTTGGTCAAATCTTTCGGCCGTCGGTATTTTTCCACCCTCAAGAGAAAACCGAGACTTTGAAAAATGAAATCAAATGAAATAAAATCCTATAAATCTCTAAACTAATATAGTTGAGTTCGCTGAAGCATCCTCTTGAAGCTCGTATACCTGTTATTGAGTTCGAACAATTTTAGTTCGATGTCATTATTTCCAGCGAAGGCCTTTGAGTACCTAGGGTTCGATGTATATGAAGTTTGGAGCATCGATCCTTGGTTTGAGCATCGAAATCGAATTCGTGGTGAAGAGCAGCTCCTGTTGTGAAATTTTGGGGGCGTTTCATGCCAATTTAGTTCGGTCGTCTGTTAAGGGGGCGTCGGTTTGTATGATGTCGCATTGGAGGAGGGGCGACCGAGTTGAACACAAAGGGGATGGTTGTGAAGAGCACGAGTTGAGGAGGAGATTGAATCCCGTTTTGCTGGGTACGGTGGAGTGTAGGAGGAAGGAAGTAGGATCAAACATTGGGAAATCGTGAATGAGGGAGGAGCAGGTTACGGCCTGGTCATTGGGAAGAAGGATGGTTCGGTTTGGGCTGGTAGTGGGCGAATGGGCCAAGGTAATTTTGTGAAGGCCCAAAGTAAATAAATAGTTAAGTTTATTTTAAATTTAAATTAGTTCAAACTTTGAAAAGCAATATCTCGGTCATACATAATCAGATTGACGAACCGTAAGTTGCGTTGGGATCGTATGGACGAGAGCAACACAATGAGACTGACTGGGAGTGGATTCAAACTCATTTGGATTTACGGCGAAATAAATTGTTTGATTCAAATCAAATAACAGTTTATCGTTCTTTAACGATGAACTGCAAATGTGAGTAAAACTCACCAACTCTGAACAGTTATATTTTTATGTATTTTTAGAACTGTTAATCATCTGTTGATTGCTGTGTGTTGGTTGATTGATTGAACTACTAGTCAGTTAGTGAAATTTTTATATATATATATATATATATGTAATTTTATATATATATATATAAATCATTAAATATTTATATATTTATTCTGCTATCAGAATAATTTATATTGAACTGAAAGTGATGATAATCATATTGTGTAACATCTGTGGATGCAGGGAGACAGGTTGGAGGAATCCGACTGGATTCCTCAACAGTTATTTCATTGTTTTTCATATATTGTTATATGATGTGATATAAAATCTGTGGGCGATTATATGTGCTTGGACGATATTGAACATCATGATTTGATATGATTGAATACCATAGCATACCGAAATGTTGATAAGGGGATTTTCAAAGTGATATTGAAAATAGAATATTTATAAAATGGGATATTTATAAATAAAAGATATTTTTAAAGTTGAATATTTATAAATAAGAAATGTTTATAAATTGGAATATTTATAAATAGGAGATATTCAAAAAGGAAATAATTACAAACCATTTTCTTTTTTGGAAAGGCCTGTGTGGCGGGTTTGGGGATTTTCCCGATGCTCCCGTTACAAAGGAGGTTATGGCGAATTTTTCAAAGAATTTAAGGAGTTAGAATATTTCAAGAATAAATTTGAAAAGGAAATATTTGTAAACCATTCACAAATAGAACTGAAAAGGAAACGTTATAAAAAGGAAATCATTTTTAAAGTGTAGAACCGTTATTTAAAAGTAAATCTTTTCAAATGAATAAAATGTTGTTAAAAAGGAAATCTTTATAAAGTGAATAAAGTAAATCGAATGTGGTATTCGAAAGGAGTTAAATCGAATATGGTATTCGAAAGGAGTTAAATCGAATATGGTATTCGAAAGGAGTTAAATCGAATATAGTATTCGAAGGGAGTAAATCGAATATGGTATTCGAAAGTTAGTAAAACGAATATGCTATTCGAAAGGGGTTAGTCGAGTCGAGTTAGTTGAATAGAGTTAACTAGTTCAGTAGAGTTAACCAGTTCAGTAGAGTTAACCAGTTCAGTAGAGTTAACCAGTTCAATAGAGTTAACCAGTGAGTTAAGTAAGTCAAGTTAACCAGTTAGGTTAAGTAAGTCAAGTTAGCTAGTTGGGTTAAGCAAGTCAAGTTAACCAGTGAGTTAAGTAAGTCAAGTTAACCAGTGAGTTAAGTAAGTCAAGTTAACCAGTGAGTTAAGTAAGTCAAGTTAACCAGTTGGGTTAAGTAAGTCAAGTTAACCAGTGAGTTAAGCAAGTCAAGTTAACCAGTGAGTTAAGTAAGTCAAGTTAACCAGTGAGTTAAGTAAGTCAAGTTAACCAGTTGAGTCAAGTAAGTCGAGTTGATCGAGGTAGAGTTACTCAGTTAGAATTAATCGATTAGAGTTAAAACGAACTAGAGTTAATCAAATATAGTTATTTGAGACAGAGTTAGTCAAACATAGTATTCAGGGTAAGTTGCCATCTCGTACGACTGCTAGCGTAATTCGCAGCGCTGTAAATAGCCTAAGGCGGTCGGATGTTGCCTAAGGGAATCATGCGTAACCATTGTGATCGTTGCGATCTAGAGTCAAGCGAATGGAGTTAAATCGAATCTAGTTATTCGATAGGAGTTAATCAAGATGAGTTAAATAAGTTAAGTTAATCGAATCTAGTTATTCGATAGGAGTTAATCAAGATGAGTTAAATAAGTTAAGTTAATCGAATCTAGTTATTAGATAGGAGTTAATCAAGATGAGTTAAATAAGTTAAGTTGATCGAATCTAGTTATTCGATAGGAGTTAATCAAGATGAGTTAAATAAGTTAAGTTGATCGAATCTAGTTATTCGATAGGAGTTAATCAAGATGAGTTAAATAAGTTAAGTTGATCGAATCTAGTCATTCGATAGGAGTTAATCAAGTTAAGTTAAATAAGTTAAGTTAATCGAATCTAGTTATTTGAGAGGAGGTTATCGAATATAGTTTATTCGAAGGAGTTATCAATTATTAGTTATTCGAAGTGAGTTAATCGAATATTGGTTATTCGAAAAGGGGAGTTATCAAATCGAATAGATTAAAGGAGTAATCGAATATAGTTTATTCGAGTAGAGTTAGAGGAGTTATCGAATATAGTTTATTCGACAGGAGTTAAGTGAATAGTTAGATTAATTAAAGTGAATTAGTTAAGTTAAACTAAGTGAATTAGTTAAGTGAATTGGTTAAGTTAACCAAAGTGAATTTGTCGAGTTAATCAAAGTGATTAGTTCAGTTAATCGAGTTGAATTTGTCAGTCGAGTTAATAGTCAAACCAAGTAAAACCAGTTAGAGTTAATTAATTAAGGTTGACCAGTTAGAGTTAATCAATCAGAGTTAATCAAATAGAGTTAAGTAAAATTAGAACTGACTAGAGATTAGTAAATTGAATGGTTTTCTAAGTGTCTATCTGATGTTGGTTTCGGCCTTCGGGATTTATACTGTAATGGCGCGTTTTGTAAGGTATAATAATTAATTTATTTAATTATTTAAATAACGATTAAATAAACGACAGTTGAACGTATAGTTTATAATATAATTATAAACGAGCTCGAAATGGCGCTGCAGTTCGCTATTTGGCAATTCGAACTTCAACTGAATGTACAGGATTCGTTTTAAATCAGATTTCTGTGAAACAAGAAACGTGTGGAGCTGGTGGAGTATATCTTTCTAGTGGAAGAGAAAAATCGGGATTTCGTCGTGTAGATTTTGAGATGTGTCCAAATCAAATTTTAAAATAGTCGCTATAGAATCGTTTATCGACCGTAACGGATTATTCGATATAACTAGAAATCGGATTTGAATTTAGACAAGGTTCTTTTGAGACATAACAATAATTTAATTTTTAGAATTTTACTATAATTTTTAATTAATTAAATAAGCAACTTTTTATTTGAAGTATTTCGCACCCGGAAATCAAGATTTTGAAGTTTCAAAATATGAGTTAATCTACCGGTATTATTATACTTTTGGGATCATGGCACCAAGCTCGATACAATGGTATCTTTATTTCTGTCCGTACGTGAATGGAATTTAGGTAACATGGTATGTTAAAAACCCAACAAATCAACCGGACTTGTTTCTATTTCAAGTGTAAATTTCATTGTTTATATGTGTACGATAAATATTGCTAATAACTTTTTCAAAACAAGCCAAGAGGAGCTAAACTTTTAAACAGTCAATAGCATGAATTGTGGACAATTAAGGCCAATTGTATTCGAGTATAACTAAAGCTACTCACTCAATATAATATAAAGGCTTCCTCCTCTGCTAAGTTATACGTACTTCCATCCCTATGTGAACATGTGAAGGCAACACGTGAAGAATTCATAACCAAGAAAGGAACTGTACCCCTACGTGGCAGAACCTACCCCAAGCAAAAACAAGAACCAACGTGCCAGTGTATAAACCAAAAACGTACTACTATAAATAGCCTATCCCCAAACCCTTAAAACAAAATTCACAAATACGTTCAGCTCAAACAAAAAGGAGCCGCCACATCAAACTTTCGAACAACAGAAATTTCATCCCTTTCTCTCGCCTTTTCTCATCAAATTCCCGCAAAAATCAATGAAGTCTTCAACAACAGCTATGCTTAGCTTGTCAAGAGCTTTGTTTGACTGACCATGATCAGATAATACTAGCTGTAGCCGCCGGAAACTTGTCTCGAAGCTGCAGCGGTTTTAAGCATTTTGCCAACGACGGGAAACATATGGCGAGGCGCGGATTCTATCGAAGGTCGGGAAGGTCAGGCCGCTTGATTTGGTGAAGTCAGATGAACTCTGGGAGGAGCAAAGGGCGGCGGTGACATACTGAATAAAGGCATGGGTTATCGTGATTAGAAGTTGGAAGGGGGTGTTTATGCGTATTTTCTGGAGCGAAGTGGTTTAGTTGGGGGACTTGCGAGACAGGAAGGAAGAGCGAGTGGTTTAAAACAACCATGAAGGAGGAAAAGGATTTTGTATGGAGATGGCATGATAAAGCAAAAGGGGAGACGCTGGGTAAACTTTTGGTAGAAGAGGAAGTACAGGTTGTCGTGGGCTTTACATATACAAATGGGCCGAAAGAAAATAAGGTGCAGAACTGAATAGTTAAGGAAGCTTTAGTACAAATGGATATGGTTGAATCCTTATTGCAACAGGCCGACGTGTCAATGAGGGTAAAGCCCAAATTATTTAGTTTAAATATAAACAATACCATATTAACTTGTTAATATCGTAACCTGAGCGTACGTCATCGGAATTTAGTAAAACATGATCCGTTGGGATCGTATGGACGAGGGCAACACCATGGAACCGACCGGGAGTGGATCAGAGACAGTTACAATTTATGACGAAATAAATTGTCTGTCGCAATCAAATAACGCAAACCGTTATTTAACGACGATCGTCCAATGTGAGTAAATCTCACTAACTCTGAACAGTTTATAATTTCATGTTGTATTGTTAGAACTGTTAAAATTGTCTGTTTGACTGTGTGTTGATTGTTTGATTGAACTGCTAGTCAGTTAGTTAAATTTCTATATTGATTCTGTTTAACAGAATACATCATATGGAACTGAAAGTGATGTTATCTATATTGTCTAACATCTGTGATGCAGGGAAACAGGTTGGAGGAATCCGACTGGATTCCTCAACATTTATTTTACCGTTTTTCATATATTGTGATATATGATGTGTTATGAAATCTGTTATTGATTTCATATGTTTGAATGATACCAATCATTGTTATACGACACGGTAAACACCGTAAGTGATACTAGAATGTAAAAAGGAAATTTTCAATGTTTATATTGAAAATAAATCTTATTTATAAAATCGATAGGATTTTATAAAATGAAAACATTTATTTATTTGGGAAATAAATAAAAGAACATTTATTTAGATTATAAATAAATGGAATAAAGGAATATTTATTTAGGGAATAAATAAAGGAACACTTGTTCGGAAAATAAATAGAATTATACAAGGATAGATTTAAACACGTGCTTCGCACACGGTATAACACGATATAGATTTAAATGAGATATGAAATAGGAAATCTGTTTTAAACAGATAAATTGAAGTAGATTAATTTATAACTAATGTTTTATAAATTAAATAAATTATTTATCGTTGATAAATGGGATATATATAAGTCTGGACTTATATAGAGAAGTAGAAACGTTATTAAAAGGATATTTATAAAGTGAAGAACCATTACTAAAAGTAAATCTTTATAAATAGATAAACGTTGTAAAAAGTAAATCTTTATCAATGGATAAACGTTGTAAAAAGGAAATCTTTTGAAATGAATAAACGTTAATAAAAGGAGTTAATCGAATTAGTTATTCGAAATAAGTTATTCGAATTAGATATTTGAATAGAGTTAAACACATTAGAGTGATTCGAATTACTTATTCGAATAGAGTTAAAACAAAGTAATTTGTTAGGATAACCAAAGCAAGTTAGTCGAGTTAATCAAAGTAATTGGTTAAGTTAACCAAAGTAAATTAGTTAAGATAAACTAAGCGGTTAATCGATGTGAATTAGTTAAGTTAAACTAATTGGTTAATCAAAGTGAATTAGCTGAGTTAAACTAAGTAAATCGGCTAGAGTAAATCAACGTGAATTAACTAAGTTAAACTAAGTGGATTAGTTCAGTTAATCAAGACAAGTAAATCAAGTTAGGTTAAACCATTTGAGTTAACCAGTTAAAGTTTACCAATTAAAGATAAACAGTTAGAGTTGACCAGTTAAAGTTGACCAGTTAAAGTTGACCAGTTAGAGTTGACCAGTTAGAGTTATCCAAGTGGAGTTAATCGAGTAGAGTTGCCGAATATCACTTATTCGAAGTAGAGTTATCGAATATAGTACATTCGAGGGAAGAGTAATCGAATATAGTTTATTCGAGTGGAGAAATCAAATGTGATTCATTTGAGAAGACTTATCGAATATTATTTATTCGAAGAGTAGTTATCGAATATTGGTTATTCGAAGTTAGTTAATCCAAAGGAGTTATTCGAAGTTAGTTAATCCAAAGGAGTTATTCGAAGGTAGTTAATCCAAAGGAGTATTCGAAGTTAGTTAATCCAAAGGAGTTATTCGAAGTTAGTTAATCCAAAGGAGTATTCGAAGTTAGTTAATCCAAAGGAGTTATTCGAAGTTAGTTAATCAAAAGGAGTTATTCGAAGTTAGTTAATCCAAAGGAGTTATTCGAAGAGTTAATCCAAAGGAGTTATTCGAAGAGTTAATCCAAAGGAGTTAGACGAAGAGTTAATCGAATATAGTTATTCGAAAGAAAGTGTTAATCGAATATAGTTTATTCGAGTAAAGTTAAAAGAGTTAATCGAATATAATTTATTCGAGTAGAGTTAGAGAAGTTAAATCGAATTTAGTTATTCGAAAGGAGTTAATCAATTTGAGTTAAGTTAATCGATTTGAATTAAGTTGAATCGAAATGGAGTAAATCGATTAGAATTAAGTTAATCGAGTTAGAGTAAATCGAATATTGGTTATTCGAAGGTAAGTTATTCGAATTAGTTATTCGAAGGAGTTAATCAAATGAGTTGATCCAAAGGAGTTAGTCGAATATTAGTTATTCGAATAGAGTTAAAGGAGTTATCGAGTTTAGTTTGATCGAAAGGAGTTATCGATTAGTAAATCGAAAGGAGATTTTCGAATATAGCATATTCGAAAGAAAGAGATCGAATATTGTTTATTCGAAAGAGAGAGATTTCGAATATGAGTTATTCGAAGAGAGATAATCAAATATAGGTTATTCGAAGAAGAGTTAATCAAATAGAGATTACTCGAAAAGAGAGTTATACGTCGAATTCGATTATAGCGAATTCGGGAAAGTACTATTTACTTTCCAGGGTTTAAATCAAGATTTAGTTATTGAGTTAGAAATTAGGTGTCTGTTAAATTATTCGAGTTAGGAAATAAAATACATAGGGGTAGAAATTATAACGTTATAGTTATAATCAAACACTGTCATATAAGAAGTGGATTCGTAACCTGAATCCGAGAATTTGCGTAAACAGATGATCGGAAAAAGTGAGTGACGAGCTTCATCTATTTCACAGTAAAGGACGTTGTTCAATTAAGGTCTAAGAGGTAATTATACCCCAACTTGATTGACTTCAGAATTGACAAAGGAATAGTTGTGGTTCGATCTAAAAGGTTGATTAGAAATAAAGTTAAGGAATAAGCGATAAATGGATTAAGCGAAACGATGTTTTATACAACGTTCATTTGAAATCCGTAAATGAGTTTTGGAAACGTTTTCCAAATATAGTCAGATATGTTTTCTAAACATAGAAAATGAAATGTTTTCATGATAAGAATTTAAGAAATAGAGTTAAGCAAATTCAGAAACTGACTGGAGAGGGTAAGTTAAACGGTTTTCTAAGTGACGATCTGATGTTGGTTTCGACCTTCAGGATGGATACTTAGAGAATTGTTCTCATACTAGTTACAGTTAGGGACTGATAGTTGCGGAATAATAGTGATGTGAAAATAAGCTATGGAAATGTTTTCCAATGATTAATAACATATATTTTCTAAATATATGAAATAAGGAAATATGAACATATGATGATTGATCGATCGAATTCCCATTTGGAAATAAGATCGTTGTTTGTACACCGACATGTTTTCATTTGATAGTTAAATCACAGACTATCAAAGTTTTTACCATTTTAACGTTGTTAATATGGAGAGACCGGTTGGATTATTATCCAAAGAACCACTCTGTATTGGCATAAGCGTTGCGAGCAATATATGCCAAAGACAATTGAAGACGGAGTAAAGTGCAAGGGCTGTTGTATAAGTCTTAGATAACAATGACTAAGATGGATATACTGAATAGTGCCTTCAGTTTGTCCAGTCCCAGGACAATGTATATGGAAGAAGGTCTGACAGAGTATATCAATGGATCGCGTAAGTTGATCTGTTCAAACGTATTCACGTTTGGTGGCGGAGGAATTCGTTTCTCTTAGCTGTATACCCGTGTTATTTTTAAATAAGTCAATTTGTGATTTGGCGGGTATGACGATGTGGCATTCAAAGTGAATGGTGATCAGATGTTCTGAAGATAGACGTAGCTTCTAGCCTCACACCAGGAAGTAACAAAAGTTGGGCTAGGCAGCATGGCTAGTTGGGTCATCCCCAAGCAGGGTGTATTGTCACCGATCTAGTGAATATCCATATTTATACTTCTTTTTGATTCTGTATCTTCGGATGACGGTTTGATGGCCTATAACCGTGGTGGCAATATATTCGCGACACTCAAGCTGAATGAGTGAGCGGTCATGTGTGGCCGGGTTGCAAGACGTTCTTGTTGAACCCTGAGTGTATCACCTCTAGAGTACACTATTTAGAAGGTGCTCCCATACCTTGTCTGTTGGAATCCATTCTTCGATAAGCGCCCTACGGTTTATGATTTTATACTATGTATGTAGAACGTGAGATGCAAGCGTTTCTGCTAGATTGATACCTATTTTGTACTTAGACATTATTATAATATCACAATGATATTGCTTGTCAAAGTTGTTCAGATACTCATAAGGGAAAAACCCGTTCCGTATTCACGGCGTGGTCTTATGAGATATCCTATACCTGTTTTAAACTATTTTACTCATACCAGTCCCATGACTGACCCGGAGTTTACTTTGTTGTTTTCCCTAAACTCTTGGGTGCCTAAATTTGTACGGCAGTCAAGTAGTCGGGATTTACAGATATACTTGGAGAGCTTGGAGCAGGAGGCTGCAAGATTTTATAGCTATAGTTATTTCCGCTGTGTTGTAAGTGTTGTACTCTGATAAGTGCTATTGTAAATATATAACTGTTTACTGCAAAGCTATGTTATATATTATATGTTATTCGTTCCGCTGTGAGATTCGTGTTACTCTGATGATTCTGATGTTCTTCTTCTTCTATTCTATTAGTTCTATCTTTTCTTTCTCACCTTCTAAATTCTTTCACTAACGTCTCGGGATTTCCGACTCTCGAGGAGTCGGAAATTTCCAGCCGTTACAGTTGGTATCAGAGCTTAAGTTAAGTGATTACCTTGGCTCTGTGGCATAACTCGATAGAGATGGGATTAGTAATATCCTAGATTGAGTTTGAGTGTATATATATGAGCGCGTAATTATTATTCAATATAAAATGGTTTTATATTGTGGAGACTCATTGGTTGAGTGGCTTATGAATTCTGGTCGATCAGTTGATCCACTGTATCGATAAGGGTTACTAAACACTCGAATACGATGAACCGTCATGGTATGTTTTGAAAGAGGGTAAATGAAATAATTTTTCCCAAAATATATTTGTTTATAAAAGAAATATATATCTTGAAATTTATTATAGTATATTGGTTGTGTTGATTGTTATTATAATCGAATAAGATTATAAAAGGGTGAAATGGTTATAAATGACCAATCAGAATTCATATGAATGTAATATATGAAATAGTTTGAATTAAATATGAATTTAAATCAGATTTGGAATTAAAATACGGAAATTTTAAGTTCCTGGGAGATTTGAAAATGTTTTTCAAATTGAAAATGATATAGTATTGAACTCACTTCGATAGCTGGAAAATAGATTTTGATGATGAATCTAGACATCATCAGTGTTCATTTTCGAGTCCTAAGTGACGGATTACTACCAAAGATTTTGTTTTTGAATTGTTTTGAGAAAACAAGTTGTTTTAGACATTCAAAGGTTTTGAATTGGTATGTGGTTTCAAATTAATTTGAAATAAGACCCAAGAACTTAAGTTCTGGAATTAAAATTTAACTAATGAAGTTAAATAAAATGAGATGGTAAAAATAAATTGAAATTTAACTTGAACCGAGTTAAATAAAATTGAATTGGATTAGAGATAATCTAGAATGGAACCAAATTGATAAGTCAATAGTTTGAAGTTTGATATTGGAGTTTGAATGGAATTCGGCTTGGGTGTAAGCGAGTGATTTGGTTTGAGGATATAAACTGAGTGGAATGACCATGATATATGCAGAAGTGATAACAGATCAAAAGGATATAATGATACGACCAACAAAAAGGTACAAGTTTATATTATATATGAGTTTGGATTTTATGAGCCGAATTGGCAAGCCGCTTGGCTGTTTGATTTTCTTTTGGGTTGGAGAAGGCCTAGAGAGGCGAGGGGTGGTTTGTCATATTGACCAATACAAAGGAGGTTATGGCGAAATTTTTCGAAAATTTCAGGCGTTAGAACATTCTCATGATTTATGGAAATTCAGTTAGCCAGAATGAATTAATAATTTAATTGAAAATTAAATGGTTCAGTTGAAACTGGAGTTGAGAAGTAAACTAAAAGATATTTGAATCTAGTTAGTAAAGTTGGTAGCATTTTCCTAGCTTAGCAATTTCGAGGACGAAATTATTTTAAGGGGGGAAGTCTGTAATGGCGCGTTTTGTAAGGTATAATAATTAATTTATTTAATTAACGATTAAATAAACGACAGTTGAACGTATAGTTTATAATATAATTATAAACGAGCTCGAAATGGCGCTGCAGTTCGCTATTTGGCAATTCGAACTTCAACTGAATGTACAGGATTCGTTTTAAATCAGATTTCTGTGAAACAAGAAACGTGTGGAGCTGGTGGAGTATATCTTTCTAGTGGAAGAGAAAAATCGGGATTTCGTCGTGTAGATTTTGAGATGTGTCCAAATCAAATTTTAAAATAGTCGCTATAGAATCGTTTATCGACCGTAACGGATTATTCGATATAACTAGAAATCGGATTTGAATTTAGACAAGGTTCTTTTGAGACATAACAATAATTTAATTTTTAGAATTTTACTATAATTTTTAATTAATTAAATAAGCAACTTTTTATTTGAAGTATTTCGCACCCGGAAATCAAGATTTTGAAGTTTCAAAATATGAGTTAATCTACCGGTATTATTATACTTTTGGGATCATGGCACCAAGCTCGATACAATGGTATCTTTATTTCTGTCCGTACGTGAATGGAATTTAGGTAACATGGTATGTTAAAAACCCAACAAATCAACCGGACTTGTTTCTATTTCAAGTGTAAATTTCATTGTTTATATGTGTACGATAAATATTGCTAATAACTTTTTCAAAACAAGCCAAGAGGAGCTAAACTTTTAAACAGTCAATAGCATGAATTGTGGACAATTAAGGCCAATTGTATTCGAGTATAACTAAAGCTACTCACTCAATATAATATAAAGGCTTCCTCCTCTGCTAAGTTATACGTACTTCCATCCCTATGTGAACATGTGAAGGCAACACGTGAAGAATTCATAACCAAGAAAGGAACTGTACCCCTACGTGGCAGAACCTACCCCAAGCAAAAACAAGAACCAACGTGCCAGTGTATAAACCAAAAACGTACTACTATAAATAGCCTATCCCCAAACCCTTAAAACAAAATTCACAAATACGTTCAGCTCAAACAAAAAGGAGCCGCCACATCAAACTTTCGAACAACAGAAATTTCATCCCTTTCTCTCGCCTTTTCTCATCAAATTCCCGCAAAAATCAATGAAGTCTTCAACAACAGCTATGCTTAGCTTGTCGAGAGCTTTGTTTGACTGACCATGATCAGATAATACTAGCTGTAGCCGCCGGAAACTTGTCTCGAAGCTGCAGCGGTTTTAAGCATTTTGCCAACGACGGGAAACAGATGGCGAGGCGCGGATTCTATCGAAGGTCGGGAAGGTCAGGCCGCTTGATTTGGTGAAGTCAGATGAACTCTGGGAGGAGCAAAGGGCGGCGGTGACATACTGAATAAAGGCATGGGTTATCGTGATTAGAAGTTGGAAGGGGGTGTTTATGCGTATTTTCTGGAGCGAAGTGGTTTAGTTGGGGGACTTGCGAGACAGGAAGGAAGAGCGAGTGGTTTAAAACAACCATGAAGGAGGAAAAGGATTTTGTATGGAGATGGCATGATAAAGCAAAAGGGGAGACGCTGGGTAAACTTTTGGTAGAAGAGGAAGTACAGGTTGTCGTGGGCTTTACATATACAAATGGGCCGAAAGAAAATAAGGTGCAGAACTGAATAGTTAAGGAAGCTTTAGTACAAATGGATATGGTTGAATCCTTATTGCAACAGGCCGACGTGTCAATGAGGGTAAAGCCCAAATTATTTAGTTTAAATATAAACAATACCATATTAACTTGTTAATATCGTAACCTGAGCGTACGTCATCGGAATTTAGTAAAACATGATCCGTTGGGATCGTATGGACGAGGGCAACACCATGGAACCGACCGGGAGTGGATCAGAGACAGTTACAATTTATGACGAAATAAATTGTCTGTCGCAATCAAATAACGCAAACCGTTATTTAACGACGATCGTCCAATGTGAGTAAATCTCACTAACTCTGAACAGTTTATAATTTCATGTTGTATTGTTAGAACTGTTAAAATTGTCTGTTTGACTGTGTGTTGATTGTTTGATTGAACTGCTAGTCAGTTAGTTAAATTTCTATATTGATTCTGTTTAACAGAATACATCATATGGAACTGAAAGTGATGTTATCTATATTGTCTAACATCTGTGATGCAGGGAAACAGGTTGGAGGAATCCGACTGGATTCCTCAACATTTATTTTACCGTTTTTCATATATTGTGATATATGATGTGTTATGAAATCTGTTATTGATTTCATATGTTTGAATGATACCAATCATTGTTATACGACACGGTAAACACCGTAAGTGATACTAGAATGTAAAAAGGAAATTTTCAATGTTTATATTGAAAATAAATCTTATTTATAAAATCGATAGGATTTTATAAAATGAAAACATTTATTTATTTGGGAAATAAATAAAAGAACATTTATTTAGATTATAAATAAATGGAATAAAGGAATATTTATTTAGGGAATAAATAAAGGAACACTTGTTCGGAAAATAAATAGAATTATACAAGGATAGATTTAAACACGTGCTTCGCACACGGTATAACACGATATAGATTTAAATGAGATATTAAATAGGAAATCTGTTTTAAACAGATAAATTGAAGTAGATTAATTTATAACTAATGTTTTATAAATTAAATAAATTATTTATCGTTGATAAATGGGATATATATAAGTCTGGACTTATATAGAGAAGTAGAAACGTTATTAAAAGGATATTTATAAAGTGAAGAACCATTATTAAAAGTAAATCTTTATAAATAGATAAACGTTGTAAAAAGTAAATCTTTATCAATGGATAAACGTTGTAAAAAGGAAATCTTTTGAAATGAATAAACGTTAATAAAAGGAGTTAATCGAATTTAGTTATTCGAAATAAGTTATTCGAATTAGATATTTGAATAGAGTTAAACACATTAGAGTGATTCGAATTACTTATTCGAATAGAGTTAAAACAAAGTAATTTGTTAGGATAACCAAAGCAAGTTAGTCGAGTTAATCAAAGTAATTGGTTAAGTTAACCAAAGTAAATTAGTTAAGATAAACTAAGCGGTTAATCGATGTGAATTAGTTAAGTTAAACTAATTGGTTAATCAAAGTGAATTAGCTGAGTTAAACTAAGTAAATCGGCTAGAGTAAATCAACGTGAATTAACTAAGTTAAACTAAGTGGATTAGTTCAGTTAATCAAGACAAGTAAATCAAGTTAGGTTAAACCATTTGAGTTAACCAGTTAAAGTTTACCAATTAAAGATAAACAGTTAGAGTTGACCAGTTAAAGTTGACCAGTTAAAGTTGACCAGTTAGAGTTGACCAGTTAGAGTTGACCAGTTAGAGTTGACCAGTTAGAGTTATCCAAGTGGAGTTAATCGAGTAGAGTTGCCGAATATCACTTATTCGAAGTAGAGTTATCGAATATAGTACATTCGAGGGAAGAGTAATCAAATATAGTTTATTCGAGTGGAGAAATCAAATGTGATTCATTTGAGAAGACTTATCGAATATTATTTATTCGAAGAGTAGTTATCGAATATTGGTTATTCGAAGTTAGTTAATCCAAAGGAGTTATTCGAAGTTAGTTAATCCAAAGGAGTTATTCGAAGTTAGTTAATCCAAAGGAGTATTCGAAGTTAGTTAATCCAAAGGAGTTATTCGAAGTTAGTTAATCCAAAGGAGTATTCGAAGTTAGTTAATCCAAAGGAGTTATTCGAAGTTAGTTAATCAAAAGGAGTTATTCGAAGTTAGTTAATCCAAAGGAGTTATTCGAAGAGTTAATCCAAAGGAGTTATTCGAAGAGTTAATCCAAAGGAGTTAGACGAAGAGTTAATCGAATATAGTTATTCGAAAGAAAGTGTTAATCGAATATAGTTTATTCGAGTAAAGTTAAAAGAGTTAATCGAATATAATTTATTCGAGTAGAGTTAGAGAAGTTAAATCGAATTTAGTTATTCGAAAGGAGTTAATCAATTTGAGTTAAGTTAATCGATTTGAATTAAGTTGAATCGAAATGGAGTAAATCGATTAGAATTAAGTTAATCGAGTTAGAGTAAATCGAATATTGGTTATTCGAAGGTAAGTTATTCGAATTAGTTATTCGAAGGAGTTAATCAAATGAGTTGATCCAAAGGAGTTAGTCGAATATTAGTTATTCGAATAGAGTTAAAGGAGTTATCGAGTTTAGTTTGATCGAAAGGAGTTATCGATTAGTAAATCGAAAGGAGATTTTCGAATATAGCATATTCGAAAGAAAGAGATCGAATATTGTTTATTCGAAAGAGAGAGATTTCGAATATGAGTTATTCGAAGAGAGATAATCAAATATAGGTTATTCGAAGAAGAGTTAATCAAATAGAGATTACTCGAAAAGAGAGTTATACGTCGAATTCGATTATAGCGAATTCGGGAAAGTACTATTTACTTTCCAGGGTTTAAATCAAGATTTAGTTATTGAGTTAGAAATTAGGTGTCTGTTAAATTATTCGAGTTAGGAAATAAAATATATAGGGGTAGAAATTATAACGTTATAGTTATAATCAAACACTGTCATATAAGAAGTGGATTCGTAACCTGAATCCGAGAATTTGCGTAAACAGATGATCGGAAAAAGTGAGTGACGAGCTTCATCTATTTCACAGTAAAGGACGTTGTTCAATTAAGGTCTGAGAGGTAATTATACCCCAACTTGATTGACTTCAGAATTGACAAAGGAATAGTTGTGGTTCGATCTAAAAGGTTGATTAGAAATAAAGTTAAGGAATAAGCGATAAATGGATTAAGCGAAACGATGTTTTATACAACGTTCATTTGAAATCCGTAAATGAGTTTTGGAAACGTTTTCCAAATATAGTCAGATATGTTTTCTAAACATAGAAAATGAAATGTTTTCATGATAAGAATTTAAGAAATAGAGTTAAGCAAATTCAGAAACTGACTGGAGAGGGTAAGTTAAACGGTTTTCTAAGTGACGATCTGATGTTGGTTTCGACCTTCAGGATGGATACTTAGAGAATTGTTCTCATACTAGTTACAGTTAGGGACTGATAGTTGCGGAATAATAGTGATGTGAAAATAAGCTATGGAAATGTTTTCCAATGATTAATAACATATATTTTCTAAATATATGAAATAAGGAAATATGAACATATGATGATTGATCGATCGAATTCCCATTTGGAAATAAGATCGTTGTTTGTACACCGACATGTTTTCATTTGATAGTTAAATCACAGATTATCAAAGTTTTTACCATTTTAACGTTGTTAATATGGAGAGACCGGTTGGATTATTATCCAAAGAACCACTCTGTATTGGCATAAGCGTTGCGAGCAATATATGCCAAAGACAATTGAAGACGGAGTAAAGTGCAAGGGCTGTTGTATAAGTCTTAGATAACAGTGACTAAGATGGATATACTGAATAGTGCCTTCGGTTTGTCCAGTCCCAGGACAACGTATATGGAAGAAGGTCTGACAGAGTATATCAATGGATCGCGTAAGTTGATCTGTTCAAACGTATTCACGTTTGGTGGCGGAGGAATTCGTTTCTCTTAGCTGTATACCCGTGTTATTTTTGAATAAGTCAATTTGTGATTTGGCGGGTATGACGATGTGGCATTCAAAGTGAATGGTGATCAGATGTTCTGAAGATAGACATAGCTTCTAGCCTCACACCAGGAAGTAACAAAAGTTGGGCTAGGCAGCATGGCTAGTTGGGTCATCCCCAAGTAGGGTGTATTGTCACCGATCTAGTGAATATCCATATTTATACTTCTTTTTGATTCTGTATCTTCGGATGACGGTTTGATGGCCTATAACCGTGGTGGCAATATATTCGCGACACTCAAGCTAAATGAGTGAGCGGTCATGTGTGGCCGGGTTGCAAGACGTTCTTGTTGAACCCTGAGTGTATCACCTCTAGAGTACACTATTTAGAAGGTGCTCCCATACCTTGTCTGTTGGAATCCATTCTTCGATAAGCGCCCTGCGGTTTATGATTTTATACTATGTATGTAGAACGTGAGATGCAAGCGTTTCTGCTAGATTGATACCTATTTTGTACTTAGACATTATTATAATATCACAATGATATTGCTTGTCAAAGTTGTTCAGATACTCATAAGGGAAAAACCCGTTCCGTATTCACGGCGTGGTCTTATGAGATATCCTATACCTGTTTTAAACTATTTTACTCATACCAGTCCCATGACTGACCCGGAGTTTACTTTGTTGTTTTCCCTAAACTCTTGGGTGCCTAAATTTGTACGGGCAGTCAAGTAGTCGGGATTTACAGATATACTTGGAGAGCTTGGAGCAGGAGGCTGCAAGATTTTATAGCTATAGTTATTTCCGCTGTGTTGTAAGTGTTGTACTCTGATAAGTGCTATTGTAAATATATAACTGTTTACTGCAAAGCTATGTTATATATTATATGTTATTCGTTCCGCTGTGAGATTCGTGTTACTCTGATGATTCTGATGTTCTTCTTCTTCTATTCTATTAGTTCTATCTTTTCTTTCTCACCTTCTAAATTATTTCACTAACGTCTCGGGATTTCCGACTCTCGAGGAGTCGGAAATTTCCAGCCGTTACATATACTTAGGGAATTGTTCTCATACTAGTTCACAGTCAGGGACTGATAGTTGAGGAAGGGTAGTGATTTGTAAATAAGCAAATGGAAAACGTTTTCCAGTGTTAATAACATATATTTTCTAAACATAGAAAATAAGGCAATGTGAATATATATATATATAGATATATGTTGATGATTTACCGATATAATTTCCATCTGGAAATAATATCGTTGTTTGCACACTTGTTTTTCTTTGATGGTTAAATCACAGACTATCGAAGTTTTGACCATTTTAACGTTGTTAATATGGAGAGACTGGTTGGATTATTATCCGAAGAACCACTCTGTATTGGCATAAGCGTTGCGAATCATATATGCCAAAGATAATTGAAGACGGAGTAAAATGCAAGGGCTGTTGTATAAGTCTTAGATAACAGTGACTAAGATGGATATACTGAATAGTGCCTTCGGTTTGTCCAGTCCCAGGACAACTTGTATGGACGAAGATCTGACAGAGTATATCCAATGGATCGCGTAAGTTGATCTGTTCAAACGTATTCACGTTTGGTGGCAGAGGAATTCGTTTCTCTAAGCTGTATACCCGTGTTATTTTTGGATAAATCAATTTGTGATTTGGCGGGTATGACGATGTGACATTCTAAGTGAATGAGGATGACTTGTGTTGATGAATGTCTGACAGATTATTTCCAGAAAGGTCACATACATTGATTTCTTCAACTATACCAAGAGTGGAAGCGGAGAAGGAAACTTCTTTAGCTAACACGTAACGTACTGTTGTAGACGCCAATTAGTGATTTTCGATGGATCTGACAATGTGGCATTCGAAGTGAATCTGATGTAATGATAAAGAGTAGCTTCTAGCCTCATCAACCGGTAAATGACAGAAATCGGGCAGGCAGCATGGCTAAGTCGGTCGCACCGAAGTAGGGTGTATAATCACCTATCTAGAGAATATTCATTTGCTTCTTTAATCTATCAATGCTGTCCCATATATATATATACGGGAACGGTTGCTGATCCCAACCGTTGGTGATGTACATTCGATATACTCAAGCGAAATGAGTGGTCGGTCATGTGTGGCTGAGTTACAAGATGTTCTTGTTGAACTCCAGTGTATCGTTCCTAGAGTACACTGATCGGAAGGTGGTTCCATACCTTGTCATAGTTGGAAATCCATTATCCAATACGTGCTTGCGATTTTGATTGTATACTATATATGTAGAACGTGAGATGAAAGCGTTTCTGCTAGTTGATATCTATTTGTACATAGACATTATTATAATATCAAAAGGTTTTTGATATAAAGATATTTTGGATTCTCATAAGGGAAAAACCCGTTCCGTTCTACGGCGTGGTCTTATGAGATATCGTTTACTTGTTCATATACCTGTTTAAACTATTTTACTCACACCAGTCCCATGACTGACCCGGAGTTTACTTTGTTGTTTTCCCTAAACTCTTGGGTGTCCAATTTTGTACGGGCAGTCAAGTAGTCAGGATTTTGCAGATATACTTGGAGAGCTTGGAGCAGGAGGCTTCAAGATCATATAGCTATAGTTATTTCCGCTATGTTGTAAGTGCTGTACTCTGATAAGTGCTATTGTATACATAACTGTTATATTTCAAAGTTATGTTATCTATTATATGTTATTCGTTCCGCTGTGAGGTTCGTGTTACTCTGATGTTGTGTTCTTCTTCTTCTTCTTCTATTCTAAGTTTCTATCTTATCTATTCTCACCTTCTAATTTCTTTCATTAATTACCAGGATTTTTCGATGTTTTGGTTATCGACATCGTGCTTATGTCGATAACCAAAGTCACCAAAAATCCGGGTCGTTACAGTTGGTATCAGAGCTTAAGTTAAGAATTACCTTGGCTCTGTGGCGTGACTCGGTAGAGATATGGTTAGTAATACCCTAGATTGAGTTTGAGTGTATATATACGAGTGCGTATTTGTAATTTGTTATAAAATGGTTTTATATTGTGGAGATTCATTGGTTGAGTTGTTTATGGGTTCTGGTCGATCGGTTTGATCCACTGTATCGGTAGGAGTTTGTAAACACTCGAATACGATGGGTCGACACGATATACTTTGAAAAGAGGGTAAATAGAATAAATTTACCCAAATTATATCCTGATATAGAGGGAATATATATATTGGTTGTAATTATAATCGAGTAAGATTATAAGGTGAAATGGTTATATATAACCAATCAGAATCATATAAGTAAAGTATATGAAATAAGATGAATTAAATATGAATTTAAATCAGATTTGGAATTAAAATAAGGAAATTTTAAGTTCTTTGGAGATTTTGAGATGTTTTCAAAATGGATGTACTTAGTAAGGGTTTTGAAATGATATGGTATTGAAATCACTTGGGTCGCTGGAAAATAATTCCGATGATGACTGCGCAGTATCATCGGTGTGATTTTCGAGTTCTAAGTGGTGGATTACTACCAGAGTTTTTGATTTGAATTGTTTTGAGAAAACAAGTTGTTTAGAAATTCAAAGGTTTTGAATTGGTATTATGATTTCAAATTTGATTTGAAATAAAATCGGGAATTTAAGTTCTAGAAATTAAAATTTAACTTGTGAAGTTAATTCGAATGGGATGATAAAAGTAAATAATAAACCAGAATTTAACTTGAGATGATAGGTTAAGAAAAACTGAAGTGATTAGAGAATAAGCTGGATTTGAAATGATAAGTTGAGAGTTTGGAATTTGAAACTCGAATTTGAAATTAAATTCGGCTTGAATAAGCGAATGGTTGTGTTAAGAATAACTTGGTTGGAGTTGATTGGGATGACATTTGTATATGCCGAGTTGATAACAGATGGTAGGGATATAATGATATGCCCGACAAAAAGGTACAAGTTTATATTTTATATGAGTTTGGAGTTTATGAGCCGAATTGGCAAGCCGTTTGACGTTTTGATTTTCTTTTGGGTTGGAGATGGCCCAAAGAGGCGAGTTGGAGTTTTACCGATAGGGCTATACAAAGGAGGTTATGGCGAAATTTTCTGAAAATTTAAAGTGTTAGAAAATTTTCAGAATTTTTGAAAAGTTTAGTTAGTCGGAAGGAATTAATATTTTAGTCGATATTAATTGGTTCAAAAAAACAAGAGATAAGGGGTAAACCGATAAGCTTTTACCAATTAGATAGGGTCGTCCTCTGACTTAGCAATTTCGAGGACGAAATTATTTTAAGTGGGGAAGAATGTAATGACCCGCATTTGCCCGAGGTATTTTAATTAATTTATTTAATTATATAAATAGTGATTTAGGGAATTAAATTGTCGTTAATTAAATTATAGTGAATATTTAATTTAATTAAATAATTAAATAATATATTTAATTCAGAAATAATCAAAATATTGGAAATCACAATATTTTGTGAACGGGGTCGTCCCTTAGACTTAATTCAGCTTAGAGTTGAATTATATTAACGAATATATTCAATCGACGTCAGTTTGAACGTAGAATTTTAATATAATTAAAATAGAGCTTGAAATGGCGCTGCAGTTCGCGATTTGGCGATTTGAACTTCAACTGAATGTACAGGATTCGTTTTAAGCCGGATTTCTGTGAAACAAGAAACCTGTGGAGCTGGTGGATTATATCTTTCTAGTGGAAGAGAAAAATCGGGATTTCGTCGTGTAGATTGTAAGTTATGTCCAAATCAAATTTCAGAAAAGTCGCTGTGGAATTCCTTTATAATTTGCAACGCTTTATTTACGTTATAAAAGGATTTTCGATATAAAACTGAATATCGATAAATCTAAAATCTTAAATATCAAATGGTAAATTTTGATATGATATTCTGGAGCTGTAAGATATCATATGTGAAGATATACGATAATATGAATTTATTATTGTAACAACCCGAAAATCTGGGCCAGTTTAAAATTTTTATTTTGGCAATTTTAGCGAATTTTGATTATTTAAAATGAATTATTTTAAATAATATCGAGTGAAATTTATTTTCAATATAATTCGACGTATATATTTATATACGTCGTCGTTAGAATATAAATATTTATATATAATTATAAATAGAATTGAAAATGGCGCGGTAGTTCGATAATTCGATTTCAAACTTCAATTGAATGTACCGGGTGCAAAACAATCCGGATTTTAGTGAAACCAAAAATAATGGAATCTAATAGTGGATATCTTTCTATCGAATCCGAAAAATTAGGATTTCATCTTAGGAATGATAAGATATGTCCAGTTGAAAATTCTGAATAGTCGCTATGGAATTCAGGCCCTTAAAAATAGCAATTTTGCAAACGACCTCGGATTTCGACGAAACCACTTTTGTTGGGTCCGTGATGTCAAGTTATTGCTAGGTTTCAAATTTCATAATTTTTCGATTCAATATGTGAGCGTGGCAAAGGAAAACGTGTTTGACCAGTTTCAGTTGATTTTAATCGACTGGAAAATGGTCATTTTTCCAACGGTCTCAGAATTCGACGAAACTAGTTTTGTTAGGACCGTATCGTCAATACGAAGCTAGAAAATATTTTTATAGAATTTTTCTAGTTAGTATGTGACCCCGGTAATTTGAAATGTACGTTTAAAATTCA
Source organism: Allium sativum (assembly GCA_030737875.1). Lineage (NCBI taxonomy): Eukaryota > Viridiplantae > Streptophyta > Magnoliopsida > Asparagales > Amaryllidaceae > Allium > Allium sativum. The sequence goes on from CM060924.1 coordinate 880,801,651, forward strand.
ATATAGTGATTTAAATGTAAATTTAACGGAAACTGATTCAAACAGTCGAATCAGCTTGCGATACATATCCCATTGTGTTCGGAATGGGGGTTAAACGCTATGGACGACAGGCGGTGGACCTCGTTTCGAGGTCGTATGTAAAAGTCAACCCTTTGGCAAAAATAAATAATTAAATAATAAAATAAAATAATAATAAAAAAAAAAAATCCCTCCTATTCTTCTTCGTTGCCCCCCCCCCCCCGATTCCTCATTCATACCAGATAAAAAAAAAAAAAACCTAATCTAAATCGCGCCGCCGCCCTGGGGCCCAGGAGCCACCGACGACCGCCTCGCCAGTCTCCACCGGAGCTTCCCCTTCTCGTTTCCATCCATCTCCTCCACCCTCAGCTCGCGCGAGCCCCCTAGCCATAGCCGACATCGAATCCAAGCCCGAGACCCCTCGACGAAGCCGACGCCCCCCTCCTCCGAACCCTCGACGAAGCCGACGCCCCCCCCCTTCGACTGACGAACAAGCACAGCGCCCCCCCCGTAAGTTTTTTTTTATTTATTTATTTTTACTTTTGTTAAAACTAATTTCAAAAACTGATTTTGTTTAAATTATAAAAACTGATTTTAATTATATAAAAAAAAAGTATCAAACTGTTTTTAATTTTATTTAAAGTGAAAACTGAATTTTATTTAAAGTGAAAACTGAATTTTATTTAAAGTGAAAACTGAATTTTATTTAAAGTGAAAACTGAATTTTATTTAAAGTGAAAACTGAATTTTATTTAAAGTGAAAACTGAATTTTATTTAAAGTAAAAAACTGATTTTATTTAAAGTTAAAACTGATTTTGTTTAGGATTTTAAAACTGAAATTTTAATAAAGATTTAAAACTGATTCTTTATTTTAAAAGGGTTTTAAAAAGATTTGAATTTTTAAAAGGTAAAAGATTTAAACTTTGAAAAGTAAAAGAAAAGATTAGATCTTTGAAATGGAAAAGGCGGAATCTATTTGAAATAAAAATTCGATTTTTATCTATTGAACTTTGAAATAAAAATTCGATTTTTATCTATTGAACTTTGAAATAAAAATTCGATTTTTATATATTGAACTTTGAAATAAAAATTCGATTTTTATATATTGAACTTTGAAATAAAAATTCGATTTTTATATATTGAATAGCGAAATAAAAATTCGATTTTTATATATTGAATAGCGAACTAAAAATTCGATTTTTATATATAGAATAGCGAAGTAAAAATTCGATTTTTACATATGTAGTGAAAGCGGGCAACGAAGATGACGAAGGTGCGATAGCGATGAAGTTTTCTATCAGTGAAGTGCCGTGGAGCTAGGATAGCTATTGGTGAGAACTTCTCACTCAAATTCTATTTTTCTAGTTATATATATATACTAGGATGCAGACGGTGCTTATTAGAAGCACCCGACACCCGTCCACATACCATGGACTTGTTTGTTTGGTTGTGTAGTTGGTTAGATTATTTGATTTGGATTTGATTGATTGGTTGAATTGGAAATTGATTAAAATTGATATGTGAATGGCGTGGGCCTTCACTAGTCCGGGGATAAGGCTAGGCCTTGTCCCGTTTCTAGTATCGTGCCGTTATGCCGCCGAAATTTTCTAAAATATGTTAGAAAAATAAAAATATCATTTTATTGAATAAATGAATTGAATAGAAATTCATAGGTTGAAATAAAATGTTTTATCGTTAAAAATATAATTTTTAACGTGAATATGAAAATAGTGAAGTGAATAAATAAATATTCATTTACAAACCAGATGGTTTGTTTATGTACACTTATTTGAAGGACATTGATTGGGACGATAAATTTTACACATCGCCCAACTGCACAACTAAAATCTGTGTTTGATTGTTTGAAACCCCACACGGGTGTTGGGATGAAATATGAATTTCACTCATCCCGATTGATTAAATATGTCGATCGATTGATTGACAGGCTGTTATGAGCGTTGAATATCTATATTTGATGCTTATACAGTGTAGTGCACTTTGGTTGATGGTTGATTATTTTCAATGCTATTATATACATGTGTTGTATGAAAATCCATATAATTAATTTTATATGGTAATTGATTGGGCCTCATTCCAGTTTTAAAATAGAAATATTTGAAATAGAAATATTCGAAAGGGAATATTTGAAAATATCAATATATGAAGCCGTGTTGATTAGATTGACGCCATTTTGACGTGAACGATATTTATATCGGTTTTATTCATTTTAAAATGAATATTAAAAAGTAATTTTGAAATCGACGATTTCGAAATGAATTGAATTGAAAACGATTTCGAAATGAATTGAATTGAAAACGATTTCGAAATGAATTGAATTGAAAACGATTTCGAAATGAATTGAATTGAAAACGATTTCGAAATGAATTGAATTGAAAACGATTTCGAAATGAATTGAATTGAAAACGATTTCGAAATGAATTGAATTGAAAACGATTTCGAAATGAATTGAATTGAAAACGATTTCGAAATGAATTGAATTGAAAACGATTTCGAAATGAATTGAATTGAAAACGATTTCGAAATGAATTGAATTGAAAACGATTTCGAATTGAATTGAAAGTGAATTGAAATGAATTCAAATTGAATTGAAATTTGAATTGAATAGAAATGAATTTTAAAACGAATTTATCAAGAAGAATTCAATTTTGATTTGAATTGAAAAGGAAGTTGAAATTGTTTTTGAAACGAATTCAAAACTATTTATATAATTCGTTTTAAATAGAAATCGACGAAATATATATTATATATATTATATATATAATATAATGGCCTGAATAGAACGCGCCGCGCCGCGGCAGTTCGTGAATTTCGACCATTTATTTCAAACGGACATTACGGGAGATCCGACCGTCGGATTCTCCTAAAACCGGAACCGTTGGGTTCGTATCGAAAAGAGCTTTCTGATGAATGTTAGAAATTTGAAATCTAACGGTTGGATTTGGAATTATGTCCAAATCAAATTCGAAAAAGGTCGCTATAAGTGCAGTTCGATGGCCATTGATAGAAATCGACTGTACGGGCCTTGATAAAATTATTAAAAATAGTAATAATTTGTGTAAAATCATAAGAAATGATTTAGAAAGAATTGGGATGAAAAATTCCATATTAGAAAAGATAAAAATAGATTTTTATCGAAATGAACTAGTTTTGAACTAGAATTATAATTCTATTTATTTTTAAATAAATAAATTGAATTCGAAAAGGGTTTTAAAAATAACCAAAATTTCCAATGATTGCATTGGAGTGGATTTGAATCGAAATTGTCTTCGGAATATTTCGATGTTGGAATTCGTGATATTACAGGTGTTGTTATGGAAATTTGAAAGATATATATTTGTATCGTTATTTCCAATACGACATTTGTTAGTCGTAGAATTCGATATTGAATATAAGCCGATATATTTTCTATTCAGAGCCTTGTATTGAATATCGAATGTGATTTGGGTTTGTCGTGAATGGTGTCTTCACTAACACTGTTCTTGAACCCAGTTGAGAAAAGATTAAATCTTTTTATTTAGATTTAATGAAGTGTACCAATTAAATGATATTTAATTGGAATTGAATTGATATTGATTTTTGGGTTTATCGTGAACAGTGTTTTAAATAACACTTGTTCTTTAACCCGATAATTAATGAATGTGATTTGGGTTTGTCGTGAATGGTGTCTTCACTAACACCGTTCTTGAACCCAGCTGAGAAAAGATTAAATCTTTTGATTTAGATTTAATGAAGTGTACCAATTAAATAATATTTAATTGGAATTGAATGGATATTGATTTTTGGGTTTATCGTGAACAGTGTTTTAAATAACACTTGTTCTTTAACCCGATAATTAATGGGATGTGACTTTGGGTTTATCGTGAACCGTGTTTTAAATGACACTGATTCTTTAACCCAGTCACAGATTAAAACTAAGTGGAGTTTTAATGAATCTTTAATTAGATTGAAAAGATCGAGAATGGAGTATCACCAGTTTTGCTCCAGGCGATAGTTAAATCTTTAATTAGATTTGAATGTGAAATTTAGAAACTAACTGGCGGTTAGCCAAGCAGAATGGTTTTCTGGATATTGATCTGATGTTGGTTTTGGCCTTCGGGGTTAATATTTGGGGAATTATTCTCTTGATTAATTTACGGTTAGTGACTAATGAATTGGAATGAGGCGTATGTTGTGTTTGTGTAACACTTATTTAAAATATACGCGAGTTATTCGGAAAGACCGGGTTTATCCCATTCTGAGTAACTGATACGACGATAAGTCGAAGATGAAGACGATGGTCGAAGACCGGAGGTCTTCACGTCGTTTGGGTAATTACTGATGATCTTGATTGGGCTGTACACCCAAGAAGATGGAAACAGTTAGTGATCGTCCAGACGTACTTGGAGATCGATGGATATGCGGGGTACTAGGTGCCTCCGGTTTCGTTCAGACCCAGGACGGACTTGTAAATGGACTGTGTGTCTGACATCGGATTTCATTCTGTGTGACTGATATCGGTTGCATAGGATGGTTTGCCTGTGTGGCATGCTAAGATGCAAATGATCAAGGCTTCTGTTGAAAAGCAAAGTCTTGTGGTGATGATCAAAGCACGGCCTTTGTGGCGTAGCTTTGTGTAACGTTTACCTCGCGTGTTTCACACCAGGTATGAACCAAAAACGGGAGACGGACCTCAGGGAGGACTTGCGTTTCTTTCTAGTTAGAAGTGGCGTCAGTGGTTTTACACGCCCTGACGAGTTTGACTTATGTGGTTGTTGCTGTTGCGAGGCGCCTCGGTTATATCGGTTTCGGCCGATGCATTCTGGTCGGCTGACGGACCAGACTTACACCCCATAGGGTGGGGAAACGTAGTGTTCAGGCATTTTAATCCACATCGGTGGACCGGCCCTGACGATCCAAGGGCCCACCTGAGTCTGGGTCCTGAGGCTCGGGCTAGACAGTCTCGAATCGGTTGAGGACTATCTTTTGCCTCGGTTCATAGATGGAAATCCAATTTCCAAATACGTGACTTTGCGGTTTTATTTGTAAACCTATATATGGCGACATAGTGGCATGGGACGCTCATGCCGCCTATGATTGATACTTATGATTTGAAGTTGTTTTATACACTATGCACTTATTATAGTATCAAATGATTTGTTTCAAACGTATCAAGCATTCCTTGGCTGTTATAAGGGAAAACCCTATCCCCCGGCTTGCGTTGCATTGTGTGATAGGACCTGGGTCTTATAACAGCTTCATTTTTCTTTATTTAGCATTGCGCTGTTTGTTTTATGCACTGGTATTCTTGGGAGGAAACCCGTTCCGTGTTATACGGCGTGGTCCCTTGATTTACCTAATGATTTAAAATAAAGATTAACTGTTTTAGTTCTCACACCAGTCACATGACTGACCTGGAGTTTATTGTTTTAACCTAAACTCTGGGTGCCCCTATTTTGACACGGGCAGCTAGTAGTTTCGGTTTTGCAGATTTATATTCACAGGATCCTGGTTTACAGCTGGAACGATATCCGGAAAGCTTTGTATCCGTATATCTCTTCTAGTTGTGTATTGTATTATTTTCCGCTGCTATGTAAATTCATTGTAATCTCTGATATTTTGGTGTAATATATATTTATTCATACTCTGTATATTCTTGTATTCTGATGCATTGTTGTAATATACAGTGAAATGTTCTTTTATATGTGTTCTGATTTGTCGTGTTCTCAAACAATAGGGCGTTTCGAACGGTCTGGGTCGGTTTAGCGACTGGTTCGGACCGAGCGAAATTCCTTGCCGTCACAGTTGGTATCAGAGCTTTGGTTTACAAAGCAGAGAACAAGGCACATTAGAACCATATGAAAGAATTCATCAGATATTGGATTAGTAATATCCAATGGAATGACTCGTTAGAGATGGGATCAGTAGTATCCTAGAACGAGTGTGAAGAGTATATTTTTGAAAATGAAAACAAATTTTTGTTTTGAAAATTTAAATCAATTATTCGTATTTGATTATCAATTTATATTGAGTTGGACAGTCCAGTATATATAGATTTTGCATATACGTCTGATCCGCGTGTATTCGAAATTTTAATATACTGGATAGATATAGAATCACACTCTAGTCGCCCGAAGATGATTCTGATGATAGTTCGAACATCATCAGAATTGGTATTCGTGTTTCGAAGGTGTGATTTTCTATATATTTCCATTAGGCTGGTGTGAGAACCAAAACTAATATAGATAGATTTATTGTTGTGATTTGGCATCAAAAATCTGATTTTTGTATATGTATCAAAATTATGAATTTGAAACGTTAAATTCACTAATTGATTGATGTTTGTGTTGTTTGTTTATTTGTTTGCTAATTTTTAACCAATTAGCCTAATTGAATCAAATATTGAATTATAATTGAAATTTGGTCGCATTTGCTTGCATATACATATATATCTTTGAACAGGTCATAGCAAGGAGGCTAGAGCAGAGAATAAAATTTGTTTGCCCGACAAATAGGTACATGTTTACTACATAATTTCCTGTTTTGTTTGGGTGATGATGATTTTGTGAGCCTATTGGCTAGCCGCTTGGCTTTTTCTTTTTCTTTTTGAGATCTGAAGGACCGGGGAAGCTATTTGAAATTCCCCGATGCTCCCATTGCAGGGGAGGTTATGGCGAAATTTTTCAAAAATTTAGGGTGTTAGCCAAATTTTTGAAATTTTGAAAATTCTCAGAAACTAAAGAGTTGGAGAATGGAAGCCAGATCGAACGTAGAGCTGAATAATCAAACCACTTTCGACTTTGTTCCTTTTCGGGGACGAAAAGTTTTAAGTGGGGGAGATTGTAACAACCCGAAAATCTGGGCCAGTTTAAAATTTTTATTTTGGCAATTTTAGCGAATTTTGATTATTTAAAATGAATTATTTTAAATAATATCGAGTGAAATTTATTTTCAATATAATTCGACGTATATATTTATATACGTCGTCGTTAGAATATAAATATTTATATATAATTATAAATAGAATTGAAAATGGCGCGGTAGTTCGATAATTCGATTTCAAACTTCAATTGAATGTACCGGGTGCAAAACAATCCGGATTTTAGTGAAACCAAAAATAATGGAATCTAATAGTGGATATCTTTCTATCGAATCCGAAAAATTAGGATTTCATCTTAGGAATGATAAGATATGTCCAGTTGAAAATTCTGAATAGTCGCTATGGAATTCAGGCCCTTAAAAATAGCAATTTTGCAAACGACCTCGGATTTCGACGAAACCACTTTTGTTGGGTCCGTGATGTCAAGTTATTGCTAGGTTTCAAATTTCATAATTTTTCGATTCAATATGTGAGCGTGGCAAAGGAAAACGTGTTTGACCAGTTTCAGTTGATTTTAATCGACTGGAAAATGGTCATTTTTCCAACGGTCTCAGAATTCGACGAAACTAGTTTTGTTAGGACCGTATCGTCAATACGAAGCTAGAAAATATTTTTATAGAATTTTTCTAGTTAGTATGTGACCCCGGTAATTTGAAATGTACGTTTAAAATTCAATATAGTGATTTAAATGTAAATTTAACGGAAACTGATTCAAACAGTCGAATCAGCTTGCGATACATATCCCATTGTGTTCGGAATGGGGGTTAAACGCTATGGACGACAGGCGGTGGACCTCGTTTCGAGGTCGTATGTAAAAGTCAACCCTTTGGCAAAAATAAATAATTAAATAATAAAATAAAATAATAATAAAAAAAAAATCCCTCCTATTCTTCTTCGTTGGCCCCCCCCCCCGATTCCTCATTCATACCAGATAAAAAAAAAAAAAAAAACCTAATCTAAATCGCGCCGCCGCCCTGGGGCCCAGGAGCCACCGACGACCGCCTCGCCAGTCTCCACCGGAGCTTCCCCTTCTCGTTTCCATCCATCTCCTCCACCCTCAGCTCACGCGAGCCCCCTAGCCATAGCCGACATCGAATCCAAGCCCGAGACCCCTCGACGAAGCCGACGCCCCCCTCCTCCGAACCCTCGACGAAGCCGACGCCCCCCCCCCTTCGACTGACGAACAAGCACAGCGCCCCCCCCCCCCCGTAAGTTTTTATTTATTTATTTATTTTTACTTTTGTTAAAACTAATTTCAAAAACTGATTTTGTTTAAATTATAAAAACTGATTTTAATTATAAAAAAAAAGTATCAAACTGTTTTTAATTTTATTTAAAGTGAAAACTGAATTTTATTTAAAGTGAAAACTGAATTTTATTTAAAGTGAAAACTGAATTTTATTTAAAGTGAAAACTGAATTTTATTTAAAGTGAAAACTGAATTTTATTTAAAGTGAAAACTGAATTTTATTTAAAGTAAAAAACTGATTTTATTTAAAGTTAAAACTGATTTTGTTTAGGATTTTAAAACTGAAATTTTAATAAAGATTTAAAACTGATTCTTTATTTTAAAAGGGTTTTAAAAAGATTTGAATTTTTAAAAGGTAAAAGATTTAAACTTTGAAAAGTAAAAGAAAAGATTAGATCTTTGAAATGGAAAAGGCGGAATCTATTTGAAATAAAAATTCGATTTTTATCTATTGAACTTTGAAATAAAAATTCGATTTTTATCTATTGAACTTTGAAATAAAAATTCGATTTTTATATATTGAACTTTGAAATAAAAATTCGATTTTTATATATTGAACTTTGAAATAAAAATTCGATTTTTATATATTGAATAGCGAAATAAAAATTCGATTTTTATATATTGAATAGCGAACTAAAAATTCGATTTTTATATATAGAATAGCGAAGTAAAAATTCGATTTTTACATATGTAGTGAAAGCGGGCAACGAAGATGACGAAGGTGCGATAGCGATGAAGTTTTCTATCAGTGAAGTGCCGTGGAGCTAGGATAGCTATTGGTGAGAACTTCTCACTCAAATTCTATTTTTCTAGTTATATATATATACTAGGATGCAGACGGTGCTTATTAGAAGCACCCGACACCCGTCCACATACCATGGACTTGTTTGTTTGGTTGTGTAGTTGGTTAGATTATTTGATTTGGATTTGATTGATTGGTTGAATTGGAAATTGATTAAAATTGATATGTGAATGGCGTGGGCCTTCACTAGTCCGGGGATAAGGCTAGGCCTTGTCCCGTTTCTAGTATCGTGCCGTTATGCCGCCGAAATTTTCTAAAATATGTTAGAAAAATAAAAATATCATTTTATTGAATAAATGAATTGAATAGAAACTCATAGGTTGAAATAAAATGTTTTATCGTTAAAAATATAATTTTTAACGTGAATATGAAAATAGTGAAGTGAATAAATAAATATTCATTTACAAACCAGATGGTTTGTTTATGTACACTTATTTGAAGGACATTGATTGGGACGATAAATTTTACACATCGCCCAACTGCACAACTAAAATCTGTGTTTGATTGTTTGAAACCCCACACGGGTGTTGGGATGAAATATGAATTTCACTCATCCCGATTGATTAAATATGTCGATCGATTGATTGACAGGCTGTTATGAGCGTTGAATATCTATATTTGATGCTTATACAGTGTAGTGCACTTTGGTTGATGGTTGATTATTTTCAATGCTATTATATACATGTGTTGTATGAAAATCCATATAATTAATTTTATATGGTAATTGATTGGGCCTCATTCCAGTTTTAAAATAGAAATATTTGAAATAGAAATATTCGAAAGGGAATATTTGAAAATATCAATATATGAAGCCGTGTTGATTAGATTGACGCCATTTTGACGTGAACGATATTTATATCGGTTTTATTCATTTTAAAATGAATATTAAAAAGTAATTTTGAAATCGACGATTTCGAAATGAATTGAATTGAAAACGATTTCGAAATGAATTGAATTGAAAACGATTTCGAAATGAATTGAATTGAAAACGATTTCGAAATGAATTGAATTGAAAACGATTTCGAAATGAATTGAATTGAAAACGATTTCGAAATGAATTGAATTGAAAACGATTTCGAAATGAATTGAATTGAAAACGATTTCGAAATGAATTGAATTGAAAACGATTTCGAAATGAATTGAATTGAAAACGATTTCGAAATGAATTGAATTGAAAACGATTTCGAATTGAATTGAAAGTGAATTAAAATGAATTCAAATTGAATTGAAATTTGAATTGAATAGAAATGAATTTTAAAACGAATTTATCAAGAAGAATTCAATTTTGATTTGAATTGAAAAGGAAGTTGAAATTGTTTTTGAAACGAATTCAAAACTATTTATATAATTCGTTTTAAATAGAAATCGACGAAATATATATTATATATATTATATATATAATATAATGGCCTGAATAGAACGCGCCGCGCCGCGGTAGTTCGTGAATTTCGACCATTTATTTCAAACGGACATTACGGGAGATCCGACCGTCGGATTCTCCTAAAACCGGAACCGTTGGGTTCGTATCGAAAAGAGCTTTCTGATGAATGTTAGAAATTTGAAATCTAACGGTTGGATTTGGAATTATGTCCAAATCAAATTCGAAAAAGGTCGCTATAAGTGCAGTTCGATGGCCATTGATAGAAATCGACTGTACGGGCCTTGATAAAATTATTAAAAATAGTAATAATTTGTGTAAAATCATAAGAAATGATTTAGAAAGAATTGGGATGAAAAATTCCATATTAGAAAAGATAAAAATAGATTTTTATCGAAATGAACTAGTTTTGAACTAGAATTATAATTCTATTTATTTTTAAATAAATAAATTGAATTCGAAAAGGGTTTTAAAAATAACCAAAATTTCCAATGATTGCATTGGAGTGGATTTGAATCGAAATTGTCTTCGGAATATTTCGATGTTGGAATTCGTGATATTACAGGTGTTGTTATGGAAATTTGAAAGATATATATTTGTATCGTTATTTCCAATACGACATTTGTTAGTCGTAGAATTCGATATTGAATATAAGCCGATATATTTTCTATTCAGAGCCTTGTATTGAATATCGAATGTGATTTGGGTTTGTCGTGAATGGTGTCTTCACTAACACTGTTCTTGAACCCAGTTGAGAAAAGATTAAATCTTTTTATTTAGATTTAATGAAGTGTACCAATTAAATGATATTTAATTGGAATTGAATTGATATTGATTTTTGGGTTTATCGTGAACAGTGTTTTAAATAACACTTGTTCTTTAACCCGATAATTAATGAATGTGATTTGGGTTTGTCGTGAATGGTGTCTTCACTAACACCGTTCTTGAACCCAGCTGAGAAAAGATTAAATCTTTTGATTTAGATTTAATGAAGTGTACCAATTAAATAATATTTAATTGGAATTGAATGGATATTGATTTTTGGGTTTATCGTGAACAGTGTTTTAAATAACACTTGTTCTTTAACCCGATAATTAATGGGATGTGACTTTGGGTTTATCGTGAACCGTGTTTTAAATGACACTGATTCTTTAACCCAGTCACAGATTAAAACTAAGTGGAGTTTTAATGAATCTTTAATTAGATTGAAAAGATCGAGAATGGAGTATCACCAGTTTTGCTCCAGGCGATAGTTAAATCTTTAATTAGATTTGAATGTGAAATTTAGAAACTAACTGGCGGTTAGCCAAGCAGAATGGTTTTCTGGATATTGATCTGATGTTGGTTTTGGCCTTCGGGGTTAATATTTGGGGAATTATTCTCTTGATTAATTTACGGTTAGTGACTAATGAATTGGAATGAGGCGTATGTTGTGTTTGTGTAACACTTATTTAAAATATACGCGAGTTATTCGGAAAGACCGGGTTTATCCCATTCTGAGTAACTGATACGACGATAAGTCGAAGATGAAGACGATGGTCGAAGACCGGAGGTCTTCACGTCGTTTGGGTAATTACTGATGATCTTGATTGGGCTGTACACCCAAGAAGATGGAAACAGTTAGTGATCGTCCAGACGTACTTGGAGATCGATGGATATGCGGGGTACTAGGTGCCTCCGGTTTCGTTCAGACCCAGGACGGACTTGTAAATGGACTGTGTGTCTGACATCGGATTTCATTCTGTGTGACTGATATCGGTTGCATAGGATGGTTTGCCTGTGTGGCATGCTAAGATGCAAATGATCAAGGCTTCTGTTGAAAAGCAAAGTCTTGTGGTGATGATCAAAGCACGGCCTTTGTGGCGTAGCTTTGTGTAACGTTTACCTCGCGTGTTTCACACCAGGTATGAACCAAAAACGGGAGACGGACCTCAGGGAGGACTTGCGTTTCTTTCTAGTTAGAAGTGGCGTCAGTGGTTTTACACGCCCTGACGAGTTTGACTTATGTGGTTGTTGCTGTTGCGAGGCGCCTCGGTTATATCGGTTTCGGCCGATGCATTCTGGTCGGCTGACGGACCAGACTTACACCCCATAGGGTGGGGAAACGTAGTGTTCAGGCATTTTAATCCACATCGGTGGACCGGCCCTGACGATCCAAGGGCCCACCTGAGTCTGGGTCCTGAGGCTCGGGCTAGACAGTCTCGAATCGGTTGAGGACTATCTTTTGCCTCGGTTCATAGATGGAAATCCAATTTCCAAATACGTGACTTTGCGGTTTTATTTGTAAACCTATATATGGCGACATAGTGGCATGGGACGCTCATGCCGCCTATGATTGATACTTATGATTTGAAGTTGTTTTATACACTATGCACTTATTATAGTATCAAATGATTTGTTTCAAACGTATCAAGCATTCCTTGGCTGTTATAAGGGAAAACCCTATCCCCCGGCTTGCGTTGCATTGTGTGATAGGACCTGGGTCTTATAACAGCTTCATTTTTCTTTATTTAGCATTGCGCTGTTTGTTTTATGCACTGGTATTCTTGGGAGGAAACCCGTTCCGTGTTATACGGCGTGGTCCCTTGATTTACCTAATGATTTAAAATAAAGATTAACTGTTTTAGTTCTCACACCAGTCACATGACTGACCTGGAGTTTATTGTTTTAACCTAAACTCTGGGTGCCCCTATTTTGACACGGGCAGCTAGTAGTTTCGGTTTTGCAGATTTATATTCACAAGATCCTGGTTTACAGCTGGAACGATATCCGGAAAGCTTTGTATCCGTATATCTCTTCTAGTTGTGTATTGTATTATTTTCCGCTGCTATGTAAATTCATTGTAATCTCTGATATTTTGGTGTAATATATATTTATTCATACTCTGTATATTCTTGTATTCTGATGCATTGTTGTAATATACAGTGAAATGTTCTTTTATATGTGTTCTGATTTGTCGTGTTCTCAAACAATAGGGCGTTTCGAACGGTCTGGGTCGGTTTAGCGACTGGTTCGGACCGAGCGAAATTCCTTGCCGTCACAATTTATATTTAATTTAATAATATTTAAATATATTTATATATTTAAAAGGGTCATCCAGAGCTTTAAAAATAGCCACTTTTGCAAACGAAGTCGGAATTCGACGAAACTAATTTCATTGGATCCGCAATGTCGAATAGTTGTTAGATTTCCAGTTTCGTGATTTTTAGAGTCACTGTGTGGCCGTACGGATTTTTAGAGTGAAAAACAGTCAGTATTTTGAAGGTTAAAAATACGCTGTGTGAGCATACGGAGTCGGAATTCGACGAAACCAATTTCGTTGGGACCGTAATGTCAAACTCTAGCTACATGTCAATTTTCGTGATTTTTAGGTATCGTGTGTGAGCACACAGATTTTTAGAAAGCAAAATGAATATAGAAATGAGAATATACCGGGAATATTCCTTCTATAAAATATCTAGATATTTTTCTAACATTATAAATACCCCCACAAACCTATCCTAAACCCTAATTTCATTTTTCTTGGTCAAATCTTTCGGCCGTCGGTATTTTTCCACCCTCAAGAGAAAACCGAGACTTTGAAAAATGAAATCAAATGAAATAAAATCCTATAAATCTCTAAACTAATATAGTTGAGTTCGCTGAAGCATCCTCTTGAAGCTCGTATACCTGTTATTGAGTTCGAACAATTTTAGTTCGATGTCATTATTTCCAGCGAAGGCCTTTGAGTACCTAGGGTTCGATGTATATGAAGTTTGGAGCATCGATCCTTGGTTTGAGCATCGAAATCGAATTCGTGGTGAAGAGCAACTCCTGTTGTGAAATTTTGGGGGCATTTCATGCCAATTTAGTTCGGTCGTCTGTTAAGGGGGCGTCGGTTTGTCTGATGTCGCATTGGAGGAGGGGCGACCGAGTTGAACACAAAGGGGATGGTTGTGAAGAGCACGAGTTGAGGAGGAGATTGAGTCCCGTTTTGCTGGGTATGGTGGAGTGTAGGAGGAAGGAAGGAGGATCAAACATTGGGAAATGGTGAATGAGGGAGGAGCAGGTTATGGCCTGGTCATTGGGAAAAAGGATGGTTCGGTTTGGGCTGGTAGTGGGCGAATGGGCCAAGGTAATTTTGTGAAGGCCCAAAGTAAATAAATAGTTAAGTTTATTTTAAATTTAAATTATTTCAAACTTTGAAAAGCAATATCTCGGTCATACATAATCAGAATGACAAACCGTAAGTTGCGTTGGGATCGTATGGACGAGAGCAACACAATGAGACTGACTGGGAGTGGATTCGAGCTCGTTTGGATTTACGGCGAAATAAATTGTTTGATTCAAATCAAATAACAGTTTATCGTTCTTTAACGATGAACTGCAAATGTGAGTAAAACTCACCAACTCTGAACAGTTATATTTTTATGTATTTTTAGAACTGTTAATCATCTGTTGATTGCTGTGTGTTGGTTGATTGATTGAACTGCTATTCAGTTAGTGAAAATTTTATATATATATATGTATGTAATTATATATATATAAACCATTAAATATTTATATATTTATTCTGCTATCAGAATAATTTATATTGAACTGAAAGTGATGATAATCATATTGTGTAACATCTGTGGATGCAGGGAGATAGGTTGGAGGAATCCGACTGGATTCCTCAACAGTTATTTTATTGTTTTTCATATATTGTTATATGATGTGATATAAAATCTGTGGGCAATTATATGTGCTTGGACGATATTGAACATCATGATTTGATACGATTGAATACCATAACATACCGAAATGTTGATAAGGGGATTTTCAAAGTGATATTGAAAATAGAATATTTATAAAATGGGATATTTATAAATAAGAGATATTTTTAAAGTTGAATATTTATAAATAAGAAATGTTTATAAATTGGAATATTTATAAATAGGAAATATTCAAAAAGGAAATAATTACAAACCATTTTCTTTTTTGGAAAGGCCTGTGTGGCGGGTTTGGGGATTTTCCTGATGCTCCCGTTACAAAGGAGGTTATGGCGAATTTTTCAGAGAATTTAAGGAGTTAGAATATTTCAAGAATAAATTTGAAAAGGAAATATTTGTAAACCATTCACAAATAGAATTGAAAAGGAAACGTTATAAAAAGGAAATCATTTTTAAAGTGTAGAACCGTTATTCAAAAGTAAATCTTTTCAAATGAATAAAACGTTGTTAAAAAGGAAATCTTTATAAAGTGAATAAAGTAAATCGAATATGGTATTCGAAAGGAGTTAAATCGAATATTGTATTCGAAAGGAGTTAAATCGAATATGGTATTCGAAGGGAGTAAATCGAATATGGTATTCGAAAGTTAGTAAAACGAATATGCTATTCGAAAGGGGTTAGTCGAGTCGAGTTAGTTGAATAGAGTTAACTAGTTCAGTAGAGTTAACCAGTTCAGTAGAGTTAACCAGTTCAGTAGAGTTAACCAGTTCAATAGAGTTAACCAGTGAGTTAAGTAAGTCAAGTTAACCAGTTAGGTTAAGTAAGTCAAGTTAGCCAGTTGGGTTAAGCAAGTCAAGTTAACCAGTGAGTTAAGTAAGTCAAGTTAACCAGTGAGTTAAGTAAGTCAAGTTAACCAGTGAGTTAAGTAAGTCAAGTTAACCAGTGAGTTAAGTAAGTCAAGTTAACCAGTTGGGTTAAGTAAGTCAAGTTAACCAGTGAGTTAAGCAAGTCAAGTTAACCAGTGAGTTAAGTAAGTCAAGTTAACCAGTGAGTTAATTAAGTCAAGTTAACCAGTTGAGTTAAGTAAGTCGAGTTAATCAAGTCGAGTTGATCGAGTTAGAGTTACTCAGTTAGAGTTAATCGATTAGAGTTAAAACGAACTAGAGTTAATCAAATATAGTTATTTGAGACAGAGTTAGTCAAACATAGTATTCAGGGTAAGTTGCCATCTCATACGACTGCTAGCGTAATTCGCAGGGCTGTAAATAGCCTAAGGCGGTCGGATGTTGCCTAAGGGAATCAGGCGTAACCATTGTGATCGTTGCAATCTAGAGTCAAGCGAATGGAGTTAAATCGAATCTAGTTATTCGATAGGAGTTAATCAAGATGAGTTAAATAAGTTAAGTTAATCGAATCTAGTTATTCGATAGGAGTTAATCAAGATGAGTTAAATAAGTTAAGTTAATCGAATCTAGCTATTCGATAGGAGTTAATCAAGATGAGTTAAATAAGTTAAGTTGATCGAATCTAGTTATTCGATAGGAGTTAATCAAGATGAGTTAAATAAGTTAAGTTGATCGAATCTAGTTATTCGATAGGAGTTAATCAAGATGAGTTAAATAAGTTAAGTTGATCGAATCTAGTCATTCGATAGGAGTTCATCAAGTTAAGTTAAATAAGTTAAGTTAATCGAATCTAGTTATTCGAGAGGAGGTTATCGAATATAGTTTATTCGAAGGAGTTATCAATTATTAGTTATTCGAAGTGAGTTAATCGAATATTGGTTATTCAGAAAGGGGAGTTATCAAATCGAATAGATTAAAGGAGTTAATCGAATATAGTTTATTCAAGTAGAGTTAGAGGAGTTATCGAATATAGTTTATTCGACAGGAGTTAAGTGAATAGTTAGATTAATCAAAGTGAATTAGTTAAGTTAAGCTAAGTGAATTAGTTAAGTGAATTGGTTAAGTTAACCAAAGTGAATTTGTCGAGTTAATCAAAGTGATTAGTTCAGTTAATCGAGTTGAATTTGTCAGTCGAGTTAATAAATGGAGTTAGTCAAACCAAGTAAAACCAGTTAGAGTTAATTAATTAAGGTTGACCAGTTAGAGTTAATCAATCAGAGTTAATCAAATAGAGTTAAGTAAAATTAGAACTGACTAGAGATTAGTAAATTGAATGGTTTTCTAAGTGTCTATCTGATGTTGGTTTCGGCCTTCGGGATTAATACTTAGGGAATTGTTCTCATACTACTTCACAGTCAGGGACTGATAGTTGGGGAAGAGTAGTGATTTGTAAATAAGCAAATGGAAAACGTTTTCCAGTGTTAATAACATATATTTTCTAAACATAGAAAATAAGGCAATGTGAATATATATATAGATATATGTTGATGATTTACTGATATAATTTCCATCTGGAAATAATATCGTTGTTTGCACACTTGTTTTTCTTTGATGGTTAAATCACAGACTATCGAAGTTTTGACCATTTTAACGTTGTTAATATGGAGAGACCGGTTGGATTATTATCCGAAGAACCACTCTGTATTGGCATAAGCGTTGCGAATCATATATGCCAAAGATAATTGAAGATGGAGTAAAATGCAAGGGCTGTTGTATAAGTCTTAGATAACAGTGACTAAGATGGATAAACTGAATAGTGCCTTCGGTTTGTCCAGTCCCAGGACAACTTGTATGGACGAAGATCTGACAGAGTATATCCAATGGATCGCGTAAGTTGATCTGTTCAAACGTATTCACGTTTGGTGGCAGAGGAATTTGTTTCTCTAAACTGTATACCCGTGTTATTTTTGGATAAATCAATTTGTGATTTGGCGGGTATGACGATGTGACATTCTAAGTGAATGAGGATGACTTGTGTTGATGAATGTCTGACAGAGTATTTCCAGAAAGGTCACGTACATTGATTTCTTCAACTATACCAAGAGTGGAAGCGGAGAAGGAAACTTCTTTAGATAACACGTAACGTACTGTTGTAGACGCCAATTAGTGATTTTCGATGGATCTGACAATGTGGCATTCGAAGTGAATCTGATGTAATGATAAAGCGTAGCTTCTAGCCTCATCAACCGGTAAATGACAGAAATCGGGCAGGCAGCATGGCTAAGTCGGTCGCACCGAAGTAGGGTGTATAATCACCTATCTAGAGAATATTCATTTGCTTCTTTAATCTATCATTGCTATCCCATATATATATGCGGGAACGGTTGCTGATCCCAACTGTTGGTTATGTACATTCGATACACTCAAGCGAAATGAGTGGTCGGTCATGTGTGGCTGAGTTACAAGATGTTCTTGTTGAACTCCAATGTATCGTTCCTAGAGTACACTGATCGGAAGGTGGTTCCATACCTTGTCATAGTTGGAAATCCATTATCCAATACGTGCTTGCGATTTTGATTGTATACTATATATGTAGAACGTGAGATGAAAGCGTTTCTGCTAGTTGATATCTATTTGTACATAGACATTATTATAATATCAAAAAGGTTTTTGATATAAAGATATTATGGATTCTCATAAGGGAAAAACCCGTTCCGTTCTGTGGCGTGGTCTTATGAGATATCATTTACTTGTTCATATACCTGTTTAAACTGTTTTACTCACACCAGTCCCATGACTGACCCGGAGTTTACTTTGTTGTTTTCCCTAAACTCTTGGGTGTCCAATTTTGTACGGGCAGTCAAGTAGTCAGGATTTTACAGATATACATGGAGAGCTTGGAGCAGGAGGCTTCAAGATCACATAGCTATAGTTATTTCCACTGTGTTGTAAGTGCTGTACTCTGATAAGTGCTATTGTATACATAACTGTTATATTTCAAAGTTATGTTATCTATTATATGTTATTCGTTCCGCTGTGAGGTTCGTGTTACTCTGATGTTGTGTTCTTCTTCTTCTTCTATTCTAAGTTTCTATCTTATCTATTCTCACCTTCTAATTTCATTCATTAATTACCGGGATTTTTCGATGTTTTGGTTATCGACATCGTGCTTATGTCGATAACCAAAGTCGCCAAAAATCCGGGTCGTTACAGAATGCTTGGGTTCATGATCATTCGGAGATGCGGTTCGACCCCAAGTTCCACTTCTATAAGTATGTTGGTGACGTAGGTGAGACCAAAAGACTTTATTATGAACCAGATGGCATTGAGTTGAAGTTAAGCAAATCAGGCATGTTAGGTGAACACAACAACAAAATCTTGAAGAACGAGTCTTGGGATCGGAAATTTATATTTAATGAACAGGCGGTGGATTATGTTGAAGGATTGGCTGGGTTGTTCTTCTCGCATATTAGGCACATGACACCTTATACTGTGGTTCCGGATGCTTGCTCTCCCCCTGGGGAGGAAACTTAGGCTACCTTGTATTTAATTAGTAGTAGAAGCTCTTAGCTTCTCTCCTGTGTTATAACTATATAGTGTGCTGGCACTTCAAACCAGCAGGCGACTCTGTGCCCGTGCAGAGACGCTTCCTTTTCTCCTTTTCTAATAAACTAGTGGCACGGACCACTATAAAATACCGGCTTGCCTTGCAACAAAAAAAAGATTTTTGTTTCGCTACATATATAAAGATAATATTTTTATATTCTCTATTATATAAAAATCATATTTTTATTCTTCACATTTAATCAAAATCACATTTTTATTATCATATTTATATAAAAATCACATTTTTATTCGCTTTTCAACCAAATACAAAATCCTATCTTTTCATATAGAAAGATCTAATCTTTTCACATAGAAAAATCTAACCTTTTTGAAGTTAAAAATCGAACCTTCTATATGTTAAAAATCATTTCTTTTATACATTAAAAATCTCACCTTTACAATGTTAAACATTTCGCCTTTACACATTGAAAAATATACGCTTTTTATAAATCAAAATCAAAACTTTATAAATTAAAAATCAAATCTTTTTCTATAAACTATATAAATGAAAATGAAATCTTTATTCTAAAATCATCTAAATAAAAACCCAATTTTATTCATTAACTGACAATCATATTTTTTTCCTATTTTATAAACTAAAACATTAAATAAAATAAAGAGAAATCAGTAAAACTCACTGTTTGAAGGGGAAGGAGGGCTGCTAGGGTCCATCGGAGGGCTGAAGGGGTGGGCCGGTCGTACGGTGGCTCTCAGGTGGTGGAGCATCGGGTTTTGGGCGTGGGAGCTTGGTGGGGGGTCATGGGTTTCAGAAGGGGGGGGGGGGGGGAAGAGAGGGGATAGGCAGAGGAGGAGTCAGCGTTTACATCAGGGGGGCAGCGAACAAGCTGAGCAGCGGCGTGGCGGTTTCCGTCGACGGAGGGAGGGATTTCCTTCGATTAGAGTAGGGAGAGAAAGGGAGGATCGGAAGGGGTTGGTCGCGATGGAGGGAGGGTCAGGCGGTGGGCGGTTTCCGTCGATGGAGGGGCGCGATGGAAGGGTTCGCAGTTTTTTTTTTATTTTCTTTCTGAATGAAGAACGTGGGGGAGGAGGAAAGGATATAGGGGTTTAATTATAATTAATATATTTTATTATATTTAATTTTCAAAAAGCAACGTTTTATTTCGAACTCGAAATGAGACCCACCGACTGTCGTCCGCAGCTAAATACCCCCATTCCGAACCCAATGGGATATGTATCGTAAGCTGATTCGATCGTTTCGATCAGTTTTCGTCAAAATCAACATATAACTCTGTATATTGAATTTGAATGCACATTTCAATTTACCGGGGCCACATACTAACTCTAAAAATTCCTGAAAAATATTTTCTAGCTTCGTATTGACGATACGGTCCTAACAAAACTAATTTCTTCAAATTCTGAGACCGTTTGAAAAATGACCATTTTCCAGTCGATTAAAATCAACTGAAACTGGTCAAACGCGTTTTCCTTTGCCACGCTAACATATTGATTCAGAAAATTATGAATTTTGGAATCTAGCAATAACTTGACATCACAGATCCAACAAAAGTAGTTTCTTCCAAAATCATGGTTGTTTGCTAAATTCTCATTTTTAAGGGCCGAATTCCATAGCGACTATTATGAATTTTCAATTGGACATAACTTTTGATTCCCGCTATGAAATTTTGATTTTTCGGATTCGTTGGAAAGATATTCTCAATAAGATTCTAATGTTTTTGGTTTTGCTAAAATCCGGTTTATTTTGAATCCCGTACATTCATTTGAACTTTGAAATCGAATTTTTGAACTACCGCGCCATTTTCAATTCCTTTTATAATTAAAATAAATATTTATATTCCAACGACGATCTATATAAATATATACGTTCTAATTCTATTCAAAATAAATTTCTCATCGTTGTTATTTAAAATAATTCATTTTAAATATTCAAAATTCATTAAAATAGGCAAAATAAAAATTTTAAATTGGCTCAGAATTTCCGGGTTATTACAATCTCCCCCACTTAAAACTTTTCGTCCCCGAAAAGGAACGAAGCCGAAAGTTGTTTTACAAACCAACTCAACTTCCATTATTTTTGTTACGGCTTAAGTTCTTCAACTTTTCAGTTTCTAAGAACTTTTCAAATTTCTCAAAAGTTTGGTTAACATCCAAAATTTTCGAAATTTTTCGCCATAACCTCCCCTGCACCGGGGACTTCGGGATATTTATATAGCCTCCCATGGCCTTCTTCAATCCAAAAGAAAAAGAAAAAGGCAAGCGGTTAGCCAATCGGCTCATAAAATCACTCAAAACCCAAGAAATACAATAAACATGTACCTGTTTGTCGGGCAAACAATTTTATTCTTCTGCTCTAGCCTCCTTGCTATGACCTGTTCAATGAAAGTACATGTATATGCAAGCAAATGCGACTAATTTTCAATACACTCACTACTTGATACAATTTGGCTAAAGGTTCAACATTTTAATTAGTCAAACTATAATCAAACAACATAACCAGCAATCATTTAGTTGATTATCATTCTAAATTCATAATTTTGATATATAGTCCAAAATCAGATTTTTGATGCCAAATCACAACAAAAGGCCCTATCTAATTTTGGTTCTCACACCAGCCAATAGGAAATATATAAATATCACACCTTTGAAACTCGAACACAAACTGCTAATGCTATATAGTCATCAATAATGTAAGAACCCGTTACTTCCCCGTGAAGGAAAGAGCGGATACTTTGAGAACAACACACAAATGAACGCAGACAGAAGAATATTTCATTGTTTATTACAACAATTCCATCAGAATACAAGAATATACAGAGTATAAATGAATACTATACATTCGATAAATATCAGAGATTACAATAAATTACATAGCAGCGGAAAATAATACAAAACACAACTGAAAGTAATGCACGGATACAGAGCTTTCCGAGCATCGTTCTAGCTGTAAATCAGGATCCTGTGAATATAAATCTGCAAAACCAAAACTACTAGCTGCCCGTGTCGAAAATAAGGGCACCCAGAGTTTAGGTTAAAAACAATAAACTCCAGGTCAGTCATGTGACTGGTGTGAGAACTAAAACAGTTATTTAAAACTTTACTTTAAAAGAGAGTGATTCAAGGGACCACGCCGTATAACACGGAATGGGTTTCCTCCCAAGAACACCAGTGCATAGAATAAACAACGCAATGCTTTTTCGAAAAATGAAGCTATTATAAGACCCAGGTCCCATCACACAATGCAACGCAAGCCGGAGGATAGGGTTTTCCCTTATAATAGCCAAACATGCTTGGTACGTTTAAAACAAATCATTTGATACTATTATAAGTGTATAGTGTCAAAACAATTTCAATCATAAATATAAATCATAGACGGCATAAGCGCCCCATCCCACTATGTCGCCATACTAGGCTCTACAATTGAAACCGAAATACACGTATTGGAAATTGGATTTCCGTCTTGAGTCGAGGCAAGGGGCAAGCTCCTCTCCGCTTCGAGACACTCTAGCAAATGCCTCGGGACTACACACTCTGGGTAACCCCTGGATGCTTCAGGGCTGGTCCTCTCTTACGTTTGAGGATTAGTTATTCCTGAACACACGTTTCCCGGTCCTTACAGACCTAAAGTCGAGGCGCCTCATCCAACAACCACATAGGTGAAAAGTATATAAATGTCAGGGCTGGTAAGTCACTGACACCACCAAAGCTAGAAAGAAACGTCGTGCTCTCCCTGTAGTCCTTATCCCGTTTTTAACTCATACCAAGGTGTGAGGCTCGCGAATCCATGCTATACACAAAGGTGCCACATAGGCCGTGCTTTGATCATCAACCACAAGACTTTGCTTTTCAACAGAAGCCTTGATCCATGCAACTCAGCATGTCACACAGGCAATTCATGCCATGCAATTGATATCTATCGATATATAACCTCTAAGCTCGTACGTCTCAGAGAAGGGCGTTAAGCAAGAGAATAAATTCTCCACCACCAAACAGATATATATTTAACAGAAATCAATCAACACAGAATAAAATCCAATGTCAGACACACAATCCATTTACAAGTTCGTTCTGGGTCTGAACGACCGGAGGCACTTTCCTCGCCTATCCATCAATCTACAAGTACGTCTGGACGACCACCAACTGATTCCCTCATCTTGGGTGTACAGCCCAATCAAGTTCATCAGTAATCACCCAAACGATGTGAAGACTTCCGGTCTTCAACCACCGTCATCATCTTCGACTTATCGTCGAATCGGTTATTCAGAATGGGTATAAACCCGGCCTTTCCGAACAACCCGCGTATATTAAAAACAAATGTTACACAAACACAACATACGCCTCATTCCAATTCAGTAGCTACTAACCGTAAATCAACAAGAGAACAATTTCCCAAATATTAACCCCAAAGGCCGAAACCAATATCAGATCAATACCCAGGAAACCATTCTTCTTAACTAACCTACAACTAGTTTCTAAATTTCAATTCTTAGGGAAAAGTTCCCATTAATTTTATCCAAGATAAATTCTTTAAAATTTATCCTTTAATCTTCCTTTGGATATCATTTCAAACCATATTATGGTTTTCCAAACTAGTCGAGATTAGCGAACCACACCGGAGTAATTATTTATTTTATTTCCCAATCTCAACCTATTCATCCCATGAAGCAAAACTGGTAATACTCCATATCTAATACCACAGTGTTATCGGTGAAATTAATTACCATTCCACGTTCAAATCTAATTAAAGATTTAATTATCGCTTTGGAGCAAAACTGGTGATACTCCATTCTCGCTCATTTTCCAAATTTAATAATTTAGATTATCCATTCACATTTCAATCTAATTACAGATTCATTAAAACTCCTTTTACTGGGTTAAAGAACTAATGTCATTTAAAACATAGTTCACTATAAACCCAAATCACATTCTATTTATTATTGGGTTAAAGAACAAGTGTTATTTAAAACACCGTTCCCGATAAACCCACAAATCAATTCTATTTACAGCCCATTTCAAATCCAATTTATTTATTTAAAAATAAATGGGTTTTAATTTTAGTTCAAAACTAGTTCATTTCGATAAAAATCTATTTTTATCTTTTCAAATATGGAGTTTTTCATCCCAATTTTTCCCAAACCATTATTTATGATTTTACACAAATTATTACTATTTTTAATAATTTTATCATGGCCCGTACAGTCGATTTCCATCAACGGTCACCGAACTGCACTTACAACGACCTTTTCCAAATTTGATTTGGACGTATCTCCAAATCCAACCGTTAGATTTCAAATTTCTAATATTCGTTAGAAAGCTCTTTTCGATATGAACCCAACGGTTCCGGTTTTAGGAGAATCCGACGGTCGGATCTCCCGTAATGTCCGTTCGAAGTCAATGGTCGAAATTTACGAACTGCCGCGGTGCGGCGCTTTCTATTCAGGCCATTATATTATATATATAATATATATTTCGTTGATTTCTATTTAAAATGAATTTTATAAATAGTTTTAAATTAGTTTCAAAAAATATTTCAACTTCCATTTCAAATTCAAATCGATTTCAATTCTATTTCAAATTCGTTTTCTATTCAATTCAATTCAAATTCGTTTTCTATTCAATTCAATTCGAATTCGTTTTCTATTCAATTCAATTCGAATTCGTTTTCTATTCAATTCAATTTGAATTCGTTTTCTATTCAATTCAAATTCGTTTCTATTCAATTCAATTCGAATTCGTTTTCTATTCAATTCAATTCAAATTCGTTTTCTATTCAATTCAATTCAAATTCGTTTTCTATTCAATTCAATTCAAATTCATTTTCTATTTATTCGATTTTTAAATCTCTTTTCAATATTCATTCTAAAACGAATATAATCGATAAAAATATCGTTCGCGTCAAAATAGTGCAACTCTAATCAACACGGCTTTATATATTTCAATAATTCCGTTATTCTATTCAACAAATGAATATTTATTTTATTCAATACGTGAATCTATATTTTTGTCAACACATGACTAATCTCAACGAATGAGTACTGTCCACGTGTGACTATTTTTGTTATTTAATATATTTTATAAAAATTATGGTATCTATCGTTTGATTTAAATCAGACTCCAACCGTAAACTAGTAAGAGAACGATTCCCTAAATATTAACCCCGAAGGCCGAAACCAACATCAGATCAACATCCAGGAGACCACTCATCTTATTTATTTTCCAATTAGTTTCTAATTTTATATATGATAAAGATGTAAATTTTATTGTTAAAATATTTCGTTCAACACATGACTAATCTCAACGGATGAGTACTGTCAACACATGAACCTTTATTTTATAATATTCTTTATTTTCTAAATTGGAATGAGGCCCAATCAATTACCATATAAAGTTAATTATATGGATTCCATACAACACATGTATATAATAGCAACAATAAATAATCAATCATCATCCAAAGTGCACTACACTGTATAAGCATCAAATATAGATATCTAACACTTATAACAGCCTGTCGATCCATCGATCGACATACCACTAATTATTGGGATTAGTGTATGCCGTATTTTATCCCAATACCCGTGTGGGGTTTCAAACAATCAAACACAGATTTTATTTGTGCAGTTGGGCGATGTGTAAAATTTATCGTCCCAATCAATGTCCTTCAAATAGGTGTACATAAACAAACCGTCCGGTTTGTAAATGAATATTTATTTATTCACATTCACTATATTCATATTCACGTTAAAAATTATATTTTTAACGATAAAATATTTTATTTTAACACATGAATTTCTATTCAGTTCCTTTACAAAGTAAAAATGATATTTTTATTTTTCTAACTTATTTTAGAAAATTTCGGTGGCATAACGGCACGATACTAGAAACGGGACAAGGCCTAGCCTTATCCCCGGTCTAGTGATGGCCCACGCCATACACATATCAATCAAATCAATTTCATTTCACCAAACAATTCAATCCAAACCAAATAATCTAACCAACTACACAACCAAAAAAACAAGTCCATGGTCTGTGGACGATGGTGTCGGGTGCTACTAAACACCGTCTGCATCCTAGTATATATTATAATATAACTAGAAAAAGAAAAATTAAAAGGTGAGAAGTTCTCACAGAGGGTTCCACTCCGCCGTGCTTTGCTGTTGAAATGCTGAATCGTCTGGATCGGATGAAATTCCAATTCAGTCCTTTTTCACGCTGTTCAAATATAAAAATATTATATTTTTATCGTTCATTCTACTAAATAAAAATCGTATTTTTATTTCTTCTTCATATATATAAAAATCCTGTTTTTATTTCTTCTATCTTATAAAAACCATATCTTTAATTTTCACATCTAATAAAAATTATATTTCTATATTGCTCCTCTCCTAAAAAAGATTATATTTTTATTACTCTACATGAATAAAAATCATATTTTTAATATGCCACTAGTATAAAAATTATATTTTTATATCGTGATATATATATATATATATATATATATATTAAAAATCACCTCGCCCTTTGATTAAAAATCACTTCTTTTGTTCTATGACAATCCTATAAAAATTATATTTTTATAATAATGTTCTTTATGTAAAAATCTCACCTTTTATATAAAAATCTAATCTTTAACAAATAAAAATCAAATTTTTGTTTATATGGTTTTCTCTATAAAAATCCTATTTTTATATATTGGTTTTGTATATAAAAATCACCCTTTTGCAATGGTACTTTATATAAAAATCTACATTTTTATTACCATACTTTTATAAATAAAATAAAAATCTAAAACTCACCTGCTAATCGATAGGTGGAGAGGCGCAGTAGCTTTGAGGCGGGTCAGAGCGACACAGGAGCTAACAGACGGAGGCGCTGGGTTCGGAGCAGGTGAAGTGGTGACGCAGCGTGCCTCAGGCCACGCTGGAAGAGGGGCGTTGCCTCGAGTGGCGCGCTGGGCGGATTTGGGGCTAGGGTTAGTTGCGGATTCGAACGGAGGAGGGGGTGCTGGCGCGAGGCCAACGACAGCGGCGTCGATGGCTTATCAGCGGTGGCGTGGATCCGCCTGGAGGCAGCGCGTCGGTTTCTTTTTTTTTTTGATCTGTAAAAGTATAGGAGAGAGAGGAGGGAAGGGTAAGGTAAGGGGTTTTATTAATTAATTTATTTTATATTTATTTTTCCAAGAAAAGTCAACCCTTTTTATTCGACCTCCAAACGAATCCCAATGACTGTCGCCCCTAACTAATTACCCCAATTCCGAACACAATGGGATATGTATCGTAGGCCAATTTGATCGTTACGATCAGTTTCCGTTGAATTTAAAACATAAATCTATATATATTCAATTTAAACGTACATTTCATTTTACCGGGGTCACATACTAACTCGAAAAATTCCAGAAAAATATTTTCTAGCTTCGTATTGACGATACGGTCCTAACAAAACTAATTTCATCGAATTCCGAGACCGTTAGAAAAATGGCCATTTTCCAGTCGATTAAAATCAACTGAAACTGGTCAAATGCGTTTTCCTTTGCCACGCTCACATATTGATTCGAAAAATTATGAAATTTTTGAAACCTAGCAATAAATTGACATCACGGATCCAACACAAGTGGTTTCGTCGAAATCCGAGGTCGTTTACAAAATTTCCATTTTTAAGGGCCAGAATTCCATAGCGACTATTCTGAATTTTCATTTGGACATAACTTTTGATTCCCGCTATGAAATTTTGATTTTTTGGATTCGTTGGAAAGATATTCTCAATTAGGTTCTAATATTTTTGGTTTCACTAAAATCCGGTTTGTTTTGCACCCGGTACATTCAATTGAAGTTTGAAATCGAATTATCGAACTACCGCGCCATTTTCAATTCTATTTATAATTATATATAATTATTTATATTCTAACGACGATGCGTATAAATATATACATTCTAAATATATTCAAAATAAATTTTCTCGTCGATATTATTTAAAATAATTCATTTTAAATATGCAAAGTTCGCTAAAATTGCCAAAATAAAAATTTTAAACTGTCTCGCATTTCCGGGTTATTACAATCTCCCCACTTAAAACTTTTCGTCCCCGAAAAGGAACAAAGTCGAAAGTGGTTTGATTAGTCAACTCTACGTTCGATCTGGCTTCCATTCTCCAACTTTTCAGTTTCTGAGAATTTTCAAATTCTTCAAAAATTTGGCTAACACCCGGAATTTTTGAAAAATTTCGCCATAACCTCCTTTGCACGGGGAGAGGTTTGGAAATTTATTGGGCCGTATTAGGTACCCAATAAATCCTAATAAGCATACACATATTTATAGTGATATATTCTGGTGTTTACAGGGGAGCGTGTATTGATAATAACTTCAGAGAATAAATTCTCGTCACCCTGTCAAAGCCTGATCGAGCGTGTATTTTAAATGCTCCAGAGGATAAATCCTCGTCACCTCGTCCCGTGTAACGACCCAGATTTTCTGGTCGATTTATTTTGAATATTTAATATTATTTTAAATATTGAGCTGATAATATAAATCGATTTTTATATTGAATTTACGATTATCTTAAGTAATTCAATTTGAAATGGAGTCAAAATGATTTATATGAATTTTTATTTGAATTTAAACGATAATAATAATATCTTATTATCAAGGAATTTATTTGTTTTTGAATTTAAATTATATCATATTATATTAATTTATTTTGGTTATTTATATTCACGTTCAAATTAAATATCAAAATATATTCAGTTAGTTCAGAATAGTGTTACACTGTTGAAATAACAGTGGTTACGTTAAAATAGCTGTTGTGGTTTAAATAAATGGACCCCGAGATATTTATAATGGATAGGATCTAAATCGAATCGAAAATCAAATCGATATCTATTTAAAAAGAAATAAAATCTATTTAAAATCAAATCACAATAAACATCAGACGACCTACGCAGCTGGTTTTCTCGAGCAGTAAAAGTTGTCTCCTATTTTCTATATCAAGCAAACAAGCTTTAATGGCATTGTACGTCTGTTCTGGTTCATTTCTATATATTGAGGCCATCGCCTTCATTCTCGTTCTCAAGTTAAACTGGGCCTTCGTATATTTCTCCTTCTCCAAAGTCTGTTGTTTTTAGTCCCTTTCTTTACCTTGTTCCGGCAAAATTTGAAATCAGTCCTCCAAATAAAAGAGAGAGAGAGGGGGGGGGAGATTGAAATTGGAAACCGCGATAGACGATCGCGAGCTAATCAGAAGCTCGAAGGTAGATCAAGCTGCTCACGCAAGGGGTTCCTGACCAATTATCGAAGTCTCGATAAAGGAAATCACCGATGTGAGAGAGACACGAGTGTTGTTCTGGTCATCGATTCGGTCCTATGAGAGGGATTTGTAGTCGAAGCAAGCATGAGGTACCTGAATGCCGCGATGGTGATTTGGGATCGACAGTTGGAAAATTTGAGCATCGCGATTTAGGAGTTACCGTAGGTTGATTTGAGTCTTGCTGAAATGGAGGAGAAGAGTTCCGTGATTGGAAGGTGTCAACGTAAATTTTGGGTCTGAAGGGGAGCTCGATTTTGTTTTTGGGAACGTGAAGCTGATGTGATGTCAAGAGTTTGGTTTGTGCCGTTTGCAGTAGAGATGGAAGCCGTGAAGGTCAGGTGCTAGAATTGACAGTGCTGAATTCAAATGGTGAGTTGTGGAGCCTGTTCGTCGGGGAGTACAATGCGGGTTGATGGTCAGCAGGTCGATATTGAAAAAGGGATGGCCGCTGTTTGATACGTGTGGTCAGTATACTATGGCGGCATCAAAAGTAAACAATGGTGATGTCTCAACTGCAGCTATATCATGCAGGATGTAGAACTGGAAATACTTTGAAATGGATTGAAGCAAACAATGTGAGTAAATCTCACTCACCTTTAGAATTATTTTTATTTCATTAAAAATAATTGTTTGTTGCTTGTGTGAATGTTTTCTGGTTATTTTATATATGTTAGTTATTTAGGCTATATATATATATATTGGGTTGATTGATTGATTGGATTCCCGCAGTCTCATTAGCGGATGCCCGCAGTTTCATAGCGGATGATTACCCTATACTCCCCACGCTATGATTAGTGGATCACCTTCTATACCACGATATTCTGCCACGAAGCAGAATGGGTATTATTTATGTGCTAACATCTGTGGATGCAGGAAAACAGGTTGGAGGAATCCAACTGGATTCCTCAAAAATATATTATCTGTTTGTTTATTTGTTTGCACATATATTGTTATATATGATGTGTTAGAAAAATAAATAATTGGTTGCTTTGTGTGTTTAAATATCACTGGGCTTAAGTAATGATATTTAAAAATATCATGAAAAAGGATATTTGAGAATTAGAAAGGAAATTCTATTTTTCTAAAATAGAATTGAAATTTTGAAATTTGAATATAAAAGATTCAAATAGAATTGAATTTTGAAATTTGAATATAGAAGATTCAAATAGAATTGAAATTTGAAATTTGAATATAAAAGATTCAAATAGAATTGAATTTTGAAATTTGAATATAGAATATTCAAATAGAATTGAAATTTGAAATTTGAATATAGAAGATTCAAATAGAATTGAATTTGAAATTTGAATATAGAAAATTCAAATAGATCCAAATAGAATTGAAAATGAAATTGAATAATGAAATTCAAATATAGAATTTGGATAAAGAAAATTCAAAGGGATTTGAATAAAAGAATTTGAAATAGAATTTTGAATATAGAAATTCAAATGGAAACTTAATAATGGAATTTGAATATAGAGAATTCAAACAGAATTGAATATATAATTTGAATCGAGAATTCAAAAAGAATTAAATATGGAATTTGAATATAGAAATTCATAAAGGAATGTGAATAAAGGAATGTGAATAGAGGAATAAAGGAATTTGAATAAATGAATTTGAAATATTGAATTTCAAAGAAGAATTGAATATAATTTGAAATATAGAATTTCAAAGAAGAATTGAATTGAATCTGAAATATAGAATTTCAAAGAAGAATTGAAATAGAAATTGAATAATAGAATTCAAATGGAATTTCAAGTATTGAATTTGAATATGAAATTGAAATAGAAATTCAAGTATTGAATTTGAATATGAAATTGAAATTGAAATTCAAGTATTGAATTTGAATATGAAACTGAAATAGAAATTCAAGTATTGAATTTGAATATGGAATTGAAATAGAAATTCAAGTATTGAATTTGAATATAAAATAGAAAAGGAAATTCAACTATAGAATTTGAATATAGGAATTTAAATGGGAGTTGAATAAAGGAAATTTAAATATAGAATTTGAATAATAGAAAAGGAAATGGAAATTTGAATTAAGAATTCAAATAGAAAAGGAAATAGAATTTGAACATAGAATTCAAATAGAAAAGGAATTGGGATTTGAATATAGAATTCAAATAAAAGCGAGATTGGAATTTGAATCAAGAATTTCAAATAGAGTTAAAATGGAGTTGGATTCATTTTAACGAAGTTTAAAAGTTTATATATATAAATATAATTAAAACGAACTCGCCGCAGCGCTGCAGTTCGTAAATTGGCGACTCGGACTTCAATTGAGTATACAGGACTCAATTGAAGTCGGAATTCTTTGAAACAGGAATCGTCAGGACCTTTTGAATAATAGTTTTCTAATGAAAGAGAAAAATCTGGATTTCGTCGAATAAATTTTGAGTTATGTCAAAATCAAAATTTTAAAAGTGCAGCGCCAGAAACCATTAAAACCATAATGGATTTTATATAATAAATATAGGGATTTTTAAGCAAATAAAAATCCGAATTTCCATTTAAAAACCTGGTCTTGAGTTAGAACATAAAGGTGAACTCAAGTGAAGTAAGAAAAGTGATTTTTGAAACAATAATCATATTTTTGATTACTGAATAGAATTAACTAAATCAAAGAAGAATTAGTTAATCGAGTGGTGAATTGAAGTCGAACTTTGAAAATTGAATTTTTGAATTGTAAACATATATTTGAAATCGAATATAGAACTTAAATTAAAATTTGAATTCAATTAGTTGATAAGTAAGTTGAAATATATTTGAAACGTGTTATATTCATATATACAAGCGAAATGGGCAAAGAGTTAGTTAGAGAGTTACTTTAACGAATTGAGTCAAAACGAGTGTATGAAGTTGAAATGAATTGTACAGGTATAGATATACCGGAGACAGTTATGGGATAAAGTGATGAAGGTATATAATTAGTGTGCTCGACAATAAGGTACATGTTTAATTCATATATGAGATTTTATGCGCCGTATCGGCAAGCCGCTTGGCTTTTTCTTTTTCTTTTTGAGATGAGAAGTTACCGGGAAGCTATTTGAAATTTCCCGATGCTCCCGATACAGGGGAGGTTATGGCGAATTATTCCGAAAATTTAAGGAGTTAGAATATTTTTAAGAAAATTTGATAACTAGAAATCCATATATCGATATATATAGAGAATTAGATAATGAAACAAATTTAAATAGGATATTTGAAACAAGAAGGAAAACTATAACTTAGATTTGTTAAAATAACAAGGGAAATGTATACGTGCTTTAAAAATAGATAATTGGTTTGTATAGTATTGATTATTCGAGTAAGTAGTCTTGTCTGTTTTGACGTTATGAATGTTATTCAGTCAAGGTCTGAGAGGTAATTATACCCCAACTTGATTGGTTTCATTAACAACCGATAAATAGCAAAACTCAGTCTCGAAGATCAACGTTTAAAGAGATTTAGTTGAATGTATATATTTGGGTTGTCGTAACGATGTTTTACACAACATCCGTTTTAACCCAAATAAATGTAAACTTGGAAATAAAATAACAAATGTTTCTAAGTATAGAACTAAATGAGTTCGTGGAAGAGATAAGTGATTGGAATGTTTTCCAATTAAAATCGATAATATTTTCTAACTATAGAAAATAAAAGGAGGCGATACTTGTAAATATTTGGGTAACAAATATTGATAAGGAAATGGAGAAGAGATTTAATTAATGAAATAGTAATTAAAGAGCCCAGTGATTTGTTTGATATGTTTGGATGAACACTTGTTTTTATTCGATAGTTAAATCACAGACTATCGAAGTTTTTGACCATCGTTGTCAATATGGAGAGACCGGTTGGATTATTATCCGAAGAACCACTCCGTATCGGCATAAGCGTTGCGAACCAAGTATGCTGAATATATTGAAGACGGAGTAAAGTGCAAGGACTCTTTCTATTAAATAGAAATAGTGCCTTCGGTTTCGTTTAATCCCAGAACGAACGTAAATGGACGAATGTCTGACAGAGTATTTCCAATGATCAAATGGGTTGGTCTGTATAAATATATATGGTTGCAACGGATTTATTCCCTTAGCATAACATCCAGAATATTTGTGCAAACTCAACTAGTGATTAACGGATCTGACAATGTGGCATTCAAAGTGATTGTGCTATCAATGAATGGTAAGTATTCGTAGCCTCAGGCCTCAACAACCGGGAAAGGACAAAAATCGGGCAGGCAGCATGGCTATGTGGGTCGCACCCATTAGGATGTATAATCACCTATCTAGAGGTTCATTTAATTTCTTATTCTATTCGATGTTGTCCCAGTCGGGAGGCGGTTGCTGATCCCAACCGTTGGTGATATACATTCGATACACTCAAGCGAAATGAGTGGTCGGTCATGTGTGGGCCGGGTTACAAGATGTTCTTGTTGAACCCAGTGTATTCCTCTCTAGAGATACACTAGCGGTAGGTGGTTCCATACCTTGTCATGTTGGAAATCCAATCTCCAATAAGCGCCATGCGGTTTTTGATTTTATACTATATATGTGGAGCGTGAGATGCAAGCGTTCTGCTATTTGGTTATTTACTTGTTGTAAACATTATTATAATATCACTGGATTTTCGTATCAAAGTGTTTGGGTTATAGTAAGGTAAAAACCGTCCATGTTTATGTGTGGGCTGGTCTTACTATTACCTTTTCTTTTGAAAGGATTTTAAAGGTTAAACCAATGATTTGAGTTTACTCACACCAGTCCCATGACTGACCCAGAGTTTATTTTGTTTTGTTTTCCCTAAACTCTTGGGTGCCCAAATTTGTACGGGCAGTCAAGTAGTCGGGATTTCACAGATTCAATTGGAGGAGCTGGAAGCAGGAGGCTTCACCAGTTAGCTATAGATTATCGTATTTCCGCTGTGTACTACGTTGTATCTGGAAACATGTGTTTATAACTGTTCCAGAAATGACTGTTGTGCTCTGATGATGGTATGTATATAAAGTTACTGATTTGTATTTCAAAAGTTATGTTATATAATATATTTTTTTCGTTCCGCTGTGAGTTTGTGATCTTCGTTTTTTTTCTATTCTAATATTTCTTTCTTTCTATTTCTCATCCTCTAACTTCTTTCTAAAAATGATTCATATTTCTGTGCAATTTGGGTTGGACGTGTGGTGTTTTTAGTCAACTCAGATAGCACGGATTTGCGGGCCTTTACAGTTGGTATCAGAGCTTAGGTTGAGCGAACACCTAGGCTTTGGTGGGATGTGCTCATTAGAGATAGGGTCAGTAGCACCCTAGAATGAGTTGAGTGTATATATATGAGAGAACGTATTTGTAAGTTGAAAAAAAAAATTGTTTTATATTGTGTTGGCTTGTCTGTTGGGTAATTTATGAATTCTGGTCGAATCGTGGGATGCCACGATGTCGATAGGAGTTTCTAAATACTTGAACAGAAGATTGAACACGATATAGTTTTAAAATGGGTAGATGAAATAATTTTACCCAAAATTCTATTTTGATATATAACTAATAATTTTCTGATGTGTTGATTGTTATCGTTATAATCAAATTTGATTATAAAAATTGGAATGGTTATATATAACCAAAATAAAACTTGTATATAACATATACAAATGAAATGAATTGAAATTGAATTCAAACCAGAATTTGAAAATTTAATCCTGGGAAGTTTGAAATATTTTAGGAAGTATATTAGAACAATATAGCTTTGTTTTAAAAGGATTTTGAATGGATTTTGAAATTGTTTAAGCACTGAACTCACTTCGGTGGTTGGGAAATAATTCTGATGATGGTCGCGACATCATCAATGTTCATTTTCGAGTTTCTAAGTGATGGATTGCTACCTTAGAAATTTTTTGATGGGAATTTGTTTGAAAGAAAACAAGTTTAGTTGGAAAATTCGAATATTTTGAATTTGAAAAGATTATAAATATATATGTGATTTCGAAAGAATTTAAAATGAAATCCCAGGAATATGGATGTGGAAGTTTAAATGGATTGAAGTGAATCAATCGACTAGAATCAATTTGAATTGTATAATAGAACATAGGTTGGATATAAATGGATTGATCGTAGTCGTAGATCATTCAAATTAAATGAAGGGAGAACAAAAGTTTTGATGGGACTAAAATTGTCGAAATATGAGGAGTTGAATTTCAACATAAGTGGAGTTTTGAAAGGTTAATGAGTTTATAGTATTTTTCCTAACTTAGCAATTTCGAGGACGAAATTATTTTAAGGGGGGAAGAATGTAACGACCCAGATTTTCTGGTCGATTTATTTTGAATATTTAATATTATTTTAAATATTGAGCTGATAATATAAATCGATTTTTATATTGAATTTACGATTATCTTAAGTAATTCAATTTGAAATGGAGTCAAAATGATTTATATGAATTTTTATTTGAATTTAAATGATAATAATAATATCTTATTATCAAGGAATTTATTTGTTTTTGAATTTAAATTATATCATATTATATTAATTTATTTTGGTTATTTATATTCACGTTCAAATTAAATATCAAAATATATTCAGTTAGTTCAGAATAGTGTTACACTGTTGAAATAACAGTGGTTACGTTAAAATAGCTGTTGTGGTTTAAATAAATGGACCCCGAGATATTTATAATGGATAGGATCTAAATCGAATCGAAAATCAAATCGATATCTATTTAAAAAGAAATAAAATCTATTTAAAATCAAATCACAATAAACATCAGACGACCTACGCAGCTGGTTTTCTCGAGCAGTAAAAGTTGTCTCCTATTTTCTATATCAAGCAAACAAGCTTTAATGGCATTGTACGTCTGTTCTGGTTCATTTCTATATATTGAGGCCATCACCTTCATTCTCGTTCTCAAGTTAAACTGGGCCTTCGTATATTTCTCCTTCTCCAAAGTCTGTTGTTTTTAGTCCCTTTCTTTACCTTGTTCCGGCAAAAATCGAAATCAGTCCTCCAAATAAAAGAGAGAGAGAGAGGGGGGGAGTTTGAAATTGGAAACCGCGATAGACGATCGCGAGCTACTCAGAAGCTCGACGGTAGATCAAGCTGCTCACGCAAGGGGTTCCTGACCAATTATCGAAGTCTCGATAAAGGAAATCACCGATGTGAGAGACACACGAGTGTTGTTCTGGTCATCGATTCGGTCCTATAAGAGGGATTTGTACTCGAAGCAAGCATGAGGTACCTGAATGCCGCGATAGTGATTTGGGATCGACAGTTGGAAAATTTGAGCATCGCGATTTAGGAGTTACCGTAGGTTGATTTGAGTCTTGCTGAAATGGAGGAGAAGAGTTCCGTGATTGGAAGGTGTCAACGTAAATTTTGGGTCTGAAGGGGAGCTCGATTTTGTTTTTGGGAACGTGAAGCTGATGTGATGTCAGGAGTTTGGTTTGTGCCGTTTGCAGTAGAGATGGAAGTCGTGAAGGTCAGGTGCTAGAATTGACAGTGCTGAATTCAAATGGTGAGTTGTGGAGCCTGTTCGTCGGGGAGTTCAATGCGGGTTGATGGTCAGCAGGTCGATATTAAAAAAGGGATGGCCACTGTTTGATACGTGTGGTCAGTATACTATGGCGGCATCAAAAGTAAACAATGGTGATGTCTCAACTGCAGCTATATCATGCAGGATGTAGAACTGGAAATACTTTGAAATGGTGTAACGACCCGTATTTCGATAACATGTTAAAAAGAGAATCAAGGCAGAATTTAATTTTAAATTCTGAATCAAGTAAAACGGGCTGTGCCATTGCGTTCGTCTCGGAAAAATACGCGAAATAGAGCCCGTGTTTTCGAAAATCGGAGTCCGTATGACCCGATTAAGGCCCAACGAAGTTTTCAGAAAATTTCAAAGAAAAAAACAGATTTCAAATTCAAGTTTGAAATTGGAAATTTGGGCCAGTTTGGGCCAGGCGGGAAAATTCCCGCCAGAGCACCCAAGTCGACAGCCCTGTCGACTTGGGAGTCGACTTGGTTGGACCCAAGTCGACAGCCCTGTCGACTTGGCTGTCGACTTGGTCCAGCCGGGCTGTTTAGCCTGGTGCACCATTTTGAGATTGTGTTGAACTTGGGGGCCAGATTCGGTTTTAAGGGCTAAGATTGCAACTAGGGTTTAATCCTATGGCCTAAAACACTTGCCTAATCTATAAATAAGACCCTAACCTAACCCTAAATCATCATTATTCATTCATACAACTAAACTATGGCAAAATTTTACCTCTCATGGCCTCCACTCTCTTCATAAAATTTCTAAATTGTTTCTATGAGAGATTTTCCATGCATACAAGTGTTTTCAAGCTTGTATGAGTGTCATAAGCTTGCATTCAAGTCAAGTTTCTATCTTTGCATCATAAAGCAAGAGTTTTGATCATTTTGGCTCAAGGGTTTTTATGTTAGAGCTTGCATTTTGGGTCTATTTGATTGCATAAGGGCTTTGTCATATCTTTTGTGCCTTCATAGCAATGTAAGCCCTTTCCCTACTCTTAGATATTAACTATGAAGTTAAATGTTCATGTTGCAAGTTTGGGTTTGATCATTGAGTATGATACATGCTATCATGTCATGCAAGTTTATGAAGTCATTATCTTGATCTAGTGAGCTAAAAGCTACAACCTTTATGTTGAGATGTTGCATTATGCAACATGAGAACTCTCATACCTTTTATGTCAACTTGCATATGAAGTCATAACCCTTATATGATGATATATGCGAGTTACTAGTCATCATTCCATGTCTTTTGTCACCATGATTCGCTTATGTACCAAGTTTGGGTTTATGCATGTTTTGAGGCTTAGGAATGTAACATGCAAGTTAATGAACACACTTGTGTCTCATTTGCCACCATGATTAACTTGTGGCTTAATATCCATTTTTGTCATGCCTTTGTCAAGTCTCTTCTTTTAATCCATTACGTTGTTGCGAACGTATATGCGAGCTTAAAAGCGTGGGGGTCACATTATGGAAAAACATAATGACATAAACATGATTTGGGTAAATGGGTATAAACATGACAACATGTAACGTTAAATATGACATGTGTTTATACTTGAAAACATGACTTGAAATATAACATGGAAGTTGACATGTAAGTATGCTTGAAAACATAAGCTTGGGAATTTACCTATTAAGTTATGTCTACCCATTGGGAATTTACCTATTAAGTTAGGTCTACCCAATTGCTTGAAAACTTGTAATATGTGTTGGAAAACATAATGGACATGACACTTAGATAATATAAGTGTGGCCAACTCGAGGTTGGGTTGAGCTTGCAACGTAAAACTACCCGGAATCGACCGGCCTAACTAGTAGTTGCAAACAATAGGACCCAATGTGAGAAGTTGGTCATGTTGTGCTTAAACCCGAGGTTAGACCAAGTTGTGGTGTAAAGCTACCCGGAACCGACCGGCTTAACTAGTAACCGCAACAAAGTCTAATGTGAGAGGTTGAGGTGCATTAAGTAATTAATGCCACATGATAGGGTTAAGTTAATTTGATTAATGACTCTTAATCAAATATGACATGGACAAGTGGGTTAAGTAATTTGATTAGGCTAATGATACTTAACAAAACATGACAAGGTTGGGTAGGTTAAGTAACTTGATTTGCCTAATGACACTTAACCATTTTTATACGACTAGTGGACGGGGTTAAGTTAACCAACACTTAATCAATCCAACCCGATAACTTGGTAAGGTTAAGTAAGTTTTCTTAATGGCGCTTAACCGAAAAATACAGTTAATGGATGGGGTTAAGATTAGACTCAACTAGTCTAAACATGGAAATCAGATGGGGTTAAGATTGGACTCAACTAGTCTACGCATGGAAATCGGATGGGGTCAAGTTAGCCTAGACTTAATTAATCCCACTTGGTAGTTTAATGGAGTTAAGTTAAACACTTAACTAATCTAACATGATGACTTAAGGTGGTTAAGTGACCTATACTTAACCAATCTAACTCGTGAATTTATGGGGGTTAAGTTAACCCATACTTAACCAATCTAGCGTGAAAACATGATAAGGCTAAGTCACGAATCGCTTAAATACGCTTGACCGATTTGACTCAGTAATTTGATAGGGTCAAGTTAATATATACTTAACCAACTTGAGCATGGTTTGTAGGGTTAAGTCTTGAACTAGGATACTTAGCCAATTTTGACATGATTTGTAGACGGGTTAAGTCATGAACTTAAGTGACACTTAACCCATTATGTAAACCCTAGTTCGGAGGATTAGGTGGATAACCGTAGTTAACAAGGATAACGGGAATGAGGCTAAGTGGTAAACCTTAGTTGAAGAATAACTAAGTAATGATTCTTAGTCAAGGAATTTTAGACCAGTTCATAGTTAGATGAGTAACCTGATACGGTAGGTCATCGTTTAAGTATACGAGTAGGAGCAAGTATCTGATTTAGATAAAGACTCCAGCGAACTGGGTAGCAAAGCAACGGCTTCGGGGGACGTGAGGATATTCTTGGGATCCCTCTGTGAGCTGCCAGGTGATCATACTAGGCTCATGAGAGGTTAAGGTCTGCGTTAGAAGAACCAAGAGTTCGCCTTGGTTGCTATACGAGCGACCTAAAGACGGGGATGGATAGGGGATAGTCGACGATACACGGTCGTACCCTAGATAGCATTTTCGTCAGGCTACCTACCATCTTTGGTCAAGCGTGTACGTACGGAAAGGCAGAGAACACCCAATAGACCATAATTGCTATCTAATTATGGTTGCGGTAAGGCTAGGATTGTGGGTTGGCCAGTAGTGTGTTCTCATACAGGATTTATCCTGTCTTGTCTTTCACTAGTTGAGGGAGGGGTCGCGTGGGACCATAGCCACGTATAGAAAAACAGACCTTAGCATCTGCATCGGCAGATAAATCGAAAGCTCCCGACCGAGTCCTGTATTTCTTGATCTGCCCTGTGACAGGACTCGGATGGCATGATGTGATACATGTGCATACAGTCATGGAAAACGGTTCATGATGAATGCGGGGGAAAAAGGGCGCGGTTGACGGTTAGCGTAAATCCTAGTGGCCCTGGGTGGTTGAACCAAAACCGAGATACGAAAACGTGCAA
Source organism: Allium sativum (assembly GCA_030737875.1). Taxonomy (NCBI): domain Eukaryota; kingdom Viridiplantae; phylum Streptophyta; class Magnoliopsida; order Asparagales; family Amaryllidaceae; genus Allium; species Allium sativum. Next base: position 880,842,471 of record CM060924.1, read on the forward strand.
TAGGTAAGCGTAATCCCTAGTAGTCCTAGGCAGCATAAGTCCTAGTTGTACAAACGATGATTCATGTTGGAAGACCCTAGCTAGGTTTAGGGTAACAGTCCAAACCGATCTTAAGGATCATGGAACTATGTTAAAGTAATATAGAATCTCAGGGGAAAAGCCCGTATGGTCTACGACAAGGGACTGAACATTTACATGGAATAAAACATACGAGTTGAGTAACCTATATATGCGATATATTAGGTTGGCATGGACCATTACACGACTTTTGAGTAAGGGTCATTCATGGTTAACACATGATACGGTGGGGATACTAGTACGGTAGGTGCAGAGCTAAAAGACAGGATAGATACCATGGGATGTTATATGTGATAGATATCTTGGGGATATTATATTTGACGGGGACTTGACGATGGGATACCTTGTTTTATCTTGTCACCGTAATTTATCATGACACCTTAGTTTATCTGAGTTCAGTAGTTCATCCTGTTATTTTGATTTAGCTTATCTATCATGTCATCATGCTTATGTTCATCTCAGTTTCTCATGTCAGTTAACTTTACTAGTTTTTATGCTGATAGTAGATAGGGCTTACTCAGTCTTTTTGACTGACCTGTTTTGTTTCGCCTCTTTCCTTCCGTTTCCCCCCAGGTTACAGGGAGGAAACACTGTTGTTTAGTTCGGACTTCTTCTGCTTGAAGGTCATCATGGATGGCTTGGACTTTTCTTGGCTATGGCTACTTTACTGTTTTTACTTGGGGAATAATTTATGGAAAAGTCTTTATGCTTCTTTACTATTGCAAGACAGGTTTTGATGTACTCTGATGTAAAAGGCGTTAGACCTTAATTATTAATGTTTATGAAAGTTCGATTTTACTTCCGCTATTTTATATGTTCTGTCTTGTGATATTTCTGTGCATGTTTACCAATAATGCCCCTCTAAAGCTAGTGCATTCCTTTGCGAGTGACCCTAGCGGAGGCGGGGTGTTACATTTGGTATCAGAGCAGAAGGTTACCAGATTGGGCAAAAGTTTTTAAAGACCTTCTGAAAACTATTTGAAAATCGTTTACAAAGAAGCATTTTTCAAGAAAATTTTCTTTTAAAAGAAAAAGGCTATTCCCCAAAGGCCATTAGCACTATCCTTGTTTCCTTAATTGAATCTCTTTTCCTTTCTTTCCTCCATCTGTAGTCACAGTAGTTTTAACTGCGACTAGTCTTTTCTATCTACGAAAGTGCTTTCCATGCGATGGAGGTGGTTCTCGAGAGACCAGTGGCCGCGTTATAAGAAAGGATCGTGAGAAAGAGGATAAAGGATACGAGCTTAAGGATGAGCAACTTGTTGGTATGGCTCAACCCATAACGAGAAGGAATCTTTGGTATGGTGAAACGGGACGGATAATTAAGTAGTATGGGACAAGGACAAGATCATCGGGAGGGCAATAGTATGCTCTCATTTCTAGGGTACCTCGGAAGGAGGGTAACGATCTTGTTAAAGGTTTAGCTCTTCTTCTCTATCATCCCGTTAGGACTTTGTTTTGATCATCGTATCATTTAAGTCTGCTTCGATAGTTGAGTCTCTGCACCTTAAGTACTAGCGTAATAGAGAATCCCATTTTTGTCTCAAGGTCCTATTGGAGAATCAGTCCATTTAAACATGACCTGTTTGGATTTGAGAATGTTTATGCCAAGTGTTGAGTTTGGAAATAATGCTTATGTTTATAAGCTATGGATGGATTCTAGGGATGAAGTGGTTATCCAGTAGGGGGTGCCACTCTCGGTTTTGATAGGAGGGTAGTTAGACCTTTTGACTAGCCTTGGTAATACCCTCGAAGTATCGTGTAACCTTTTTGAGGTTCTGTTATGACTAGTTACTTAGAATCCCTTGATGCCTTTATTGGAAATTTGAAGCCCGATCGAGTGGTGTTCGCCAATAAGACGGATGGTTTACTTCGTTTATGCATGGGTGATAGAGATCATCCTAGTAAGTGCGCATGATAACCTGGTTGACATCTGTTTACTTTCAAGAGAAAGTTCTTCTACATGGAATACCTTATAGTATATAAACAAGATCCAAGATTCATTAGTGAATTTTGGAAAACTTGCATAAGATCATGAGTACGCAGTCATGCTTGCGCCAAGTATTCTAGGAAAAGGATAAGTGCAAGTGGAACGAGAGGCGACGAAGAAATGAGTTCTAGCTCATGTTATGGAAACAGGAAATAAGAAGCTACGAAATCGCGAAGTTAAAAGACGGTCAAGGCACAATGGAATTTAGCCCGAGGAAATACGACTTTGATGGTCAAAGACTAGATACGCGCATGATATCTCTTTTTGGGAATATACCCTTGATCCCTGTTTTCTGTAGAGCTTACTTGTAGGCTATCTTTTTTTGGACATCTTCTTGGTCCTACTTTCTGTTACAAACCCCGTAAGGAGTTTGTCTTGTTTATCTTCTCGACCCTGTGTCAGGGAATCCTAGGTAGAACCCTATGGATGTAAACATGTATTTGAAACATGTTATGATTGATATGGTTGCAAGTGGTTGCTCGTGGATGCGCGAATACACATTAGATACTAGCTCGACTCGGTCACATTTCATATTGCATATGCACGAGTATTTATACCTGTTTATGGATGAAATCGAATGTATTATCATGCGGTTGTTGCATATGAATGAATGATTGTGCACACATATAGTATCTATATGACTAGGACTATTTGCATACATGTTGGATTCATGGCACTATACATATTTTGCATTAGAAAGATTATTCAGGCCTGATCATTAGCATTAGCTAAGGAACATGTACACACACACGTTTTGCATATATTCATACAACATTAGAAATCATCTAAGGACAATGGTTGCGTGTGGATGATGATTTGAGTAGATGATTGATGGATGATAGGATATGTTCTTCCTAACTTGGAGATTTCGGGGACGAAATCCTAAAAGGTGGGGAGAATGTAACAACCCGTATTTCGATAACATGTTAAAACGAGAATCAAGGCAGAATTTAATTTTAAAATCTGAATCAAGTAAAACGGGCTATGCCATTGTGTTCGTCTCGGAAAAATACGCGAAATAGAGCCCGAGTTTTCGAAAATCGGAGTCCGTATGACCCGATTAAGGCCCAACGAAGTTTTCAGAAAATTTCAAAGAAAAAAACAGATTTCAAATTCAAGTTTGAAATTGGAAATTTGGGCCAGTTTGGGCCAGGCGGGAAAATTCCCGCCAGAGCACCCAAGTCGACAGCCCTGTCGACTTGGGAGTCGACTTGGTTGGACCCAAGTCGACAGCCCTGTCGACTTGGCTGTCGACTTGGTCCAGCCGGGCTGTTTAGCCTGGTGCACCATTTTGAGATTGTGTTGAACTTGGGGGCCAGATTCGGTTTTAAGGGCTAAGATTGCAACTAGGGTTTAATCCTATGGCCTAAAACACTTGCCTAATCTATAAGTAAGACCCTAACCTAACCCTAAATCATCATTATTCATTCATACAACTAAACTATGGCAAAATTTTACCTCTCATGGCCTCCACTCTCTTCATAAAATTTCTAAATTGTTTCTATGAGAGATTTTCCATGCATACAAGTGTTTTCAAGCTTGTAAGAGTGTCATAAGCTTGCATTCAAGTCAAGTTTCTATCTTTGCATCATAAAGCAAGGGTTTTGATCATTTTGGCTCAAGGGTTTTTATGTTAGAGCTTGCATTTTGGGTCTATTTGATTGCATAAGGGCTTTGTCATATCTTTTGTGCCTTCATAGCAATGTAAGCCCTTTCCCTACTCTTAGATATTAACTATGAAGTTAAATGTTCATGTTGCAAGTTTGGGTTTGATCATTGAGTATGATACATGCTATCATGTCATGCAAGTTTATGAAGTCATTATCTTGATCTTGTGGGCTAAAAGCTACAACCTTTATGTTGAGATGTTGCATTATGCAACATGAGAACTCTCATAACTTTTATGTCAACTTGCATATGAAGTCATAACCCTTATATGATGATATATGCGAGTTACTAGTCATCATTCCATGTCTTTTGTCACCATGATTCGCTTATGTACCAAGTTTGGGTTTATGCATGTTTTGAGGCTTAGGAATGTAACATGCAAGTTAATGAACACACTTGTGTCTCATTTGCCATCATGATTAACTTGTGGCTTAATATCCATTTTTGTCATGCCTTTGTCAAGTCTCTTCTTTTAATCCATTACGTTGTTGCGAACGTATATGCGAGCTTAAAAGCGTGGGGGTCACATTATGGAAAAACATAATGACATGAACATGATTTGGGTAAATGGGTATAAACATGACAACATGTAACGTTAAATATGACATGTGTTTATACTTGAAAACATGACTTGAAATATAACATGGAAGTTGACATGTAAGTATGCTTGAAAACATAAGCTTGGGAATTTACCTATTAAGTTAGGTCTACCCATTGGGAATTTACCTATTAAGTTAGGTCTACCCAATTGCTTGAAAACTTGTAATATGTGTTGGAAAACATAATGGACATGACACTTAGATAATATAAGTGTGGCCAACTCGAGGTTGGGTTGAGCTTGCAACGTAAAACTACCCGGAACCGACCGGCCTAACTAGTAGTTGCAAACAATAGGACCCAATGTGAGAAGTTGGTCATGTTGTGCTTAAACCCGAGGTTAGACCAAGTTGTGGTGTAAAGCTACCCGGAACCGACCGGCTTAACTAGTAACCGCAACAAAGTCTAATGTGAGAGGTTGAGGTGCATTAAGTAATTAATGCCACATGATAGGGTTAAGTTAATTTGATTAATGACTCTTAATCAAATATGACATGGACAAGTGGGTTAAGTAATTTGATTAGGCTAATGATACTTAACAAAACATGACAAGGTTGGGTAGGTTAAGTAACTTGATTTGCCTAATGACACTTAACCATTTTTATACGACTAGTGGACGGGGTTAAGTTAACCAACACTTAATCAATCCAACCCGATAACTTGGTAAGGTTAAGTAAGTTTTCTTAATGGCGCTTAACCGAAAAATACAGTTAATGGATGGGGTTAAGATTAGACTCAACTAGTCTAAACATGGAAATCGGATGGGGTTAAGATTGGACTCAACTAGTCTAAGCATGGAAATCGGATGGGGTTAAGTTAGCCTAGACTTAATTAATCCCACTTGGTAGTTTAATGGAGTTAAGTTAAACACTTAACTAATCTAACATGATGACTTGAGGTGGTTAAGTGACCTATACTTAACCAATCTAACTCGTGAATTTATGGGGGTTAAGTTAACCCATACTTAACCAATCTAGCGTGAAAACATGATAAGGCTAAGTCACGAATCGCTTAAATACGCTTAACCGATTTGACTCAGTAATTTGATAGGGTCAAGTTAATATATACTTAACCAACTTGAGCATGGTTTGTAGGGTTAAGTCTTGAACTTGGATACTTAGCCAATTTTGACATGATTTGTAGACGGGTTAAGTCATGAACTTAAGTGACACTTAACCCATTATGTAAACCCTAGTTCGGATGATTAGGTGGATAACCGTAGTTAACAAGGATAACGGGAATGAGGCTAAGTGGTAAACCTTAGTTGAAGAATAACTAAGTAATGATTCTTAGTCAAGGAAATTTAGACCAGTTCATAGTTAGATGAGTAACCTGATACGGTAGGTCATCGTTTAAGTATACGAGTAGGAGCAAGTATCTGATTTAGATAAAGGCTCCAGCGAACTGGGTAGCGAAGCAGCGGCTTCGGGGGACGTGAGGATATTCTTGGGATATCTCTGTGAGCTGCCAGGTGATCATACTAGGCTCATGAGAGGTTAAGGTCTGCGTTAGAAGAACCAAGAGTATGCCTTGGTTGCTATACGAGCGACCTAAAGACGGGGATGGATAGGGGATAGTCGACGATACACGGTCGTACCCTAGATAGCATTTTCGTCAGGCTACCTACCATCTTTGGTCAAGCGTGTATGTACGGAAAGGCAGAGAACACCCAATAGACCATAATTGCTATCTAATTATGGTTGCGGTAAGGCTAGGATTGTGGGTTGGCCAGTAGTGTGTCCTCATACAGGATTTATCCTGTCTTGTCTTTCACTAGTTGAGGGAGGGGTCGCGTGGGACCATAGCCACGTATAGAAAAACAGACCTTAGCATCTGCATCGGCAGATAAATCGAAAGCTCCCGACCGAGTCCTGTATTTCTTGATCTGCCCTGTGACAGGACTCGGATGGCACGATGTGATTCATATGCATACAGCCATGGAAAACGGTTCACGATGAATGCGGGGGAAAAAGGGCGCGGTTGACGGTTAGCGTAAATCCTAGTGGCCCTGGGTGGTTGAACCAAAACCGAGATACGAAAACGTGCAATAGGTAAGCGTAATCCCTAGTAGTCCTAGGTAGCATAAGTCCTAGTTGTACAAACGATGATTCATGTTGGAAGACCCTAGCTAGGTTTAGGGTAACAGTCCAAACCGATCTTAAGGATCATGGAACTATGTTAAAGTAATATAGAATCTCAGGGGAAAAGCCCGTATGGTCTACGGCAAGGGACTGAACATTTACATGGAATAAAACATACGAGTTGAGTAACCTATATATGCGATATATTAGGTTGGCATGGACCATTACACGACTTTTGAGTAAGGGTCATTCATGGTTAACACATGATACGGTGGGGATACTAGTACGGTAGGTGTAGAGCTAAAAGACAGGATAGATACCATGGGATGTTATATGTGATAGATATCTTGGGGATATTATATTTGACGGGGACTTGACGATGGGATACCTTGTTTTATCTTGACACCGTAATTTATCATGACACCTTAGTTTATCTGAGTTCAGTAGTTCATCCTGTTATTTTGATTTAGCTTATCTACCATGTCATCATGCTTATGTTCATCTCAGTTTCTCATGTCAGTTAACTTTACTAGTTTTTATGCTGATAGTAGATAGGGCTTACTCAGTCTTTTTGACTGACCTGTTTTGTTTCGCCTCTTTTCTTCCGTTTCCCCCCCAGGTTACAGGGAGGAAACACTGTTGTTTAGTTCGGACTTCTTCTGCTTGAAGGTCATCATGGATGGCTTGGACTTTTCTTGGCTATGGCTACTTTACTGTTTTTACTTGGGGAATAATTTATGGAAAAGTCTTTATGCTTCTTTACTATTGCAAGACAGGTTTTGATGTACTCTGATGTAAAAGGCGTTAGACCTTAATTATTAATGTTTATGAAAGTTCGATTTTACTTCCGCTATTTTATATGTTCTGTCTTGTGATATTTCTGTGCATGTTTACCAATAATGCCCCTCTAAAGCTAGTGCATTCCTTTGCGAGTGACCCTAGCGGAGGCGGGGTGTTACAAATGGATTGAAGCAAACAATGTGAGTAAATCTCACTCACCTTTAGAATTATTTTTATTTCATTAAAAATAATTGTTTGTTGCTTGTGTGGATGTTTTCTGGTTATTTTATATATGTTAGTTATTTAGGCTATATATATATATATATTGGGTTGATTGATTAATTGGATTCCCGCAGTCTCATTAGCGGATGCCCGCAGTTTCATAGCGGATGATTACCCTATACGCCCCATGCTATGATTAGTGGATCACCTTCTATACCACGATATTCTGCCACGAAGCAGAATGGGTATTATTTATGTGCTAACATCTGTGGATGCAGGTAAACAGGTTGGAGGAATCCAACTGGATTCCTCAAAAATATATTATCTGTTTGTTTATTTGTTTGCACATATATTGTTATATATGATGTGTTAGAAAAATAAATAATTGGTTGCTTTGTGTGTTTAAATATCACTGGGCTTAAGTAATGATATTTAAAAATATCATGAAAAAGGATATTTGAGAATTAGAAAGGAAATTCTATTTTTCTAAAATAGAATTGAAATTTTGAAATTTGAATATAAAAGATTCAAATAGAACTGAATTTTGAAATTTGAATATAGAAGATTCAAATAGAATTGAAATTTGAAATTTGAATATAAAAGATTCAAATAGAATTGAATTTTGAAATTTGAATATAGAAGATTCAAATAGAATTGAAATTTGAAATTTGAATATAGAAGATTCAAATAGAATTGAATTTGAAATTTGAATATAGAAAATTCAAATAGATCCAAATAGAATTGAAAATGAAATTGAATAATGAAATTCAAATATAGAATTTGAATAAAGAAAATTCAAAGAGGAATTCAAAGGGATTTGAATAAAAGAGTTTGAAATAGAATTTTGAATATAGAAATTCAAATGGAAACTTAATAATGGAATTTGAATATAGAGAATTCAAACAGAATTGAATATATAATTTGAATCGAGAATTCAAAAAGAATTAAATATGGAATTTGAATATAGAAATTCATAAAGGAATGTGAATAAAGGAATGTGAATAGAGGAATAAAGGAATTTGAATAAATGAATTTGAAATATTGAATTTAAAAGAAGAATTGAATTTGAAATATAGAATTTCAAAGAAGAATTGAATTGAATCTGAAATATAGAATTTCAAAGAAGAATTGAAATAGAAATTGAATAATAGAATTCAAATGGAATTTCAAGTATTGAATTTGAATATGAAATTGAAATAGAAATTCAAGTATTGAATTTGAATATGAAATTGAAATAGAAATTCAAGTATTGAATTTGAATATGAAATTGAAATAGAAATTCAAGTATTGAATTTGAATATGGAATTGAAATAGAAATTCAAGTATTGAATTTGAATATAAAATAGAAAAGGAAATTCAACTATAGAATTTGAATATAGGAATTTAAATGGGAGTTGAATAAAGGAAATTTAAATATAGAATTTGAATAATAGAAAAGGAAATGAAAATTTGAATTTAGAATTCAAATAGAAAAGGAAATAGAATTTGAACATAGAATTCAAATAGAAAAGGAATTGGGATTTGAATATAGAATTCAATTAAAAGCGAGATTGGAATTTGAATCAAGAAATTCAAATAGAGTTAAAATGGAGTTGGATTCATTTTAACGAAGTTTAAAAGTTTATATATATAAATATAATTAAAACGAACTCGCCGCAGCGCTGTAGTTCGTAAATTGGCGACTCGAACTTCAATTGAGTATACAGGACTCAATTGAAGTCGGAATTCTTTGAAACAAGAATCGTCAGGACCGGTTGAATAATAGTTTTCTAATGAAAGAGAAAAATCTGGATTTCGTCGAATAGATTTTGAGTTATGTCAAAATCAATTTTTTAAAAGTGCAGCGCCAGAAACCATTAAAACCATAATGGATTTTATATAATAAATATAGGGATTTTTAAGCAAACAAAAATCCGAATTTCCATTTAAAAACCTGGTCTTGAGTTAGAACATAAAGGTGAACTCAAGTGAAGTAAGAAAAGTGATTTTTGAAACAATAATCATATTTTTGATTACTGAATAGAATTAACTAAATCAAAGAAGAATTAGTTAATCGAGTGGTGAATTGAAGTCGAACTTTGAAAATTGAATTTTTGAATTTTAAACATATATTGGAAATCGAATATAGAACTTAAATTAAAATTTGAATTCAATTAGTTGATAAGTAAGTTGAAATATATTTGAAACGTGTTATATTCATATATACAAGCGAAATGGGCAAAGAGTTAGTTAGAGAGTTACTTTAACGAATTGAGTCAAAACGAGTGTATGAAGTTGAAATGAATTGTACAGGTATAGATATACCGGAGACAGTTATGGGATAAAGTGATGAAGGTATATAATTAGTGTGCTCGACAATAAGGTACATGTTTAATTCATATATGAGATTTTATGCGCCGTATCGGCAAGCCGCTTGGCTTTTTCTTTTTCTTTTTGAGATGAGAAGTTACCGGGAAGCTATTTGAAATTTCCCGATGCTCCCGATACAGGGGAGGTTATGGCGAATTTTTCCGAAAATTTAAGGAGTTAGAATATTTTTAAGAAAATTTGATAACTAGAAATCCATATATCGATATATATAGAGAATTAGATAATGAAACAAATTTAAATAGGATATTTGAAACAAGAAGGAAAACTATAACTTAGATTTGTTAAAAATAACAAGGGAAATGTATACGTGTTTTAAAAATAGATAATTGGTTTGTATAGTATTGATTATTCGAGTAAGTAGTCTTGTCTGTTTTGACGTTATGAATGTTATTCAGTCAAGGTCTGAGAGGTAATTATACCCCAACTTGATTGGTTTCATTAACAACTGATAAATAGCAAAACTCAGTCTCGAAGATCAACGTTTAAAGAGATTTAGTTGAATGTATATATTTGGGTTGTCGTAACGATGTTTTACACAACATCCGTTTTAACCCAAATAAATGTAAACTTGGAAATAAAATAACAAATGTTTCTAAGTATAGAACTAAATGAGTTCGTGGAAGGATAAGTGATTGGAATGTTTTCCAATTAAAATCGATAATATTTTCTAACTATAGAAAATAAAAGGAGGCGATACTTGTAAATATTTGGGTAACAAATATTGATAAGGAAATGGAGAAGAGATTTAATTAATGAAATATTAATTAAAGAGCCCAGTGATTTGTTTGATATGTTTGGATGAACACTTGTTTTTATTCGATAGTTAAATCACAGACTATCGAAGTTTTTGACCATCGTTGTCAATATGGAGAGACCGGTTGGATTATTATCCGAAGAACCACTCCGTATTGGCATAAGCGTTGCGAACCAAGTATGCTGAATATATTGAAGACGGAGTAAAGTGCAAGGAATCTTTCTATTAAATAGAAATAGTGCCTTCGGTTTCGTTCAATCCCAGAACGAACGTAAATGGACGAATGTCTGACAGAGTATTTCCAATGATCAAATGGGTTGGTCTGTATAAATATATATGGTTGCAACGGATTTATTCCCTTAGCATAACATCCAGAATATTTGTGCAAACTCAACTAGTGATTAACGGATCTGACAATGTGGCATTCAAAGTGATTGTGCTATCAATGAATGGTAAGTATTCGTAGCCTCAGGCCTCAACAACCGGGAAAGGACAAAAATCGGGCAGGCAACATGGCTATGTGGGTCGCACCCATTAGGATGTATAATCACCTATCTAGAGGTTCATTTAATTTCTTATTCTATTCGATGTTGTCCCAGTCGGGAGGCGGTTGCTGATCCCAACCGTTGGTGATATACATTCGATACACTCAAGCGAAATGAGTGGTCGGTCATGTGTGGGCCGGGTTACAAGATGTTCTTGTTGAACCCAGTGTATTCCTCTCTAGAGATACACTAGCGGAAGGTGGTTCCATACCTTGTCATGTTGGAAATCCAATCTCCAATAAGCGCCATGCGGTTTTTGATTTTATACTATATATGTGGAGCGTGAGATGCAAGCGTTCTGCTATTTGGTTATTTACTTGTTGTAAACATTATTATAATATCACTGGATTTTCGTATCAAAGTGTTTGGGTTATAGTAAGGTAAAAACCGTCCATGTTTATGTGTGGGCTGGTCTTACTATTACCTTTTCTTTTGAAAGGATTTTAAAGGTTAAACCAATGATTTGAGTTTACTCACACCAGTCCCATGACTGACCCAGAGTTTATTTTGTTTTGTTTTCCCTAAACTCTTGGGTGCCCAAATTTGTACGGGTAGTCAAGTAGTCGGGATTTCACAGATTCAATTGGAGGAGCTGGAAGCAGGAGGCTTCACCAGTTAGCTGTAGATTATCGTATTTCCGTTGTGTACTACGTTGTATCTGGAAACAGGTGTTTATAACTGTTCCAAAAATGGCTGTTGTGCTCTGATGATGGTATGTATATAAAGTTACTGATTTGTATTTCAAAAGTTATGTTATATAATATATTTTATTCGTTCCGCTGTGAGTTTGTGATCTTCGTTTTTCTTCTATTCTAATATTTCTTTCTTTCTATTTCTCATCCTCTAACTTCTTTCTAAAAATGATTCGTATTTCTGTGCAATTTGGGTTGGACGTGTGGTGTTTTTAGTCAACTCAGATAGCACGGATTTGCTGGCCTTTACATCCCGTGTGGGAAATAAATAGTCAATGTGCCGTATCTAATAACTAGAGAGACGTGATTATTGTCAACTCTAGACCCGTGTGGGGTTTTTATTAATCTGGAAATTTTATCGTTACAATTTAAATAGTCCATATCAGTCATCAGTTCAACCTGTAAAATATAGTCATCGCCATACAAGCCTCTCGCTCGTATGGTAAATCTTCCACCTTGTCACACAAGCTCCAAATGCTTATGTGGTATATGATGAAGTATGCCTATCTTCCAGAAGTATGCCATGTAATGTAGTTCAAAATTAATTGTTGCTATCCTATGGCGATGTTTATTATTTCACACAGAATAACCAGCACTCCGCATCCAATGGCATTCACAGGAGTTGATATAATAATATTTCGCATCCAACTCATTAAGGTTTACCTATTTGTCGGGCACACAAATAAAATCTTTACTCAACAGCTATCCAATTTCATGTTCAAACATATATAATGCACAAGTATATATTTCTAACTATTTTCTAATCAGTTCACTGTGTGATTTAATTGAATAAATTCTTTCTGGTTTTTATTGATGATATTCTAATCTTCTCTAAATCAAAGCCCGAAAAGGAACATAACAATGGAAGCCGAAAGTTGTTTAACTAATCAAATCAACTTCCATTATTTTGACTACGGCTTAAGTTCTTCAACTTTTCAGTTTCTAAGAACTTTTCAAATTTTTCAAAAATTTGGCTAACACCCTAAATTTTCGAAAAATTTCGCCATAACCTCCCCTGCACCGGGAGCACCGGGAAAATCCTGAAATTGCCATATAGGCCTTCTGATCTCAAAAAGAAAAAGAAAAGGCCAAGCGGCTAGCCAATCGGCTCATAAAATCGTCATCACCCAAACAAAACAGTAAATTATAGTAAATATGTACCTATTTGTCGGGCAAACAAATTTTATTCTCTGCTCTAGCCTCCTTGCTATGACCTGTTCAATGTAAGTACATGTATATGCAAGCAAATGAGACCAATTTTCAATACAATTCAATATTTGATTCTATTAGGCTAAATGGTTAAAAATTATTAAACAAAATAGACAAGCAACACAACCATCAATCGATTAGTGAATTAGAGTTTCAAATTCATAATTTTGATATATATACAGAAAATCATGTTTTTGATGCCAAATCACAACAATAAATTTATCTATATAAGTTTTGGTCCTCACACCAGTCTAATGGAAATATATAGAAAATCACACCTTCAAAACACGAAAATAAATACTGGTGATGGCGCGCCATCATCAGAATCATGTCTGGGCGACTAGAGTGTGATTCTATATCTATCCAGTATATTAAAACTTCGAATATACGTTCATGACGCGTATGTGCAAAGCCTTTATATAATGGATTGTCCAAATCAATATAAATAAATTATTCAAATACGTGTAAAACGATTTAAATTTCAAAACAAAATTGTTTTCATTTTAAAAATATACTCTTCACACTCGCTCTAGGATACTACTGATCCTATCTCTAACGAGTCATTCTAATTGGATATTACTAATCCAATATCTGATGAATTCTTTCGTAAGGTTCTAATGTGTCTTGTTCTCGAGCTCTGTAAACCAAAGCTCTGATACCACTGTAAGAACCCGTTACTTCCCCGTGAAGGAAAGAGCGGATACTTTGAGAACAACACACAAATTAACGCAGACAGAAGAACATTTCATTGTTTATTACAACAATTCCATCAGAATACAAGAATATACAGAGCATAAATGAATACTATACATTCGATAAATATCAGAGATTACAATAAATTACATAGCAGCGGAAAATAATACAAAACATAACTGAAAGTAATGCACGGATACAGAGCTTTCCGAGCATTGTTCCAGCTGTAAGTCAGGATCCTATGAATATAAATCTGCAAAACCAAAACTACTAGATGCCTGTATCGAAAATAAGGGCACCCAGAGTTTAGGTTAAAAACAATAAACTCCAGGTCAGTCATGTGACTGGTGTGAGAACTAAAACAGTTATTTAAAACTTTACTTTAAAAGAGAGTGATTCAAGGGACCACGCCGTATAACACGGAACGGGTTTCCTCCCAAGAACACCAGTGCATAGAATAAACAACGCAATGCTTTTTCGAAAAATGAAGCTATTATAAGACCCAGGTCCCATCACACAATGCAACGCAAGCCGAAGAATAGGGTTTTCCCTTATAATAGCCAAACATGCTTGGTACGTTTAAAACAAATCATTTGATACTATTATAAGTGTATAGTGTCAAAACAATTTCAATCATAAATATAAATCATAGACGGCATAAGCGCCCCATCCAAGTATGTCGCCATACTAGGCTCTACAATTGAAACCGAAATACACGTACTGGAAATTGGATTTCCGTCATGAGTCGAGGCAAGGGGCAAGCTCCTCTCCGCTTCGAGACACTCTAGCAAATGCCTCGGGACTACATACTCTGGGTAACCCCTGGATGCTTCAGGGCCGGTCCTCTCTTATGTTTGAGGATTAGTTATTCCTGAACACACGTTTCCCGGTCCTTACAGACCTAAAATCGAGGCGCCTCATCCAACAACCACATAGGTGAAAAGTATATAAATGTCAGGGCTGGTAAGTCACTAACACCACCAAAGCTAGAAAGAAACGTCGTGCTCTCCCTGCAGTCCTTATCCCGTTTTTAACTCATACCGAGGTGTGAGGCTCGCAAATCCACGCTATACACAAAGCTGCCACGTAGGCCGTGCTTTGATCATCAACCACAAGACTTTGCTTTTCAACAGAAGCCTTGATCCATGCAACTCAGCGTGTCACACAGGCAATTCATGCCATGCGATTGATATCTATCGATATATAACCTCTAAGCTCATACGTCTCAGAGAAGGGCGTTAAGCAAGAGAATAAATTCTCCACCGCCAAACAGATATATATTTAACAGAAATCAATCAACACAGAATAAAATCCAATGTCAGACACACAATCCATTTACAAGTTCGTTCCGGGTCTGAACGAAACCGGAGGCACTTTCCTCGCCTATCCATCGATCTCCAAGTACGTCTGGACGACCACCAACTGATTCCCTCATCTTGGGTGTACAGCCCAATCAAGATCATCAGTAATCACCCAAACGATGTGAAGACTTCCGGTCTTCAACCACCGTCATCATCTTCGACTTATCGTCGAATCGGTTATTCAAAATGGGTATAAACCCGGCCTTTTCGAACAACCCGCGTATATTAAAAACAAATGTTACACAAACACAACGTACGCCTCATTCCAATTCAGTAGCTACTAACCGTAAATCAACAAGAGAACAATTTCCCAAATATTAACCCCGAAGGCCGAAACCAACATCAGATCAATACCCAGGAAACCATTCTTCTTAACTAACCTACAGCTAGTTTCTAAATTTCAATTCTTAGGAAAAAGTTCCCATTAATTTTATCCAAGATAAATTCTTTAAAATTTATCCTTTAATCCTCCTTTGGATATCATTTCAAACCAGATTATGGTTTTCCAAACTAGTCGAGATTAGCGAACCACACCGGAGTAATTATTTATTTTATTTCCCAATCCCAACCTATTCATCCCATGAAGCAAAACTGGTAATACTCCATATCTATTACCACAGTGTTATCGGTAAAATTAATTACCATTCCACGTTCAAATCTAATTAAAGATTTAACTATTGCTTTGGAGCAAAACTGGTGATACTCCATTCTCGCTCATTTTCCAAATTTGATAATTTAGATTATCCATTCACATTTCAATCTAATTACAGATTCATTAAAACTCCTTTTACTGGGTTAAAGAACTAATGTCATTTAAAACACAGTTCACGATAAACCCAAATCACATTCTATTAATTATTGGGTTAAAGAACAAGTGTTATTTAAAACACCGTTCCCGATAAACCCACAAATCAATTCTATTAACAACCCATTTCAAATCCAATTTATTTATTTAAAAATAAATGGGTTTTAATTTTAGTTCAAAACTAGTTCATTTCGATAAAAATCTATTTTTATCTTTTCAAATATGGAGTTTTTCATCCCAATTTTTCCCAAATCATTTCTTATGATTTTACACAAATTATTACTATTTTTAATAATTTTATCAAGGCCCGTACAGTCGATTTCCATCAACGGCCACCGAACTGCACTTACAGCGACCTTTTCCAAATCTGATTTGGACGTATCTCCAAATCCAACCGTTAGATTTCAAATTCCTAATATTCGTTAGAAAGCTCTTTTCGATACGAACCCAACGGTTCCGGTTTTAGGAGAATCCGACGGTCGGATCTCCCGTAATGTCCGTTTGAAGTCAATGGTCGAAATTTACGAACTGTCGCGGTGCGGCGCGTTCTATTCAGGCCATTATATTATATATATAATATATATAATATATATTTCGTCGATTTCTATTTAAAGCGAATTTTATAAATAGTTTTAAATCCATTTCAAAAAACATTTCAACTTCAATTTCAAATTCAAATCGATTTCAATTCTATTTCAAATTCGTTTTCTATTCAATTCAATTCAAATTCGTTTTCTATTCAATTCAATTCGAATTCGTTTTCTATTCAATTCAATTCGAATTCGTTTTCTATTCAATTCAATTCGAATTCATTTTCTATTCAATTCAATTCGAATTCGTTTTCTATTCAATTCAAATTAGTTTTCTATTCAATTCAATTCGAATTCGTTTTCTATTCAATTCAATTCAAATTCGTTTTCTATTCAATTCAATTCAAATTCGTTTTCTATTCAATTCAATTCAAATTCGTTTTCTATTCAATTCAATTCAAATTCGTTTTCTATTCAATTCAATTCAAATTCGTTTTCTATTCAATTCAATTCAAATTCGTTTTCTATTTATTCGATTTTTAAATCTTTTTTCAATATTCATTCTAAAACGAATATAATCGATATAAATATCGTTCGCGTCAAAATAGCGCATCTCTAATCAACACGGCTTTATATATTTCAATAATTCCGTTATTCTATTCAACAAATGAATATTTATTTTATTCAATACGTGAATCTATATTTTTGTCAACACATGACTAATCTCAACGAATGAGTACTGTCCACGTGTGACTATTTTTGTTATTTAATATATTTTATAAAAATTATGGTATCTATCGTTTGATTTAAATCAGACTCCAACCGTAAACTAGTAAGAGAACGATTCCCTAAATATTAACCCCGAAGGCCGAAACCAACATCAGATCAACATCCAGGAGACCACTCATCTTATCTATTTTCCAATTAGTTTCTAATTTTATATATGATAAAGATGTAAATTTTATTGTTAAAATATTTCGTTCAACACATGACTAATCTCAACGGATGAGTACTGTCAACACATGAACCTTTATTTTATAATATTCTTTATTTTCTAAATTGGAATGAGGCCCAATCAATTACCATATAAAGTTAATTTTATGGATTCCATACAACACATGTATATAATAGCAATGATAAATAATCAATCATCATCCAAAGTGCACTACACTGTATAAGCATCAAATATAGATATCTAACGCTTATAACAGCCTGTCGATCCATCGATCGACATACAACTAATTATTGGGATTAGTGTATGCCGTATTTTATCCCAATTCCCGTGTGGGGTTTCAAACAATCAAACACAGATTTTATTTGTGCAGTTGGGCGATGTGTAAAATTTATCGTCCCAATCAATGTCCTTCAAATAGGTGTACATAAACAAACCGTCCGGTTTGTAAATGAATATTTATTTATTCACATTCACTATATTCATATTCACGTTAAAAATTATATTTTTAACGATAAAATATTTTATTTTAACACATGAATTTCTATTCAGTTCATTTACAAAGTAAAAACGATATTTTTATTTTTCTAACTTATTTTAGAAAATTTCGGCGGCATAACGGCACGATACTAGAAACGGGACAAGGCCTAGCCTTATCCCCGGTCTAGTGATGGCCCACGCCATACACATATCAATCAAATCAATTTCATTTCACCAAACAATTCAATCCAAACCAAATAATCTAACCAACTACACAACCAAACAAACAAGTCCATGGTCTATGGACGATGGTGTCGGGTGCTACTAAACACCGTCTGCATCCTAGTATATATTATAATATAACTAGAAAAAGAAAAATTAAAAGGTGAGAAGTTCTCACAGAGGGTTCCACTCCGCCGTGCTTTGCTGTTGAAATGCTGAATCGTCTGGATCGGTTGAAATTCCAATTCAGTCCTTTTTCACGTTGTTCAAATATAAAAATATTATATTTTTATCGTTCATTCTACTAAATAAAAATCATATTTTTATTTCTTCTTCATATATATAAAAATCCTGTTTTTATTTCTTCTATCTTATAAAAACCATATTTTTAATTTTCACATCTAATAAAAATTATATTTCTATATTGCTCCTCTCCTAAAAAAGATTATATTTTTATTACTCTACATGAATAAAAATCATATTTTTAATATGCCACTAGTATAAAAATTATATTTTTATATCGTGATATATATATATTAAAAATCACCTCGCCCTTTGATTAAAAATCACTTCTTTTGTTCTATGACAATACTATAAAAATTATATTTTTATAATAATGTTCTTTATGTAAAAATCTCACCTTTTATATAAAAATCTAATCTTTAACAAATAAAAATCAAATTTTTGTTTATCTGGTTTTCTCTATAAAAATCCTATTTTTATATATTGGTTTTGTATATAAAAATCACCCTTTTCCAATGGTACTTTATATAAAAATCTACATTTTTATTACCATACTTTTATAAATAAAATAAAAATCTAAAACTCACCTGCTAATCGATAGGTGGAGAGGCGCAGTAGCTTTGAGGCGGGTCAGAGCGACACAGGAGCTAACTAACGGAGGCGCTGGGTTCGGAGCACGTGAAGTGGTGACGCAGCGTGCCTCAGGCCACGCTGGAAGAGGGGCGTCGCCTCGAGTGGCGCGCTGGGCAGATTTGGGGCTAGGGTTAGTTGTAGATTCGAACGGAGGAGGGGGTGCTGGCGCGAGGCCAACGACAGCGGCGTCGATGGCTTGTCAGCGGTGGCGTGGATCCGCCTGGAGGCAGCGCGTCGGTTTCTTTCTTTTTTTTTTGATCTGTAAAAGTATAGGAGAGAGAGGAGGGAAGGGTAAGGTAAGGGGTTTTATTAATTAATTTATTTTATATTTATTTTTCCAAGAAAAGTCAACCCTTTTTATCGACCTCCAAACGAATCCCAATGACTGTCGCCCCTAACTAATTACCCCCATTCCGAACACAATGGGATATGTATCGTAGGCCAATTTGATCGTTACGATCAGTTTTCGTTGAATTTAAAACATAAATCTATGTATATTCAATTTAAACGTACATTTCAATTTACCGGGGTCACATACTAACTCCAAAAATTCCAGAAAAATATTTTCTAGCTTCGTATTGACGATACGGTCCTAACAAAACTAATTTCGTCGAATTCTGAGACCGTTGGAAAAATGGCCATTTTCCAGTCGATTAAAATCAACTGAAACTGGCCAAACGCGTTTTCCTTTGCCACGCTCACATATTGATTCGAAAAATTATGAAATTTGAAACCTAGCAATAAATTGACATCACGGATCCAACAAAAGTGGTTTCGTCGAAATCCGAGGTCGTTTGCAAAATTTTCATTTTTAAGGGCCAGAATTCCATAGCGACTATTCTGAATTTTCATTTGGACATAACTTTTGATTCCCGGTATGAAATTTTGGTTTTTCGGATTCGTTGGAAAGATATTCTCAATTAGATTCTAATATTTTTGGTTTCACTAAAATCCGGATTGTTTTGCACCCGGTACATTCAATTATTTGAAATCAAATTATCGAACTACCGCGCCATTTTCAATTCTATTTATATTTATATATAATTATTTATATTCTAACGATGACGCGTATAAATATATACGTTGTAATGACCCGCATTGGCAGAGGTATTATAATTAATTTATTTAATTATATAAATAGTGATATAGTGAATTAGATGGTTGTGGAATTAAATAATGATGAATATTTAATTAAAATAATAAATTAAATAATATATTTAATTCTGAAATAATCAGAATTGGCTGAAATGGCGATATGGTGTGAACTGGATCATCTGTGATATTTAATTCAGTTTGGAATTGAATTTGAATAACGAATATATTATATAAACGACAGTTTGAACGTAGAGTTATAATATAATTAATATTGAACTTGAAATGGCACTGCAGTTCGTAAATTGGCGATTCGAACTTCAACTGAATATACAGAAGCCGTTTTAAATCGGATTTCTGTGAAACAAGAAACGTGTGGAGATGGTGGAGTATATCTTTCTAGTAGAAGAGAAAAATCAGGATTTCGTCGTGTAGATTTTGAGATATGTCCAAATCAAAATTTAAAATAGTCGCTATAGAATCGTTTATCGACCGTATCGGTTTATTCGATATAACTAGATATCGGGTTTGAATTTAGATAAGGTTCTTTTGAGACGTAGTGATAATTTACTTTTTAGAATTTTATGGAAATTTTTAATTAATTAAATAAGCAACTTTTTATTTGGAGTATTTTGCACCATGTAATCAACGTTTTGGGATTTCAAAATATGAGTTAATCTACGGATATGATTATATTTCTGGAGTCGGGACACCTCGCTCGTCACGATGGTGTTTTTATTTTTGTCCGTAGCGGTACGTAACTATATAAATTTATAAAATGAAGTTGTAGCTTACAATGCTAACCCTTACCCTAAAATATCTAAACTATTTGTAAATAAAACAAGCCCATGTCGTTCCTCTTTCTCAGCCGCACAACAAAAGAAAAACCTTCCCTATAAAATCTCGCTAAAACTAAATGGAGCCGTTCATTTTTCCTTGCTGAGAAAACAAGCCGCCACTCTTATTCTTCCTCAACCAAAGTCACGAGAAAACAATCCCCAAACAAATCAAACAAACCATATGAATCAAAAGTCAAAAAGCTATAATCCACAACCTATATACGTATAAGGTTCCACGGCAGTTATCTCTTCAACCTCGCGTTGGTTTTAACTAGTTCGAACGACATTTTTCCACTAATTTTGGCACAGCAAGACATAGGATTGGAATACGTGAGATTTAGGGGTTTCAACATACTCCATTCGCATGTCTGCTGCTAAGTTCAAAGAATGGCCTACGGCGTGATTCAAAATGTGGAGTTCGAGTCGAGTATATAGGGGAGGCCGAGGGTTTTCCTGATGGTACGGTTTAAGGGAGAAAGTGTTGAGGTAAAGGCTGGCGGAAGGAGGAAGGGTATGTTTATATGTGTGGAAGGAGTACAGAGCGGTGATGAAAGTTGTTAAAATGATGAAGGTGATTACATGCGGTGAAGTGATTCGTTGGATGCTGTGTGAAGGGAGGTCTCGAAATGGTGTGTGGCAGGTATAAAATAGAAGCATGCCTGGGCTTGTAAATTTTGGCGCTTGGAGTTTGGATGTTGGAGCTCACTTTGCAAACGCTGCATGGGGAAAATGAACTGGAAGATGGCGGTCTCACATGAAATGGGGGAGTTCGGTGGAAGTGATGGTTTACTGTGAAGGGGATGGGTTCGTATATCCTGGAGGGGAAAACCGTCATCAAAGTTGGAGAGATGGACCTTACACTAGAACTGTTTCCAGAAGATGAAACACTATTTTTGGGGTTAACTGAAAGTATGGGCCGCGTTATATTTATTAAAGGGGGAGGCCCAGTTCATAAAAGAAAAAAAATAAAAAAAATAAAATAAGAATATGAATGTGTGACTCAAAAGAGGACTGATGGGTGACGATTTTTATTGAATTTGTAGTGGATTGTAAAAGGAAGAGATGATGGGAGCCGTTGTGTAAGTAGTGGAGGTGTTATCGCCTGGAGCTTGCGTTCTAAATGAGGACGTCGAGCAGATCGTTGGGGGTAGGATTGTATAGAGGAGATGGAGGCGAGCGTCTTGATGATCTTTATTCGAATTGTAGTGTGTTATGGCAAGAGGACGTGCGGTTCAAGTTTGGGGAAATGGTTGTTCGAAGGAGTTAGAAGGAGCGGTACCTGGAGCTCAACTTTTGTAGGAGAAAGGTTATACGGTCATGGGCTTTCAAAAGGGAAATGGGCCGAGATTTACAAGGGAATTGGACGAAACAAGATCCTACAGGATCGTATGGAAGGAGCAACACAATGAGACTGACCGGGAGTGAATCCGAGCTCGTTACAATTTATGGCGAAATAAATTGTCCAACTGAATCAAATAACGCAAACCGTTATTTAACGGTTTACGCGCCAAAGTGAGTAAATCTCACTAACTCTGAACAGTTTATAATTTCATGTTGTATTTTTAGAACTGTTAAATATTGGCTGATTGACTATGTGTTGACTGTTTGATTGAACTGCTAGTTAGTTAGTTGAATTTCTATATTTATTCTGTTTAACAGAATATATCATATGGAACTGAAAGTGATGTAATCTATATTGTTTAACATCTGTGATGCAGGGAAACAGGTTGGATGAACCCAACTGGGTTCCTCAACATTTATTTTACTGTTTTTCATATATTGTGATATATGATGTGATATATAATCTGTTGTCGATTATATGTGTTTGGACGATACTGATCATCGTGATTTGATATGTTGAATACCATAACATACCAAATGTTGATAAAGGAATATTTTCAAAGTATATTTTGAAAATGAATTATTTATATA
The DNA here is from genome assembly GCA_030737875.1 of Allium sativum. Classification (NCBI taxonomy): domain Eukaryota; kingdom Viridiplantae; phylum Streptophyta; class Magnoliopsida; order Asparagales; family Amaryllidaceae; genus Allium; species Allium sativum. Next base: position 880,865,239 of record CM060924.1, read on the forward strand.
AAATTGATGGATTTTATATAGAAAAGGAAAAGGATTTTTACAAAAGAAATATTTATAAAATCAAGGGATAAGTTAGAATAAAAAGGAAATCATTTGTAAAGTGAAGAACCGTTACTAAAAGTAAATCTTTATAAATAAATAGTTTATTCGAAAAGGAGTTAATCGAATTAGTTATTCGAATAGAATAAAGGAAGTTGTCGAATAAAGTTAAAAGGGGGTTTTCAAATATAGTTTAACCAAAAGGAGTTATTCGATTAGAATTCATCGAATAGAATTAATTGATTAGAGTTAATCAACCAAAGTTAATTGGTTAGAGTAATCAGTTAGGTTAAAGCGTAGAGTGAAACCAGTTAGAGTTTATCGATTAGAGTTAAAGTAAAAGGAGTTAATCGATGTTAGTTAATCGATGTTAGTTAATCGATTAGAGAATAAAGTTAAAAGGAGTTAATCGATGTTAGTTAATCGATTAGAGAATAAAGTAAAAGGAGTTAATCGATGTTAGTTAAATCGATTATAGAATAAAGTTAAAAGGAGTTAATCGATTAAAGTTAAAGTAAAAGGAGTTATCGAATATAGTTTATTCGAAAGGAGTTAAGTGAAATGAGTAAATCAATAGTGTTAGTTCAATAAGAGTTAATTGATAAGGGTTAATCGAATAGAGTTAATTGATAATGGTTAATCGAGTAGAGTTAAGTGAAAAGAGTCAATCGAATATAGCTATTCGAAGGGGGGTTAAGTAAGGAAGCTAGTAAAGGGATATAAAGTGAACTTTGCCTATTTCAAAGTTAGAAATGTTGTTCAGTTAAGGTCTGAGAGGTAGTTCTACCCCAACTTGATTGGCTTCGTTTTTAACTAAGGAATAGTTCAGGTTCGGCAGTAAAGGAAATGGTTTGAGTTGGCATAGCGATGTTTGTTTAAACATCTGTCTAATTCCAATGAAGGAGTTTTGGAAAGGTTCTCCAAATAAGAACTATAAATGTTTTCTGATATAGAAAACAAGAAATGGAAATGTTTTCCAATGGTAATAACATATATTTTCTAAATTTAGAAAATAAGAAATGTTGAATATAGGGAAACAGGAGATAAGTAAATTAATGAAATAAGGAGATATATGATTGATGATTGATTGATAAAATTTCCATCTGGAAATAATATCGTTGTTTGCACACTTGTTTTTATGCGATAGTTAAATCACAGACTATCGAAGTTTTGACCATTTTAACGTTGTTAATATGGAGAGACCGGTTGGATTACTATCCAAAGAACCACTCTGTATTGGCATAAGCGTTGCGAATCATATATGCCAAAGTAAATTGAAGACGGAGTTATGCAAGGGCTATCCTGTTTACAGAATAGTGCCTTCGGTTCATCCTGTTCCTGGATGACTTGTATGGACAGATGTCTGACAGAGTATTTCCAGACGATCACGTACATTGATTTCTCCAACCGTACCAAGAGTGGAAGCGGAGAAGGAAACTTCATTTAGCTAACACATAATGTATTGTTGAGGACGTCAATCGGTGATTTGATGGATTTAACGATGTGGCATTCAAAGTGAATCTGGTATGATGATAAAGCGTAGCTTCTAGCCTCATCATCCGGTAAATGATAGAAATCGGGCAGGCAGCATGGCTAAGTCGGTCGCACCGAAGTAGGGTGTATAATCACCTGATCTAGAGTTTCATTTACTTCTAAAAATCTATTGTTGATGCTGTCCCATTCGGGAAACGGTTGCTGATCCCAACCATTGGTGATATACATTCGATACACTCAAGTGAAATGAGTGGTCGGTCATGTGTGGCTGGGTTGCAAGATGTTCTTGTTGAACCTAGTGTATTCCTTTCTAGAGGTACACTAGCGAAAGGTGGTTCCATACCTTGTCATAGTTGGAAACCCATTACCCAATACGTGCTTGCGGTTTTGATTGTATACTATATATGTAGAACGTGATATGAAAGCGTTTCTGCTAGATGATTATTATATTGTGTTGATAGACATTATTATAATATCAAAAGGTTTTTGATATAAAGATATTTGGATTCTCATAAGGGAAAAACCCGTTCCGTTCTGCGGCGTGGTCTTATGAGATATCGTTTACTTGTTCATATACCTGTTTAAACTGTTTTACTCATACCAGTCCCATGACTGACCCGGAGTTTACTTTGTTGTTTTCCCTAAACTCTTGGGTGCCTAAATTTGTATGGGCAGTCAAGTAGTCGGGATTTGCAGATACATTGAAGAGCTGGAGCAGGAGGCTTCAGGATTCTATAGCTATATTTATTTCCGCTGTTGTTGTAAGTGTTGTACTCTGATAAGTGCTACTGTATATATAACTGTTTGTATTTCAAAAGTTATGTTATATTTTATTCGTTTCGCTGTGAGATTCGTGTTTACTCTGATGATGATGTTCTTCTTATTCTTCTATTCTACTAGTTCTATCTTATCTATCCTCACCCTCTAATTTCTTTCATTAACTATTCGGTTATTTTCGATCCTTGGATGTTCGATATGTGTTGTATATCGGATAACCAAGATCGCATTTTTCCGGGTCATTACAGTTGGTATCAGAGCTTAAGTTAAGTGAATTACCTTGGCTCTGTGGCGTGACTCGGTAGAGATAGGGTTAGTAATACCCTAGACTGAGATTGAGTGTATATATACGAGTGAACGTATTTGTTATTGATATAAAAATGGTTTTATATTGTGGAGATTTATTGGTTGAGTTGTTTATGAGTTCTGGTCGATCAGTTTGATCCACTGTATCGGTAGGAGTTACTAAACACTCGAATACGATGTGTCGGCACGATATGTTTTGAAAAGAGGGTAAATGAAAATAGTTTACCCAACGTATATTTTGATATATATTGGATATATTGGTTGTTACTATAATCGAGTAAGATTATAAATTAAATGGTTATGTAAATAACCAATCAGAATTCATATAAGTGAAATACGTGAAATTAGATGAGTTGAATCTGAAATTTTAAACCAGAAATTGAATTAAAACTCTGGAGAATTGGATAAGTGTTGTAAATGGATTTGGATTAAAAATAAGAAAAATTTAAGATCCTTGGAGATTTTAAATTGTTTTACAAACAGTGTGAATTATATTTTGAAATGAATTTCAAAGTGGAAATGTTTAGAAATGGTTTTATAGTATTGAACTCACTTCGATCACTGGAAAATAGATTCTGATGATGACAGCTGCATCATCAGTATTCATTTTCGAGTTGTAAGTGACGAATTACTACCAAAAATACTGTTTTGAATTTGTTTTTGGAAAGACAAGTTGTGTTGAATTTCAAAATGGGATTTAAAATATAGAATTTGGATAATAGAATTTGAATTTTTAAATAGATTTGAAATATTAACTTGTTTTAAAAGAAATAAAACGAGAAGTTCCTTTATAAACGAAGTTTATAAATAGTTCTTTTATAAACGAAGTTTATAAATGAAGTGAAAAGAATTATCATTGGAAAATTCAGAAATAAAAATACAAGTGTGAAATTGAAAGGGAAATCTATTTTCAAAAGGTAGAAACACCAATTTCAAAAGGAATTGAAATCGAGACTTATGTAAATAATGAATTAAGAATAGAATTGAAAAGGAAATATTTGCAAACCATTTGCAAATAGAATAAAATAGAAAAAGGAAATATTTGTAAACCATTTACAAATAGAATTGAAAAGGGAATTTTCAAGTGATATTGAGAATAAAATATTTATAAATGGAATATTTATATATAAGAGATATTTATAAATAGAAATATTTATAAATAAGAAATATTTATAAATTGGAATATTTATAAATAGGAGATATTTAGAAAGGAAATAATTTCAAAACATTTTCTTTTTGAATAGAAAGGCCTGTGTGGCGGGTTTGGGGATTTTCCCGATGCTCCCGATACAAAGGAGGTTATGGCGAATTTTTCCGGGAATTTAAGGAGTTAGAATATTTTTAAGATAATTTGATAGTTAGAAATCAACGTATCGATATATATATATATAGGAGTCGATAAGGAAACGAACTTAGAAATAGAATAGTAAAATCAAAAAGGAAGACTATGAATAAAATCTAGTAAGAATAGAAAGAGGAAGCGTATACGTGTTTTAAAGTGAATAAGTAGTTGCATGGTATTGATTATTCGAATAAGTAGTCATATCTGTTTTGACGTTATAAATGTTATTCAGTCAAGGTCTGAGAGGTAGTTATACCCCAACTTGATTGATTTCATTATTAACAAATAAATAGTAAGATTTCAGGCTCGAAGATCAATGTTGAATAAGAGTTAGTTGAATATAGTATTTGGGTTGTCGTAACAATGTTTTACACAACATCCGTTTTAACCCAAATAAGTGTAAGCTTGGAAATATAAAAAAAATATTTCCTAAGTATAGAAATAAACGAGATCGGAAAAGAGATAAGTAATTGGAATATTTTCCAATTATAAATAGCACATATTTTCTAAGGTTTAGAAAATAAAGGAAGGCGATATTCGGAAATGTTTTCCAAATAACATAAAAGGCCAATATGGTTATTGAAAATATTTGGTTAACAAATATTGATAAAGAAATAGAGAAGTGATTTAACTAATGGAATATTAATTAAGGGCTCAGTGACATGTTCAAAAGGAAAATTTGATTTTTGAAATGAGTAAACTGTTTAAAAACTCTCAGGGAAAGACTGCTTGAATTAAAAACAAATTTAACCGAAATTTCTAAAAGCAAAATTGAATTAAAAGTAAAGCCAGTAAAGTGGTAACTGAGATTGAATTTGAATGATATTGAGACAAATTGGATTTGGGGGATTCAAATTTGAAGTGTAACTTGATAATCAAGTAAAGAGTTTGGAATCGAGAATGGAACTCGAAATTGAAATAAAATTCGACTTAGGTATAAGCGAATGGTTGAAATTGTGGATAAAAAGCGGATTGGAGTTTGATTGGGATAACCCTGGTATATGTTGAATTGATAACAGGTAAAAGGATATAATGATATGCCGACAAAAGGTACAAGTTTATATTTCTATTGGATATAAGATTTATGAGTCGAATTGGCAAGCCGCTTGGCTGTTTGATTTTCTTTTGGGTTGGAGATGGCCTAGAGAGGCGAGTTGGAATTTGACGTATAGACCAGTACAAAGGAGGTGCTGGCGAAATTTTTCGAAGAGTTAAGGCGTTAGAAAATTTTCAGGATTTTTGGAAATTTTCGTTGATAAGAACTAATTAATAATTTAATTGAAATTAAATTGGTTCAGTTGAAACTGAAGTTAAGAAGTGAACAAATATGTTCTAACCAGTCGATAGGGTCGTCCTCTACCTTTTAGCAATTTCGAGGACGAAATTATTTTAAGTGGGGAAGATTGTAATGACCCGCATTGGCAGAGGTATTATAATTAATTTATTTAATTATATAAATAGTGATATAGTGAATTAGATGGTTGTGGAATTAAATAATGATGAATATTTAATTAAAATAATAAATTAAATAATATATTTAATTCTGAAATAATCAGAATTGGCTGAAATGGCGATATGGTGTGAACTGGATCATCTGTGATATTTAATTCAGTTTGGAATTGAATTTGAATAACGAATATATTATATAAACGACAGTTTGAACGTAGAGTTATAATATAATTAAAATTGAACTTGAAATGGCGCTGCAGTTCGTAAATTGGCGATTCGAACTTCAACTGAATATACAGAAGCCGTTTTAAATCAGATTTCTGTGAAACAAGAAACGTGTGGAGATGGTGGAGTATATCTTTCTAGTAGAAGAGAAAAATCAGGATTTCGTCGTGTAGATTTTGAGATATGTCCAAATCAAAATTTAAAATAGTCGCTATAGAATCGTTTATCGACCGTATCGGTTTATTCGATATAACTAGATATCAGGTTTGAATTTAGACAAGGTTCTTTTGAGACGTAGTGATAATTTACTTTTTAGAATTTTATGGAAATTTTTAATTAATTAAATAAGCAACTTTTTATTTGGAGTATTTTGCACCATGTAATCAACATTTTGGGATTTCAAAATATGAGTTAATCTACGGATATGATTACATTTCTGGAGTCGGGACACCTCGCTCGTCACGATGGTGTTTTTATTTTTGTCTGTAGCGGTACGTAACTATATAAATTTATAAAATGAAGTTGTAGCTTACAATGCTAACCCTTACCCTAAAATATCTAAACTATTTGTAAACAAAACAAGCCCACGTCGTTCCTCTTTCCCAGCCGCACAACAAAAGAAAAACCTTCCCTATAAAATCTCGCTAAAACTAAATGGAGCCGTTCATTTTTCCTTGCTGAGAAAACAAGCTGCCACTCTTATTCTTCCTCAACCAAAGTCGCGAGAAAACAATCCCCAAACAAATCAAACAAACCATATGAATCAAAAGTCAAAAAGCTATAATCCACAACCTATATACGTATAAGGTTCCACGGTAGTTATCTCTTCAACCTTGCGTTGGTTTTAACTAGTTCGAACGATATTTTTCCACTGATTTTGGCACAGCAAGACATAGGATTGGAATACGTGAGATTTAGGGGTTTCAACATACTCCATTTGCATGTCTGCTGCTAAGTTCAAAGAATGGTCTACGGCATGATTCAAAATGTGGAGTTCGAGTCGAGTATATAGGGGAGGCCGAGGGTTTTCCTGATGGTACGGTTTAAGGGAGAAAGTGTTGAGGTAAAGGCTGGCGGAAGGAGGAAGGGTATGTTTATATGTGTGGAAGGAGTACAGAGCGGTGATGAAAGTTGTTAAAATGATGAAGGTGATTACATGCGGTGAAGTGATTCGTTTGGGATGCTGTGTGAAGGGAGGTCTCGAAATGGTGTGTGGCAGGTATAAAATGGAAGCATGCCTGGGCTTGTAAATTTCGGCGCTTGGAGTTTGGATGTTGTAGCTTTCTTTGCAAACGCTGCATGGGGAAAATGAACTGGAAGATGGCGGTCTCACATGAAATGGGGGAGTTCGGTGGAAGTGATGGTTTACTGTGAAGGGGATGGGTTCGTATATCCTGGAGGGGAAAACCGTCATCAAAGTTGGAGAGATGGACCTTACACTAGAACTGTTTCCAGAAGATGAAACACTATTTTTGGGGTTAACTGAAAGTATGGGCCGCGTTATACTTATTAAAGGGGGAGGCCCAGTTCATAAAAGAAAAAAAAAGAAAATAAAATAAAATAAGAATATGAATGTGTGACTCAAAAGAGGACTGAAGGGTGATGATTTTTATTGAATTTGTAGTGGATTGTAAAAGGAAGAGATGATGGGAGCCGTTGTGTAAGTAGTGGAGGTGTTATCGCCTGGAGCTTGCGTTCTAAATGAAGACGTCGAGCAGATCGTTGGGGGTAGGATTGTATAGAGGAGATGGAGGCGAGCGTCTTGATGATCTTTATTCGAATTGTAGTGTGTTATGGCAAGAGGACGTGCGGTTCAAGTTTGGGGAAATGGTTGTTCGAAGGAGTTAGAAGGAGCGGTACATGGAGCTCAACTTTTGTAGGAGAAAGGTTATACGGTCATGGGCTTTCAAAAGGGAAATGGGCCGAGATTTACAAGGGAATTGGACGAAACAAGATCCGACAGGATCGTATGGAAGGAGCAACACAATTAGACTGACCGGGAGTGAATCCGAGCTCGTTACAATTTATGGCGAAATAAATTGTCCAACTGAATCAAATAACGCAAACCGTTATTTAACGGTTAACGCGCCAAAGTGAGTAAATCTCACTAACTCTGAACAGTTTTTAATTTCATGTTGTATTTTTAGAACTGTTAAATATTGGCTGATTGACTGTGTGTTGACTGTTTGATTGAACTGCTAGTCAGTTAGTTGAATTTCTATATTTATTCTGTTTAACAGAATATATCATATGGAACTGAAAGTGATGTTATCTATATTGTTTAACATCTGTGATGCAGGGAAACAGGTTGGATGAACCCAACTGGGTTCCTCAACATTTATTTTACTGTTTTTCATATATTGTGATATATGATGTGATATATAATCTATTGTCGATTATATGTGTTTGGACGATACTGATCATCGTGATTTGATATGTTGAATACCATAACATACCAAATGTTGATAAAGGAATATTTTCAAAGTATATTTTGAAAATGAATTATTTATATAAAATCGATGGATTTTATATAGAAAAGGAAAAGGATTTTTACAAAAGAAATATTTATAAAATCAAGGGATAAGTTAGAATAAAAAGGAAATCATTTGTAAAGTGAAGAACCGTTACTAAAAGTAAATCTTTATAAATAAATAGTTTATTCGAAAAGGAGTTAATCGAATTAGTTATTCGAATAGAATAAAGGAAGTTGTCGAATAAAGTTAAAAGGGGGTATTCAAATATAGTTTAACCAAAAGGAGTTATTCGATTAGAATTCATCGAATAGAATTAATTGATTAGAGTTAATCAACCAAAGTTAATTGGTTAGAGTAATCAGTTAGGTTAAAGCGTAGAGTGAAACCAGTTAGAGTTTATCGATTAGAGTTAAAGTAAAAGGAGTTAATCGATGTTAGTTAATCGATGTTAGTTAATCGATTAGAGAATAAAGTTAAAAGGAGTTAATCGATGTTAGTTAATCGATTAGAGAATAAAGTAAAAGGAGTTAATCGATGTTAGTTAAATCGATTATAGAATAAAGTTAAAAGGAGTTAATCGATGTTAGTTTAATCGATTAAAGTTAAAGTAAAAGGAGTTATCGAATATAGTTTATTCGAAAGGAGTTAAGTGAAATGAGTAAATCAATAGTGTTAGTTCAATAAGAGTTAATTGATAAGGGTTAATCGAATAGAGTTAATTGATAAGGGTTAATCGAGTAGAGTTAAGTGAAAAGAGTCAATCGAATATAGCTATTCGAAGGAGGGTTAAGTAAGGAAGTTAGTAAAGGGATATAAAGTGAACTTTGCCTATTTCAAAGTTAGAAATGTTGTTCAGTTAAGGTCTGAGAGGTAGTTCTACCCCAACTTGATTGGCTTCGTTTTTAACTAAGGAATAGTTAAGGTTCGGCAGTAAAGGAAATGGTTTGAGTTGGCATAGCTATGTTTGTTTAAACATCTGTCTAATTCCAATGAAGGAGTTTTGGAAAGGTTCTCCAAATAAGAACTATAAATGTTTTCTGATATAGAAAACAAGAAATGGAAATGTTTTCCAATGGTAATAACATATATTTTCTAAATTTAGAAAATAAGAAATGTTGAATATAGGGAAACAGGAGATAAGTAAATTAATGAAATAAGGAGATATATGATTGATGATTGATTGATAAAATTTCCATCTGGAAATAATATCGTTGTTTGCACACTTGTTTTTATTCGATAGTTAAATCATAGACTATCGAAGTTTTGACCATTTTAACGTTGTTAATATGGAGAGACCGGTTGGATTACTATCCAAAGAACCACTCTGTATTGGCATAAGCGTTGCGAATCATATATGCCAAAGGAAATTGAAGACGGAGTTATGCAAGGGCTATCATGTTTACAGAATAGTGCCTTCGGTTCATCCTGTTCCTGGATGACTTGTATGGGCAGATGTCTGACAGAGTATTTCCAGACGATCACGTACATTGATTTCTCCAACCGTACCAAGAGTGGAAGCGGAGAAGGAAATTTCATTTAGCTAACACATAATGTATTGTTGAGGACGTCAATCGGTGATTTGATGGATTTAACGATGTGGCATTCAAAGTGAATCTGGTATGATGATAAAGCGTAGCTTCTAGCCTCATCATCCGGTAAATGATAGAAATCGGGCAGGCAGCATGGTAAGTCGATCGCACCGAAGTAGGGTGTATAATCACCTGATCTAGAGTTTCATTTACTTCTAAAAATCTATTGTTGATGCTGTCCCATTCGGGAAACGGTTGCTGATCCCAACCATTGGTGATATACATTCGATACACTCAAGCGAAATGAGTGGTCGGTCATGTGTGGCCGGGGTGCAAGATGTTCTTGTTGAACCCAGTGTATTCCTTTCTAGAGGTACACTAGCGAAAGGTGGTTCCATACCTTGTCATAGTTGGAAACCCATTACCCAATACGTGCTTGCGGTTTTGATTGTATACTATATATGTAGAACGTGATATGAAAGCGTTTCTGCTAGATGATTATTATATTGTGTTGATAGACATTATTATAATATCAAAAGGTTTTTGATATAAATATATTTGGATTCTCATAAGGGAAAAACCCGTTCCGTTCTGCGGCGTGGTCTTATGAGATATCGTTTACTTGTTCATATACCTGTTTAAACTGTTTTACTCATACCAGTCCCATGACTGACCCGGAGTTTACTTTGTTGTTTTCCCTAAACTCTTGGGTGCCTAAATTTGTACGGGCAGTCAAGTAGTCGGGATTTGCGGATACATTGAAGAGCTGGAGCAGGAGGCTTCATGATTCTATAGCTATATTTATTTCCACTGTTGTTGTAAGTGTTGTACTCTGATAAGTGCTATTGTATATATAACTGTTTGTATTTCAAAAGTTATGTTATATTTTATTCGTTTCGCTGTGAGATTCGTGTTTACTCTGATGATGATGTTCTTCTTCTTCTTCTATTCTACTAGTTCTATCTTATCTATCCTCACCCTCTAATTTCTTTCATTAACTATTCGGTTATTTTCGATCCTTAGATGTTCGATATGTGTTGTATATCGGATAACCAAGATCGCATTTTTCCGGGTCGTTACATACGTTCTAAATATATTCAAAATAAATTTTCTCGTCAAAATTATTTAAAATAATTCATTTTAAATATGCAAAGTTCGCTAAAATTCCCAAAATAAAAATTTTAAACTGGCTCGCATTTCCGGGTTATTACAAATAGTTTCATCTCCCGGCGACTAGAGTGTGATTCTATATCTACCCAATATATTAAAACTTCAAATACCCGTGGATCAGGCGTATATGCAAAATCTTTATATATCGAATTGTCCAAATTCAATACAAATAAATATTCAAATACGTTGAATAAAGTTTAAATTTTCAAAACAAAACTTGTTTTCATTTTAAAAATATACTCTTCACACTCGTTCTAGGATACTACTGATCCTATCTCTAACGAGTCATTCTCATTGGATATTACTAATCCAATTTCTGATGAATCCTTTCATTTCGGTTCTAATATGTCTTGTTCTCCCAGCTCTGTAAACCAAATCTTTGATACCAACTGTAACGACCTGAACTTCCCCGATAAGGAAACCCCGAATTGAATTGAGAACAAACCACATCGGAACGCAAACAGAAGAACATTTCATTGTATGTTTCAACAATTCCATCAGAATACAAGAATATGCCGAGTATGAATAAATATTACACATTCGATAAATATCAGAGATTACAATACATTACATAGCAGCGGAAAATAATACAATACACAACTAGAAGTAATACATGGATACAGAGCTTTCCGAGTATCGCTACAGCTGTAAATCAGGATCCTATGATATAAATCTGCAAAACCAAAACTACTAGCTGCCCGTGTCGAAATAAGGGCACCCAGAGTTTAGGTTAAAACAATAAACTCCAGGTCAGTCATGTGAATGGTGTGAGAACTAAAACAGTTATTAATCTTTATTTTAAGGTTAGGTAAATCAAGGGACCATGCCGTATAACACAGAACGGGTTTCCTCCCAAGAATACCAGTGCATAAAACAACAGCGCAATGCTAAATAAAGAACAATGAAGCTATTATAAGACCCAAGTCCCATCACACAATGCAACGCAAGCCGGAGGATAGGGTTTTACCTTATAATAACCAAAAAATGCTTGATACGCAAAATTTCATCTTTTATTATTACTATAAGTGAAGAAAGCAACTTCAAATATAAATGTATCAATCATAGACGGCATGGATACCATATATCATGTCGCCATACTAGTTCTACAATTAAAACTGCAAAATCACGTATTTGGAAATTGGATTTCCTTCTGTGAACCGAGGCTAGGGATCGTCCTCACCGCTTCGAGACTCTCTAGCCCGAGCCTCAGGAACAGCCGCAACTGCCCCATGGATCGTCAAGGCCGGTCCACCGATGTGGATTATTATGCCTGAACCATGCGTTTCCCCGCCCTATGGGGCATAAATGAGCCAACGAATGACTCCATCGGACCTGGATCGTCCGATCTAACCGAGGCGCTTCGCAATCCATTATCCACATAAGTAAAATATCAGCCAGTTCAAGCACTGACACCACTCCTAGCTAGAAAGAAACGCATGCCCTCCCTGATGTCCTCTCCCGTTTCTGGTTCACAACCGGGGTGTGACGCTTGCGAATCAACGCTACACAAAGCTACGCCACAAAGGCCGTGCTTTGATCATTTACCACAAGTCTTTGCTTTTCAATAAAAGCCTTGATCATTTGCATCTTAGCATGCCACACAGGCAAACCACTCCATGCAACCGATATCCATCAATCACACAGAATGATATCCAATGTCAGACACACAGTCCATTTACAAGTCCGTTCTGAGTCTGAACGAAACCAGAGGACCTTATTCCTCGCATATCCATTGATCTCCAAGTACGTTTGGACGTTCACCAACTGATTCCCTCCTCTTGGGTGTACAGCCCAATCAAGATCATCACTAATTATCCAAATGATGTGAAGACCTCTGGTCTTCTACCACCGTCTTCATCTTCGACTTATCGTCATATCAGTTATTCAGAATGGGATAAACCCAGTCTTTCCGAATAACTCGCGTATATAATAAACAAGTGTTACGCAAACACAACACACACCTCATTCCAATTCATCAGTCACTAACCGTAAATTAGTAAGGGAACAATTCCCCAAATATTAACCCCGAAGGCCGAAACCAACATCAGATCAATACCCAGGAAACCATTCATCTTAACTAACCTTTAGTTAGTTGCTAAATTTCACATTTTTAGGGATAGGTTCCCATTAATTTTATCAAAGATAAATTCCTTAAATTTATTCTTTAATCTTCTTTTGAATATCAATTCAAACCAAATTATGGTTTATCCAAACTAGCCGGGATTAACGAACCTTACCGAAGTAATCATTTGTTTTAATTTCCCAGTCCCAACCTATTCATCCCATGAAGTAAAACTGGTAATACTTCATATCTAACACCACGGTGTTATCGGTAAATTCAATTACCATTTCATGTTCAAATATAATTAAAGATTTAACTATCGCCTGGAGCAAAACTGGTGATACTCCATTCTCGATCTTTTCAATCTAATTAAAGATACATTAAAACTCCCCTTAGTTTTAACCTTTAACTAGGTTAAAGAACCGATGTCATTCACGATAAACCCTGAAATCACATCACATTTCAATCATTCCCTGACCGTAAATTAGTAAGAGGACAGTTTTCTAAAATATTAACCTCGAAGGCCGAAACCAACATCAGATCAATATCCAAGAAACCCTCCAACTTAACTGATCCCTAGTTAGTTCATAATTTTCTTAACTCTATTTGGGTTTAAGAATAGTATTATTAAAGATACCGTTCACGACAACCCAAAATCCCATTTGATATTAAACACAAGGCTCTGAATAGAAAATATATCGGCTTATACTCAATATCAAATTCTGAAACCAACCAATATCGTATTGGAAATAACAATATAAATATATCTTTCAAATTTCCATAACAACATTTGTATAATCACGAAATCCAACATCGAACTATTCCGAAGATGATTTCGATTCAAATCCATTCCAATTCAATTATTGGAAATTCTGGTTATTTTCAAAACCATTTCAAATCCAGTTTATTTATTTTAAAAATAAATAAATTATTATTCTAGTTCAAAACTAGTTCATTTCCATAAAAATCTATTTTTATCTTTTCAAATATGGATTTTTTCATCCCAATTCTTCCTAAATCATTTATTATGATTTTACACAAATTATTACTAATTTTAAAAAAAATATCAAGGCCCGTACAGTCGATTTCCATCAACGGCCATCGAACTGCACTTACATCGACCTTTTCCAAATTTGATTTGGACATAATTCCAAATCCAACTGTTATATTTCTAATTTATTACCTTCGTTAGAAAGCTCTTTTCGATATGAACCCAATGGTTCCGGTTTCAGGAGAATCCGACGGTTGGATCTCCCGTAATGTCCACTCGAAGTCAATGGTCGAAATTCACGAACTGCCGCAGCGCGGCGCATTCTATTCAGGCCATTATATTATATATATAATATATATTTCGTTGATTTCCTTTCAAAATGTATTTTATAAATCGTTTTAAATTCGTTTTCAAAACGATTTCAACTTCATATTCAATTTCTGATCAGAACTGAATATTCCATATCATTAATCTATAAATAATAATATTTTCAAAACGTTATATTTTGAATCACTTCCTTTTCTATATTCATTATAAAACGAATATAATCGATATAAACATCGTTCACGTAAAAATGGCGCACATCTAACCAACACGGCTTTATATATTTCAATAACTTCGTTATTCTATTCAACAAATGAATATTCTCTTCAACACATGAATATTTATTTTTCTATTCAACACATAAATTTATATTTATATTCAACACATGAATATTTATATTTCTAATTTTTCAAATTGGAATGAGGCCCAATCAATTACCATATAACGTCAATTATATTGATTCCCTACAACACATGTATATAACAGCAACGATAAATAATCAACCATCATCCAGAGTGCTCCACACAACTGGATAAGCATTAAATATCATAATTAACACTTACACAACCTGTCAACCCATCGATTGACATACAACTAAACAATCGGGATTAGTGTACATCAAATATCATCCCAATACCCGTGTGGGGTTTCAAATCAACAAACATAGATTTTTTTATTTGTGCAGTTGGGCGATGTGTGAAATTTATCGTCCCAATCAATATCAGTCAAATCTGTGTATATAAACAAATTGTCTGATTTGTTTATTACTATTTATTTTATGTACACGTTGAAAATCATATTTTCAACTATAAAATATTTTCCACTATAAAATATTTTATTTCATTCCACATCACACAATCAAATTCCACAACAACAATCAAACAAACAAGTCATCCATGGTCTGTGGACGACAGGTGCCGAGTGATACTAAACACCGTTTACATCCTAGTATATATTTCAAACTAGAAATAAATTAAAGGTGAGGAGTTCTCACCGAGGGTTCCACTCCGCCGTGCTTTACTTTTGAACTGCTGAACCGTCTGGATCAGTTTGAAATTCCAATGCAGTCCTTTTCACGCTGTTCATAATAAAATTTTTATTTTTATTGCTTCATTCCAATAAATAAAAATCATATTTTTATTTCTACTTCATATATAAAGATCGAATATATCATCGCTATAAAAAATCACATTTTATCTCAACATATATATAATAAAAATCAGATTTTTGTTTCGCTACATACATAAAGATAATATTTTTATATTCTCTATTATATAAAAATCATATTTTTATTCTTCACATTTAATCAAAATCATATTTTTATTATCATACTTACATAAAAATCACATTTTTATTCGCTTTTCAACCAAATACAAAATCCTATCTTTTCATATAGAAAGATCTAATCTTTTCACATAGAAAAATTTAACCTTTTTGAAGTTAAAAATCGAACCTTCTATATGTTAAAAATCATTTCTTTTATACGTTAAAAACCTCACCTTTACAATGTTAAACATCTCGCCTTTACACAATGAAAAATATACGCTTTTTATAAATCAAAATCAAAACTTTATAAATTAAAAATCAAATCTTTTCCTATAAACTATATAAATAAAAATGAAATCTTTATTCTAAAATCATCTAAATAAAAACCCAATTTTATTCATTAACTGAAAATCATATTTTTCTTTTCCTATTTTATAAACTAAAACATTAAATAAAATAAAGAGAAATCAGTAAAACTCAATGTTTGAAGGGGAAGGAGGGCTGCTAGGGTTCGTTGGAGGGCTGAAGGGGTGCGCCGGTCGTACGGTGGCTCTCAGGTGGTGGAGCATCGGGTTTTGGGCGCGGGAGCTTGGTGGGGGGTCACGGGTTTCAGAAGAGGGGGGAAGAGAGGGGATAGGCGGAGGAGGAGTCAGCGTTTACATCAAGGGGGCGGCGAACAAGCAGAGCGGCGGCGTGGCGGTTTCCGTCGACGGAGGGAGGGGTTTCCTTCGATTAGAGTAGGGAGAGAGAGGGAGGATCGGAGGGGGTTGGTCGCGATGGAAGGAGGGTCAGGCGGTGGGCTGTTTCCGTCGATGGAGGGGCGCGATGGAAGGGTTCGCAGGTTTTTTTTTTTATATTTTTTCTTTCTGAATGAAGAACGTGGGGGAGGAGGAAAGGATATAGTGTTTTAATTATAATTAATATATTTTATTATATTTAATTTTCAAAAAGCAACTTTTTATTTCGAACTCGAAACGAGACCCACCGACTGTCGTCCGTAGCTAATTACCCCCATTCCAAACATAATGGGATATGTATCGTAAGCTGATTTGATCGTTTCGATCAGTTTTCGTCAAAATCAACATATAACTCTATATATTGAATTTGAACGCACATTTCAATTTACCAGTGCCACATACTAACTCTAAAAATTTCCGAAAAATATTTTCTAGCTTCGTATTGACGATACGGTCCTAACAAAACTAATTTCGTCAAATTCTGAGACCGTTTGAAAAATGACCATTTTCCAGTCGATTAAAATCAACTAAAACTGGTCAAACGCATTTTCCTTTGCCACGCTCACACATTGATTCCGAAAATTATGAATTTTGGAATCTAGCAATAACTTGACATCACAGATCCAACAAAAGGGGTTTCATCAAAAACCAAGGTCGTTTGCAAAATTCCCATTTTTAAGGGCCGAAATTCCATAGCGACTATTCCGAATTTTCAATTGGACATAACTTTTGATTCCCGCTATGAAATTTTGATTTTTCGAATTTGTTGGAAAGATATTCTCAAATAGATTCTAATGTTTTTGGTTTTGCTAAAATCCGATTTATTTGAATCCTGTACATTCATTTGAACTTTGAAATCGAATTTTCGAACTACCGCGCCATTTTCAATTCCTTTTATAATTAAAATAAAATATTTATATTCTAACGACGATCTATATAAATATATACATTATAATTCTATTCAAAATAAATTTCTCGTCGTTGTTATTTAAAATAATTCATTTTAAATATTCAAAATTCATTAAAATAGCCAAAATAAAAATTTTAAATTGGCTCAAAATTTCCGGGTTATTACAAATACACTTAATAAACTGAAATCGTGCACATAAAGAATCACACACATCAACCAATGAAACAAACAGTCAGTATCATCCATTTAAATAACACTCAGGTATAAACTCATTCATTATTTATGTTTACTGATCTTATTTATCCCAAACACATTATCAAATGAAATAAAATTCCTTAAGTCTTTATACCTTATCTTACAGTGGTTTTACCCTAATACAAATCAAATACACATTGAAACAATAAGTTAATTCATATGTATTTATTAAAACCCCATATACATTATTAAATAGCTGCCTACAATAGGACTTAATGCTTTTAACATATTAAAATAGGATGAATATTCA
The DNA here is from genome assembly GCA_030737875.1 of Allium sativum. Classification (NCBI taxonomy): domain Eukaryota; kingdom Viridiplantae; phylum Streptophyta; class Magnoliopsida; order Asparagales; family Amaryllidaceae; genus Allium; species Allium sativum. Next base: position 880,882,839 of record CM060924.1, read on the forward strand.
CCTTGCTAAATCTGGTTAGCTCCTATCCCAAGAAATGTTTGTCGGCCTTATCTGCCTATTCCTTGATTACTATATTGAAGTAAATGGCCTAACCTTAGTATAATGATCCCTAGCCTTTTATAACAGTCATCCTAGGGTTTCCATATTTGGGAAAACCCAATATTAACCTCCATAGAAATAAGAATCCCACGGCTATCATGTGGTCCTGCCACTCTATTTTTTCCACCTAAAAGTACCATTTCCTATTTGAGTTTCTAAAGGACATTATTCATACTATTTCCATGCATCATGTTATATGCATGACCTTTCTTCACGTTGCAATTTGTAAGGGAAAACTTAAGTATGCATATATATTCTTATAACATAACATAATGTGTGCATCATCTTTTCCTCTGATTATAGGTTATCTTGTTTTATAAGCATATAAGAACTCTTAACCTCTTCTACCAGTCCTTCATGACACATTATATTTCATATATTTATATATACGTTATTAACATTATCAGCACATTTAATTAATTACTAATGTCCACTAAAGTCTGGGTCTCCACAAGGTTATTTAATATACGGATTTGAATGTAAAATATTAGGAATGACTTTATGAGAAATTTGTAAATAACCGTAGAATATATAAAACGGGGTTATTTCAATATAAAATCACAGAAATAATTTATTGAACATTGTGAATTACTGTAAAATTATGACTAACTAGGATCCGAAGAACAATGTTTAAAGATAACCGAGGATGAACTGGAAATTCTTCCATCTTACTATTATTTAATTTAATACCTAATTTACTAAAATAAATAAATCATAAATTACAATTATCCTTGATAACCTATTAAAATAAATGATTTTTTAATTTATTATTATCATTATGCATATAATTCATGTTATGTATTTTATATGTTTTTATATATATGAATAAATATTCAATTTCATTGTTTGTTTCCACAATTTATTAAAAACAAGAGTTAGTAAAGTTTAGTTAAATGCAAAATGCTTGGAGAGAATCAATAAAACTTTGTGATCTGTTTGTAAAAATCGTAAATTATGTGGTGGTTTAAATTTTAAAATAATATATTAAGAGAGAACTACAAAGAAATGAGAAATTCTTTGAGTCAGTGAAAAGATTGTGAACTCTTATACTTTATTATTACTAGTAAACCGATATTATATAGATAAATGTATTATAAATCACAATTAGTATTATGTATATATGTAGTCCAAGTTACTTATTTTTTATATATATTTTTGTATTTTAATTAAAATTCAATTTTATGATTATTGCTATTGTGTTAATATAAGTAATTGATAATTTGTTAAGACAAATAAATTATAATATAAAACTATTATTGTCCATGCATATAGTTTTAGTTGTGATTTTTGTAAAATTTTGCATTTGAATTAAAATCGATTTTACAATTTTTACCAATGTTAATGTGATTTGATGTAATAAAATGCTTGCTCAAATTAAATAAAAGTTGATTATTAAATTAAATACGATTTAATATAATAAATTGTTTGTTCATAATAATACATAAAGATCCTTTTGTAAAATCAATTGAGCGATTTTATCTTGGTATACCCCTTTTGACTACGTTGTGTGATCCCATTGATCCAACATATAGGTTGTTTTGCTTACTATGCCTACTAACAATAATATGTTTTACCCGCCAGTGCGAAAAACTAACTCTTTACTCAAATTGCTGCATCCACCGTGCCTATTTAACAATCAGTAAATGCTAAAGAACATAGAATCATACCCATTTTTTCCTTTTCTTTAAAGCATAGGAACAACTTTATTTTGAGAATGGCTGAACACTTGAATAGTGAAATTGGATACTAAATTATGAATTGCTTTATACTTGAACCTCATAATTAATTAAAATAAACTCATTGTGGACATATATTATGTCATAATTGAAGCACTAAATCTCTTTGTCCATTTACGTTTACACTACGATTATTGTTTGCACTGATAGTTGACATTCGAGAGTCAATCAATATTCACCTAAAAAGACTAGTGTATGGCCTGTGCTAAGAAAAGGAAAAAAAGGTACTCTCGGAACATAATCAACGAACATATGACTATCCACTGAAGTAGCAGGCTTTTACACGCATGCTAACTAGATAAAAAATAACAATGCAAGATAGCGCAGTTGATTTTTCATTTCTTTGTTTAAATTGCAATCAATTTATGTTTCCATGACATAAGTTTGATTTTCACATTCAAAGGGTCTGATGAGACTTGAGAGGGTTCAGCTGACACCAAAATATATAACATCTCATGTCATTATGAGTTGGTTTCATCCTTGAATGAAATCATTACTTTAGGATCACCTAATTCAAAACTCACAATGTATCAATATGTGTTTAATTGATTTATCCTCTCTTTTTGTTGCATCATAAACACATTAGATTACAGTTTATTATCATATATACATCATTTGCTAACTAAATACATTGTTTGTTCATTTATATGACCATTTGCTCACACTTCACTGCCCTAGACTTCATCTGCCCATATGAAAAATTGGCTATATTGACATATGTGTTACCAAAATTTTAGGACTTTGCTGTAACTTTGATTGTATCTGAATTTTATTATCAACAAACTTGTTTGAAAATATATTACGGATTTTTTTGTGTTTTATACTCTTATATTTTTCAATTACAAGTTTGTCAATCATAATTTGTATTGTTTGTCTATGAGTTTTTAAAATCATAGTTCCATTTTACATGTAACTGGGTGCACGCTGTATAATTTTCAGTTCACCAAATGCCTTTTCTCTTGAATTTGATTTGACGATTTAGGGTTCTTTAGGGAAGCTTTGCCTAATTTGTGATAAATATTTTAAAAAAATGACTTAGTCTTATAAACCTGTGAATATTTATTATATACAAGTTTATATGTATAATTATATGGTTTAAATGGACGTGTTTCTATAAAAATTAGTGTCCTTTACCAAAATAACCATTGCAAATGTTGGTTGCTCCAAATGAGAAACTATCATATTATGGTCTAGAACAATTGAATTACAGTAGGCGATATCTGATTTTCTGTAGCTTTTATTATTTATGATTAGTTTGTCTTAATTGATGCAAATGTTTTTTATGGATAATACTAAATTTTGTTCTTAACTTACATGTTTAGAATGATGCTAAAGTGTTAGAAACAATGAAACGTCTATTGGAGAATAAACCCAAAGAGTAGCATGTCTTTTCAGTGAAATGTTACATTTATTGAAGTTAAAGAGTCATGTCTGTTTATCAAGAGTCATGTCTATTCGTTTCAAGAGCCATGTCCATTAGTGTTATGTCTATTTGAAAAGTTGTGTAGCCCATATATGTGGTCATTTGTATTGTTGATGAGAAGCAAGATAATAAATTTTATAAGTAATATAATCTAAAATTTCTAACAAAGTGGTATCAGAGCTATAGTACTCATAAGAGTTTTCTGATATGGGGTGTTATCTACTGGTGGGGGTAGCAACCGTAAAATGGTTGCCGTACGCCAGATCGCTATATATATATTTATATATATATATAGAGAGAGAGAGATAGAGAGAGAGATGAATGTTAATTGACACGACTTTGGTGGCCTTTTTTAGATCAGCAAGATCGGATCGCATAAAATAGTTGAAGTGGTTTGCTTAATATGTGTTCTTTGGTGCCTCCCTTGTTTGCTAGGAGAGGGATGTAATGATTGATGGCAGAATCCAGGAAGAGGAGAAGAAACATATTGATATGGCCAGAACAATGCTGTAGCAAGATTGGATGCTAAACTGAATATTCGAGGAAGGAATTCTGAACAAATTCAAGGTGTAAAGTTATTTGGAGTTTTGTAAACTCTTAAAAAAAACAAAATTCTATTGCTTCGTAAGCATATGGATCTTTGCAATCAACAGCATCGGTGGCATCACTTGGTATTTAAAATTGCTTTATGAGAATGGGTTTGCAGAGACAGTGATACACGCATGTTGAAGTTAAAATCATGAATAAAGGTCATACAGACACTTGCTGAACCAAATTAAGCACCCTATGTCAAAATTAGGTTGTTGAACTAAAAGCTTGCAGTAAAGTGCTATTGTGAAAATGATGTGAATATGAAGATGACGAAGGGAAGAGCGTCGCTTATGTGGATGGATATTTGTGAATGCTCGAGAGAACTATCTAAAGAAATACCTATTAGAAAATAGGTGCTTACCTACGAGTGAAGTAGGTGTGAGTGAAGCATACTTCATTTTAGGTCATCCAACAAGCAAAAGAAAAAGAGCCGCAGCTCTAGCTTGTTCGGAGAATGACAAATACAGAAGTATCCAGAGACGACCCGAGTGGAGAGGTCGATGAAGAAACCAAGAGTATTTGTTGACGGTCAGAAGAACCAATCAACTGAAACAGTTGAGCATGCCCAACCAGATATAGATGAAAGTTGTGAGGAAGTTTGTCTACGGAAGATGGTAAAAAAGCAGCAGTTCGATGCTTTGTAAAATTGATATTAGCACATCAAGTTTAAGAGGGGGTGTTAAAAATAATGAAGCGGCTGTTGGAAAGTAAACCCAAATAGAAGCATGTCTATTTAGTGAAATGTCACATTTATTGAATCTAAAGAGTCATGTCTGTTCATCAAGAGTCATGTCTGTTTGTTTCAAGAGTCATGTCCATTAGTATTGTGTCTATTTGGGAAAGATTCACGATGTTGTTTACTAACAATGCAATCTTCACAAACATCTGATGGACAATCAAATTATGGAAGACCGGCTACCATATGGTTCTACTGCAAAGTTTTTAGGCCACTAAAGTTGAGATGACCATACCTGAGATGTCAAAGCCAAGTTAAATTCTTTAATTTAGTTGAAAGACATGCATGCTCAATATTGAGGAGTTAAGTGGAAACATTTGATTTACTGTCATGCTAACTAGCTATCAAACCCAACTTATCATGTCGAATTTGAAAACTACCATTTTTAATGGAGAACTCATACCCTTTCTCTTGCAATTATCCCACACTCAATAAATTTGTTTTCAGATTCGGTACAAAAAGAACATTAGAAATAGTTTGTGTAGAATCTTTTTTGGTTTGAATGGTTATTTTCCCTTTGCCCATTACAAAGACTATCGAATTATCTCTAAACTTCATAGTATCATGATACGATTCATCCAAATGAGAGAATGCGGATTTATTTCCACTCATGTGATTGCTGCAGCTAGTATCTAAGCACCACATATTTTGATGAGTTAACTCTTTTGCATGGCACACCATCATAAGTGATATTTCTTCTTCCTCCTTTTCTACAAAATTAGATTTTCTCCAAGATTTTTGTTTAAATCAGTGCGACATTCAGATTTGTAATGGTCATACCGATGACATCTATAATACTCAACTTATGACTTGTTTATTAACTTTAATCTATAGTTTGTTCAGTGATGACTGCCATAGCCTCTTCCTCTCCCTTGAGAATAATGAAGCTGGTTATTTTCTGACTATTGATGTGGTAGTTTTATGCTTCCTCTGCCTCCTCCTTTTGCATATGTTTCCTTGGTAGATGATGATATTTGATTTTTGATTGAGTCTTGCAAAGCTTGTTCCACCTGCTCCTACTGGCTCATTTTTTTTTCCATGAATTTGTAAAGAACTTTGCAGTTCATCAAGTGAAAGAGTTTCAACTTCTTTAGATTCTTTTATAGAGCAAACAACATAATTAAATTTTGGCGTCATTGATCGAAGAAATTTCTCCATAATTGTTGTATCATCCATCTCTTCGCCATTGATCTGCATTTTATTTGCAATTGTCATTGTTCTTGAAAAGAAATTTGAAACCGACTCTCCACTTTTCATCCACAGTGTTTCAAACTAAGTCTGAAGTTGTTTATCAGTCAAAAGACCGAACCTGGGATGGAACTGCAAAACAAGCGCTCGCAACAACTCATGCGACCATATCTCCAACCAAGGTTAGACTCGAATCGTGATTCAGGCGCAGAGGCAAAGGTCAGTCTTTCATATTAGGGAAAAGCCTCTCAAAAACAGAAGCAAAGCAAAGCATCCATTCAACATAGGCAGAAGTGACCTCATAGCATAGCAGTAAGGACAAATAGCGCCATACAAAGGCAGCAAAAGGACGAGCGCCCTTAAACTAAGAAGGTCGGTCGCGTAAGGAACAGGGGAGTGTCAGGTCCAGTACTGCGTTCCTCTCTTATAAAAGTTTCCAAGTTTCCCAAAAGCATTCGCTCTTACAGGGCGTCAAGTACAATCTTGTGATCAAGGAAAACGAAGGCATCTTCCTTCTTAATCATTCACCCATCCTTCTTCTCCTCAAATTCTACCATTCTCTTGTATAATTCCAAGATTGAAATATATAAATTATAATTCCAAGATTGAAATATATAAATGAGGGTTTATTGAGTGAATATAGAGATGTATGGAAAGAGAGAATTGAGGTATTTTGTAATCCTCATTATAAGATTGAAAATCACCTTCACAGTGGACGTAGGCCTAATTAACGGCTGAACCACTATAAATCTCATCCCTACTTTACCTTTTTTCGCATTTTTTTTGTTTTCAATTGCTGATTAAACACGATTCCATTTATTTCTTACCAAATTGGTGAAGTATAATTTAGTACCTTGGGTGTTTAGACCATTTATGGTGTAAACAGAAGTTCTTGAAGTTGTACTCGTTTCACCTTTGCATTACCTGCATAGTTCTTCATCATAGAGTCCCAAATGTCCTTGGATGTATCTTTGCAAAGAATTGTCTCCAGGTTTGGTCTGTTAATAGCTTGTAAGAGGAAGTTTTTAGCTCTAAGATCCTTCAACTTCAATGCATTCAGATCAGCCTCTCTCTGATCCGTCAGTACCACTCCAGCTCCTGGTTCTGCTACTCTAGACTCAACAACCTCCCAATACTCTTTTGATCTTAAGAAGTTCTCCATTAGCATGTTCCAATTATAGTAGCCATCAAAATGTGGAATTGAAGGTTGAATAAAATTTTCAGAGGCCATGTGCACAAGCTCTGATACCACTGTTACCTATATATATACACATATGCTTATATATACAACATACACATGAAGAAGAAGTAGATAAAATTGTGGTTACTTCCATGAAGAAGAAGTAGATAAAACTGTGGTTACTTTCATTGTTTTCTTGACTTTTATTTTTATCGTTTGGTTACATATGAATGACTGCAAAATAAATTGGCAACAAAAAGAAGAGGACTATTTGACTAGAATTTGAAGCATAATGAAAGGACTGCAGTAATTAATAAATGATGCTTCATGAATTGGTGCAGTATTTTCCTAACATAAAGTAATAACAATATCAGATTTGATATTTTAGTGAAGATTTTGTCATAATAGGGGACTTTGTTGCAAAAAATCAGGTTGGATGCATGCATGAAAATTCCCACTTTTATTATTAGTATAATAATAACTGTGTGTATGATTGCATCAATACTACAAAATAGAGTATTTGCGTCCGTCTTTTTGCACCATTTGCATCCGGTTCACTATGGATGCAAATGCAATGGACACAAATTGTAATAACAATTTGCTTCAGATTTTCAACAGACGCAAATATTGAATATTTGCATCTGTTATAACCTGAAGCAGACGCGAACACTATACGTATTTGCGTCCGTTTCGCTCTTAAAGCAGATGCAAATTTCTTATGGTAGTTTTGTTCCCCAATGTATTTGCATCTATTACCGCCAGTAGTAGACGCGGATACTGTACGTACTTGCATCTTCTTTGTTACTACAATAGATGCAAATTGTTTATGGAAGTTTTGCTCCTCAGTGCATTTGCATCTGTTTTTTGCTACAGTAGACGGATTTTTTTTTTTTTTTTTGGGGGAAAAAAATGCCTTCCGGCCTTGCCACAACACAAATCTAAATATAATCAATTAAAATAACACATAATTTTGCACAATATAAAATCAAATAAATGACACAAATCCACAACACAGTCAAATAAATCAAATTCAATTTCAAGTGACCCAATAATTTCTGTTTTTCTTTTCGTAGTTAAATGACTGGTCACTACAGTTCACTTTCTCATAAAAGGCAGACAAAAATTAACATAATTTAATTCGATCATACCATATACATTACATTACCTATATGCATAACCATACAAATGTGGTGAAATGTAAAATGCTACTGAACACGGTTCTTGTTAGGAACGAATCCCAAAACCAATGCAGTTGTGATGCATTCAGATATGCTTACATTGCTGGAAGTGACCATCTTTTTTATGTCTTCATGTTCCACATTGTAGTTTTTCTTCATTTGCATATCAACACATGCAGATAAGTCCATCATAATTCATAAATACACTTCGGACAAACACTTATAACATGGAGCGGTGCTCAAAAAAGATGTTGATGAGGTAGAAACACAATACCCAAAGACTGAATTCGGAATTTGCTAACATTATAACTGAATTTATTTTGTGCAATCAAGCATAAATGATTGGTGCAACTAGAAATAAGTACACCTAAATGCAATTAAGTACACCTGGAAATAACTAGGCAATACATAATTTAAGGTGCAACAAAAATGACTATCGGATAATTGCTTGCTAAATGCCTAGTTGAGCTATTCAAGAACTCCCACTTATTGAAGGACATCCCACCATCTGGCTCTTTCATTTCAGCATTTCCGATTCCCAGTACTGCCCCTAAAACATTATGTGAAGCGTCCTTTGACATGTTAGATCTACATGGTGTAGATTTTGAAATAAATAAAAGGGAAATATTAATCCAGAAATAACCAAAATTAGATCCATATTGCCAGGACCAGAAACCTCTGAAATCAAATTTGAAAAGTTGGATACATGAAGGGTAATCCATCCGATATCATGTTAAATTAATCAAATGCACATAAAGCATAAGAAGAAGAGGGCAAAGATAAAATTTGGATCTAGAATTTTATCGAGCACAAAAATAAACTTTTCAATGAGTTGATGAAATTCGAATACATGACTGGGTGCAGGCTAAACATGCTAGATATGGGATAATTAAATATTGTTGAAACATTAACTTCTGGAATATTTTTAATGGTTACCTCTGCTTTTGTATGGGGAAAACAGGAAGCAAAGGGGCGTTGCTTGTGTTATTGCCATGTTGGGATGCTCTAACTCTATTCTAAAGCTATGCAAGGAGTCATGGTTTTAGTGTGTTATTTTTGGTGCATCAGACTAAGTTTACATTCTATTATGAACCTGAGAAGCTAAATTAGACATTTTGGGAATTCTTCCGTATGCATTTGTAAAAGTTACTTTGATGATGCATTTGAGCAATGGCGGATCAAGCCCTAGGCAGGCCTGGGCTGCAGCCCAGGGTCTAGCGATGGATCATCACCAACCCGCATTATTTGCTCCCCAAACAAACATTCCTTCTTTATTACAAACTTAGCATGCATGCACCCTTTTCTTTAACTCTTCTGAAAAAGCATACATGTTAAACAGGTTTTTATATTTTAATGTCAAAAGAGGCATTTTATGCAGAAAAGACAAGGCCATACAAATGCACTTGCAACCAACTCAACAAGGCCATAATTATAAACTGGGATGAACAGAGCAATCAAATGCAAATTGTATCAGGATACACAAATTTGCACATCCCAAAAGTTACTTTCTATTCATTCATGTACATTGTCGCAGCGTCTGTACAAAGTTATGCAACATGCTTCATCGTTCGCTATGGAGGTTCACTTCTGAAGCAAGAAAATGATTGATCAAACTGGAAAAAATATATACAATCATTTCTAGATTCAAAATAAACATGGGTGATTGATGAATAATTTAAGTTTAGGTTTCTGTACTCAGCAAATCCTTAATGCAGGAAGATAGGAGAAAAACATCAATTTATTATAATGAAAAAGGAATCTTATTATTCAGAAGTCAGAATTACATACCATTAAATTCAACAAAAAGAAAAATAATCTGATTATTCAAACGATATAATTTGCAAACACTTACGATACGTAGAATGACACCAAACCTCATTTCAGCTATATTTGTGTTTAGGCAGATGTCAGGCAATCAACATATATACCACTCACATTTGTTAAAAACTGACGAGCCAGTCCTCAGTCTCCCACTGATCAGATACCATACAGGATTGTCGGCAAAGAGGACAGGTGGCATGTCAGAACTCAAGACACTTGTCTAAACAGGAACTGTGAAACAGATGCTTACACTTCAACTCTTTCACTTCTTCCCTTCCTCTATGCGGCAAAGGAAAATTATACACTGTATTATTTCCTTGTTTTCTTCACGCCTCTTATATATGGAAACATTGGTGACAACGTCGCATAGTGGAACCGAATGCCGGAAATGTAGGACGTTAATGTCCAGAAATGAAGAATCAGGCTGCCATGAGAAGTGAGAGTTGGCAAACATCTGGAAGTGTGGCATGAAAATTCATTGCAATATGGGTCTAATGAGAGAGAATATTAGAGATCGTAAAATATAATACTGTTATTGTCGGTCTGGTATATTAGAGATCGTAAAATATAATACTGTTATTGTCGGTCTGGCTATATGCCATGGGTTCAACATACTGTTAACTGAGCTCTACGTAATAAGTGGTTTGGGCCTAATGTGTTAAAGCCCACTTGGACTTGTTTAAATACACTAGCTTATATTGCTGTACAATATTACGTTTCTCATTTCAATAATACAATTCAAGTTCTGCTTTTCATTGTTCATCTAATTATAGAAACTATTACATAAATTTCTTGATTTCTCAATATGGTATCGGAGCTAAGAAGAGGTGGAGTTTGTAATTCTCCATCAGATTGATTATCATCATTCGGAGACTACTGTGATCTTGCTCTAACCAACAAGATTAATATCATTTGATTTGTGTCGTCCATTGTGTAGTGCAAGACGGTCAGTTTATCCCTCAATGCCTTACTGATTGCATCAATTCATCAGTGAGGATCTCACATCATTTGAAAAGAGCCATCCATAGTAAAAAGATTGGGTTAGACCAGATCTTACCTTCATAGGTTGCATCAAACCATCAGATTTAAGGATTACGTGAATTCCCACTCTCATAGCCATATCAAGAAACATTGCTTCAGCCGTGTTTCATCATCATCAATGTTCTGATTTACATCTAAGATATTCTGTTATCCATCAGGCTTCAAAAATCTTTGTTCTTGATTTTTGAATTCACTTCTCTTTCAGTTTTCATCAATGGTAAATCCACCAGCTGAAGGCTCATCAGAATCTTCACCAATGGTGTCCCAAAACCTACCAAATCCAACTCAAGATTTGATGAACACCATCATCAAGCCTCAAATTCAATTGATCTCTATTCAATTGGACGATTCCAACTACCTGCTATGGAAACTTCAGTTAGAAACAACAATTAGAGGGTATGGTCTTGATGATTACATACTTGGCACAAAAACCATTCCACCACGATTCATAAAAGACAGAGAAATCAATCTTGTACCAAATCAAGATTACACATTTCATCAAAGGCAAGATAGTTTGGTTTGTGCATGGATAATGTCATCCACTAGTTCGTCAATCTTACCCATAATTAATTGGGTGCAAAACAGCGCAAGAAATATGGTCAACTATAGAAAGAAATTTCACTCCACAATCTTCAGCAAGGATAATGCACTATAAAAGACAATTGCAACGCATCAAGAAGGAAGAAAGTACAATGAATGAGTACCTTTTAAAGATCAAGAATCTTTGTGACCAACTTGCATGTATAGTCACAAAATCAGTGATTCTGAACACGTATTATCAATTGTTAGTGGTCTGGATGTTGAGTATGAAGCAGTTCTGGCTATCATCTCATCTATGGAACCCACACCATCTCTACAATATGTTTACTCTACTGTATTGGCACATGAGGGAAGAGTTAAGCATAGAAGGAATGCCAACTCTGATCTCAGTGTTAACTACGTCAATAAAGGCAAACAACAAGACAAAACCAGAGGACAATTCAACAACTCAAGAGGAGGTCAAAGTAACAGGGGTAGAGGCAGAGGTGGTAGGGGTTACAATAACAACAAATTAAGATGCCAAATCTGCGAAAAAGTAGGGCATAGTGCAAATGGATGTTATTTTAGATTCAACACAAACTACAATACTACTCAACAGGCCAGCAATTCTAACATCAATTTGGTCAACTCATAAAAAGATGCTACACAAAGTCAGAATGAAGGATCAAATACTGATATTGCTACAGCTAATGACATCAGTGATGATTGTTGGTACCCAGACTCTGGAGCCTCAAACCATGTGACAAATAATCTCACCAATTTAAATTTGGGCAACAGAGAATACAATGGTACGCAAAATCTCTTAGTTGGCAATTACAAAACTGTGCACATAACACACACTGGAAATGCAATGATAAATGGAACTAAGAAACTCTTTTTAAGAAATTTACTAAGAGTTCCATCTATCAAGAAAAACTTGATGACTGTTTCCCAATTCGCAAAAGACAATAATGTGTATTTCGAATTTTATCCAAATGTGTGCATTATAAAAAACATTCTAACACATGAAATTATATTGCAGGGTAAACAGGATAGGGGATTATATAAGTTCCATGTTGACAATTCTGCTAGTTATGATTCTAATGAAAATTCCTATGTGTTGAGTGTTGAGAATGAGACTGAAAATTGTAAAACATTTGATTTGTGGCATAGCAAACTAGGACATGCAAATATAAAAGTTATCAGGCATGTTATGAATAATAGTAATATCAAAATTGATTGCTTTCCAAATTCTTATGTCTGCACATTTTGCCAAATGGGAAAAAGTCACAAGCTTGCATTTCCAAATTCTAACACACAATACACACAACCACTTGAATTAGTTGCTACTGACTTATGGGGACCTGCTCCAATTCATCCTGATTACGGCTATAAGTACTATATATCATTTATTGATGCATACTCTAGATTTGTTTGGATATATTTACTAAAATCAAAGTCAGATGTGAATAGTACCGTGTTACAGTTTGTTAATAAAGCTGAAAATCTGACTGGACATAGGGTTAAAACCTTTCAAACTGATGGTGGAACTGAGTTTCTACCTCTAAAACAGTTTTTTCATAAAAAGGGGATAACACACAGAGTTACATGCCCTTATACGTCAGAGCAAAATGGTATAATTGAAAGAAGGCATAGACAAATAGTGGAAACTGGGCTAACATTACTAGCACAAGCCTCAATGCCATTGAAATTCTGCCCTGAGGCCTTCACTACAGCTGTTCACTTAATTAATCTTCTTCCCACTAAGGTTCTTAAATATGAATGCCCTTAGAAAGTTCTATTTAACATTATACCAGATTATCAAAACTTAAAAGTATTTGGGTGTTAATGTTTCCCCTATATTAGACCCTACAACAAACACAAACTAGAGTTTAGATCAACATCATGTACTTTTCTGGGATACTGTTGTAGTCAGAAGGGATATAAGTGTATTGACAGTAAAGGGAGAATTTATGTGTGACGACATGTCGTGTTCAAAGAGAGTGTGTTTCCATATAAGTCTGTTGATATCAAGACCACAAAAAAAGTGTTAAATCCAATACAACACAAAAGAGTTGTACCTAATGAGCAAGAAGTGGAAGTTCCAGTGCTTCCAAACAAACCAGATAGCCGCAACAACTCTCAACTCACATTGCCCGCAAGTGGACCAGGTCAAGTGCAGCCAGAATTATCTGTCAACACTGGTGACTACACACAAGCTTAATAGAATGTTAATGAAACTACTGAAAATCAAACATCAGAGACTAATGATGATACTGACAGCAATACTGATAATAGTGATGTTGTCAACAGAAATGCCAATCAGCAACCAATGCTAACAAGAGCAAAGCGTGGTATATTCAAACCAAAGACATACAATATCAACATGTCTACAATTGAACCAAACTCATATTCAGAAGCTAGTCACTATGACATGTGGAAAACAGCTATGCAAGATGAATATTATGCACTAATCGGAAATAAAACATGGACACTTACTGAATTACCATGTGATAAAAATATGATTGGTTGTAAATGAACTTTTAGACTTAAGAAAAATGCCGATGGATCAATATCAATATATAAGGTAAGATTAGTAGAAAAAGTGTATTCACAATAAAGAGGATTTTATTTTTCTGAAATGTTTTCACCTATTGTGAAGCCATCATCCATAAGAATCATACTAACTATTGCCTTATATAAGAATTGGGCCCTAAAACAATTAGATGTAAATAACGCCTTTTTAAATGCTGAATTGCAGGAAGATGTTTTCATGTCTCAACCAGAGGGATTTGTTCAAAAGGAAAAGTGCAGCTTGTTTGCAAACTTAACAATGCTATTTATGGACTAAAGAAAGCTCCACGAGTTTGGTTTGACAAGCTCAACGCAAGTCTAGTGAAACATGGCTACAATCACACAAAATCAGACAATTCTATCTTTACAAAATTTACTGAGAATATTGTCACCTACATTCTCATTTATGTTGATGATTTTATTATTACAGGTAACAGTGACACAGAAATTCAAGCTATTACACAAACTCTAGATCATGAATTTTCAATCAAAGATCTTGGCAATCTAAATTATTTCTTTGGCATTGAAGTGAAAAAAGCAGCTTCAGAAATGCATCTCAACCAGAGGAAATACATTTCTGAAATTCTGTTTAGAGCCAAAATGAGTGAAGCAAAAAGTCTGCCAACTCCTATGATTATTAATTCGCATCTATCGAAACACAAAGGAGAACCTATTCAATGTGAAAAGCTATACAGAAGCATTGTAGGAGCACTACAATATGTGACTGTAATAAGACCAGACATTTCCTATAGCATGAATAAAGTGAGTCAATTCATGCAAAGGCCACTAGATAAACATTGGAGAGCAATAAAAAGAATTCTTAGACACTTAAAAGGAACAATCAATCAAGGTCTTATACTGAAAAACAGCAAGTCAATCAACTTAAATGCATATGCGAATGCAGATTGGAGTTCTGATCAAGATGATACAAAATCGACTACAAGTTACTTATTTTCCTAGGCAGTAATCCAGTGTCGTGGTGTGCTAAGAAACAATATACAGTATCTAGAGCTAGCACCGAAGCAGAATTTAGAAGTGTTGCGAGCGCTACAGCAGAAATCATGTGGATAGAATCACTTTTAAGTGAACTTCGAATTCAACTAAGCAGAAAAACAACAGTATGGTTTGACAACACAAGTGCAATAGCACTATCCACAAATCCAGTTATGCACTCTAAATCTAAACCTATAGAACTGGATCTTCATTGCGTAAGAGAAAGAGTAATACAAGAGAAACAGAGAATTGGCTACATACCCTCTACTTACCAGAAGGCTGACATCCTTACGAAACCATTGTCAAGACAAAACTTCATCAAATTCAAACATGAACTCAACGTAGATGAAACAAAAAATGAGCTTCGATCAAAAACAGCAGTCTTCTTGCCAAATTAGACTTGTTGTCGAATTAGATCTGAAAGCTCTTGAAGGAATATCGCCACTTGGCTGCCATTTCCAATCCCTCGGCAAACCCTACTTTAAGTTTGAGGGTGGATATTAGAGATTGTAAAATATAATACTGTTACTGTCGGTCTGGCTATATGCCATGGGTTCAACATACTATTAACTGATTTGTACATAATAAGCGGTTTGGGCCTCATGTTACATAAATTTCTTGATTTCTCAATAGAGTGTGATACCAAAGTATAGAGTGGTAGCAAAAATGTGGAGAAGAAGATAATGGAAATTATGTTACCTATTCCCATTATTAGCTTAATTAGAAGTACATAAACTGAAACTATGTGGTGATGACAAACCTTCTTTTATAGCATATGAAATTTGGTTGTTACTGGCAAGAATGTGGAGCGAGATTAGGGTTCACGTCGAGTTCATTTATGACCTTCCTTTTCTAAACCTGGCTTTAATTTCGTTCGTCTTTTTATTTCATTGGGTCATTTGTATAATGGGCCTCCGGGCTAATAAGTTGGACTTGTGTGTTTGGTTTTTATTTCTGGGATTGGAGTATGTGAAGTTAACCGATGTTCACATACTTATGTACTTCGTACATTATTTTATTGATGCGTTATCAATAAAGCACCACACTCTTTTTCCCTGGCCTAACTCACGCTGAGCATAGGATCAAGTTTTAACGAGGCGGTTTACCCAGTTTCAGTATATATATATATAAGTGTGTGTGTGTGTGTGTTTTGTTGTTATTGTTGCTCTATGGTGACTGGTTACATTACTTGCTAGCAAATTAAATCATGTTCAAGCTTCTGTATTGATGCGTTTAAGATCCATGTAACAAAAAGAATCCCTAATGTTACATGCCTACCAGCTCATATTTGTACACAATTCCTTCAATTTATTTCATGATGTGCGAATGTTAGTTCCAAACCATCATTCCTTCTTAAGAACATGCGAGACAATCCTAACAATAGCTAGGCTTCATATAGACAAAAATAATTTTAGGTTTATTTGAAAATCTCTCAGTTAGGTGATTAGTTTGACAAAAATCCAAATTTGCTGCCATTCAGTAATCAACGCAAAAGAAGACACGGAAATTTGATGTTTGAATTCGATGCTCCTATTTTATGGCTACAATGGATTTTTTTTTTCTTTTCTTACCGACATTGTACAATAATTGTTTTGACCTGTTTTATGTATAAATATTAAAATAAATCAAATGGACAACTTATGGAAGTTGAACTATTTTGTATATGTTTGTTGCCCAACATTATGATTTTATACTTATGAAAAATAGTCTACTAAGAAATCCTCAAGGGCTTAATTCAGGCGAACTTAAAATTAGTCATTTCAAAAGCTAGGCTGGGAAATAAGAATAAAATCATTTTAAGTTTCATATGCTAGAAGTATTTTCCAAGGTAGACGGTTTCCAACCATCTCTCCGCCACAATGCATTTTGAAACAGATGTCAAAAATGATAATGATTTTTGTTTTTAAATGTAGTTAGATCACATCTAAAATTCATGAATGTTTTAAATCCTTGAATGATTGCCTATTTTTACTTTTAATCAGATCCAAACTAGCTACACAAATCAACGTCACAATGAGATGCATGTTTTTAAATTGGACAATTTTGATTCATGAACACAAGCATTTCAACAATGAAATCAAGGCATTCAATAGCAATTAAGGTTAAGTATTTCAAGATTTAGACTGAAGAATAAATTTGATCAATCTCAAGAAATAAAGTCAACAAAATGAATCTATTCAAAATTGAAGATCAAAAAATCAAACAAGTCAAAGTAGAACTTAGATATTCAAATTATATTTAAATATAGTGGACAAATATGTCAATATCATACGTATCTATCTATTATTAATAGTAAAGCAGAAGCTTTTAGAGCTCTCTCCTTACTTCTCTCTATTATCTTTGTTTAGCTTAAAACTCTCACGGTATTTGTCTTAAATTTAAATTTTAATATCATAATATCTATTACTGTAACCCCTTAGTTTTGTTTCTTAGAAGAAGAAAAATGTTGGCAACGCTATTATACCGAAATCATTTTCAAAACCCTAGAAACAAAGTACCCTGATCGACGTTAGTCTATGAATTAGAAAAGCGCGACATTTGTAATAAATTCTGCAAGCATACAGGTGTGTAGCATACAGGTCGAACACAGGGAGGTTTAATTAAAAATTATTATTTATTTTTTTCTTGGGCATGTAAGACGAGTTCTGAGGATGTTTTTACCGCTAATGATTTTACTGTTGATCTGAATCTAATCAGATCAACACCAAAATTTAACAACTGAAACTGAAAGACAATTAACTAGAAAGAAAACAACAATTAACAACTACGACAACAGAAATTAAACTTAGAATTGTCGTTGAATCTAATCGAACGACTAATTCTAATATGCAAACAGAAATAACAATAACAATTCGTGTTCTATCAAAACTAATTGAATAGAAACACAAATTGTTAGAAAAGAGCAATAAAACTGAATGAAAAAAAACTTTGTTTAGAATAAAAGAGAGTACAGAATAATGAATGATTTTTACAATGGTTACAACACGTATTTATAGATGAGAATGGGAAAACCATAATTAGGTCTATGAATACATGGGCCTCCTCATTCATGAATATCTCTTGCCTTCCTTGACTCAACTTGATTGGAGAAAATCTGGGCATATCATGGTAAATATTTTCCATATCTCTTAATTCTCCCATGTGGCTAATTGATTGATAAAAGATTGCATATAATTAATTCTTCCAAACAAGGATGCTTTTTAGACTCCAAGGCAACAAAGGATAAAATCTTCACAATTGATCTTTTCTTGGCAGCAACTCAATCAGAAATTCTTTTAATTGAAATTGAATGATTTGAATTTAATTCCATGATAAGAATATGGCTATTGCTGAAATGTTAATTGGTGCACATCATAAATACATACACATGAATATGTGTATGTATATATATAACATAACACTAATCCAAATGTTCCTCAAAGCAAAGGGCCAGTGTGAACGCGTTCTGTTCTTTGGCAAAAAGTGAGCTCGACGGGGTTCGAACTCGGGTCTCTCAGCACCAATTCCTATGCCTTTACCAGTGAGCTACTACTTCTTTTGCAATTGAAATGAATTTGATGTGAGGAAGTAGCTCTTTCTTGTAGTTGGCCTTTAATTTGAATTGAAGGAGGCAACGCTTGAAATCTGTAAAAACACATAAAAAATACCCAAAGTATCATTTATTTATTTACAAAAGATAAAGCACAAGAGTCATAAAATAAACACTTTTCAATGTCAATCAAATACCCCCACACTTATCTTTTACTCGTCCTCGAGTAAAACAAAAAATGAAAAACTAACTAGATAGGTCACACTTTCGTAGGAAACACGATTGCATTGAGCGTATGCAACAAGCCGTTGAACCTCTAGGTGTCCCTAGTAGGACGAGTGGTGTCTCGTGAGGGTTTTCAGCGGATACTACCCACAAAATCCAAATGCAGTATGCTATGATTCTAATGAAACTACATGGATGCAATGGACATATGAAAAAAAAAACGAAAAATGACAACACGACTTATTTCAGGAAGGTGGTACAACAAATTAAGTTAATAATTTCTAACCAGTTGATTTTATTTTAGATACCTCGACTTGTCACAAATTTTCAATATAAATCAAGTTTTCAAATGTTAAATTCCAGTTTGGCCAGTTAGTTCGATCGATAACATAGTGCAGCCATGAAATAAATTCTTAGTTTGCTTGGCACAGTTTGCAAAGTGGTATTCTAATTTTCTCATGTATGGCTAGTCAAATCAATAAGGTCAAGAAGTGTTTGGGTATCATCGCTTATTCTTTATTCTATAAAATTTTAATATTTATGATTAAGTACATACACCTAACTAAAAAGACCAAGGTTTACCACCCATGCACTGCCTCGCGGACTAACGGAGAGTGGGTAAAGAGCTTAGCGGATTGTGCAGGCCGACTTTGACTTTGTCAACAACGTGTCGGTAATCCTTAGGTGTCCAATCTCATAAAATGAGACCAAGATATTCCAACTTTGACTTTGTCAACAACGTGTCGGATAGAGCTTGGCGGGTTTGCACACCAACGCTTGATATACAAGCAATGTTGGATACCCTTGGAATACTATTATTATTATTATCGAAAATATAAGCACAAAAGAGAGTTACGCGAATTCAACTTAACACAACTTAGTTTTAAAGATTTGAAAAGCCAATATAAGTCTTTTAAGTCCTCCACTTATTTAAACAAAGTCTACAATATAGAATAGATTTCATGGCCATCACCTAAGAATCTCCCTATGTACCGGTTACACTATTATCCCTCAAAATTAAACTTTTCATTATATTTCCTATTCGATCTAAGTTGAGAGAGAAAAATACTATCAACTGGCTAAAAATTGTAAACTTATTTTGCTGTATCAATTGAAAATGAGTCGTATCTTCCAAAAAAAATATGGTATGTTACTACAATCTAAAATGTATGATGATCCTACTTAAATGGTTGAAAATAAAAAGAAATAAAAAAAATGAAGATGGATGAAATGCAGACTCCCCCCCACACTTGATTGAGACAGTGTCCCAACTGTCTAAAGCAGAAAAACAAAAAAAAAATAAAAAAAAAATGAAAAATAAAAAGAACGTGTACCACCTGATTTCATGGTGGATGGTCATGCAGATCGATAGAGTCGTCTTCGTCGTATTGCTCGAATTCCAAAAATGGTTTCAGTCGTTGACCGTTTACTTTGAAGACTTTTCCATCCCTAGGATTTTCAATTTCAACCGCTCCATGAGGATGTATTGTTTTCACGACATAAGGTCCAGTCCATCGAGATCTGAGTTTTCCTGGAAACAAGTGAAGTCTAGAGTCGTATAAAAGAACTTTTTGACCTACGTTGAATTCCTTACGAAGTATGTTTTTGTCGTGTTGGGCTTTGGTTCTTTCTTTGTAGATTTTCGCATTTTCATACGCCTCATTTCTTAATTCCTCTAATTCAGAAATTTGTAACTTCCTATGTGAGCCGGCCTTTTCTAAGTCAAAGTTCAAAAATTTTATGGCCCAAAGAGCACGATGCTCTAATTCAAGAGGTAAGTGACAGGCCTTTCCAAAGACTAATCGATATGGTGACATCCCTAGATTGGTTTTATAAGCAGTGCGAAAAGCCCACAGTGCATCAATCAGTTTTACGGACCAATCTTTTCTATTGGAATTTACGGTTTTCTCAAGAATTTGTTTGATTTGTCTATTTGAGATTTCTACTTGCCTACTAGTTTGTGGATGGTAGGGGGTCGACAGCTTGTGTGTGATTGAGTATTTCCTGAGCAAGGACTCAAAAGCACGATTACAGAAGTGAGTGCCATTATCGCTAATGATAGCTCGAGGTGTGCCAAAGCGTGAAAAGATGTTTTCTTTGAGGAATTTGACAACAACCTTGTTGTCGTTGGTTTTGGTTGGAATGGCTTCAACCCATTTTGAGACATAATCTACCGCAAGCAAGATGTAAAGATTCCCAAATGAATCGGGGAATGGTCCCATGAAGTCAATGCCCCAAACATCGAATAACTCAATCACTAAAATGGGGTTGAGAGGCATCATGTTCCGCTTAGAGATTCGACCCGTTCTTTGACATCGCTCACATTTAGAGCAAAATTCGAAAGCGTCACGGAAGAGTGTGGGCCAATAAAAACCGCTTTGCAAAACTTTTGCAGCAGTTTTTCTTGCTCCAAAATGACCGCCATAAGCATGGTCATGTGAGAAGGAGAGAATACTTTGGTGTTCATGATCGGGCACACACCTTCGAATGATTTGGTCTGGGCAGTATTTGAAGAGATATGGGTCGTCCCAATAGAAGTTTCGAACCTTAGACAGAAATTTTTGTCTATCTTGTTTCGACCATTCAGCAGGTGTTTGTTGTGTGACAAGATAATTCACAATGTCAGCGTACCAAGTGGTGTTAGAGATCGAAAGGAGTTGTTCGTCAGGAAAATAGTCATCGATTTGGGTGTCGTTATCATTTTCGTGCACAATTCGAGAGAGATGATCAGCTACGACATTTTCAGAACCCTTTTTATCTCGTATTTCTATATCGAATTCTTGAAGAAGAAGGATCCAACGAATCAAGCGGGCCTTGGCATCCTTTTTGGAAAGCAAATATCGTAGGGCAGCATGGTCAGTGTAAACTATGACTTTGGATCCTATGAGATATGGTCTGAATTTCTCAAGAGCGAAGACAACTGCCAAAAATTCCTTTTCTGTAGTTGAGTAATTCAACTGGGCCTCGTTTAAGGTTTTGCTAGCGTAATAAATGACTCGAGGGAGTTTATCGACACGCTGACCTAAGATGGCTCCAATAGCAAAATCAGAAGCGTCGCACATAAGTTCAAAGGGTTGAGTCCAATCAGGAGGTTGAATGATGGGAATTGTGGTCAAGATTGACTTAAGAGTTTCAAAAGATGTTTTGCAATCATTGGAAAATTCAAACTTTACGTCTTTGGCAAGTAAATTCGAGAGAGGTTTTGAAATTTTTGAGAAATCCTTAATGAATCTTCTATAGAATCCTGCATGGCCAAGAAATGAACGAACATCTTTGACAGACTTAGGAGGAGGTAAATTAGCAATCAAATTGATTTTTGATTTATCGACTTCTAGGCCATCTTTGGAGACGACATGACCTAGAACTATCCCCCTTTTTACCATAAAGTGGCATTTTTCCCAATTAAGCACGAGTGATTTCTCCTTACAACGCTTAAGGACGAGTTCTAAATGAGTGAGACATTGGGAAAAAGATGATCCATATATTGAAAAATCATCCATGAATATTTCCAAGAATTCTTCCACCATATCAGAGAAAATACTCATCATACACCTTTGGAAGGTCGCGGGGGCATTACAAAGACCAAAAGGCATGCGACGATAAGCAAATGTTCCAAAGGGACAAGTAAAGGTGGTCTTATGTTGATCTTCTAAAGCAACAGGAATTTGGTTATAGCCAGAGTATCCATCGAGAAAACAGTAGTACTCATGTCCCACTAAGCGTTCGAGCATTTGGTCAATAAAAGGCAAGGGAAAATGGTCTTTTCGTGTGGCTGAGTTAAGCTTTCGATAGTCGATGCACACACGCCATTTGATTTTGATTTTTGTTGGGACGAGTTCATTACTGTTGTTTTTTATCACTGTGACTCCCGACTTCTTTGGTACAACTTGTACCGGACTCACCGAAGTACTATCAGAGATGGGATAGATGATGTTATTGTCTAGACATTTGATTATCTCCTCCTTGACCACTTCTCTCATGTTTGGGTTTAATTGCCTTTGAACCTCACGGGTGGGTTTAGCTTCATCAACTAAATATATGCGATGTTCCACAATTGATGGGCTAATTCCTTTTATATCGCTAATTTCCCACCCCAATGCGTCTTTATTTTCCCGCAAGATATCCAAAAGTTTTTCTTCTTGGTCCTCGATAAGATCGGAAGCCAAGATTACGGGAAAAGTTTTTGAAGAATCTAGGTAGGCATACTTAAGGTCTGGTGGCAAGGGTTTGAGGTCTAACTTAGGAGGTTCTTGTGTATCAACATCGGTTAACATTCCTTGGTTAGATTCAGGTGACGAAGTGTCGGAGTCAAGAATTTTGTTTAATTCAGAAATGTATTCGAGTTCGTCGAAATCGGAGTCGAAATGGTCAAGACACATTTTCAAGGCTTCAGAAGTGTCACTAGAGGTCTCATCAACTGTGGTTTGAATCATGTCAATCTCATTGATCTCAAAATCCCTAGGTTGCTTGTTGAGATTAAAGGTGTTTAGCTCAATGGTTAGGTGCCCGAAGGAAAGTCGAAGCTGACCATTCCTACAATTAATGACAACATTAGAGGTTGCTAAGAAAGGGCGTCCTAAGATCAATGGTATTTGAACTTTGGGATTTGAGACAGGCTCTGTTTCTAGAACTATAAAATCAACAGGGAAGTAGAACTGTTCGATCTGTATCAAGACGTCTTCGATAATTCCCAGTGGCTTTTTGACAGATCGATCGGCTAGTTGAAGTGTGATGTTTGTTGGTTTAATCTCCCCTAGCCCAATTTGACGATAGACAGTATAAGGAAGAAGATTGACACTGGCACCAAGGTCGAGTAGGGCACGAGAGATGTGAGTGTTTCCTATTTTACAATCAATCGTAGGGCAACCAGGGTCTTTGTACTTGACTGGGGCAAGATTCGAAAGAACAGAGCTTGTATTCGCAGTTAGAAAGGCGGTTTTTGGGACATTGGTCGCACGTTTTTGTGTGCACAATTCCTTCAGACATTTAGCATATTGAGGAATTTGTTCAATGGTGTCTAAAAGAGGAATGTTCACACGGACTTGTTTGAAAATTTACAGAATTTTATCGAAATTTGGCGCTTTCTTCTTATTATTGAGTCTATGAGGAAAAGGAGCTACTGGTTCGTTGACTCTGTGATGAGTTTCGTCATTCGAAGAAGAATGTTTATCCAAGGGAAGAGAAGGTGGTAAGGTTGTAGAAGATGGAATGTTGGTATTGCCAACATTATTTTTCGAAGGTGGGTCGGGTTTGCCGACACTGGGAGAAGAACTGTTGGGATTGCCAACATTTAAGGGAACTTAAGGTTTAGAAGAATTGGCATTCGAAGCCAATGGGTGGTCATCAAGATTAGGGGTTGGGGTCGAGTTCGAAGGTTCGTCAGGGTCGCCCACGTTATTGTCAATCCTCTTTCCAGATCGAAGGGTTGTAATAGCGTTGACTGGATTATGGTTTTCGTCCTCACAAGAATTTACAGCACGAGAGTTATACTTTGGATTCACCTCGGGTTGACTAGGCAATTTTCCCTTCTCATGATTTTTCATAAATTCCTTCATCATATTAAACATTTGGTCCATTTTAGCGTCTTGCGAGTTTATTTTAGCTTCGTAAGAGTTCATCTGTTTTTCTAGACGCCCAATATCTTGTGATGGTTGAGAAGATTGAGATGATTGGTTTGATGATTGAAAATTGGGGTGCCTATAAGGTTGTTTGGATTGAGGTGTAGCTTGAGAGGTTTGAGAATTGGGGGGTGGACCTTGGTAATTCGGATTGGGAATAAAGGGTTGCACGTGAGATGAGTTAGCCGAATTATTGGGGTTCGACCAGGAAAAATTTGGGTGGTTCCTCCAACCAGGGTTGTACGTGGATGAGTAAGGATTATTTTGAGCTATGGCATTGGCTTGGTCTTGAGAGTAATAGTGGGGTAACTGAAACACCCCACCTCCGTTAGGGTCACTCTCAAAGGGAATGCCCTAATTTTGGTGGAGGTTTATAAGTATAAGTCACAGATATACAAGACAGATATAAGAACACATATTTTTGAACAGCGGAAAAACAACAACTTTTATTTCATTAAAAATACGTGTTACAACAACCATACCATAATTGTCTTACAATACTTCCAAAAACATAACATCTTCATAACTGTCTTGATTACATTATTTAAAGAAGCATAAAGAAAACATAAATAAACTGCAAAAGTCCCATAGTTGCTGTCCAAAGCCATAGTCCAAAACGAAAAGATCCAAGCAATACATTCTTTCTCTTCAAGCTGGATATGAAGGCTGGTCAAGCTGCGGTATTCCCTCCCTGTGGACCTGGGGGGGGGGGGGACGGAAGAAAAGAAGACGAAAGAAAAGTAGAGTCAGACATAAAGCCTGAGTAAGTCTAGGACTATTTAGTCTATGAATAAAGAACTGGGTATGATAAGTATAAACTAGAAATGGGAAAGCACCATAAACTTAGTTAAGTTGTCTAGGGTCGAATATACTATCGTACCCCATATTAATCTCTGTACCCATAATAACTAGTTCCCAACAGGCACCCCATAATCAGGGTGATGTGATCCATTTTATGATGATCGGCTCCTACTCGCATAGTTACATGTGTCTTACGGCCCCCGATGTTGTAGTTACCTATGCTGGTCCCACCATGGGGTGTATCAAGTCCCATGGCGGCGGGCCGACACAACCCTAGAATGCACAGGTATGCTACTGGTGCCCAGTGCCTTATTTTTCTGCGCCGGAGTGAGTGCACGCCCACACCCCGTTAGAACCTACACTGCTGCACCACCGCCGTCGATTTGACCTCTTACAGTCAGCCCAGTAATCGTGCCCCACCCTGCCTAGTTTCAGGGTATCATGATACCTTATAGGGTTACTGCTGAAAAGGGTCCCCCGCTACTAGGTTTTTCTATTTCTAGCCAACATGCTAAGTTGGTTAAGTGTTTTATAAACCTAACCCCCAATCAGTCTGTTTAGTTTAGCATGTTCCATCTTGATTAAGTATTAATATAATTTACTTAATCCTATCAATCCTGACTCAGCCTTAATTGTCTTATTAAAGCCTTGACCTCTCACATTAGACAGGTATTGTTGTGGCTGCCTGTTTCCGGTTGGGTCCGGGCAGTCTTACGCCACAACTCAGTCTAACCTCGGGTCCTTATTGGGCTCCATGTTTAACCACCCACATTGGATAGGTATTGTTGTGACTACTGGACAGCCGGGCGGTTCCAGGCAGGTTTACATCACAACTCAATCCAACCTCGGGTTAAACACATCGTATTTTCTACATTAACATATTTTGTCTTTCTTCTTTTTATATGTAAATATTTGCGGCCCATTATTCAAAATCAATTTAAGCTAATGGTGTAAAGGTTTACACCAATCATGGGCCCAACCCATTCTTGAATTTGGGCCCATCTACTTTTATATTTTCATTTATTAATTAATTTGGCCCAACGCTATTTCCCCCGTTTAATACGTTCGTTTATTATAATATATGTTGGGCTTAGCCTTTTTAAGCCCAACTTAGCCACGTGAAAAAGGGGAGGCTTAAAACGTGATTGTATACACAAAAAGGGGAATGTGAACGCATGAACTTGCAACATAACGTTGGAACTACAAAATAGAAACTGGTGTACTTGCATTGTAGTAACATATACTTTGGTCATAAAGCATAAGTGACATGAATCAAACCATGTAAACTTGTAGTTAAGTTAAGAATCTAACTAAATTAGATATCATTATTGACACATAGTCTTAACTACAACATAAACCTATATTTTTACTTAGGCATAATGTCAAACATAAGCAAATCATGTTTATAAAATTACTATATGTTTACAAAGGTGCTTACTTTTGTTACTAATACAAAAGTATAGTTCAACTAGAATTATTCCAACTTAATCATGATTTTTACTCTATTCACATAATCATGGCACAAATATACCCAAACATGAAATCATGGTTTTTGATCTATTCATGTAATCATGGCATAAATATTCCTAAACATGAAATCATGGTTTTTACTTTATTCATGCAAACTTGCAATTGGAATGTAAATCTAACTTAGCTATGTGTCACGTATATTATCATATAGTTCTTGTTAACAATATAGGCCTAACATGTTTTTCAATTAGGCATAATACCAAACATAGCCTAGTCATATTCATAAAATCAACATAAGTTCACAAAGAGGCTTACTTTTGTTTCTAATACAAAAGTATGGTTTTATACATAGATCATGATGCCAATTCCAACATAATTTCATATGAATCATAATACCCCAAATTTGATCCAATTACACAAAAAGTGATTTTTTTACAAAAATATACATTATGTTGGCATAGTAGCAAAACTACATACTTGCATGAATCTCAATTAAACAACCACAAACATGTAGCTTTATCATGAATTACATACTTGCGAATATCCAATCGTTATATCACAACATTCCAAATCGATTAGAATCATAGCAACGCACAAATATGAATTACTATCACCACAAATCAAGTGTAATTCTCATTTTACACAAATCAAACACAGTTATTTATTCACATCGGAATAGTACTTTACTTACAATCGTGTGACGAATTCTTCAATTCAGGAATCTGAATTCTGGATTTGGAGATGCTATTCCTTTGATGTAGGCGTTGATTTGATTTGTTTAAGTTTAACTTGTAGTTGCTTTATGCTTTAGAGTTTGCCTCCTAATTGTCTCTTTATTTTCTGACGGCTATCCTCAGTCTCTCCTCAGCAGCATGACGGTCTCATCTCCATTTTAGTTTATGTGAATTAGGGTTAGTCTTAGGTCCTTTTTATAGAGTTTCTGAGTTGATTTAGACCGTCGATGGAGCTTGGTTTAATAATAGCCGTTCGTTCAAAGAAGAGACCAACCAGGAGCTGACACCTAGCCCTAGTGACAAGGCAAGGCTCAGAAAATCGACCAAACATAGACTAGGCCAGCCAGGGTGGGCTGGGTTCGACCTGGCTCTGGGGCCAGGTCGACAGCCCTGTCGACCTGGCTAGCCCAGGTCGACTGCCAAGTCGACCTGGGTGCCTTAGGCGGGAATTTTCCCGCCCTGGCCAATTGGGCCCGATTTTGAATTTTATACTTGTTTTCTGAGCTGTTTTCGTCTGTTTGAATTTTAACCTGAATTCTGAAACTTCCGGAGGCCATATCTTCTTCATACGGACTCTGTTTTTCGAAAACTCGGACTCTATTTCGCGTATTTTTCTGAGACGAACATAACGGCGTATCCCGTTTCTCTTAATTCTTTGATTTGAAATTAATTATACTTTAATTTGTGAATTTCACTGTTATAGAATACACGGGGTGTTACATTCTCCCCCACTTAAAAGGATTTCATCCCCGAAATCTTCAAGTTTAGGAAAAATATATATATCCTAACATCCAAACATCCATCTACTCATCCATCAAACACGAGTATCCATTGTCCTTTAAAGACTTCTAACGCTTCATGATCATATGCGAAGTGTGTGTGTACATGTACTTATCTAATGCAAAATCAGGCGGTCTACTGATTCAGTTGACCTCCTTAATGCGAATTATGTAGGTGCCATGAATCCATTATGTATGCAAATTTTCCTATTCATGATTCTACATGAGTGCACAGTCATTCATACAAATGCAACATCCATATGACAACACATTAAAGTTCAACCATATATGAATGCAAACATATATGCATATGCAATATGAAGTGACTGAGCCGATCTAAAACCTAGATTGTGTGTGTATATGCAACCACGAGCAACCACTAGCAATCACTTGCAACCACTTGCAACCATCATCCATAACATGTTTCAACTACATGTTTTCATCCAAAGGGCTTCTACCTAAAAGATAAGGTCGAGGAAATATACCTAAAAAGATAGATAAAAGCGCAACTTAAGGAAAAAGAAAGATCAAGGATGTACCCTCGAAAAGAAAAGGGTAGGCAGTGCGTATTCTAGCTTCAGTTTCCCAAGTCGCGTCTCCCTCGGCGTCGCTCCACTGAACTTTGACGAGCTTGACTTCGCGGTTGCGTAGCTTCTTCACTTCCGTTCCTAATATGCGGGTTGGAACTTTCCTCACGGTTGCTTCGCGCTCCACTTCAGCTTCTTCTAGGATATTTGGCTCTACCACTTCAGCAGACTCATGTAGACATTTTCGGAGATGTGAAACATGAAAAACGTTGTGAACTCCGGCCAGCTTTTCGGGTAGCTCTAATCTATAGGCCATTTTCCCAATTTTCTCGATGATAGGGAATGGCCCTACGAACCTTGGTGCTAGCTTTCCTGTGGTTCCAAAACGAACAACGTTCCTTAGCGGAGATACCTTAAGAAAAACTCTGTCCCCAACCTCAAATTCAAGGTCGGTTCTCCTCTTGTCGGCGTAGGACTTTTGTCTGTCTTGGGCCGTCTTCATCCTTCTTCGTATTAAGTCTACTTTCTCTGAAGTCTCTCGGATCATATCTGGTCCAAGTATGAGCTTATCAGTAGACTCCCACCAACAAGTGGGCGATTGGCACGGTCTTCCATATAAAGCTTCGAAGGGCGCCATTCCGATGGTTGCTTGATAGCTGTTGTTGTAGGCAAATTCCACCAAAGGAAGATGGTCTTCCCACATTCCTCCGAAGTCAAGGACACACAGTCTTAAAAGGTCCTCCAAAACTCTGTTCACTCTTTCCGTTTGGCCGTCGTTTTGGGGATGATAGGCTATGCTCAAGCATAACTGCGTGCCTACCGCTTCTTGCAGACTCCGCCAAAACTCACTTGTGAAGATAGGGTCTCGGTCACTAACAATGCTGGATGGTATCCCATGGAGTCGAACGATTTCCTTGAGGTAAAGAGATGCTAGGGATGAGGCAGTTCTTTTACTTTTGACAGGTAAAAAGTGGGCGCTTTTAGTAAGCCTATCCACTATTACCCAAATGCTAGTGTTGCCTCTCCTAGACCTAGGCAGCCCATCGATGAAGTCCATTGAGATGCTATCCCACTTCCACTGCGGGACCTCTAGAGGATGTAGCAGACCGCCAGGCTTTTTCTGTTCCGCCTTGACCTGTTGGCACACCATACACTTAGAAACGAATTCTGCCACGTCCTTTTTCATGCTGTTCCAGAAGAAAGTTCTTTTTATGTCCTTGTACATTTTATCTCCGCCTGGGTGTATCGTCATCTTGGAGTGATGTGCTTCCTCCGGAACCTTCTTTACTAAATCCCTTGTCTGTGGGACGCATAGTCTTCCGTCTCGCCTTAGCCAACCCTTGTCGTCGATGGAGTATCTGTTGAGGTGGCTTGAAGTCTCACCCCTAATTAGCCTATCAATTGTTTCCACAAGCTGAGGGTCTTCACGTTGTTCTGTCCCTATTGAGTCCACTAAAGTCGGGCGCACTTCGAGAGATGCTAGCAAGCCTGGTACAAAATCGGAGGAAGGCCTAAAGTCGAAGCTGGCTATAAACTCTAGGCTTTGTCTTTCAACAAACAGCGGGCTTAGGGTCAATTTCTTTCGGCTCAACGCATCTGCCACTACGTTGCCTTTGCCCGGAGTGTAGGAGATCTCGAAATCGTACGAGGCAAGAAACTCCATCCATCTCTGTTGCCTCAAGTTAAGATCTTTCTGCGAGAAAAGATATTTCAACGATTTATGGTCAGTGTAAAGTTCGAACTTCTCACCTAGGAGATAGTGTCGCCAAGACTTGAGTGCAAAGACGATGGCAGCTAACTCAAGATCGTGGGTAGGGTAGTTCTTTTCGTGCACTTTCAACTACCTCCCGCCATAAGCTACTACCCTTCCTTCTTGCATTAAGACGGCGCCTAGTCCTGTCCCACATGCATCTGTATAAACAGTGAACATCTTGCTTCCATCTGGCAACGTCAAAACTGGGGCTGTTGTAAGAGCCCTTTTTAGTCGCTGGAAAGCAAACTCGCAATCCAAGTCCCAATTGAACACTAGATTCTTCTTGGTCAATTTCGTGAGCGGAGCTGAGATTTTCGAAAAATCCCTTATGAACTTTCGATAGAAACCTGCTAGTCCTAGAAAACTTCGAACCTCAGTTGCATTCCTTGGTGTCTTCCAATCCTGTACCGCCACTACCTTAGCAGGGTCCACTGCTAACCCTTGTTTGGATACTATGTGCCCAAGGAACCTCACCTCTTCTCTCCAAAAGTGGCATTTGGAGAATTTGGCTTTTAGCTGATGGACTCGCAGAGTTTCCATGATTGCCCTTAAGTGCTGAGCATGTTCCTCTTCACTCTTTGAGAAAATAAGGATATCGTCTACGAAGACCACTACGAACTTATTGAGGAAATCTCTGAATATCCTACTCATCAGGTCCACGAAGTAAGCAGGTGCATTTGTCAAGCCGAAAGGCATGACAATCCATTCAAAGAAGCCGTCTGGGGTTCTGAATGCCTTTTTATCGATACTATCTTCAGCCACCCTTAGCTGATGAAAACCGGTCGTAAATCGAGTTGGGAGAAAACAGACGCTCCTACAAGCTGATCAAACAAATCGTCAATTCTGGGGAGAGGGTGCCTATTCTTTTTCGTTAGCTTGTTGAGCTCCCTATAGTCAACACATAGACGGAGTGAACCATCCGCCTTTGTAGCGAACACCACTGGAGCGCCCCATTCTGAAATGCTCCTCCTAATGAACCCCTTTTCTAGAAGCTCTTTAATTTGTTTACTGAGCTCTTTTCTTTCCCGTGGAGCCATGTGTCTAACGGGCAACGCAACGGGCTTTGCATTATCTACAAGGTATATGCGGAAGTCTATCTCCCGCTTCGGAGGCAAGCCCTTCACCTCTTCGAAGACATCTGGATATTCCCGGACCACTCTAACTGATTGCAAATTTTCAACAGAGGCATCTAGCGATTCAAGGTAACTAAGCATAACCGCATACGAGGGATTACAAGAAATTTCCAAAGTATTACCGAGCTGGGTTAGGAGCCTAACAACCCTTTTCTCACAATCAAGGATGGCCCCATTACTGGATAGCCAATCCATGCCCAAAATCAAACCATATCCCGAAAAGCCCAAAACAAAGGCACTACATTGAAATTCTACGCTTAGAATAGAAATTTTCAATCCCAAACAGATCATAGACAAATGAGCTGGGTCCCCAATTGGGTTTGAAACAATTAAGGGGTCCTCTACCATACTAGTTTTTAGGTGCAGAGATTCTACTAAAGCAGACGAGATAAAGGAGTGTGATGCGCCAGAATCAAATAAAGTGCGAACGGGGTGATCATAAAGATAAACTACACTTTCTACAGAAGTATTTATACCTCGCTGTTGCAGAGGTGGCGCTTCTAGCACATGAACTTGTGCCCCTGAGGTGGATCCAGCCCTCTGCCCCTGTCCTTGTTTCTTTGGGCAGTCCTTAGCCCTGTGGCCTGTCTCAACGCAAGAAAAGCACCCACCATTCTCCTTGGCCTTCTTTTTCCGGCAATCTTTCACTAAGTGCCCCACTTTGCCATAGAAATTACACTTCCTCTTCTCTTTGTTGCCTTTCCCGGCCTTCTTAAAGTCTGTCTTCTTAGGCTGCAAACCCTCTTTCTTCCCTTGAGAGCTTTCTGCCTTTGTCTCCTTCTTGCCCTTATCCTCTTCGTTCAGTAATGCCATTTGTACCAATCTTTCGTACGTGGCTCCCATGGGTATATGGGTCATGGCCAAACTGTGTAATGGTTCATTCAACCCTTTGACGAAACGGAGAGCCTTCTTGTGCGGGGTGTTGACTAGGTCCAGCCCAAACCTAGCCAGCTCATCGAACTGATTAACATACTCTTTGACTGTCTTGTTCCCTTGCTTAAGAAATAAGAATTTTTCCAACTGCAAACTCCTTTCCGCATCTGAGAGAAATTTAGCCTCAAACCTTGCCCTAAAGTCCTCCCATGTCTCCACTGGTCTTTTTGCATTAGTGACTTCCACCAGTAGGAAGCCTCGCCCTTTAGTAGCCATACTGCCAGTTGTACTTTCTGTCTATCTTCTACCTCAAAGATGATGAATAAGTCCTCGGTTTCTTTCAGCCAATTTCTAGCTGCCACGAAGGACTTAGTTCCATGAAAATCCTTTCCTCCCATAGCTTTAAAATCATTACATATCTTAGCAAAAGTGTTTCCCCGCGGAGGAGGTGGAGGAAGAGGTGCTGCTGCAGCTGGATGATTTCCTGCAGCTGGGGGAGGAGGAACGGTAGGACCTGGCTGAGTGGCCCTTGCTTCTAAGAACCGTCTAAACCAACCAGGTATTGGTACACCCTCTAGCAAGTTAAGTTCTTCGGACATGCTGAAACAAAAAGGATAGATTCAAAACGAAGGATAAGAGATAGTACCTATGGCTTTGGGGGGGACTTTGCCTTTTTAAAATAAAATAATATTTTTCTTTTAAAAATGCTTCTTTAAATTTCCTTTTTGAAATAAAATTTTCAAAACTTTTTATCTTATCTGGTAAACCTATGCTCTGATACCAAGTGAAACACCCCACCTTCGTTAGGGTCACTCTCAAAGGGAATGCCCTAATTTTGGTGGAGGTTTATAAGTATAAGTCACAGATATACAAGACAGATATAAGAACACATATTTTTGAACAACGGAAAAACAACAACTTTTATTTCATTAAAAATACGTGTTACAACAACCATACCATAATTGTCTTACAATATTTCCAAAAACATAACATCTTCATAACTGTCTTGATTACATTATTTAAAGAAGCATAAAGAAAACATAAATAAACTGCAAAAGTCCCATAGTTGTTGTCCAAAGCCATAGTCCAAAACGAAAAGATCCAAGCAATACATTCTTTCTCTTCAAGCTGGATATGAAGGCTGGTCAAGCTGCGGTATTCCCTCCCTGTGGACCTGGGGGGGGAAACGGAAGAAAAGAAGACGAAAGAAAAGTAGAGTCAGACATAAAGCCTGAGTAAGTCTAGGACTATTCAGTCTATGAATAAAGAACTGGGTATGATAAGTATAAACTAGAAATGGGAAAGCACCATAAACTTAGTTAAGTTGTCTAGGGTCGAATATACTATCGTACCCCATATTAATCTCTGTACCCATAATAACTAGTTCCCAACAGGCACCCCATAATCAGGGTGAAGTGATCCATTTTATGATGATCGGCTCCTACTCGCATAGTTACATGTGTCTTACGGCCCCCGATGTTGTAGTTACCTATGTTGGTCCCACCATGGGGTGTATCAAGTCCCATGGCGGCGGGCCGACACAACCCTAGAATGCACAGGTATGCTACTGGTGCCCAGTGCCTTATTTTTCTGCGCCGGAGTGAGTGCACGCCCACACCCCGTTAGAACCTACACTGCTGCACCACCACCGTCGATTTGACCTCTTACAGTCAGCCCAGTAATCGTGCCCCACCCTGCCTAGTTTCAGGGTATCATGATACCTTATAGGGTTACTGCTGAAAAGGGTCCCCCGCTACTAGGTTTTTCTATTTCTAGCCAACATGCTAAGTTGGTTAAGTGTTTTATAAACCTAACCCCAATCAGTCTGTTTAGTTTAGCATGTTCCATCTTGATTAAGTATTAACATAATTTACTTAATCCTATCAATCCTGACTCAGCCTTAATTGTCTTATTAAAGCCTTGACCTCTCACATTAGACAGGTATTGTTGTGGCTGCCTGTTTCCGGTTGGGTCCGGGCAGTCTTACGCCACAACTCAGTCTAACCTCGGGTCCTTATTGGGCTCCATGTTTAACCACCCACATTGGATAGGTATTGTTGTGACTACTGGACAGCCGGGCGGTTCCAGGCAGGTTTACATCACAACTCAATCCAACCTCGGGTTAAACACATCGTATTTTCTACATTTACATATTTTGTCTTTCTTCTTTTTATATGTAAATATTTGCGGCCCATTATTCAAAATCAATTTAAGCTAATGGTGTAAAGGTTTACACCAATCATGGGCCCAACCCATTCTTGAATTTGGGCCCATCTACTTTTATATTTTCATTTATTAATTAATTTGGCCCAACGCTATTTCCCCCGTTTAATACGTTCGTTTATTATAATATATGTTGGGCTTAGCCTTTTTAAGCCCAACTTAGCCACGTGAAAAAGGGGAGGCTTAAAACGTGATTGTATACACAAAAAGGGGAATGTGAACGCATGAACTTGCAACATAACGTTGGAACTACAAAATAGAAACTGGTGTACTTGCATTGTAGTAACATATACTTTGGTCATAAAGCATAAGTGACATGAATCAAACCATGTAAACTTGTAGTTAAGTTAAGAATCTAACTAAATTAGATATCATTATTGACACATAGTCTTAACTACAACATAAACCTATATTTTTACTTAGGCATAATGTCAAACATAAGCAAATCATGTTTATAAAATTACTATATGTTTACAAAGGTGCTTACTTTTGTTACTAATACAAAAGTATAGTTCAACTAGAATTATTCCAACTTAATCATGATTTTTACTCTATTCACATAATCATGGCACAAATATACCCAAACATGAAATCATGGTTTTTGATCTATTCATGTAATCATGGCATAAATATTCCTAAACATGAAATCATGGTTTTTACTTTATTCATGCAAACTTGCAATTGGAATGTAAATCTAACTTAGCTATGTGTCACGTATATTATCATATAGTTCTTGTTAACAATATAGGCCCAACATGTTTTTCAATTAGGCATAATACCAAACATAGCCTAGTCATATTCATAAATTCAACATAAGTTCACAAAGAGGCTTACTTTTGTTTCTAATACAAAAGTATGGTTTTATACATAGATCATGATGCCAATTCCAACATAATTTCATATGAATCATAATACCCCAAATTTGATCCAATTACACAAAAAGTGATTTTTTTACAAAAATATACATTATGTTGGCATAGTAGCAAAACTACATACTTGTATGAATCTCAATTAAACAACCACAAACATGTAGCTTTATCATGAATTACATACTTGCGAATATCCAATCGTTATATCACAACATTCCAAATCGATTAGAATCATAGCAACGCACAAATATGAATTACTATCACCACAAATCAAGTGTAATTCTCATTTTACACAAATCAAACACAGTTATTTATTCACATCGGAATAGTACTCTACTTACAATCGTGTGACGAATTCTTCAATTCAGGAATCTGAATTCTGGATTTGGAGATGCTATTCCTTTGATGTAGGCGTTGATTTGATTTGTTTAAGTTTAACTTGTAGTTGCTTTATGCTTTAGAGTTTGCCTCCTAATTGTCTCTTTATTTTCTGACGGCTATCCCCAGTCTCTCCTCAGCAGCATGACGGTCTCATCTCCATTTTAGTTTATGTGAATTAGGGTTAGTCTTAGGTCCTTTTTATAGAGTTTCTGAGTTGATTTAGACCGTCGATGGAGCTTGGTTTAATAATAGTCGTTCGTTCAAAGAAGAGACCAACCAGGAGCTGACACCTAGCCCTAGTGACAAGGCAAGGCTCAGAAAATCGACCAAACATAGACTAGGCCAGCCAGGGTGGGCTGGGTTCGACCTGGCTCTGGGGCCAGGTCGACAGCCCAGTCGACAGCCCTGTCGACCTGGCTAGCCCAGGTCGACTGCCAAGTCGACCTGGGTGCCTTAGGCGGGAATTTTCCCGCCCTGGCCAATTGGGCCCGATTTTGAATTTTAAACTTGTTTTCTGAGCTGTTTTCATCTGTTTGAATTTTAACCTGAATTCTGAAACTTCCGGAGGCCATATCTTCTTCATACGGACTCCGTTTTTCGAAAACTCGGACTCTATTTCGCATATTTTTCCGAGACGAACACAACGGCGTATCCCGTTTCCCTTAATTCTTTGATTTGAAATTAATTATACTTTAATTTGTGAATTTCACTGTTATAGAATACACGGGGTGTTACAGTAACCCTTCTCCGGTTTGAGGAGATTGATTTTCTAAGGGAATTTGACTTGGGTCCACGACATGCACTCCTCTAGTAGAAGTACGAATGGGAACACGAATCGATTCCCATTGCATGTCCTTTTCAGAATAATCTTCTAAGAATTGCCAAGCTTCATCGGCTGTTTTAGACATAAAGTCTCCTCCACACATTGATTCTAGTTGAGTTCTAGTC
Source organism: Allium sativum (assembly GCA_030737875.1). Taxonomy (NCBI): domain Eukaryota; kingdom Viridiplantae; phylum Streptophyta; class Magnoliopsida; order Asparagales; family Amaryllidaceae; genus Allium; species Allium sativum. The sequence continues at coordinate 880,919,781 of CM060924.1, forward strand.
TGATAGTTTAGCCCTTCATATGCAATTTGACATAAGTGATCTTTTAGAATTCCATGATGGGGGCAACTATATAATAGCTGGTTGAATCTCTCAAAGTATTTTGAAAAAGTTTCCCCCTCATTTTGACAAAATTGATTTATCTCGGTTCGGATTTTTAGAGTTTTATGGAAAGGGAAAAACTTTTTCAAGAATGCAGTGACAAATTCATCCCAACTTCTGATGGAATGTCATGGAAGAGAATTTAGCCATCTTTTAGCGCTTTCAAGTAGTGCAAATGGAATTAGCCTTAGCTTGATCGATTCATTAGATAGTTGTTGCATTTTTGTTGTGGAGGCATACAATTCAAATTCACTTAGAAATTCATAAGCATTTTCAGACCCAGTAAATTTTGGTACCCCTTGGATAAAGGAATGTTTTAGCTCAAAATTGTTCCCTTCAGCTGGTGGGAACACAATGACAGATGGTTGAACGGTCCTAGTAGGATAACATCGATCACGAAGAGACAAGGGTCTATCCATTTGGATATTGAGATTTTGAAAATTTTGATTTATTTGATTTTGATCTCCAAAGTTTGGAAAGTTTTGATTCACTCGATTTTGATCCAATTCGGTTGGAAAATTTTGGTTGATTCGAGAACCCCTAGGAGAATTTTGTTGGCTAACACTTTTTTCACTCATTTGTTGTTAAATGCAAGCACAGAAATTAGCTACAATGAAGTTTTCTGTCTTTATTGGCTCTTAACCCAAAATTATAAAGTGATGCGTTTGATTACTTAGATCAAAAGATTTCTCAGCCAGTTAACGGACAGGAGTTATCGGTGCACCAGGAATCACCCTAGCAATGCAGCCGAAGGTTTAAGTACCTTCAGAGTAACAACCGATATAATATTTACGAATCACCGTAATATTTATAAACGGTTATTTCTCTGCCGTAGTCTAGACACCAAGAAATAATTCGTTCCAAATGAATCAACTATCACAATATAATTAAGCCCTAGATGAGCCCGTGACTCCCTTAAGTCCAATGTCTAACCGTTATTTTTAGTCAGATTCTACGATGAGATGCAATTTGTGGGCTAAGGAAAGGGTGATGAAATCCCTCACCTTATGTGAATTAGGGTATTGCCCTTAACAGAATGAATAAAAATGCAGAAATAACAACAATCACACAAAATAATTGCAAAAATTAAAAATTGTACATTCAAAGCTGCTGCCCCTGCAGAATTTTTTTTACAACAATTGTCGATATATATTTTTTTCTTTGCAGCAGAGCACCTGTAGTGTTTTAAAAATTTCTCACCTTGATCGGCAGTCCTCCAGTGAATTTGGGAAGCGCTAGCGCGTTCACACCCCACTTTGTGTGCAACCGCTCCAACAATTTAACTTCAATTGATTGTTTTGCTTTGCTCGCTTTTGATTTTCTCCACTTCGGATTTGCTTGTCTTCCTTTCTTTGCTTGATCCTGATTTTTGTTTTCTTTCTTTCTCTCTTTTTTTTAGACAGTTGCCAAAAGAAACATCCAATGTACAGGAAATGAATTGTAAGAAGAAAAAGAAATAAATTTGAAAGAGAGTGAAAAGTGGAAAGAGATTAAAGAAAAAAAAATTAGCAAGTTTTTTTTCTTTGAAGAAGAAATTAGATTGGAGAGAATGTAAAAAGGGAAAAGAAATAAATGATAAAAGAAATGAAATTGAAGAAAAAAGTGACAAGATTTTATATATATATATGAATGAGAAAACAAAAGCAAAAAAAAAAAAACTAACACAATAATTAAACAAAAAAAATAAACAAGAAAGAAAAACTAACCAAAACACACCAACAAAATTGATTTCTCAAAAATTACTGATCCCTTAAACCAACGTGTACGAGCCAGGAAAGCTAAAGAAACGCAATTGAAAACACAATAACTAAGCCACCACCAACACTTGTCTTTTACTCCCACACAATTGAAAACAGGAGCATTGACACCCCCAAACAGAATCACAAGAAAAGTCAATAATAAGGCACGCCTCCTTTATTTTCCAGTCCTCTCCCAAACAAGCACACTACCCTTCTTTTCTCAAAGCCACAAAAATCAACAGAACAGTATTAAAATCAAAGGGCCACGCATTCACCAAGTACACACGCCCAATCTTATTTATTGCTCAAAGTAACTCAACCAAATCAAAGTAACGCCCAAAATTATTCGAGATACAAGGCGAAATACACGATCGACTTTGGTTGAGGACTAGGGTTTTGATCGGTTGTTCGAACTGGTGATTGGATGAATCTGGGTTTTCGATTTGGGGCTCTCGGGTGCGAACTGGGTTGCGGTAAGGAAAGCGTGGTGTTTCGACAGAACTTGGGTTATAAGCGGAGGGGAATTGATGGCACTTGGCTATTGTGAAGATGGTGATGAACGGATTGGAAAACAAAGGCTAAGGGGTTTGTGATGAAATTGGAAAATAGACAGAGGGGAATTGATGGCTTGGTGAATATTGAAGAGGAAAGGGGCTATTGTTATGATGTAGTAGCCGATTGCTTTTGGGTTTGAACTGTTCGGTATTGGTATTGGTGCTGGACGTGGGTAGACTGGGGAGTGGTAGGATTTGTGTACTGTTGTGAAGATGGAAAATAAGGTGGAGGGTGAAGATGAAGCGAAGTGTTAATTTTGTTGGATTTGGTGATGACGATCAGCGGCTATGGGGTTTGATTGTCTGGTGAGAAGGATATGGTGACAGATGAAGGTTGTTGATGGTTTGTGGTAGAGGTCGGTGAAAGAAGGGTCTGCGCGTGGTATTGTTTTGGTTTGGTATGAACGTGGGGCTGATGCGGTGGTGTTTGGGAATTGTATGGTTGAAGGTGATATCCGAACACAGTGGTGGTTGCGGTGAGATGTACGGCGCTAGGTGATTTTTTTTTTTTTTTGTAAAGAGTGATTGTAGGAATGGAAAAGGAGTTGTAATTGGAAAGTAAAAAAAAAACTAATGCAAGCCTTTTTGTTATGAAGAAATTTGTACACGAAAAAGGAATGTTCTGAAAATTGGAAGGCAACAGAAAAGGAATTGAAAAACAAAAAGGCAAGATATTTTCTCTTTTTTTTTCAAATTGAAGAAGACAGATGGGGCTTGGTCAGAATACGAGAAATAAAGAGAGAAAAGGAAAACAAAGGAAACAAAAGATTTTATATATATATATATATATATATATGCAACAAAAAAACAAAAACTAACACGAATCAGAAATTAAATAGATAACAAAATTTAATCGTTACCTCCCCGGCAACGGCGCCAAAAACTTGATCGACGCTAGTCTATGAATTAGAAAAGTGCGACATTTGTAATAAATTCTGCAAGCATACAGGTCGAACACAGGGAGGTTTAATTAAAAATTATTATTTATTTTTTTCTTGGGCGTGTTAGACGAGTTCTGAGGATGTTTTTACCGCTAATGATTTTACTGTTGATCTGAATCTAATCAGATGAACACCAAAATTTAACAACTGAAACTGAAAGACAATTAACTAGAAAGAAAACAACAATTAACAACTACGACAACAGAAATTAAACTTAGAATTGTCGTTGAATCTAATCGAACGACTAATTCTAATATGCAAACAGAAATAACAATAACAATTCGTGTTCTATCAAAACTAATTGAATAGAAACACAAATTGTTAGAAAAGAGCAATAAAACCGAATGAAAAAAAAACTTTGTTTAGAATAAAAGAGAGTACAGAATAATGAATGATTTTTACAATGGTTACAACACATATTTATAGATGAGAATGGGAAAACCATAATTAGGTCTATGAATACATGGGCCTCCTCATTCATGAATATCTCTTGCCTTCCTTGACTCAACTTGATTGGAGAAAATCTGGGCATATCATGGTAAATATTTTCCATATCTCTTAATTCTCCCATGTGGCTAATTGATTGATAAAAGATTACATATAATTAATTCTTCCAAACAAGGATGTTTTTTAGACTCCAAGGCAACAAAGGATAAAATCTTCACAATTGATCTTTTCTTGGCAGCAACTCAATCAGAAATTCTTCTAATTGAAATTGAATGATTTGAATTTAATTCCATGATAAGAATATGGCTATTGCTGAAATGTTAATTGGTGCACATCATAAATACATACACATGAATATGTGTATGTATATATATAACATAACACTAATCCAAATGTTCCTCAAAGCAAAGGGCCAGTGTGAACGCGTTCTGTTCTTTGGCAAAAAGTGAGCTCGACGGGGTTCGAACTCGGGTCTCTCAGCACCAATTCCTATGCCTTTACCAGTGAGCTACTACTTCTTTTGAAATTGAAATGAATTTGATGTGAGGAAGTAGCTCTTTCTTGTAGTTGGCCTTTAATTTGAATTGAAGGAGGCAACGCTTGAAATCTGTAAAAACACATAAAAAATACCCAAAGTATCATTTATTTATTTACAAAAGATAAAGCACAAGAGTCATAAAATAAACACTTTTCAATGTCAATCATACCCATCGCCTCCATTTTCCTTACAATCCTCTTATGACATTGCTCAACCACAGAATCCAACTTTCTTGAGTTCATCCTACTGGATTTGTGTTGATTTATTTCATTTAGACCAATTCCGGCTAACATAACATGATCGTAATGCATCCCATGATCGTAATAGTTGAACTAATGTCAATTTCATATTAGGATTCACCTATGTTCTCTCCTTCAGATGATTTTTTTCTTTTAGTCATTAACGTGATAAAATCGTTAATGTTTGATTCCAATCATTGCTTGCGTTTGCTACTTCAAGTTTCAAACTTTGATCCTTTCAGATATCAATTATTTTGTTGTTTAAGTTTTCATTGTTTGTTGTTGTTCAATCTATATAATAGGACGTGTGATTAACTTCAATGGAATATAATAATTTGACATGATATCTTCGTTCTGCTATTAATGTCCTCAAACACTTTTCAGCTCAACTTTGTTATGAAACCGAAGTTTCTTAGCCTGAAGAAATTATATGCTTGCTGGATTAGTGACTAAGTGAAAGGTAATAGTAAAACACAAGCATTTAAAATTAGCAATATCAACATATTAACAAGGTTTTGTAGATAATACATTAGATGAATGTAAGTTTGGTTGATACTGAAAACGTAGTTGTTTTAGATGAAACTAATACTAAAAGACATCTGTTGCAGAAGCAACCATAGAGCAGTCATTTAGTAGCTATAGACAATAAATGTTAGTTCCAACTTTTTCTGCTTCATGCTGAATTTTTTGGTATCATCTAGCATTCGATCGTTTTTACTTTGTTCTGTTTGTTTTCTTTCTTTCCCTGTTTTACATTTTGATTTTCAAAAAGTTACATTATGTTATGGTTCTTGTATGTTTAGCATTGTTCCTAGCATTTAACCTTACATCTTAAAGAGTCATATCACATTGGGTTTGTTTTGAGTATATATGGCTTCACTTTTGCACGATCTAATTTGATATTAAGATAGGCTAATTTTCATTTGCATAATTATTCTGTATCATTCCCGAATTGGCTGTAAACGAATTTTTTTTATTGTCCTTCGTATTCAGAACTGACAATGATTAGTATTACCCTTCCATGAGAAGCCTTCAAAGTTTGAAGCTTTCCTTTTTGGAATATCTGTCCTTAGTGCCTCATAAAAATACTGGGATTTTAGCTAAAGATTTTGGAGAGGAGAACACGGCTTCAGTTTCATACTTGACCATCTCCAAGTAGTATTTGTAAACTGACTTTCTGGAGCTAAATCCGAGCTGAAGGTTATCGAATTACTTCTTCCTAATGCACCAGTTATTACAGAGTTGTGTATCTGCCTATTACAATAATCACAATCATAACACTAGCCTTAGTATGTTAATTCTATATTTAATTACCAAACATTGTTGAAAACTTCAGACACATTTCAACCAAGTCTATATGACACTTGCATGTTGTTTTTCAATTGGACTGTGATTTTAATATTTATCGACAAGCTAATATTTCATAGAAAATCTGACTTCCCTTGGGTTGTATTCTCTTCTCCTTTTCTATTTATTCTTCCTTTCTCTTGCATTTTCCCAAAATCTTACTTCCCGTAGTTAATGGTACAGAATTGATTTAGGACTGTTTTTCTCAATTTCATTGTCTATTACCATCTCTTCTTCTGATTAGGACATTTTCACTTCAGATTTGCATGACTTTCTCCAACCTCCATCATCAATTTAACTCGGTTATTCATATCTTCCGCTGATGTTCTGCCCACCATGGGTGAATCGTCCCTGGAACCCTAATTTTATGTTTGTTGGGGACCATACAAAATGACTTCCAACTTATGGCTAATCTCAGGTTGTGTATTTGTTAGCACTAATTGACATCATCATTGTCGTCTCTTCTTCTATTCAATATTTTTTGTAATTTTCGTTGAATGCATCCCTTTGTTTAATCCCAATGTCCACGAATTTATACTGTTTGTCTACCAGATAGAAATATAATTCTGTTGTGTTTCATTCACAAGGTAATATCTATAGTTTTTTTCTATTTTGTTTCCTCTGATATAATGATTAAGGGCTTCTTTTCGTTTCATCTCCGCATTCGTTTTACTTATTTGTTACATGTAAGACACTTACATTGCTGAATTTGATGTCAACTTAAGGTAGAACATCACTGATTTTTAAAGTAGGACATCACCGATTTGTTTCATAGATATGAAATAGTCCATAATACTAATATGTTTCAGGTCTGCGTACTTGGTGTACATAAGTTGAATACTGTTGTAGACCAAGACTTTTTTTGTTAACCCCAAATGCATCAATTTATACAAGAGTCATCACATAGTAAAGGAGTTGCCAACATTATTAAAATAATGAATTTTCCTCAATTTGTAGTTGTACTAAATTGGCATAATTGAATGTTAGGGTGAACCTGGGGAGAAATTTGAAGAGAGGCAAATATCACAATGCAAACGCTGCCAATTTATTTGGACATGTAATATGCATGTGTTGTTAGTTACATTCCTTTAATAGAAACTGTATTTTTGAATGGTTATTATAAAATGGACCTTTTCTTAATTGCAGACCTGGATTATGATTCGAACCATAGGATGATGTCCACTTGACATATGTACAAAAAATTAGTTTCATTCCTCACCATGAAATTAGAAAAGAACTTATCCAACAAAAATTATAAGATCTACAGTGGTGTCGATCATCGACCAAATCAATTATTTCTTACGTTGAATGCCGTTAAGAGACATTGTAACATTATTATTATTTGATCAGATAATTGAGTCGTTTATGCCGTTGATTTCTAAAATCCATTTAATTTCTATTTATGCGACGCACGTTGTTTTCAAGGTTTGCATTGACCCATAAATTATTGAATGGAAGAAGAGCGTCTACTGACCCTTAGCTGTCATAGAATATAGAGTGCTTGATAATGCAGCCTCGTCTATATTCATCATGTTACTATCGTTTTTTGCAACATTATATTGTTTTGGTGCCCATGTTTTTGGAATAATGCAGCTTTTTTCATGATGACCAAAGCAACTAAAGTTTGAAGGTAACTTTTGACTGATGTCATTCATATACAATTTGATGCCAGGTTAGGTTGCCGTTTTCATTCAAGTAGGATACTGCTCGAGTTGTATGTTACAAATATGACAAGATGGTCTTAAATGTATGGATTTAGCAACCAATAGGATCCATCAGCACTTCATTTACGTTTCTGAGTTAAGCCACTCCTTTTTACTGGGCATTTTTGTGCGTTATCACTCATTGTATATGCTATTGTTTATTAAAATGATAAAACTTACCTGGGTGACATAAAGATCTTTGGACACTGTAAGATCAATAAAAACCTGCATTTTAGCATGATGCCAATCATGTAGAACAAGAATTATCAAACAGAACACATCAAAATTATGTTCTAACCTTAATAATACAATACATATAAATATGCAATGCAAAAATAGATACTTAATCATTCCCTACACCTTTTTCTTCATTGCCATCTTCAGTTGGAAAACGTCACATCAATTGATTTTTTTTCTTATTTCTTCTCGAACGAACTAAACTTTAATTTTAATTCTTTTTTTTTGGATATCCGAGGATGGACATGGCTTCTCTTTCCATTGGTCTCATTATTTAGTTTTGCTCTTTGTTATTATAACATCCCGATATTTTGCGATAATTTAAAATATTAAATTAATGTGTTTTTGGAACAAAATTGCTTTAAATACTAAAATTAATGAATTTACAAATTTTGGAATTTCATTTATGTTGGAAAATTTAAATTAATTTATATAGTGATAATATACATTCATTATTTGTGTAATGAAGGTCGACTGGTAATAAGTGTCATTATTTATGTAGATTTAAAATATAAATTATAAATTGATTTGTATGGTAATTATTGAGGGTTATTTGGACTTAATTGAGTCAACAAATTTAGAATTAAGCTTTAAATATTGAAATTGTATTAATGCATGGTGGAAACTTAAATAAATTGTTTAAGTGATTAATTTTAACTTATTTTGATCATTATAGCATGTATTGATTTTAAATAATTTTGTGATCATGTTTATTCGTTAACATGGAAGGTTGGAATTTAATATTTATATATTTAATGAGATTGGTTGATGTATTTAATAATTAAAATAAATTTGATTTACTAAGTTAAAATTAAATTTATTTTCAAATCAAATTTATTTTGACGTGAATAAAGTTGAATAGTTTTTGAAATTTAATTTAAGATAATTATATGAATTGGGAATTCATTGCGAATTTCATATGAACATTAATTTAACATGTTTTCATATGTTATTTTGCTCGCATTAACACATTGAACACAACGATATTTTATTTCGTGTGTTTGGACGTTCAATTTGAAATGCGCGACGTTGTTTTGAACTGAAAATGTTCGCATTTTAGAATCTTGGTTAGTTATTTGTTGGTCTATATTAAGTATAACCAAACAAGCCAAAATTTTGTTTTAATATTTTCTTGTACATGAATTAAAGAAAGGATAAATATTTATTGCCATATTGTGAAATTTATTGTCATGCATGTATGTAGCTTACTTTTTCATGTACGTGTGAAACCAAATTTATGGATAGAAAAATAGAAATTTATGCATGCATTTAATAACGTGTGAAAGAGAGTTATTGCATTTATACTTTTTTTATTTTCTTTCCTTAATGTTGAGCATTTCTTGGTATATGTATGAAACAAAGAATGCCAATGTATAAACCTCTGTGCATTAATGTTGTGGCACTTGACATTAATGTTTCATGCGCATGGACCACAAAACAAAAAAGGAAAAAAGAAAAGAAAATGAACAAATGAAAACGTAAATATATAAAACAAAGAGTTAGTGTGTCTAGTTCGGTAGAAAATTGGTACGTAAAGCATTTAAGGATCTATTTGGACATAAATGAAATTTATGAACTTTTAAATTCGAAAAAAGTGAATATATAGCAATTGAATAAATGTTATAGCCATGTGTAAAAAAATGCTAATTGTGTCCACATGATATTTACGGCTAATGAAATCATAGTATAAGTATTCGCTAGAACATTTAATAATATCCAATAGGTTTCGTGCCAATGAAAAGGCTATATTTCAGGTAATGTATAATTAATGAGACGGACATGGAAAGATATTAGAAATCTGACATATAAATAATATTTAAAATTTGTAACCTAAGGATCCTCTATTACGCATACTAATAAAATATCCTAAACACATCTGCCAATTTATGTAGTAATTGATTAACGTTAAAAAGGGAAAAATATTTGAATAGATGTGACTGGTTGATTATTTACGGTGGATTTATCTCTTTATATTATCATTTCCATGCAACCATTTTTTTCTTCTTCCTCCTTATCAATGGTAGTAAAATATATTCTTCAAACCCTTACCATAAACTCAAGTTTAAAATTTAAAAATCAAATCTCCACAAAACTTCAACATATTATATACCAAACCGAAGACCGCGACTAGTAGAATCCAGATCTATAATTCATTTTTGCATGCAAGCGGTGGTGACGTGGTAAGATGGATACTTTATTTGTTTATAATATTATTATATATCTAACTTCAAATGTTAATAACTATTGCATACGAGGTCGGGTTTGAGCGCCGTTTGTTGCATTGCGGTCAGGGTAAAATTGTGGATGTTCAATTGACTAAAGACCTTAAGGTGAGTGGATTTCTCGATCACAACTTACTGAATTATTCCCGTATTTGTTAGATTAAATTATGAAATAAGTTGGTTGTATGGTTGAAATGGATTGTTGACTGTTTGCTTAAAAGTTTGACATGCAAGTGTGTTAATGTGCAAATTGAGATTAATAAATAATTATTTTAATTAAATTATCTCTAATTGAAATCCCGAACTTTATTAACCAATGAAATGATTTAAATAATTACCATTTGAATGAAATTGTTGTGATGAATGCTTTGATTTGAAATTGACTGTTGGACTGTTATTGACACTTGAATGTTCATTTAATTTGTTAAGGCCATTATTCCAAAATAAATTGGGAATTTTGAAATGTGATTTAAATAAGACTTTTATTACTCAAATTTAATCGTTTAAAACTGAATTTATTAATTCTCTTTAGATTTAATTTAAAATAAGAGTATTCGATGATTTTGGGAGCGTTCAAGATTTTGGATTAAATATGAAATTAAATCCTTTTAAATTTGAAAGGTCGGAATTTGAATGTATTTGGAATCGAGATTTGGAAATGTAATAAACTTTATCGGAACTGGAATATAACTTTTAAGTTATTAAAAATTTGGAAGAAAGAAACAATTATGGTTTTAAATTAGTTAACTATATATATACTATAGTTTTGAAATAAATTATATTATATTTATTATTTAAAGATTATTTTAGTAAAGCATTTAATATACATTTATACCTATAATTTGAATAAAGTAAATTATATTATATTATTTATTATTTAAAGATTTTTTTAGTAAAACATTTAATATATATATATATTATGACATTTCTTCTTAAAACACATACACATTTATATACCAGAACGTTCTAGGGTGACAGAGAGGATAGCGTCTAAGGCTTGGGTCTGGAAAATACAAGTTTCCTGCTCTCCCTGGTTATCCCTAACTGATCCGACGGACGGGATGGTTATTTTCAAAATCTAATTTGGAAGTTAATTAAAACCCCTTGAATTTAGAACAAATTTTGGAATCTTACAGCGTCATTCATTATTTAAAATAATTTGAGCAAAAGATTTGAACCCTTAAATGTTGTTGAACCTATTTGGTAAATAGTAATATATAATACTTATGAAACGTTTTACCATTCCATGAAAATGATTAAATTTGAGAACTATTATTAAAAAAAATTGTGTATAAGGCTTTAATTCCAAATTTGAAAAGACGAATGGAATTGATAAAAACGAATAGAGAGTTTTGAACAGAGGATTTGTAAAGAAGAGATAAGATGGAAATTTAGGAAATTAATTCAACCTTATCCAAAAATGAATTGATAAAAAATTGAAATCGGTATAGTCCATAGATTTTGTTTTAAAATACACATATTACTAGGAAAGACCGAGATTGGACTTAAGTCCGAAAACCATTCCAAGTAATAATATGACGCTATTTGAAGACTTGGAAAGGGTAAATGAAGACCAGAAATCTTTGGATTATTTGGATTGATTGCTAATGTCTTGAATTGGGTCGTACACCTGAAACAAGGTTACAAGTGGCATGAGGTCTAAATATATTTAAGGATATTCGGAGTTGTTCCATTCATACCTAGAATGGACTTGTATGGATTGTGTGTCTGACATTGTAATTGACTACGTAACACTAATTTTTATTAATACATATATCGGGTTGTGGCAATTAATTATTCCCGTCTCTAAGTTTTACGTGCTTAGAGGTTATGTATTGATGGAAATCAGTGACATGTTGTAAATTGACAATGTGGCATACTCAAGTTATGGAATGAGCTGGTGATGATAGAATTGTGTATATCGTGACTTCGACAAACCTCACACACCGGATTGATGGTAAACTGACAGTTAGTTTGTATACAATTTATTGAAACTTGAAAGCTTTGGCGGTAGATCTACTTTGAAACTTGCGGAAAAAAAGGGTATGTTCGGTGTCCATGTCTGGATGTTAACCGGTGATTTACCTGGTGTTTGGTGTCTGAGCCTGGATGAAAACCATGAACCGTGAGGTTGCATCTAGTTCCGGATTGATCTTTCATGTCAGGAACCATCATATTGGAACCCAACAACCAATACGAGCCTTTCGTTTTGTTTGTAAACTATGTATGTAAGCATAGTCATTATGCTTGCTAAGATTTATATATTTATTTGCAAAATGGTTTTCAACACTATGCACTAATAATAGTATTAAAAGATGATTTTCACGTATGGAAGCATGTTTGGTTATCATAAGACAAAACTCGCCCATTTGGTGTGCGCTTGCATTGTGTGATGTGATACGAGCTTATGATAGCTTCATTTTTACAAAATCATTTGCGAATTTTCCATAGTACTTCTTTAGACTACTGCACCCATAACACTCATGTTATTTCATATTTTAATTTGACTAATATGTGAATGATTTAGTTCTGATCCGAGGGTTTGTTGTGTTACTTTTTATGCAATACGCTCGGGTTAGCCGGAGTTGCAGTTAACAAAAATTGTCTTGCCTTGAAGATACTATTATGAAGATGAAGATGGAGCTCAACAGACGTATTATTATTACTATTCCTCTTCAAAATTATTGGTATGTTGTATAATAGTTAACTCTGATAATTGTTGTAAAATATAATCAAATATATGTTTTAACAGCTTCATGAACTGTTATTTATTTATTATATTTTGTCCTTCCACTGCGAGATTTTGTATTTGTTTTCTTCTTCTATTCTTTTTCTTATATAAATCCTAATAATTATCCGTATTTTTGATTTTTTTTAAGTTCACAATTGAGGATCATTGTCAATTTGAACGGTCAAAAATCTCGGATGTTACATTTGGTATCAGAGCTTTGTTTTAGCGAAAACTTTGGCTCTATTTGGGACTAACTCATTAGAGATAGGGTGGGAATACCCTGGAATGAGTTTGAGTGTATACGAGAGAGAGTACTTGTAATTTTGATATAAAATGATTTTGGGTTATGTTGGTTTGTTCTGTTGAGTATTTATGAATTCTGGTTGGTACTTGGGACACCAAGGCATCGATACAGATTTCTAAACGCTCGATTAGGGCTTATTGACATAATATTGTTTTGAATTATATTTTTCTATATATTGAGAATTTGGAAATACATTAATTTTGATTTTGTTGATGATAATATTAAATTTTCATCATTTATTACTCAATTAATCAATAATTTAAAACTATTGGTTATTGAATGGTTTAAGAAATAAATATTAAAAATAAATTGATAATGAAATATTGAAAATTAATTGGTAATGAAATAAGAAATTAAATATGAATTTGAGAATTTAATTTCGGGTGGTTTTGTAATATCATTTTGCAAATGGTTTGTAATAAAATATTTATATTTTAAAAGTTGTTTCATATAGAAATTGTTTTCAAAGAATTTTGAAGTAAGTGAATATTTTTTTCCCTCTTGCCTTTGGAAAATGATCTCGGTAATGAGTGCACGCATTATCGACATTATTTTCAAGAGACTAAGTAGGGAGAGACCACTTAGAATTTTTACACAATGTTTGGAATTTTGGACTTCATTTAAATCTTTTAAATTATGGTTTGATATAAAAGATGAAATATATATATATATTATTTGAAAGTTAATTTGGAAATGAATAGTAAATGAATTCCAAATTGTTGAAATGAACAAAAAATTGAAATTATGGAAATTTCTGAATTAGATGAATCCAAGAGAGTTACAATTAAAATAAAACTCCTAGCATTTTGAAATAATGAATTCAAAATAAACTGAACTATTGAACTTATATAAATCAAACATTTCCATACCATATATGTATAACTTACCTTATAATCAGAAGTTGACATGTTATAGGAATAAAATTTGATAATATACAAGTAGTGGTATGAATAATGAATGCTGGAAAATTTGATGGATTATAAATATGTATGAAATTTAAGTTATGGAATGAACGATATGTACTTGGTTATGTTTGAAATTGAATTTTACTAGGTAATGAAGATAAACTAAATCGATGAAATAAACAAGTAAAATAAACGGTTTAGTTATGAATTAAATTGTATTGCTATTGATAGTAAGATATTCGACGGCTTAAGATAATCAATATTTCCATGTCGAAAATAAATGTTTAACTTGTTTTGTGAAAATAAAAGTTAATTGGTTTATAATTTATAAATTTAATGAAGATTGAACAAATTAATTAAATTAATTAAAACGAGCTCGTCGCGAAACTGCAATTCGTAATTTTTCGAATTAAAGTTTAAATTAATATATATGATCCAAAATAAGTCAGAGTCATTTGAAAGAAGAATCCTTCAGATCTGTTTGAATATAGGTTTCTAATGAAAGAGAAAAAAAATTAGATTTCGACTTGTAAATTTTAATATATGTGTAATACAAATTTTCAGAAAAATCGCGCTTTGGTAATTCACGATTCTGAACTAAAATATTATAAAATTGGTTATGTAAACTAACAAATGAGACAAGTTGAATAAGAAATTATATGGCGAAACATATATAAATTGACAATTTATTACTACTCCTTTTCGAGGACGAAAAGTTTTGAGTGGGGGAGAGTGTAACATCCCGATATTTTGCGATAATATAAAATATTAAATTAATGTGTTTTTGGAACAAAATTTCTTTAAATACTAAAATTAATGAATTTATAAATTTTGGAATTTCATTTATGTCGGAAATTTTAAATTAATTTATATGGTAATAATATACATTCGTTGTTTGTGTAATGAAGGTCGACTGGTAATAAGTGTCATTATTTATGTAGACTTAAAATATAAATTATAAATTGATTTGTATGGTAATTATTGAGGGTTGTTTGGACTTAATTGAGTCAACAAATTTAGAATTAAACTTTAAATATTGAAATTGTACTAATGCATGGTGGAAACTTAAATAAATTGTTTAAGTGATTAAATTTAACTTATTTTGATCATTATAGCATGTATTGATTGTAAATAATTTTGGGATCTTGTTTTTTCGTTAACATGGAAGGTTGGAATTTAATATTTATATATTAAATGAGATTGGTTGATGTAATTAATAATTAAAATAAATTTGATTTACTAAGTTAAAATTAAATTTATTTTGATGTAAATAAAGTTGATTAGTTTCTGAAATTTAATTTAAGATAATTATATGAATTGGGAATTCATAGCGAATTTCATACGAACGTTAATTTAACATATTTTTATATGTTATTTTTCTCGCATTAAAACATTGAACACAACGATATTTTTTTCCGTGTGTTTGGACGTTCGGTTTGAAATGCGCGACATTGTTTTGAACTGACAATGTTCGCATTTTAGAAACTTGGTTGGTTATTTGTTGGTCTATATTAAGTATAACCAAACAAACCAAAACTTTGTTTTAATATTTTCTTGTACATGAATTAAAGAAAGGATAAATATTTATTGCCATATTGTGAAATTTATTGTCATGCATGTATGTAGCTTAATTTTTCATGTACGTGTGAAACAAAATTTACGGATAGAAAAATGGAAATTTATGCATGCATTTAATAACATGTGAAAGAGAATTATTGCATTTATACTTTTTTTTATTTTTCGTCCTTAACGTTGAGCGTTTCATGGTATATGTATGAAACAAAGGATGGCAATGCATAAACTTCTGCGCATTAATGTTGTGGCACTTGACATTAATGTTTCATGCGCATGAACCACCAAAGAAAAAGAAAAAAAATGAACAAATGAAAACGTAAATATATAAAACAAAGAGTTAGTGTGTCCAGTTCAGTAGGAAATTGGTACGTAAAGCGTTTAAGGATCTATTTGGACATAAATGAATTTATGAACTTTTAAATTCGAAAAAAGTGAATATATAGCAATTGAAATAAATGTTATAGGCATGTGTAAAAAAATGCTGATTGTGTCCACTTGATATTTATGGCTAATGAAATCATAGTATAAGTATTCGCTAGAACATTTAATAATATCTAATAGGTTTTGTGCCGATGAAAAGGCTATATTTTAGGTAATGTATAATTAATGAGAGGGACATGGAAAGATGTTAGAAATCTGACATATAAATAATATTTAAATTTTGTAACTTAAGGATCCTCTATTACGCATACTAATAAAATACCTTAAACACATCAACCAATTTATGTGGTAATTGATTAACGTTAAAAAGGGGAAAATATTTGAATAGATGTGATTGATTGATTATTTACGGTGGATTTATCTCTTTATATTGTCATTTCCACGCAACCATTTTTTTCTTCTTCCTCCTTATCAATGGCAGAAAAATATATTATTCAAACCTTACCTTAAACTCAAATTTAAAATTTAAAAATCAAATCTCAACAAAACTTCAACATATTATATACCAAACCGAAGATCGCGACTAGTAGAATCCAGATCTACAATTCATTTTGCATGCAAGCAGTGGTGACGTGGTAAGACAGATATTTTATTTGTTTATAATATTATTATATATCTTGTATAACTTCTATTGTTAATAACTATTGCATACGAGGTCGGATTTGAGCGTCGTTTATTGCGTTGCAATCAGGGTAAAATTGCGGATGTTCTAGTACTGATTTGGCTATGGGTGGAGGCTGTAAATTTTGGGTTTTGGATAGACGTTCGATTGAATAAAGACCCAACGGTGAGTGGATTTCTTGCTCACAACTTACTGAATTATTCCTGTATTTGTTAAATTAAATTATGTAATAAGTTGGTTGTATAGTTGAAATGGATTGTTGGTTGGTTGCTTAAAAATTTGTCATGCAAGTGTGTTAATGTGAAAATTGAGATTGATAAATAATTATTTTAATTAAATTAATATCTAATTGAAATCCTGAACTTTATTAACCAATGAAATGATTTAAATAATTACCATTTGAATGAAATTGTTGTGATGAATGCCTTGATTTGAAATTGACTGTTGGACTGTTATTGAGACTTGAATGTTCATTTAATTTGTTAAGGCCATTATTCCAAGATAAATTGGGAATTTGAAAATGTGATTTAAATACGACTTTTATTACTCAAATTTAATCGTTTAAAATTGAATTTATTAATTCTCTTTAGATTTAATTTAAAATAAGTGTATTCGATGATTTTGGGAGTGTTCGAGATTTTGGATTAAATATGAAATTAAATCCTTTTAAATTTGAAAGGTCGGAATCTGAATGTGTTTGGAATCGAGATTTGGAAATATAATAAACTTAATCGGAACTGGAATATAACTTTTAAGTTATTAAAAATTTGGAAGAAAGAAACATTTATGGTTTTAAATTAGTTAACTAACATATATATACTATAGTTTTGAAATAAATTATATTATATTTATTATTTAAAGATTATTTTAGTAAAGCATTTAATATATATTTATACCTATAATTTGAATAAAGTAAATTATATTATTTGTTATTTAAAGATTTTTTTAGTTAAACATTTAATATATATATATATATTATGACATTTCTTCCTATAACATATACACATTTATATAACAGAACGTTCTAGGGTGACAGAGAGATAGTGTCTAAGGCTTGGGTCTGGAAAATACAAGTTTCCTGCTCTCCCTAACTGATTCGACAGACGGGATGGTTACTTTCAAAATCTAATTTGGAAGTTAATCAAAACCCCTTGAATTTAGAAAAAAAATTGGAATCTTACAGCGTCATTCATTATTTAAAATAATTTGAGCAAAAGATTTGAACCCTTAAATGTTGTTGGACCTATTTGGTAAATAGCTAATCTATAATACTTATGAAACGTTTTACCATTCCATGAAAATGATTAAATTTGAGAACTATTATAAAAAAATTGTGTATAAGGCTTTAATTCCAAATTTGAAAAGACGAATGGAATTGATAAAAATGAATAGAAAGTTTTGAACAGGGGATTGTAAAGAAGAGATAAGATGGAAATTAATTCAACCTTATCCAAAAATGAATTGATAACAAATTGAAACCGGTATAGTCCATAGATTTTGTTTTAAAATAAGCTTATTACTTGGAAAGACCGAGATTGGATCTAAGTCCGAAAAACATTCCAAGTAATAATACGACGCTATTTGAAGACTTGGAAAGGACAATTGAAGACTAGAAATCTTTGCATTATTTGGATTGATTGCTGATGTCTTGAATCGGGTCGTACATCTGAAACAAGGTTATAAGTGACATGAGGTCTAAATATATTTAAGGATATTCGGAGTTGTTCCATTTAAATCTAGAATGGACTTGTATGGATTGTGTGTCTGACATTGTAATTGACTATGTAACAATAATTTTTATTAATACATATATCGGGTTGTGGCAATTAATTATTCCCGTCTCTAAGTTTTACGTGCTTAGAGGTGATGTAATAACCCGGAAAATGTGAACCAGTTTAAAATTTTTAAATTAGGTTATTACCAAAGAATTTGAATAGTTGAAATAGCCTATTTCAATAAAATATGGAATTGGGTATGGTATTGCAGTTTGAAATTTTGAATACAAACTTTGTCTGACTGTACCGGGTGGAAAATATAACGAATTTTGACGAAACTGAAAATATTTAAATCTGTTTATCAATACCTTTCTAACGAATCTGAAAAATCGAAATTTCATAACGGAAATCAAAAGTTATGGCCAAATGAATTTTCAGAAAGGTCGCTATATAGTATATATAGCCCTTGAAAATTGAGATTTTGCATACGACCTCGGAATTCGACGAAACCACTTTTGTTGGGTCCGTGATGTCAAATTATTGCTAAGTTTCAAATTTCATAATTTTTGAAGCTAGTATGTGAGCGGGGCAAAAGATAATGTGTTTGGTCAAATTCTGTTAAAATGGGTCGACCTAAAAATGGCCGTTTTTCAAACGAGCTCAGAATTCGACGAAACTGGTTTTGTTAGGACCGTATCGTCAAAACAAAGCTAGATTTATTTTTCTGGAATTTTTCGATTCAGTTTGTGGCCCTGGCAAATTGAAATGTACGTTTAAATTAAATATCGAATGTTTTATATTTTAATTTGAAAAATAACTGACTGTAACAGTCGAAATGGCCAACGAAACATATCCCATTGTGTCCGGAATGGGGGTATTTAGCTAGGGGCGACAGTCGTTGGGTTTAAAAAGGAGTCCGTTTGCAAAAACACTATTTAAAATTTCCTATAAAGCATGGACCAATAGGAATTTTTCATTAAAAAAAATCCGAAACCCTAGCCACCAGAGACGATTTGGACGACGCACAGTGCTCGAATCTTCTCGTCGATATTGCCGCCGCCTCAGGCGATTTCACCGCCGCCGCCAGTTGAGACTTCCGACCGCCTTCGCCTCCTCTCCACATCCGACCAACCCACGACCCCAACCATCAACCATCGACGTCGGAAATCGTCAAGGAAGTCACGACCTTCAGGGCGCCGCCGCGACGAGCACAGGCCACCGAACCCTTCGCCACCACCGCCGATCTGGAGGTGGTTCGTAGCTCTTTGACGCAGCAAGGTCTGATCGAAGCATCGAGGTACGGATTGGCTGAAAATTTGTGACCTAGTTTCGAAGGTTTTAAAAACTTTTCTGATGAAAATTCTGAAATGAAAATAACACTTTTAAGTGTTGCAAAACTTTGAAAAATAATATCTTTTTCGTTCTTTAATGAAATTTGATGAAACAGGAGACACCGTGACCGCAAGGAGGCTCTCTACATTCTAGAAGAAGCCGCGGATTTTTCTGACCTTCCTACGATTTTTAGCACCGCAATAATCAATGTGAGGAATCTAAACTATTTGTGTGAATGAAATCGCGTTGTATAAATTATATAAGCGAAGTGTAAATTATATAAGCAAAGTGTAAATTATATACGCATTGTATACCTCATGTACATGTGTTGTATAAGTTATATTAGCGATGTATAAATTATACAAGCGTTGTTTGAAACATATATGCTTTGAGTTGTGATGAAATGCAAGTGAATTATTATATTATATTATATATATATATATACTCCCCTCGTCCACAGACCATGGACGATATTTATTGCTTGTGATTGACGTGATATTATATAGTATGACGAATGGTTGGGAATAATTGTTGTGGTTGATATTATGGTTGAAAAATACCTTTATGGTTGAAAAATACCTTTGTGGTTGAAAAATACCCTCTTGTGGTTGAAACAAATTAGAATAGGATTGTGGAATTGAAAATAAAACATGCCGCCTGCGTGCGAACTAGATGCATGATCCCCATTGTCAAAAACCGCGAGGTTTTAAGGTAGAGCGAGGAGCCGTACTAGGGACGGTCCCGGTTTTAACTACCCTGCCGTTATGCTGCCGAAATTTTCTGAAATATCTATGTGTTGAATATTATTTGAATTTAAACAAATGGCTTTAGCGATAAAAATCACATTTTTATATATATGCAAACTATATAGAATATTCATGTGTTGAGTTGCAATTCATTCGTTGAGTTGAAATTCATGTGTTGAATATTATTTGAATTTAAACAAATGGCTTTAGCGATAAAAATCACATTTTTATATATATGCAAACTATATAGAATATTCATGTGTTGAGTTGCAATTCATTCATTGAGTTGAAATTCATGTGTTGAATATTATTTGAATTTAAACAAATGGCTTTAGCGATAAAAATCACATTTTTATATATATACAAACGATATAGAATATTCATGTGTTGAATTCCAATTCATTCGTTGAGTTGAAGTTCATGTGTTGAATGTTATCATCTTTTAAAAATAAAATGAATCGACAATGAAAGCTATATTTTTATAGTGAATATGAAGAGTTAAAAATACACACGTGTCGAATAAATATTTTTGATGATAAAAATATTTCTTTTATCATGTATACGCTTAGTTAAAAATACACACGTGTCGAATAATTATTTTTGATGATAAAAATATTTCTTTTATCATGTATACGCTTAGTTAAAAATACACATGTGTTGAAATAAATAATAGTTTGTTAGAAATATTATTATTAGCTTTATTCTGCATATATATACATGTGTTGAACAGGAAAAATGGATTAGCTGTAGAGTAAAGAAATTATTTGCGTGCCCGACAAATAGGTAAACCTTGATGAGTTGGCTGCGCAATTTTATTTATATATCAACTCCTGTGAATGCCATTGGATGTGGAGTGCTGGTTATTCTGTGTGAAATAATAAATAACGCCATAGGATAGTAACAATTAATTTTGAACTACACTACATGGCATACTTCTTGATGATAGGCATACTTCATCATATTCCACATAAGCAACTAGAGCTTGTGTGACGAGGTGGAAGATTTACCATACAAGCAAGAGGCTTGTATGGCGATGACTATGTACTACAGGTTGAACTGATGACTGATATGGACTATATAAATTATAACGATAAATTGCCAGATTAATAAAAACCCCACACGGGTCTGGAGTTGACAATAATCACGTCGCTCTAGTTATTAGATACGGCACATGGACTATTTATTTCCACACGGAAACGGGGTGACGAGAATTTATTCTCTGGAGTGATTATCAGTACATACTCCCCCGTAAACACCAAAATATATCACTATAAATATGTGAATTCTTTTTAGGATTTATTGGGTACCTAATACGACCCAATAAATTTCCAAACCCCTCCCCGTACAAAGGAGGTTATGGCGAAATTTTTCGAAATATTAAGGCGTTAGTGAAATATTTGAAGTGAAAACGAAGTTGAAAATATAGTATGAACTATAGTTGAAATTATAGAATGAACTATATTTATATATATGAATATAAATATAATTAAAAGGAATAGAGGCCGTGTAGTTCGGGTTTCGGAATCGTAATTTGAAACGATTAGTACGAGAAATCCGACCATCGGATTTTCCCGAAACCGCAACCGCTGGGTTCGCCTTGGAAATATCTTTCCAACGGCACCAACCTTGTAAAAATCCAACGGTTGGATTGTCCGGAATGTTTAATTCAAATCTGAAGAAAAACAGCGCCAGAATCATTTATATTTATATATAAATATAAATATAATTAAATTAAATCGAATAACGACGCTGTAGTTCGAATTTTAAAACCGTAACTTCAAACGACTAGTGTGGAAGATCCGATCGTCGGATTCTCACGAAACTGGAACCGTTGGGTTCGCTTTGGGAATATCTTCCCACTGATATAGACTTTGTAGAAATCCAACGGTTAGATTTTCCGATATGTGTAAAACAAATTAAGGGAAAAACAGCGCCAGTGCCACGGCACGACCTGAAACGTCGTTTAATTAAATATGGCCATTTTTAAATAAATAAAAATGGCGAAAAATCGTTATAAAATATTATAAGCAATATTGATGGAGAATAAACCAAATGGGCTTGAATTGTTTGATATTTGATGGTTGTATGTGTTTGACACGAAAATAACACTAAATAACAGAAAGATGGATGTCGAATAATATAACCATAAAATGAATCGATTTAAATTCTAATGACGTGAATTATTTGAAAAGGCCGAGCTAACCCTCATTTCAAATAATTTATCGAGCTATTCGAATTGGAAAATGCAAAGACGATTCAAGACCGACGATCCTCGTATCGGTTGGATGGGCGCTACTGAGGTTCCTAACTGGAGTAGCTACCGGAAGGGGACGGAAGTAGTAGCCGTCTGAACGTATGTGTTGATTGGACAGATATACGAGGAATTTGACGCCTCCGGTTTCGTTCAGACCCAGGACGGACTTGTAAATGGACTGTGTGTCTTACATTGGATTTTGTTCTGTACTGATTGATCTCTGTTAAATATATATCTGTTTGGCGGTGGAGAATTTATTCTTTTGCTTAACGCCCTTCTCTGAGACGTACGAGCTCAGAGGTTATATATCGATGGAAATCAATCGTATGGAGTGGACTGCCTATGTGGCATGCCAAGATGCTGTGATCAAGGCTTCTGTTGCAAAGCAAAGTCTTGTGGATGATGATCAAAGCAAGGCCTTCGTGGCCTAGCTTTGTGTATTTCGTAGATTCGCGAGCCTCACACCCCGGTATGAGTTAAAAACGGGATACGGACTGCAGGGAGAGCACGACGTTTCTTTCTAGCTATGGTGGTGTCAGTGACTTACCAGCCCTGACATATTTATCTACTTTTCACCTTTGTGGTTGTTGGAATGCGAGGCGCCTCGATTATAGGTCTGTAAGGACCGGGAAACGTGTGTTCAGGAATACTAATCCTCTAACGTAAGTGAGGACCGGCCCTGAAGCATCCAGGGGTTACCCAGAGTGCGTAGTCCCGAGGCATTTGCTAGAGTGTCTCGAAGCAGAGAGGAGCTTGCCCCTTGCCTCGACTCATGACGGAAATCCAATTTCCAATATGAAATAACGGACTTGATTGTAGAACTAGTACGGCGACATAGTATATGGTAGCTATGCCGCCTATGATTGATATTTATGATGCTATTCGTTTTTGAAACATATATGCACTAGTAATAATATCAAATGATTTCGCTTTATACGTATCAAGCATATTTGGCTATTATAAGGTAAAACTCTATCCTCCGGCTTGCGTTGCATTGTGTGATGGGACCTGAGTCTTATAATGGCTTCATTCTTTCTAAAAGCATTGCGTTGTTTTAAAAGAATTTACTTTGTTTTAAATGCACTAGCAATCACTGGAGTAAACCCGTTCCGCGAAAGTGGCGTGGTCCTATGATTTGCTATTACTGTTGTTTAACTATTAAGTAGATTCCTCATACCAGTCCCCATGACTGACTCGTTGTTTTTTTCACTTTGCAAACGCGGGTGCCCTTATATTCACACGGGCAGCCTAGTACACAGGTGACAGGTTGTTTTTGGCTCTGCACTGCTGCATAGAGTGCATTTTTGGCTCATGGCGAGGCTGACTTCACAGAGATGACTTTGACATTTTCCGCCATTACTGTACTTATATTATGATTCCGCCTCTGGCGATGCAGACTAATTTACTTTCCGTATTTCTCACTATATGTATATGTATTCCGCCTTCGGCGATGTAGACTGATACCCTTATTATGTCTCACTGCATGTATGTATTCCGCCTCTGGCGATGATGACTGATCCCTTTCCTTTTTTATTTACTAAGTTATATCCCACGTTATGCTATTATGATATTCCTACATGTTGTGATTCCGCTGTCATATCCATGTAAAATTATTTTATTCATTGTTTCTGCTATTATCTGTACTCTGTTATGATGATTAATGTGTTATTTCCTAATGATTATCCTTAATACCGCCCCTCGGATTTTGGGATCGTCACAGTTGGTATCAGAGCTTTGGTTAACCTTAGTTCCGGGATCTAACACATTAAACACCTCGTCAGAATAGAATCAGTAGTGTTCTAATGCGAGTAGCTCATTAGAGATAGGATTAGCAATGTCCTAAAATGAGCTAAGCAGATTAGCAAAACAATTTGATCAGTACATCATCATTATCTTTCCTTGTATTCCCTTGCTTTATCATTTATGAAAATTATCAAATCTGTGAGCTTGACTCTTTTCTTGCTTATACAGTATTCTCTTAGATGGCTACACGAGCAGCAGCAGCTAGAGGAGGCCATGGAGGCCGAGGAGGAGCAGCAGGAGGACGGGGGAATATCCCCGTAGTAGTGGAAGGCCCTATTGTTCAGCCACCAGCACTTGAGGACTTTGAGCTAGATAAAGTAGCGAAGAGGTACAGAAATCTTGGGGGAAAACCTTTTACTGGCACTGGTAGAGTGACCGAGGCTATAGCTTGGTTGAAAACTTGTGAGAAAATCTTTGAAGGCATGGGTATGGGAACCAACAACAAAGCCCGACTTGGCATTTGGCTCCATCAAGAGGAAGCAGAGCTGTGGTGGGATGCCATTACCTCAGAGGACGCAGCTGGAACTGTCAGAACTTGGGAGCAATTTAAAACTATGTTCAATGAGAAGTTTGTACCTGAACAAGCTCTAGAGAGGATGCGAGAGCAATTTGCTAATCTCCAGCAAGGAGATCTCTCTATTCAAGATTATCTAAATAAGTTCACCCAGTTGTCGCGCTATGCTCCAGAGCTGATTATGACCAACAAAGCAAAGAACAAGAGATTCATATTTGGGCTAAAGTGCAAGTACCACGACAGGGCTATGGGCAACATCAAACTCTCCTTTACAGAACTAGTAGAGATGGCTTGCAATTACGAAGACATGGATGAAAGGCATGCTAGCCAAGACCGCGCCAAAAGCCAAGCTGGAAATAAGCGCAAGGCTTCAACAGATCAACCCGAATCTAGCATTACCGCGGCCGCTACTCAGAAACCTGCAAAGATCCCGAAAGGAAATTGCTACAACTGCGGGAAGCCAGGTCACTTTTCTAATGTGTGCAAAGTTCCGAGGAAGCCAAAGGCAAATGACTCAGCCGAATGCTACAACTGTCATAAGAAGGGGCACTATAGCAGGAACTGTCCTCTGAAGCAGAATGCACAAGTGGCTCATGTCTATGACGGGAAGACCCCGCCAGCTATCACCGATGGATCAGGTAAACCCGATGTCTTGGCAGGTACCCTTACTATTAAGAATATTCCTGTTTCTGTACTTTTTGATACTGGTGCATCACGTAGCTTCATTTCTGGTAATATTGTTCATAAGTTAAAATTGAATCCAAGGAAGCTTAAAGAACCAATTAAAGTTCAAAATCCGATAGGAGGGTCTACTATTCTCGGCTCATATTGTAATGTACCCGCCTCATATTCTTGTTATCGATTTCCTTTTAAAGTGATTGTCATGGACCTTTCCGAATTTGATATTATACTGGGGCTGGACTGGTTGATAAAATATAAGGCCGAAGTTAGATGTGCCGAAAGAATCGTTAAAGTCGAAACGAAGCTTGGACCTATATATATACCATGCCATGGCTCAGAAATAGATAGAACAGAATTTTGGTCTTCTTTGGAAGTTACTCCCCCTTCATTAGAAAAGATACCGGTCGTTAAAAACTATGCGGATGTGTTTGAAGAAGTAGAAAACTTACCGTCGCAAAGGGAAATTGAATTTAGAATAGACCTAATTCCTAACGCCCGACCAGTAGTACATTCAATAAGAAGAATGGCCCCGAAAGAAAAAGAAGAGTTAAGTAGTCAAACCCGAGAATTGCTTTGGAAAGGTCTAATCAGACCGAGCTTTTCAGCATGGGGAGCAGCAGTTGTATTTGTCCCGAAATCAGACGGTACTTTAAGACTTTCCGTTGATTACCGAGATCTCAATAAACAGACAATGAAGAACAAATATCCTTTGCCCCGTATAGATGACCTGTTAGATCAATTAAATGGAGCAATAGTATTCTCCAGAATGGACCTAGCTACAGGTTTCCACCAATTACGTATAGCCGAAGACTGTGTTCCTTTGACAGCCTTCAGGGGTCCCGATTTATTCTACGAATGGTTAGTAATGTCGTTCGGCTTATGCAACGCTCCGGCATACTTCGTTGATCTTATGAACAGAGTGTTCCGTGGTGTATTGAATAAATTTGTTCTAGTCTTCATCGATGACATTTTAATCTACTCTAAGTCGGAAGATGAACATGCAAAACATTTAGAACAAGTGTTGAAAATTCTCAGGAGAAATGTCTTGAAAGCTAAATTTTCTAAATGTGTCTTCTGGCAGAATGAAGTTAAATTCCTAGGCCATGTCGTATCAAAGGAAGGAATTGCTGTAGACCCAAGCAAAATTACAGCGATTCGGCACTGGAAACAACCTACTACACCCACAGAAGTTCGAAGTTTCCTTGGATTGGCTAGTTACTATTGGAAATTCGTTCAGGATTTTTCAAAAATATCAGGAGTATTGACAAAGCTTACAAAGAAGCATGAAAAATTCAAATGGACTCCCGAATGTGAAGAAGCTTTCCAAGAGCTAAAACTGAAATTGACAACCGCTCCAGTATTGACAATAATAGAAGGCAACCAAGACTTGACTGTATGGACAGATGCTTCTATTAGAGGGCTAGGCGCAGTGTTAATGCAAAAAGGCCAAGTGATCTCTTATGTCAGCCGTCAGCTAAAGCCGCATGAAAGAAACTATGCTACTCATGATCTTGAGTTATTAGCTATCGTGTTCGCTTTAAGAATCTGGAGGCATTATGTACTGGGTGAGAAATTCGAACTATACACCGATCATCAATCCTTGAAATACCTGTTCACCCAGAAAGATCTAAACTTGAGACAACAGCGTTGGTTAGAATTCCTTGCAGCATACGATTTTGAAATTCTATACACTCCAGGGAAAGCCAATGTTGTAGCGGATGCGCTCAGCAGAAAGAATGAAATCATCGCCAGTTTTGTCATCACGTCTTCATTAATAGACAGGATCTCGACCCTTCAGAGAGACGATGAATTTGTTCAAAGAATCAGTCAAAGAGTCAAGGGAGGTGAATCCACAAGTTTTCGACTCGATGACAAAGGAGTTCTAAGATTAAAGGGCAGAATTTGCATCCCAAACCTTCCAGAGCTTCGAAGAGAAATACTTGATGAATGCCACAAGTCCAAATTAAGTATCCATCCCGGTGTGAGCAAAATGTATAACGATATCAAGCGCACATTCTGGTGGAGGTCAGTGAAAAGAGATATCTCATTATATGTTAGCAGATGCCCCACTTGTCAGCTAGTTAAGAGTGATCAACAGAAATTGGCTGGATTATTACAACCCTTAGAAATTCCAGGATGGAAGTGGGAACAAATCTCGATGGATTTCATCGATGGCTTGCCTCGAACTAGAAAAGGAAACGACAGTATATGGGTGATCGTAGATCGCTTCACGAAGACTGCCCATTTCATGCCTGTCCAATCCAACAGAACGGCTCAAAGTCTAGCACAGATTTACTTCAGAGAAATAGTTAAACTTCATGGAGTGCCGCTCAATATAGTCAGCGATAGAGATCCCCTATTTACTAGCAAATTCTGGGAAGCATTCCAGGAAGAATTGGGAACCAAATTGAATCTAAGCACCGCTTATCACCCTCAGACAGATGGCCAAACTGAGCGGGTGAATAGAATTTTAGAAGATTTACTGCGGGCTTGCGTTATCGATTTTGGAGGCTCATGGGAAGATCACTTACATTTAGCAGAATTCTCTTACAACAATAGCTATCAAGCAAGTTTGGGAATGTCTCCATTTGAAGCATTATACGGTAGACCGTGCAGATCTCCCGCATGTTGGGTAGAACCTGGCAACAAACTTGTGTTAGGGCCCGATATGATTCAAGAAGCATCGGATAAAGTCGATTTCATTAAGAAGCGATTAAAAACCGCGCAGAGCCGGCAGAAAAGTTATGCTGATGCGAGAAGAAGGGATATATCGTTTGCCGTTGGCGATTATGTTTATTTAAGAGTTTCTCCAATGCGAGGAGTAATCAGATTTGGCAAGACTGGGAAGTTGGCACCGAGATTTATTGGTCCCTTTCCTATACTTGAACGGATTGGAACTCTTGCATATAGGGTTTCATTACCTGATTGGTTGCCTGGTGTACATGATGTGTTCCACGTATCTCAACTCAGAAAACATGTTCATGATCCCGATCTTGTTGTGGAAGAAGCAGCGCAACATGATATTGACATAACTCCAGAATTAGCACTCAAGAGGGAGCCATTAAAGATAGTTGGCAAAGAAACTAGAGAGCTAAGGAGGAAAAAGATTCATTTAGTCAAAGTGCAGTGGAGTAGTGATCCTAGAGACTGTACTTGGGAGACTGAGGAAAGCTTTAAACAAGCCTATCCCAAATGCAGAGTGGACATCTCTGACTAACTCCGGTGCAAGGTACCCTTATAGTACTTTGCATTTACATTTTATTTCCTGCTTAACTATTATTTCCTTTTCGAGGACGAAAAGTTTTAAGTGGGGGAGATTGTAATAACCCGGAAAATGTGAACCAGTTTAAAATTTTTAAATTAGGTTATTACTAAAGAATTTGAATAGTTGAAATAGCCTATTTCAATAAAATATGGAATTGGGTATGGTATTGCAGTTTGAAATTTTGAATACAAACTTTGTCTGACTGTACCGGGTGGAAAATATAACGGATTTTGACGAAACTGAAAATATTTAAATCTGTTTATCAATACCTTTCTAACGAATCTGAAAAATCGAAATTTCATAACGGAAATCAAAAGTTATGGCCAAATGAATTTTCAGAAAGGTCGCTATATAGTATATATAGCCCTTGAAAATTGAGATTTTGCATACGACCTCGGAATTCGACGAAACCACTTTTGTTGGGTCCGGGATGTCAAATTATTGCTAAGTTTCAAATTTCATAATTTTTGAAGCTAGTATGTGAGCGGGGCAAAAGATAATGTGTTTGGTCAAATTCTGTTAAAATGGGTCGACCTAAAAATGGCCGTTTTTCAAACGAGCTCAGAATTCGACGAAACTGGTTTTGTTAGGACCGTATCATCAAAACAAAGCTAGATTTATTTTTCTGGAATTTTTCGATTCAGTTTGTGGCCCTGGCAAATTGAAATGTACATTTAAATTAAATATCGAATGTTTTATATTTTAATTTGAAAAATAACTGACTGTAACAGTCGAAATGGCCAACGAAACATATCCCATTGTGTCCGGAATGGGGGTATTTAGCTAGGGGAGACAGTCATTGGGTTTAAAAAGGAGTCCGTTTGCAAAAACACTATTTAAAATTTCCTATAAAGCATGGACCAATAGGAATTTTTCATTAAAAAAAAAATCCGAAACCCTAGCCGCCAGAGACGATTTGGACGACGCACAGTGCTCGAATCTTCTCGTTGATATTGCCGCCGCCTCAGGCGATTTCACCGCCGCCGCCAGTTGAGACTTCCGACCGCCTTCGCCTCCTCTCCACATCCGACCAACCCACGACCCCAGCCATCAGCCATCGACGTCGGAAATCGTCGAGGAAGTCACGACCTTCAGGGCGCCGCCGCGACGAGCACAGGCCACCGAACCCTTCGCCACCACCGCCGATCTGGAGGTGGTTCGTAGCTCTTTGACGCAGCAAGGTCTGATCGAAGCATCGAGGTACGGATTGGCTGAAATTTTGTGACCTAGTTTCGAAGGTTTTAAAAACTTTTCTGATGAAAATTCTGAAAAGAAAATAACACTTTTAAGTGTTGCAAAACTTTGAAAAATAATATCTTTTTCGTTCTTTAACGAAATTTGATGAAACAGGAGACACCGTGACCGCAAGGAGGCTCTCTACATTCTAGAAGAAGCCGCGAATTTTTATGACCTTCCTACGATTTTTAGCACCGCAATAACCAATGTGAGGAATCTAAACTATTTGTGTGAATGAAATCGCGTTGTATAAATTATATAAGCGAAGTGTAAATTATATACGCATTGTATACCTCATGTACATGTGTTGTATAAGTTATATTAGCGATGTATAAATTATACAAGCGTTGTTTGAAACATATATGCTTTGAGTTGTGATAAAATGCAAGTGAATTATTATATATATATATATATACTCCCCTCGTCCACATACCATGGACGATATTTATTGCTTGTGATTGACGTGATATTATATAGTATAACGAATGGTTGGGAATAATTGTTGTGGTTGATATTATGGTTGAAAAATACCTTTATGGTTGAAAAATACCTTTGTGGTTGAAAAATACCCTCTTGTGGTTGAAACAAATTAGAATAGGATTGTGGAATTGAAAATAAAACATGCCGCCTGTGTGCGAACTAGATGCATGATCCCCATTGTCAAAAACCGCGAGGTTTTAAGGTAGAGCGAGGAGCCGTACTAGGGACGGTCCCGGTTTTAACTACCCTGCCGTTATGCTGCCAAAATTTTCTGAAATATCTATGTGTTGAATATTATTTGAATTTAAACAAATGGCTTTAGCGATAAAAATCACATTTTTATATATATGCAAACTATATAGAATATTCATGTGTTGAGTTTCAATTCATTCGTTGAGTTGAAATTCATGTGTTGAATATTATTTGAATTTAAACAAATGGCTTTAGCGATAAAAATCACATTTTTATATATATGCAAACTATATAGAATATTCATGTGTTGAGTTGCAATTCATTCGTTGAGTTGAAATTCATGTGTTGAATATTATTTGAATTTAAACAAATGGCTTTAGCGATAAAAATCACATTTTTATATATATACAAACGATATAGAATATTCATGTGTTGAATTCCAATTCATTCGTTGAGTTGAAGTTCAGGTGTTGAATGTTATCATCTTTTAAAAATAAAATGAATCGACAATGAAAGCTATATTTTTATAGTGAATATGAAGAGTTAAAAATATACACGTGTCGAATAAATATTTTTGATGATAAAAATATTTCTTTTATCATGTATACGCTTAGTTAAAAATACACACGTGTCGAATAATTATTTTTGATGATAAAAATATTTCTTTTATCATGTATACGCTTAGTTAAAAATACACATGTGTTGAAATAAATAATAGTTTGCTAGAAATATTATTATTAGCTTTATTCTGCATATATATACATGTGTTGAACAGGAAAAATGGATTAGCTGTAGAGTAAAGAAATTATTTGCGTGCCCGACAAATAGGTAAACCTTGATGAGTTGGCTGCGCAATTTTATTTATATATCAACTCCTGTGAATGCCATTGGATGCGGAGTGCTGGTTATTCTGTGTGAAATAATAAATAACGCCATAGGATAGTAACAATTAATTTTGAACTACACTACATGGCATACTTCTTGATGATAGGCATACTTCATCATATTCCACATAAGCAACTGGAGCTTGTGTGACGAGGTGGAAGATTTACCATACAAGCAAGAGGCTTGTATGGCGATGACTATGTACTACAGGTTGAACTGATGACTGATATGGACTATATAAATTATAACGATAAATTGCCAGATTAATAAAAACCCCACACGGGTCTGGAGTTGACAATAATCACGTCGCTCTAGTTATTAGATACGGCACATGGACTATTTATTTCCACACGGAAACGGGGTGACGAGAATTTATTCTCTGGAGTGATTATCAGTACATACTCCCCCGTAAACACCAAAATATATCACTATAAATATGTGAATGCTTTTTAGGATTTATTGGGTACCTAATACGGTCCAATAAATTTCCAAACCCCTCCCCGTACAAAGGAGGTTATGGCGAAATTTTTCGAAATATTAAGGCGTTAGTGAAATATTTGAAGTGAAAACGAAGTTGAAAATATAGTATGAACTATAGTTGAAATTATAGAATGAACTATATTTATATATATGAATATAAATATAATTAAAAGGAATAGAGGTCGTGCAGTTCGGGTTTCGGAATCGTAATTTGAAACGATTAGTGCGAGAAATCCGACCATCGGATTTTCCCGAAACCGCAACCGCTGGGTTCGCCTTGGAAATATCTTTCCAACGGCACCAACCTTGTAAAAATCCAACGGATGGATTGTCTGGAATGTTTAATTCAAATCTGAAGAAAAACAGCGCCAGAATCATTTATATTTATATATAAATATAAATATAATTAAATTAAATCGAATAACGACGCTGCAGTTCGAATTCTAAAACCGTAACTTCAAACGACTAGTGTGGAAGATCCGACCGTCGAATTCTCACGAAACTGGAACCGTTGGGTTCGCTTTGGGAATATCTTCCCACTGATATAGACTTTGTAGAAATCCAACGGTTAGATTTTCCGATATGTGTAAAACAAATTAAGGGAAAAACAGCGCCAGTGCCACGGCACGACCTGAAACGTCGTTTAATTAAATATGGCCATTTTTAAATAAATAAAAATGGCGAAAAATCGTTATAAAATATTATAAGCAATATTGATGGAGAATAAACCAAATGGGCTTGAATTGTTTGATATTTGATGGTTGTATGTGTTTGACACGAAAATAACACTAAATAACAGAAAGATGGATGTCGAATAATATAACCATAAAATGAATCGATTTAAATTCTAATGACGTGAATTATTTGAAAAGGCCGAGCTAACCCTCATTTCAAATAATTTATCGAGCGATTCGAATTGGAAAATGCAAAGACGATTCAAGACCGACGATCCTCGTATCGGTTGGATGGGCGCTACTGAGGTTCCTAACCGGAGTAGCTACCGGAAGGGGACGGAAGTAGTAGCCGTCTGAACGTATGTGTTGATTGGACGGATATACGAGGAATTTGACGCCTCCGGTTTCGTTCAGACCCAGGACGGACTTGTAAATGGACTGTGTGTCTGACATTGGATTTTGTTCTGTACTGATTGATCTCTGTTAAATATATATCTGTTTGGCGGCGGAGAATTTATTCTTTTGCTTAACGCCCTTCTCTGAGACGTACGAGCTCAGAGGTTATATATCGATGGAAATCAATCGTATGGAGTGGACTGCCTATGTGGCATGCCAAGATGCTGTGATCAAGGCTTCTGTTGCAAAGCAAAGTCTTGTGGATGATGATCAAAGCAAGGCCTTCGTGGCCTAGCTTTGTGTATTTCGTAGATTCGCGAGCCTCACACCCCGGTATGAGTTAAAAACGGGATACGGACTGCAGGGAGAGCACGACGTTTCTTTCTAGCTATGGTGGTGTCAGCGACTTACCAGCCCTGACATATTTATCTACTTTTCACCTTTGTGGTTGTTGGAATGCGAGGCGCCTCGATTATAGGTCTGTAAGGACCGGGAAACGTGTGTTCAGGAATACTAATCCTCTAACGTAAGTGAGGACCGGCCCTGAAGCATCCAGGGGTTACCCAGAGTGCGTAGCCCCGAGGCATTTGCTAGAGTGTCTCGAAGCGGAGAGGAGCTTGCCCCTTGCCTCGACTCATGACGGAAATCCAATTTCCAATATGAAATAACGGACTTGATTGTAGAACTAGTATGGCGACATAGTATATGGTAGCTATGCCGCCTATGATTGATATTTATGATGCTATTCGTTTTTGAAACATATATGCACTAGTAATAATATCAAATGATTTCGCTTTATACGTATCAAGCATATTTGGCTATTATAAGGTAAAACTCTATCCTCCGGCTTGCGTTGCATTGTGTGATGGGACCTGAGTCTTATAATGGCTTCATTCTTTCTAAAAGCATTGCGTTGTTTTAAAAGAATTTACTTTGTTTTAAATGCACTAGCAATCACTGGAGTAAACCCGTTCCGCGAAAGTGGCGTGGTCCTATGATTTGCTATTACTGTTGTTTAACTATTAAGTAGATTCCTCATACCAGTCCCCATGACTGACTCGTTGTTTGTTTCACTTTGCAAACGCGGGTGCCCTTATTTTCACACGGGCAGCCTAGTACACAGGTGACAGGTTGTTTTTGGCTCTGCACTGCTGCATAGAGTGCATTTTTGGCTCATGGCGAGGCTGACTTCATAGAGATGACTTTGATATTTTCCGCCATTACTGTACTTATATTATGATTCCGCCTCTGGCGATGCAGACTGATTTACTTTCCGTATTTCTCACTATATGTATATGTATTCCACCTTCGGCGATGTAGACTGATACCCTTATTATGTCTCACTGCATGTATGTATTCCGCCTCTGGCGATGATGACTGATCCCTTTCCTTTTTTATTTACTAAGTTATATCCCACGTTATGCTATTCTGATATTCCTACATGTTGTGATTCCGCTGTCATATCCATGTAAAATTATCTTATTCATTGTTTCTGCTATTATCTGTACTCTATTATGATGAATAATGTGTTATTTCCTAATGATTATCCTTAATACCGCCCCTCGGATTTTGGGATCGTCACAGGTGATGTATTGATGGAAATCAGTGACATGTTGTAAATTGACAATGTGGCATACTCAAGTTATGGAATGAGCTAGTGATGATAGCATTGTGTATATCGTGACTTCGACGAACCTCACACCCCGGATTGATGGTAAACTGGCGGTTAGGTTGTATACATTTTATTGAAACTTGAAAGCTTCGGCGGTAGATCTACTTTGAAACTTGCGTAAAAAAAGGGTATGTTCGGTGTCCGTGTCTGGATGTTAACCAGTGATTTACCTGGTGTTTGGTTTCCGAGCCTGGATGAAAACCATGAACCGTGAGGTTGCACCTAGTTTCGGATTGATCTTTCGTGTCAGAACCATCATATTGGAACCCAACAACCAATATGAGCCTTTTGTTTTGTTTGTAAACTATGTATGTAAGCATAGTTACTATGCTTGCTAATATTTATATATTTATTTACGAAATAGTTTTCAACCCCATGCACTAATAATAGTATTAAAAGAAGATTTTCACGTATGAAAGCATGTTTGGTCATCATAAGACAAAACTCGCCCAATTGGTGTGCGCTTGCATTGTGTGATGTGGGACGAGCTTATGATAGCTTCATTTTTACAAAATCTTTTGCGAATTTTCCATAATACTTCTTTAGACTACTGCACCCATAACACTCATGTTATTTCGTATTTTAATTTGACTAATATGTGAATGATTTAGTTCAGATCTGAGTGTTTGTTGTGTTTCTTTTTATACAATACGCTCGGGTCAACCAAAGTTGCAATTAGCAAAGATTACCTTGCCTTGAAGATACTATTACGAAGATGAAGATGGAGCTCAACAGACGTATTATTATTACTATTCCTCTTCAAAATTATTGGTATGTTGTATAATAGTTAACTCTGATAATTGTTGTAAAATATAATCTAATATATGTTTTAACAACTTCATGAACTGTTTTTTATTTATTATATTTTGTCCTTCCGCTGCGAGATTCTGTATTTGTTTTCTTCTTCTATTCTTTTTCTTATATAAATCCCAATAACTATTCATATTTTTGATTTGTTTAAGTTCACAACTGAGGATCACTGTCAATTTGAATGGTCAAAAATCTCGGATGTTACAGTTATATTCAAGTTACTAATAATATTGCTATATATAAATATATATTTACCTTTTAATCAGTTAAATAAACCATGCTTTCAAGTACAGCTATAAGATTGTAATTAATTTTTTGTTTAGTTATTGTACCAGTTTATATGAGTAATTGATATAATTGGTAACCTTAAAGTTAAATAAACCTTAATTTACAACCTTACTCTTAAGGATACGTCCATAGCATGTTTCTACCCTATTGGTAAGTTAGCAAATAGTTTTTTTTTTCATTCAAAAGGTCGTCAATGGATAAAAGATTTGAAATTTGTTCATGTGGTTATAACGACAGTCACTCAATTGTAAGCATATTTGAAATAATCTCTGTTTGTTGTTAACATGCATCTTTTATGACATATTCACGGGAAAAATATTATTTGGTTGGAATAAAATATCTTACCACTGCTGATATGTATACTGCTATGTTGCTTCTACTCCATCTAATCACACTTCACCTTTCATGTGAACCACTTTAGCTTTTATCCTACCCGATGGCAAAATGTCAAGAGTGAAATGAACAGAATAAGAAATAAGTCTTCTCTATATTTTCCATTTATGCAGGCATCAACCTTATGCCTAACATGATTTCTATTCATGCAACATATGTTGTTGACAAAATGTACAAGTTTTTATTTTTCATTGTGTTGTCTATAAATTTGAAAGTCGGTACCCTTCATTGACAATGTATGATATGCTAGAAACTATATATATCTTCTAACCTGAATACAAAGTTTAATTTGACAAAAACAACTGCTGCTATTTATTAAGGAATCCGTTTGCACATGTGTTTAAATTGGATTTAAATAGCCAATTGTTATGGTAATCTTGCTCCTAAACTAGGTGTATATTGATATATTTGTTTTAGTAATTAATTTGGATAGGAAATAATATCTTTTTCATTTTCTTATTTTCATAGGTATGGAATTGAAGTAGTGAAGATATTTCCTTTTTGCCTAGCTTACATGCCAGACCATGTTATGACAACTACTGATTGGATGCAGGTGCTATGGGTAATTTACTTTTGACAAAATGATTAATGAATGCTTAATTGTAAATTTAATGAAATCCATTTTAATGTTTAAGGGCGTTCCAAATCTATCCTCATGTCATCATGTTGTTGTTTTTTAACTTGAATTTGAAGAGCTTAATGGTGTCCATAGCATGAAAAGTCATTTATTTGAAAGTGGTAATTAAATTTTGTGGACTCGGTTAGTGCGCATTGCTCTATTTCACTATTTTTATTACCATTGGTAAATCACCTTATGTTTGGCGTTGGCTAATACATGCATTAGTTTAATTTGCATGCAAATTAGTCTTTGCATTAATTATCATTCAATGTCGCATGTAAATATTTTATGCATTCATTTTAAATTCTTTATGGATTCTACATGAATGTTTTATCCTTTCATCTTTGTTTTATTTTTTTTGCATTTAATTTATTTAATTTACGAACCTTTGAGAGTCTAAATTTAATAGGTTGCTTTGTTTCTTTTTGGGAATTTTCATGTAACATATATTAGCCCCATTGATGGTAAGCATAATATTGAACTTTGAAGACTAACATATACCATGATGGTCATGGGCACTTTTTCAAAGACCCTGAGGTATTAGAAAAAATAGAATGTCATGCTAGGTTATGCTCTGGTAGACAGCTTAACCCAATGATATTTCGATCCTTTACATTTAAGTATGAAAATAAAATCATTCTTTAGTGGCAGCTTTTTAACTAAATTATAAAGAATGGATTCTTAAAGGTGGTGCCTTGCGCAGCGGTAAGGTTACCCGATTGGTAATCTGAAGCGCGCAGGTTCGAATCCCGGCCTCTTCACATATGTGAAGGAAAGACTATGCGCACTAATCGACCACCCCTCGAGCTCGGAAAGCCGTGAGAATAGTAACAGGACGGGAGATTGACCTGCGAAGTCCTTTCGCGCTTGAGTACAGGAGCCTTTGGCACTGGGTATCCACCTTTATAAAGAATGGATTCTTGCTTAAACTAATCGTTATATATAAGTTTAAGTGTTGCATTATTTAAAGATGGCAAGCTCTTTATAACGTAATAAATGTAAAATAATTAATACTAAATTAGAGTTGATCAAATCAATTGTATACTAAAATTGAACATATTCTTAAAATTCAATCTGCATTAATCTTCGGAGAATCATGAGTTGCTCGAGACCTACCTCAAGCGATACTCTTAAAGATATACAGAATTAATTATGTTCCATGCAATAATTGGAAAATATCCAACAAAGTTCTTAAGCTAAGATAGTTGAAGATAACTCATCTTTTGAGATTTAGATATTCTATATATGCTATAAGCTTAAAGCAACTAATGATTTTTCATAAGTCTGATTTTATTTTTCTGCAACTGTCTCAAATTGAATTAGCTTTCAACTGTACCTGTATACCTTGATAACTATGGAATTATTACATCAGTAATGATAAATCACAAGAAAGAAAGTAAACTAAGGTGTGATATCCATATCATTAAAACCAAGGAGGATGAAGAAAATATAAAAACCAGTGAAGTGCAAAGAAATAGGGTGCCTCTAAGCGGATGTTATTATGAAGGAGTTATTGAAGAAAATAAGTTATTTTTT
Source organism: Allium sativum (assembly GCA_030737875.1). Lineage (NCBI taxonomy): Eukaryota > Viridiplantae > Streptophyta > Magnoliopsida > Asparagales > Amaryllidaceae > Allium > Allium sativum. The sequence continues at coordinate 880,958,396 of CM060924.1, forward strand.
TAGAATGGTGAAGAAAGCGAATTAGTTTCAAATATATTTTCTTATACTGTTAATGATGATGGTGTAATTGATAATGATAAATGCTCACTGGACACTTGCTAAAAACGATAATTTCCATAACATGACAACCCACACTATCAATAATAATAATGCTCCTTTTGCTAAGTATATATATTCATGTTATCGACTATTCGTTTTCATTTTATAATCAACATACAAATGTCATGTTTCATAATTAAAGAAATATTTAAAATTTTAATTGCGAAGACTATTGTATATTTTTAATTTTGAAAGCAATACCCAACTTTAGCATAATTGCTACAATTTACAATGCCATTAATTCTGAATTTACAGTCAATATTAGCTTAATTTACCGTTTGCTGATATTGTTGCTGCGGTAAATCATTATGCCAATTTTGTCTAAACTTTATTTCAAGCAAGAGACCAAAATTTATCAAAATGAAATTATTCTTGGTATCCATACATGATGCAGTGACAAACAGGCATATCTGACTCAACACAATTAAGCTCTCTTGCTATAACCAACAAAAAGGGGTTCTATCTAAATTTGCATCATCAAGTTACGCAAAACATGCATGGCCTCTTCAACATTTTATATATTACACAAAATTGTTACTATTAGTTATTTTTTAAAGCTAATTTCATGTATCATCTCTTACCGTTTGAAGATTAAACTTCTTTTTCTCATGTCAGTAACATAGTATAAGGTAGTTTATACATTTAAAATTTTGAATGTAACGTCGAATAACACAACGTTATTAATGAAAGCATGTATGTGGAGTTCAATGCTTAGAGTGCAAACAGCAGATTATTCAATATTGGTTTCCTGCCTATTTTAAATAAGAATGGTGAAAAAAATACTAATTTTCTAAAATGCATTTGATTAGTTATGAAAATTAAGAGCAAAATAGTTCATTTAATTAAGGAACATGTTCCAGTACATTACCTAACATTGTCTATCATATAAACTAGGGAACTAATGGAAAAAATAAACTCATTTGAGTTAGTATATATTTGTGTTTATCATTTTCTAAAATTTCAACTAATCAGTTTAACTCAATTCATTCCTTTCTACATTCACAAAAGAACTTATATATCCATGCATTTTTTAAACCTTTTTAAATGTTTATTCCGTTCACCTTTGTTTCAAATTATCTAGGATGCTGCAAAAAATAGATGGAGAATGAGTTTCTTTATCGTTCCCAATCCAGAAATTTCATGCTAGTTGGTTTTGATCCAAAAAATATAGAGCCTTGGCTGGTAAGGGAAACTGATGTCAAATAATATGCATGGCAATGTGGTATGTCAGTAATCATTTATTATTTGGGAGACATGTAAATAAGGTTCGAAAGTCCTACTAATAGATTTAGATGAATAAAACGATATTCTTTAGTTGACAAATATAAGATTTTTTTTTCTTTTATATGTGCTTATTGCAACCATTTTTAGTAACTAATGCAACTACTTTTGTTTTAAATGAAAAGATTCCTCCAATGAGCACATGTGCATTCTTGAACTTATAAGTTGTTGGGGATTTTGTGGTTTGAGACGCTAATGGAGGAGAATGATTGCTGTACTTCCGACTTCAAGGATTTGCGGAGCAAATTCTTTCAGACAATAGTTCAACCCACCAGGTACAAAAGGGTTATCGAACTATTGACTTCAGGATTCATTGAAGCCTTGAAACAGCGTTATCGGATTCAAAGTTTGTACGACTTTGATCCGACCAAGAACACTCTAGATTTAGTTTTCTGATGATGCAAAGATAGTAGTGAACAAAGAGAAGAAGAATAAGATGAATCTGCAACGTACTTGTAGTATTTGTAACGCCTCAGAAGCATTACAGATTTAAACAGCGTTTGAAACGCTTTAATGGTGTTGTAGATTAAGGAAGAGAAGAAGATTATTTTCGAGATATATGAAATAGTTTTCTGGCGTTGTATTTATAGCCAGCGAATGGAAGTGTCCATCTGTGAATAACTGCGACCATTTGCAATGGTCATATCTGTTTCTATTCGATTCGAGACCGTTGTATTCTTTCAGTTTTGCAACACTTCTGAAGCGTTGCATCTACTCGGATTGCAACGGTCGACTGCCCGAGTTTTGGCTTGTCGACTGATTTGTTTCCGCGGCCTAATGGATCACAAGACCCCAAGAGCCCCAAGGCCCAAGGCCCATCTTTTGACATTTTAAATGTTATTATCTATGCCAAGTTCATGCTCAAGCCCCCATTGCCTTATCTCTCCTTCTCTTCTTTCTTTTATTATTATACATCATGTCTTTACATATATAGAGGAAACCCTTTGTATTTTCCATGATGTGGGACAAAACATATTTGCCCATTCCTTCTTCCTTTTATTCTTCATTCTCTTCAAATAATACCCAAACCCAAATCATTTGTTTTGAAAATTTTACAACAATCTCCCCCAATTTTCAAAATAAGAGAATAAATAAAGTGGACAGCTGAATCACTAGTGTGACATCCTACATACCCAAGTGGGATCAAGCCTATGTAGTTCTAAGATCAAGATTTGCATCATCGTGGAAATAACACATAAATAAAAGTATCTTTTAGATTTGAACTTTTACTTAGTGTAAACTATTCAAAGTTCTATCGAGATTCAATGGTGAACGAATCTTGAACCAAGTATCCCTTAATGATAAAACCGGAACAATCTCACATATTGTATTCCTTAGCTAGAGTGTTCTGTATTGCTCAGCACGTTAATGGCCATGTGCTTAAATCCTGGTTCATGAGTCTACTTAGAAAGCAGTCTTACTTTCCTAGGAAACGGCCTGATTTCCATACTCATATAGGTAAGTCACATAAGGAGTTTCTGCGAGACATCTTTTAGGGTTTCTAGACTTATTAAGGATAAATATCCATCCTTTGTTCATGCCGAATCCAACACTAAACATTATGGGATTATTGATTTAGTGTTCCATAATCATTTCCTTAACTTGTTGGTACCCATTGAACTTTGTCTATCCTTTTCAAGACACAAGTTGGATTTCTGTTAAGGATGATCAATATTCATTCACAGACCTTAGTCCCATTTCTTTAGACTTTATAGAAACCATAGCCTTTGAAAGACTCTTAGTAAGTGGGTCAGCCAAGTTTTTTTTCGTTTCTATGTAGTCAACAGTTATAACTCCACTTTTGAGTAACTGTCTCACCATGTGATGTCTTAGACTCACATGTCTAGATTTTCCTTTATATGTTTTATTAGAAACATTCGTTGCTTGATTATCACAGTTAATCAAGACTGCTGGAGATGGCTTCTTCCATAATGGGATTTCTACTAACAAATTTCTAAGCCATTCCGCTTCTTTACATGCGTCTGCTAATGCAATCAATTCTGACAACATAGTTGAATCAGATATACAGGTCTACTTCTTGGAAGCCCAAGACACAGCAGCGCCTCCTAATGTAAATATCCATCCAGTCGTAGACTTGGATTTTGATTCTACATTGTTCCAGGTTGCATCACTATATCCTTCTATTACAGCAGTATATCCTTTATAAGATAAACCATAGTTTATGGTTCCCTTCAAATAAGCTAATACTCTGCAAATGGCTTTCCAGTGTTCAAAACCTGGATTACTCGTAAATCGACACAATACACTTATAGCATGTGCGATATCTGGTCTAGTGCAATGCATAGCATACATAAGACTCCCAATAATACTGGAATATTCTAGTTGAGAAATGGTACGTCCAGTATTCTTTTCTAGTTTTATACTTGGATCTAAAGGAGTTGGTGCTGGTTTGTTATCATAATGACCATATTTCTTTAGGAACTTCTCAATGTAATGAGATTGGGTTAGTATTAACTCCTTTGCTTTCCTAATGATTTTAATTCCTAAAATTACATCAGCCTCTCCTAGATCTTTCATATCAAATTTAGAACATAGAAACTTCTTAGTTTCATTCACACAGGATATATTGGAACCAAATATCAACATGTCATCAACGTATAAACATATTATAACATAACCGTTGATATCCGATTTCTATAGATACATTTATCAACATCATTAACAACGAATCCAAATGACAGTGCAACTTTATCAAACTTCTCATGCCATTGCATGGGAGCATGCTTCAGGCCATAAAGAGATTTAACTAATTTACAAACTTTCTTTTCTTGGCCTGGGGTTATGAAACCTTCAGGTTGTTCCATGTATATCTCTTGTAATGACCCGCATTGGCTGAGGTATTATGATTAATTTATTTAATTATATAAATGGTGGGATAGTGAATGTAATGGTCGTGGAATTAAATAATGTTGAATATTTAATTAAAATAATAAATAAAAAAATATATATATTATATTCTGAAATAATCAGAATTGGCTGAAATGACGATATGGTGTGAACCGGATCATCTTTGATTTATAATTCAGTTTAGAATTGAATTTGAATAACGAATATATTCAATCGACGTCAGTTTGAACGTATAATTTTATTATAATTAAAACCGAGCTAGAAATGGCGCTGCAGTTCGTAAATTAGCGATTCGAACTTCAACTGAGTATACAGGGTTCGTTTTAAACCGGATTTCTGTGAAACAAGAAACGTGTGGAGCTGGTGGAGTATATCTTTCTAGTGCAAGAGAAAGATCGGGATTTCATCGTGTAGATTTTGAGATATGTCCAAATCAAATTTCAGAAAAGTCGCTATAGAATCGTTTATCAACCATAACTGTTTATTCGATATAACTGGAGATCGGGTTTGAATTTAGACAAGGTTCTTTTGGGAAATAGTAATAATTAAATTTTTAGAATTTTTCTGTAATTTTTAATTAATTTAATAAGCGACTTTTTATTTGAAGCATTTCGCACCCCGTAATCAACATTTTGAAGTTTCAAAATATGAGTCAATCTACCGGTATTATTATATTTTTGGGATCGTGGTACGTCGGTCGTCACAAAGGTACGTTTATTTCTGTCTATAGCAATCCATAAATAAAATTTTATGTAACGACACCGCGAAACTTCACTTTGAAACACATGATCTTCTGATGCCTAGTCGACCACGACATATATTAAAATATCCTAACCTTATTCTAATATTCTTCTGCGGTCAAAAGGGAAGCCACGCACTTGAATTCTCACCCAAACAAAAGAGGAGACGTGGAGGAAGCAAATACACACAAACTAAAATATCTTGGTTATAAATACCCTGTTTTCTCCCCCTTAAGACCTAATTCCCCGATCCAATTCTATAAGCCGCCAATAATCCTTCACAGGCAAAACAAACGGGAGAAGTAAAACCCATAATAAACCCACAATAAAATCCATAAATCTCGATTCCAAAACCCATCGTGATGCCTGCTGATCGCGACTCGATACTGAAGCTCGACAAACGACGAGAGGAACTCGCGAAGTAGGAAATCAAAATCAAGCGGATTCTGGAGCTCGACATCCACTCGCGAGGTGGAGGATCGTGACTTAAATGGATTGAAACTCGGATGTAGGTTCTGGAGTTCGAAGGGGTTCAAATTCTGGTTCAGACGGGTGCTGCTGTTGACCGATGTAGTGAAGGCAATTACTGTTGTGAGGAGGTTGTCTCGGGTTTTGGGATGAACGTGTGTGAGGAATTGAGTATAATTTGAGTGGTAGGGTTATAGTTAATAACATAGTGGTGGATAGGTACTGTATGTTGAGGAGTGATAGTTTTGAACAGGAGTAAAGAAGCATATCACGATGGGCTTTAAGGGAGGAGTTTTTCCTGTAGCATGTGTTATTAAATTATGGAGAAGAGGGTACTGTGTTGTTTTAAACAGTGTGTGTTATCCTTGAATGGTATATTGGGTTTAATGTATTATGGATGGTTTGAGGGAGAGTGGATCAAAGAATACATGGCCATGTGTTTTGAAATGAAGCAGGGAGTTGCGGCAGGAATAATCCAACGGAGAAGAAGATATGGAGCAGGTGTATCGATTAGAAGATGGGCTGTAACGGCTGGAAATTTCCGACTCCCCGAGAGTCGGAAATTCCGAGACATTAGTGAAAGAATTTAGAAGGTGAGAAAGAAAAGATAGAACTAATAGAATAGAAGAAGAAGAAGAACATCAGAATCATCAGAGTAACACGAATCTCACAGCGGAACGAATAACATATAATATATAACATAACTTTGAAGTAAACAGTTATATATATACAATAGCACTTATCAGAGTACAACACTTACAACACAGCGGAAATAACTATAGCTATAGAATCTTGCAGCCTCCTGCTCCAAGCTCTCCAAGCATATCTGTAAATCCCGACTACTTGACTGCCCGTACAAATTTAGGCACCCAAGAGTTTAGGGAAAACAACAAAGTAAACTCCGGGTCAGTCATGGGACTGGTATGAGTAAAATAGTTTAAAACAGGTATAGGATATCTCATAAGACCACGCCGTGAATACGGAACGGGTATTTCCCTTATGAGTATCTGAACAACTTTGACAAGCAATATCATTGTGATATTATAATAATGTCTAAGTACAAATAGGTATCAATCTAGCAGAAACGCTTGCATCTCACGTTCTACATACATAGTATAAAATCATAAACCGCAGGGCGCTTATCGGAGAATGGATTCCAACAGACAAGGTATGGGAGCACCTTCTGATCAGTGTACTCTAGAGGTGATACACTCAGGGTTCAACAAGAACGTCTTGCAACCCGGCCACACATGACCGCTCACTCATTTAGCTTGAGTGTCGCGAATATATTGCCACCACGGTTGTAGGCCATCCAACCGTCATTCGAAGATACAGAATCAAAAAGAAGTATAAATATGGATATTCCCTAGATCGGTGACAATACACCCTGCTTGGGAATGACCCAACTAGCCATGCTGCCTAGCCCAACTTTTGTTACTTCCTGGTGTGAGGCTAGAAGCTACGTCTATCTTCAGAACATCTGATCACCATTCACTTTGAATGCCACATCGTCATACCCGCCAAATCACAAATTGACTTATCCAAAAATAACACGGGTATACAGCTAAGAGAAACGAATTCCTCCGCCACCAAACGTGAATACGTTTGAATAGATCAACTTACGCGATCCATTGGATATACTCTGTCAGACCTTCTTCCATATACGTTGTCCTGGGACTGGACAAACCGAAGGCACTATTCAGTATATCCATCTTAGTCACTGTTATCTAAGACTTATACAACAGCCCTTGCACTTTACTCCGTCTTCAATTTATCCTTGGCAGATATTGCTCGCAACGCTTATGCCAATACAGAGTGGTTCTTTGGATAATAATCCAACCGGTCTCTCCATATTAACAACGTTAAAATGGTAAAAACTTTGATAGTCTGTGATTCAACTATCAAATGAAAACATGTCGGTGTACAAACAACGATCTTATTTCCAAATGGAAATTCGATCGATCAATCATCACATGTTCATATTTCCTTATTTCATATATTTAGAAAATATATGTTATTAATCATTGGAAAACATTTCCATAGCTTATTTTCACATCACTATTATTTCGCAGCTATCAGTCCCTAACTGTAACTAGTATGAGGACAATTCTCTAAGTATCAATTCGGAAGGTCGAAACCAACATCAGATCGTCACTTAGAAAACCGTTCAACTTACCCTCTCCAGTCAGTTTCTAAATTTGCTTAACTCTATTTCTTCAATTCTTATCATGAAAACATTTCATTTCTATGTTTAGAAAACATATCTGACTATATTTGGAAAACGTTTCCAAAACTCATTTACGGATTTCCAATGAACGTTGTATAAAACATCGTTACGCTTAATCCATTAATCGCTTATTACTTAACTATATTTCAAATCAACCTTTTCTATCGAACCACAACTATTCCTTTGTCAATTCTGAAGTCAATCAAGTTGGGGTATAATTACCTCTCAGACCTTAATTGAACAACGTCCTTTACTGTGAAATAGATGAAGCTCGTCACTCACTTTTTCCCATCATCTGTTTACGCAAATTCTCGGATTCAGGTTACGAATCCACTTCTTATATGAAAACGTTTTGATTATAACTATAACGTTATAATTCCTACTTCTGCAATATCTAACCTAAATTATAACTTTATCTCCTAACTCGAATAATTTAGCAGACACCTAATTTCTAAATCAATAACTAAATCTTGATTTAAACCCTGGAAAGTAAATAGTACTTTCCCAAATTCGCTATAATCGAATTCGACGTATAACTCTCTTTCGAGTAATCTCTATTTGATTAACTCTTCTTCGAATAACCTATATTCGATTATCTCTCTTCGAATAACTCATATTCGAAATCTCTCTCTTTCGAATAAACAATATTCGATCTTTTTCTTTCGAATATGCTATATTCGAAAATCTCCTTTCGATTTACTAATCGATAACTCCTTTCGATCAAACTAAAATCGATAACTCCTTTAACTCTATTCGAATAACTAATATTCGACTAACTCCTTTGGATCGACTCATTTGATTAACTCCTTCGAATAACTAATTCGAATAACTTACCTTCGAATAACCAATATTCGATTTACTCTAACTCGATTAACTTAATTCTAATCGATTTACTCCATTTCGATTCAGCTTAATTCAAATCGATTAACTTAACTCAAATTGATTAACTCCTTTCGAATAACTAAATTCGATTTAACTCTAATTGAATAACTAATATTCAATTAACTCTTACGTGCTTAACTAACTTCGAATAACTCCTTTGGATTAACTCTTCGACTAACTCCTTCGGATTAACTAACTTCGAATAACCAATATTCGATAACTACTCTTCGAATAAATAATATTCGATAACTCTTCTCAAATGAATCACACTTGATTTCTCTACTCGAATAAACTATATTCGATAACTCTTCTCAAATGAATCACATTTGATTTCTCCACTCGAATAAACTCTATTCGATTAACTCCACTTGGATAACTCTAACTGGTCAACTCTAACTGGTCAACTCTAACTGAGTAACTCTAACTGATCAACTCTAACTGGTCAATTTTAACTGGTCAACTTTAACTGGTTAACTCAAATGGTTTACCCTAACTTGATTTACTTGTCTCGATTAACTGAACTAATCCACTTAGTTTAACTTAGTTAATTCACGTTGATTAACTCTAGCCGGTTCACTTAGTTTAACTCAACTAATTTACTTCGATTAACCACTTAGTTAACTTAACTAATTCACATCGATTAATCCTTTAGTTTAACTTAACTAATTCACATCGATTAATCCTTTAGTTTAACTTAACTAATCCACATTGATTAATCATTTAGTTTAACTTAACAAATTCACTTTGATTCACCGCTTAGTTTAACTTAACTAATTTACTTTGGTTAACCACTTAGTTTAACTTAACTAATTCACTTCGTTTAACTCAACCAATTCACTTGGTTAACTCGACCAATTCACTTGGTTAACTCCTATTTATTTAACAAATAAATATCTTCTTTAGTTTAATTCTATTTATTTAATCTCTAAATAAATATCCTTTATATTTGTTCTAACGAATATAATTCCTTTATATTTTGACTAACAAATATATCCTCTTATATTCGATTAACATATATATTCCCTTGTATTTGATTTACAAATATAATTCTTTTATATTTGTTTTTACCAACTATACTCCTTTATATTCAGAATCCTTTTTCTTATATATATATATATATATATATATATAAAATCCCTTGATTTTATATAAATAAACTATTTTCAAAATATACTTTGAAAACCCCTCTCCTACATTCGGGTATTTCTCATGGTATTTAACACCCCATATAACAACGATAAATATCGTCCCACCACACATAATCACACAGATTATATACATCACATTATATATCACAATATAAAAATCACAGTAAAATAACTGTTGAGGAATCCTGTTGGATTCCTCCAACCTGTTTCCCTGCACCACAGATGTTAGACAACACCAGTATAATATTCTGTTAGAACAAAATCAACATATAACTATTTGACGGTTTATATATATATATATATATATATATATACATATATATATAATCTCTACTAACTGACTAGCAGTTCAAGCAAACAATCAACACACAGTCAAACAACAGATAATTAACAGTTCTAAGAACACGTTGTAAAAATAGAACTGTATAGAGTTGGTGAGTTTTACTCACATTGCGCGTTAACCGTTGAATAACGGTTTGCGTTATTTGATTTCGACAGACAATTTATTTCTCCATAAATTGTAACGAGCTCGGATTCACTCCCAATCAGCTCCATGGTGTAGTGTCCGTCCATACGATCCTGTCGGATCTTGTTTCGTTGAATTCCGATACAGCATGAACAAGATACGAGAATGTAAAGTTAATACACTATTTATTTTTCTATTTAAACTTGATTTAGAAAAGGATGGGCTTTACCCATAAACCTTGGCCCAATCTCCTTTGAGCAAGCCCAACCCATACTCTTAAACACTTCCAAGACCAACCCGTCCCCTTTGATTTTCTTTCTTCTTGAGTACCCCACAGACTTCAACTCCACATAACAAACAACTCTCCAAACCCTCTTACACGACTTCCTCCTCACCTCACAGCAAGAATGATAACCAACCTCTCCCACATTCCATTCAACTTGCGTCTGTCGCCCAAATTCAGAGAACCCCAAAACTGTTGAGCTCGCAAGTTTCTCCGTTCATGTTCCTTCACTTAATTCATCGAAAATGAAAACCAATCTTTACCAGAAATTCATCACAACCCCTTAACCTCGGATCCAAACTGCGAACAACACAAAGCCCTCCCTGCATCTTTGCGTTCCAGCACAGTTTCCGACCGTCTTCAGAAAATAACGTACCCCTTCTTGTTTTCCAAAACAAACTCAACGCCATTCACTGGCAGTACCAACCTACAACACACTTCGTTTAACCCGCAGTCGGCCTCCTCCTTGCGTCCTTGAAACCCAACGCACTGCTACAGGGACTTGCGCCCAAGTTTCCATCAAAACCCACTCAAATATCATACAGGATTGAAGATCCGCCCTTAATGAGTCCAAGTATATTTGTTTGATTGGTTCGAGGGTTTTTTGGGCGAATTCATTTGTCTAAGAAGCTCGCGTTTTCTGTTTGAGGTTGGCGGCCCAAAAACTACAGCATTTGAAAAGTAAATTAGGTCATAACGGGGAGAGTTAAGTCCTATTTATAATGAAGAGTAGTTGGGTTTAGCTAAGATATTTTCTAACAGGAAGGACGTGGAGAAGCATGGTCCCAGGGGTGATGTATGTGGCTCTTGTAACTTGGGGTAGGTAGGACGTGTTTTCAGTTTTGCCGTGACATGCACTTAGCTGTACACTTTTGAGTTTGTATAACATATGTATGATCATACATACATGTATATCTCGCTACTGACTAAAATATATATACCGTTGTGATCAACACCGTCTCACGATCCCAAAAATATAACAATATCGGTAGGTGGACTCATATTTTGAAACTTCAAAATGTTGATTTCAGGGTGCGAAATACTTCAAATAAAAGTTGCTTATTAAATTAATTAAAAATTACAGTAAAATTCTAAAAATTAATTTATCACTATTTCCCAAAAGAACCTTGTCTAAATTCACACACGATATCTAGTTATTTCGAAATAACCGTTATGGCCACGAACGAATATACCGCTGTTTTTCTGAATATTTGATTTGGACATATCTCAAAATCTACACGACGAAATCCCGATTTTTCTCTTCCACTAGAAAGATATACTCCACCAGCTCCACACGTTTCTTGTTTCACAGAAATCCGGCTTAAAACGAATCATGTATATTCAGTTGAAGTTCGAATCGCCAAATTGCGAACTGCCACGACGTTTCAAGTTCGTTTTAATTATAATTATAAATTATAAGTTCGAACGTTGTACTTTAAGTTATCGATATCGCCAAATCGATATATAAATCATCAAATAAATTAATTATTCGACAGCTAACAAAACGCGCCATTACAGACTTCCCCCCTTAAAATAATTTCGTCCTCGAAATTGCTAAGTTAGAAAAATGCTACTAACTCTACTAACTAGATTCAAAATATCTTTTAGTTTACTTCTCAACTCCAGTTTCAACTGAACCATTTAATTTTCAATTAAATTATTAATTCATTCTGGCTAACTGAATTTCTATAAATCATGAGAATGTTCTAACGCCTGGAATTTTCGAAAAATTTCGCCATAACCTCCTTTGTACTGGTCACTATCTCAAACTCCAACTCGCCTCTCTAGGCCTTCTTCAACCCAAAATAAAATCAAACAGCCAAGCGGCTTGCCAATTCGGCTCATAAAATCCAAACTCATATATAATATAAACTTGTACCTTTTTGTCGGGCATTTAACTCTATCCCTTTCATCTGCTACCACTTCAACATATACCAATGTTATCCATTCCAATTGATCTCCAATCAGTTCATATCCTCTAATCCAAATCGAATTTCATTCGAACTCTAATATCAAATTCCAAATTATTGACTTATCAATTTGGTTCCATTCTAGATTATCTCTAATCCTAATTCAATTTTATTTAACTCGGTTCAAGTTAAATTTCATTTTATTTTTACCATCTTATTTTATTTAACTTCATTAGTTAAATTTTAATTCCAGAACTTCAGTTCCTGGGTTTCTTTCAAATCAATTTGAAATCATAATGCCCATTTCAAAACCTTTGAATTTCTAAACAACTTGTTTTCTCAAAACAATTCGAAAACAAAATCTTTGGTCGTAATCCGTCACTTAGAACTCAAAAATGAACACTGATGATGTCTAGATTCATCATCAGAATCTATTTTCCAGCTATCGAAGTGAGTTCAATACTATATCATTTTCAATTTGAAAAACATTTTCAAAATCTCCCAGGAACTTAAAATTTCCTTATTTTAATTCCAAATATGATTTAAATTCAGATTTAATTCAAACTATTTCATATATTACATTCATATGAATTCTGATTGGTCATTTATAACCATTTCACCCTTTTATAATCTTATTCGATTATAATAACAACCAACACAATCAATATACTATAATAATTTCAAGATATATATTTCTTCTATAAACAAATATATTTTGGGAAAAATTATTTCATTTACCCTTTTCCAAAACATACCATGACGGTTCATCGTATTCGAGTGTTTAGTAACCCTTATCGATACAGTGGATCAAACTGATCGACCAGAATTCATAAGCCACTCAACCAATGAGTCTCCACAATATAAAACCATTTTATATTGAATAACAATTACGCGCTCATATACATACACTCAAACTCAATCCAGGATATTACTAATCCCCTCTCTATCGAGTTATGCCACAGAGCCAAGGTAATCACTTAACTTAAGCTCTGATACCAACTGTAACGGCTGGAAATTTCCGACTCCTCGAGAGTCGGAAATTCCGAGACATTAGTGAAAGAATTTAGAAGGTGAGAAAGAAAAGATAGAACTAATAGAATAGAAGAAGAAGAAGAACATCAGAATCATCAGAGTAACACGAATCTCACAGCGGAACGAATAACATATAATATATAACATAACTTTGAAGTAAACAGTTATATATATACAATAGCACTTATCAGAGTACAACACTTACAACACAGCGGAAATAACTATAACTATAGAATCTTGCAGCCTCCTGCTCCAAGCTCTCCAAGCATATCTGTAAATCCCGACTACTTGACTGCCCGTACAAATTTAGGCACCCAAGAGTTTAGGGAAAACAACAAAGTAAACTCCGGGTCAGTCATGGGACTGGTATGAGTAAAATAGTTTAAAACAGGTATATGATATCTCATAAGACCACGCCGTGAATACGGAATGGGTATTTCCCTTATGAGTATCTGAACAACTTTGACAAGCAATATCATTGTGATATTATAATAATGTCTAAGTACAAATAGGTATCAATCTAGCAGAAACGCTTGCATCTCACATTCTACATACATAGTATAAAATCATAAACCGCAGGGCACTTATCGGAGAATGGATTCCAACAGACAAGGTATGGGAGCACCTTCTGATCAGTGTACTCTAGAGGTGATACACTCAGGGTTCAACAAGAACGTCTTGCAACCCGGCCACACATGACCGCTCACTCATTTAGCTTGAGTGTCGCGAATATATTGCCACCACGGTTGTAGGCTATCCAACCGTCATTCGAAGATACAGAATCAAAAAGAAGTATAAATATGGATATTCCCTAGATCGGTGACAATACACCCTGCTTGGGAATGACCCAACTAGCCATGCTGCCTAGCCCAACTTTTGTTACTTCCTGGTGTGAGGCTAGAAGCTACGTCTATCTTCAGAACATCTGATCACCATTCACTTTGAATGCCACATCGTCATACCCGCCAAATCACAAATTGACTTATCCAAAAATAACACGGGTATACAGCTAAGAGAAACGAATTCCTCCGCCACCAAACGTGAATACGTTTGAATAGATCAACTTACGCGATCCATTGGATATACTCTGTCAGACCTTCTTCCATATACGTTGTCCTGGGACTGGACAAACCGAAGGCACTATTCAGTATATCCATCTTAGTCACTGTTATCTAAGACTTATACAACAGCCCTTGCACTTTACTCCGTCTTCAATTTATCCTTGGCAGATATTGCTCGCAACGCTTATGCCAATACAGAGTGGTTCTTTGGATAATAATCCAACCGGTCTCTCCATATTAACAACGTTAAAATGGTAAAAACTTTGATAGTCTGTGATTCAACTATCAAATGAAAACATGTCGGTGTACAAACAACGATCTTATTTCCAAATGGAAATTCGATCGATCAATCATCACATGTTCATATTTCCTTATTTCATATATTTAGAAAATATATGTTATTAATCATTGGAAAACATTTCCATAGCTTATTTTCACATCACTATTATTTCGCAACTATCAGTCCCTAACTGTAACTAGTATGAGGACAATTCTCTAAGTATCAATTCGGAAGGTCGAAACCAACATCAGATCGTCACTTAGAAAACCGTTCAACTTACCCTCTCCAGTCAGTTTCTAAATTTGCTTAACTCTATTTCTTCAATTCTTATCATGAAAACATTTCATTTCTATGTTTAGAAAACATATCTGACTATATTTGGAAAACGTTTCCAAAACTCATTTACGGATTTCCAATGAACGTTGTATAAAACATCGTTACGCTTAATCCATTAATCGCTTATTACTTAACTATATTTCAAATCAACCTTTTCTATCGAACCACAACTATTCCTTTGTCAATTCTGAAGTCAATCAAGTTGGGGTATAATTACCTCTCAGACCTTAATTGAACAACGTCCTTTACTGTGAAATAGATGAAGCTCGTCACTCACTTTTTCCCATCATCTGTTTACGCAAATTCTCGGATTCAGGTTACGAATCCACTTCTTATATGAAAACGTTTTGATTATAACTATAACGTTATAATTCCTACTTCTGCAATATCTAACCTAAATTATAACTTTATCTCCTAACTCGAATAATTTAGCAGACACCTAATTTCTAAATCAATAACTAAATCTTGATTTAAACCCTGGAAAGTAAATAGTACTTTCCCAAATTCGCTATAATCGAATTCGACGTATAACTCTCTTTCGAGTAATCTCTATTTGATTAACTCTTCTTCGAATAACCTATATTCGATTATCTCTCTTCGAATAACTCATATTCGAAATCTCTCTCTTTCGAATAAACAATATTCGATCTTTTTCTTTCGAATATGCTATATTCGAAAATCTCCTTTCGATTTACTAATCGATAACTCCTTTCGATCAAACTAAAATCGATAACTCCTTTAACTCTATTCGAATAACTAATATTCGACTAACTCCTTTGGATCGACTCATTTGATTAACTCCTTCGAATAACTAATTCGAATAACTTACCTTCGAATAACCAATATTCGATTTACTCTAACTCGATTAACTTAATTCTAATCGATTTACTCCATTTCGATTCAGCTTAATTCAAATCGATTAACTTAACTCAAATTGATTAACTCCTTTCGAATAACTAAATTCGATTTAACTCTAATTGAATAACTAATATTCAATTAACTCTTACGTGCTTAACTAACTTCGAATAACTCCTTTGGATTAACTCTTCGACTAACTCCTTCGGATTAACTAACTTCGAATAACCAATATTCGATAACTACTCTTCGAATAAATAATATTCGATAACTCTTCTCAAATGAATCACATTTGATTTCTCTACTCGAATAAACTATATTCGATAACTCTTCTCAAATGAATCACATTTGATTTCTCCACTCGAATAAACTCTATTCGATTAACTCCACTTGGATAACTCTAACTGGTCAACTCTAACTGGTCAACTCTAACTGAGTAACTCTAACTGATCAACTCTAACTGGTCAATTTTAACTGGTCAACTTTAACTGGTTAACTCAAATGGTTTACCCTAACTTGATTTACTTGTCTCGATTAACTGAACTAATCCACTTAGTTTAACTTAGTTAATTCACGTTGATTAACTCTAGCCGGTTCACTTAGTTTAACTCAACTAATTTACTTCGATTAACCACTTAGTTAACTTAACTAATTCACATCGATTAATCCTTTAGTTTAACTTAACTAATTCACATCGATTAATCCTTTAGTTTAACTTAACTAATCCACATTGATTAATCATTTAGTTTAACTTAACAAATTCACTTTGATTCACCGCTTAGTTTAACTTAACTAATTTACTTTGGTTAACCACTTAGTTTAACTTAACTAATTCACTTCGTTTAACTCAACCAATTCACTTGGTTAACTCGACCAATTCACTTGGTTAACTCCTATTTATTTAACAAATAAATATCTTCTTTAGTTTAATTCTATTTATTCAATCTCTAAATAAATATCCTTTATATTTGTTCTAACGAATATAATTCCTTTATATTTTGACTAACAAATATATCCTCTTATATTCGATTAACATATATATTCCCTTGTATTTGATTTACAAATATAATTCTTTTATATTTGTTTTTACCAACTATACTCCTTTATATTCAGAATCCTTTTTCTTATATATATATATATATATATATAATCCCTTGATTTTATATAAATAAACTATTTTCAAAATATACTTTGAAAACCCCTCTCCTACATTCGGGTATTTCTCATGGTATTTAACACCCCATATAACAACGATAAATATCGTCCCACCACACATAATCACACAGATTATATACATCACATTATATATCACAATATAAAAATCACAGTAAAATAACTGTTGAGGAATCCTGTTGGATTCCTCCAACCTGTTTCCCTGCACCACAGATGTTAGACAACACCAGTATAATATTCTGTTAGAACAAAATCAGCATATAACTATTTGACGGTTTATATATATATATATATATACATATATATATATAATCTCTACTAACTGACTAGCAGTTCAAGCAAACAATCAACACACAGTCAAACAACAGATAATTAACAGTTCTAAGAACACGTTGTAAAAATAGAACTGTATAGAGTTGGTGAGTTTTACTCACATTGCGCGTTAACCGTTGAATAACGGTTTGCGTTATTTGATTTCGACAGACAATTTATTTCTCCATAAATTGTAACGAGCTCGGATTCACTCCCAATCAGCTCCATGGTGTAGTGTCCGTCCATACGATCCTGTCGGATCTTGTTTCATTGAATTCCGATACAGCATGAACAAGATACGAGAATGTAAAGTTAATACACTATTTATTTTTCTATTTAAACTTGATTTAGAAAAGGATGGGCTTTACCCATAAACCTTGGCCCAATCTCCCTTGAGCAAGCCCAACCCATACTCTTAAACACTTCCAAGACCAACCCGTCCCCTTTGATTTTCTTTCTTCTTGAGTACCCCACAGACTTCAACTCCACATAACAAACAACTCTCCAAACCCTCTTACACGACTTCCTCCTCACCTCACAGCAAGAATGATAACCAACCTCTCCCACATTCCATTCAACTTGCGTCTGTCGCCCAAATTCAGAGAACCCCAAAACTGTTGAGCTCGCAAGTTTCTCCGTTCATGTTCCTTCACTTAATTCATCGAAAATGAAAACCAATCTTTACCAGAAATTCATCACAACCCCTTAACCTCGGATCCAAACTGCGAACAACACAAAGCCCTCCCTGCATCTTTGCGTTCCAGCACAGTTTCCGACCGTCTTCAGAAAATAACGTACCCCTTCTTGTTTGCCAAAACAAACTCAACGCCATTCACTGGCAGTACCAACCTCCAACACACTTCGTTTAACCCGCAGTCGGCCTCCTCCTTGCGTCCTTGAAACCCAACGCACTGCTAAAGGGACTTGCGCCCAAGTTTCCATCAAAACCCACTCAAATATCATACAGGATTGAAGATCCGCCCTTAATGAGTCCAAGTATATTTGTTTGATTGGTTCGAGGGTTTTTTGGGCGAATTCATTTGTCTAAGAAGCTCGCGTTTTCTGTTTGAGGTTGGCGGCCCAAAAACTACAGCATTTGAAAAGTAAATTAGGTCATAACGGGGAGAGTTAAGTCCTATTTATAATGAAGAGTAGTTGGGTTTAGCTAAGATATTTTCTAACAGGAAGGACGTGGAGAAGCATGGTCCCAGGGGTGATGTATGTGGCTCTTGTAACTTGGGGTAGGTAGGACGTGTTTTCAGTTTTGCCGTGACATGCACTTAGCTGTACACTTTTGAGTTTGTATAACATATGTATGATCATACATACACGTATATCTCGCTACTGACTAAAATATATATACCGTTGTGATCAACACCGTCTCACGATCCCAAAAATATAACAATATCGGTAGGTGGACTCATATTTTGAAACTTCAAAATGTTGATTTCAGGGTGCGAAATACTTCAAATAAAAGTTGCTTATTAAATTAATTAAAAATTACAGTAAAATTCTAAAAATTAATTTATCACTATTTCCCAAAAGAACCTTGTCTAAATTCACACACGATATCTAGTTATTTCGAAATAACCGTTATGGCCACGAACGAATATACCGCTGTTTTTCTGAATATTTGATTTGGACATATCTCAAAATCTACACGACGAAATCCCGATTTTTCTCTTCCACTAGAAAGATATACTCCACCAGCTCCACACGTTTCTTGTTTCACAGAAATCCGGCTTAAAACGAATCATGTATATTCAGTTGAAGTTCGAATCGCCAAATTGCGAACTGCCACGACGTTTCAAGTTCGTTTTAATTATAATTATAAATTATAAGTTCGAACGTTGTACTTTAAGTTATCGATATCGCCAAATCGATATATAAATCATCAAATAAATTAATTATTCGACAGCTAACAAAACGCGCCATTACATGGGCCTAAGTACAATGGTGCAGTCCAAGTATCATAGAAGAAATGGAAGGTTGAGTGATGAGGCCGAAATGGCCATTGAAAGGAGGAAATCGGTCCCAGTATTTTAAGGGAAGAGAGTGTTCCAAGGCAGATCGGTTATCATGTGGCAGTTGGGCTTGAGCTGGGCCGACTTTGAAATTAATTGAGCAAAACAAGGTCCGACAGGATCGTATGGACGACGACTATGCTCTGGAACTGAATTGGGATGGACTAGAGCTCATCTAAATTTATTGCAAAATAAATTTGTATGATCAGAGTCAACAACCGTAAATCGTTGGTTAACGATTACGGACAATGTGAGTAAATCTCACTAACTCTGAACAGTTTATAATTTCATGTTGTATTTTTAGAACTGTTAGATATTTGTTGATTTACTGTGTGTTGACTGTTTGATTGAACTGCTAGTCAGTTAGTTAAATTTCTATATTGATTCTGTTTAACAGAATATATCATATGGAACTGAAAAGTGATGTTATCTATATTGTTTAACATCTGTGATGCAGGGAAACAGGTTGGAGGAACCCAACTGGGTTCCTCAACATTTATTTTACCATTTTTCATATATTTTGATATATGATGTGATATATAATATGTTGTCGGTTATATGTGTTGGGACGATACTGATCATCGTGATTTGATATGTTGAATACCATAACATACCGAATGTTGATAAAAGAATATTTTCAAAGTGTATTTTGAAAATGAATTATTTATATAAAATCAATGGATTTTATATAGAAAAGGAAAAGGATTTTTATAAAAGAAATATTTATAAAATCAAAGGATAAGTTAGAATAAAAGGAAATCATTTGTAAAGTGAAGAACCGTTACTAAATGTAAATCTTTACAAATGAATAGCTTATTCGAAAAGAAGTTAATCGATGTTAGTTAATCGATTTGTGTTAAAGAAAAGGAGTTAATCGATGTTAGTTAATCGATTAGTGTTAAAATAAAGGAGTTAATCGATGTTAGTTAATCGATTAGTGTTAAAGTAAAAGGAGCTAATCGATGATAGTTTAATCGATTAGCGATAAAGTAAAAGGAGCTAATCGATGATAGTTTAATCGATTAGCGATAAAGTTAAAAGGAGCTAATCGATGATAGTTTAATCGATTAGTGATAAAGTTAAAAGGAGCTAATCGATGATAGTTTAATCGATTAGCGATAAGTTTAAAAGGAGTTAATCGATGTTAGTCAATCGATTAGTGATAAAGTTTAATCGATGTTAGTTTAATCGATTAGCGATAAAGTTAAAAGGAGCTAATCGATGATAGTTTAATCGATTAGCGATAAAGTTAAAAGGAGCTAATCGATGATAGTTTAATCGATTAGTGATAAGGTTAAAAGGAGTTAATCGATGTTAGTCAATCGATTAGTGATAAGGTTAAAAGGAGTTAATCGATGTTAGTCAATCGATTAGTGATAAAGTTTAATCGATGTTAGTTTAATCGATTAGCGATAAAGTTAAAAGGAGCTAATCGATGATAGTTTAATCGATTAGCGATAAAGTTAAAAGGAGCTAATCGATGATAGTTTAATCAATTAGTGATAAGGTTAAAAGGAGTTAATCGATGTTAGTCAATCGATTAGTGATAAGGTTAAAAGGAGTTAATCGATGTTAGTCAATCGATTAGTGATAAAGTTTAATCGATGTTAGTCAATCGATTAGTGATAAAGTTAAAAGGAGTTAATTGATGTTAGTTAATCGATTAGTGTTAAAGTAAAATGAGCTAATCGATGATAGTTTAATCGATTAGAGTTAAAGTAAAAGGAGTTAATAGAATATAGTTTATTCGAATAAAGTTAGTAAATCGAATATAGTTTATTCGAAAGGGGTTAAGTGAATAGAGTAAATCAAAAAGAGTAAATCAAATAGAATAAATCGAATAGAGATTTATTCGAACGAGAGTTAAGTAAGGAAGTTAGTTAAAGATATATAAAGTGAACTTTGTTAATTTCAAAGTTAGAAATGTTGTTCAGTTAAGGTCTGAGAGGTAGTTCTACCCCAACTTGATTGGCTTCGTTTTTAACTAAGGAATAGTTAGGGTTTGGCAGTAAAAAGAAATGGTTTGAGTTGGCATCGCGATGGTTTGTTCAAACATCTGTCTAAGTCCAATGAAGAAGCTTTGGAAATGTTTTCCAAATAAGAAACCAGAAATGTTTTCTAATAAAGAAAACAAGAAATGGAAATGTTTTCCATTGTTAATAACGTATATTTTCCAAATTTAGAAAATAAGAAATATTGAATATAGGGAAACAGGAGATAAGTAAATTTATGAACTAAGGAGATGAATGTTAAATGATGTTTGATCGATATAATTTCCATTTGGAAATAATATCGTTGTTTGCACACCTGTTTTTATTCGATAGTTAAATCACAGACTATCGAAGTTTTGACCATTTTAACATTGTTAATATGGAGAGACCGGTTGGATTATTATCCAAAGAACCACTCTGTATTGGCATAAGCGTTGCGAATCATATATGCCCAAGGAAATTGAAGACGGAGTTATGCAAGGGCTATCCTGTTTACAGAATAGTGCCTTCGGTTCATCCTGTTCCTGGATGACTTGTATGGACAGATGTCTGACAGGGTATTTCCAGACGATCACGTATATTGATTTCTCCAACCGTACCAAGAGTGGAAGCGAGGAAGGAAACTTCTTTTAGCTAACACATAACGTATTGTTGAGGACGTCAATCGGTGATTGGAAGGATTTGAAGATGTGGCATTCAAAGTGAATCTGATGTGATGATAAGCGTAGCTTCTAGCCTCATCATCCGGTAAATGACAGAAATCGGGCAGGCAGCATGGCTAAGTCGGTCGCACCGAAGTAGGGTGTATAATCACCTGATCTAGAGTTTCATTTACTACTAAAAATCTATTGTTGATGCTGTCCCATTCGGGAAACGGTTGCTGATCCCAACCGTTGGTGATATACATTCGATACGCTCAAGCGAAATGAGTGGTCGGTCATGTGTGGCCGGGTTGCAAGATGTTCTTATTGAACCCAGTGTATTCCTCTCTAGAGGTACACTAGCGAAAGGTGGTTCCATACCTTGTCATAGTTGGAAATTCATTACCCAATACGTGCTGGCGGTTTTGAGTTGTATACTATATATGTAGAACGTGAGATGAAAGCGTTTCTGCTAGATGATTATATATACTGTGGTTGATAGACATTATTATAATATCAAAAGGGTTTTTGATATAAAGATATTTTGGATTCTCATAAGGGAAAAACCCGTTCCGTTATGCGGCGTGGTCTAATGAGATATCGATTACCTGTTTGAACTGTTTTTAAACTGTTTTACTCACACCAGTCCCATGACTGACCCGGAGTTTACTTTGTTGTTTTCCCTAAACTCTTGGGTGCCTAAATTTGTACGGGCAGTCAAGTAGTCGGGATTTACAGATATATTGGAAGAGCTTGGAGCAGGAGGCTTCAAGATCATATAGCTATAGTTATTTCCGCTGTGTTGTAAGTGTTGTACTTTGATAATGATATGTATATTCAAGTACAGATTTGTATTTCAAAGTTATGTTATGAAATATATTTATTCGTTCCGCTGTGAGATTCGTGTTACTCTGATGTTGTGTTCTTCTTCTTCTTCTTCTTCTATTCTAATTTTCTATCTTATCTTTCCTCACCCTCTAATTTCTTTCACTAATTACCAGGATTTTTCGATGTTTTGGTTATCGACATCGTGTTTATGTCGATAACCAAAGTCGCCGAAAATCCGGGTCATTACAGTTGGTATCAGAACAGAAGGTTAATTGATTAACTTGGCTCTGTGGTGTGACTCGGTAGAGATAGGGTTAGTAATACCCTAGACTGAGATTGAGTGTATATATACGAGTGGACGTATTTGTTATTGATATAAAAATTGTTTTATGTTGTGGTGATTCATTGGTTGAGTTGTTTATGGATTCTGGTCGATCAGTTTGATCCACTGTATCGGTAGGAGTTACTAAACACTTGAATACGATGGGTCGACACGATATGTTTTGACAAGAGGGTAAATTAAAATAAGTTTACCCTAGGTATATCTTGATATAGAGAAGATAGATATATATCAAAATTTTAATATAGTGGATATATTGATTGTTGTTATAATCGAGTAAGATTATAAATTGAACGGTTATGTAAATAACCAATCAGAATTCATATAAGTGAAATACATGAAATCAGATGAGTTAAATCAAAAATTTAAACCAGAAATTGAATTAAAACTCTGGAAAATTGGATAAGTGTTTGTAAATGGATTTGGATTAAAAGTAAGGAAAATTTAAGATCCTGGGAGATTTTAAATTGTTTTACAAGCAGTGTGAATTATATTTTGAAATGAATTTCAAAGTGGAAATGTTTAGAAATGGTTTTATAGTATTGAACTCACTTCGATCGCTGGAAAATAAATTCTGATGATGACAGCTGCATCATCAGTATTCATTTTCGAGTTGTAAGTGACGAATTACTACCAGAGATACTGTTTTGAATTTGTTTTGGGAAAGACAAGTTGTGTTGAATTTCAAATGGGATTTATAATAAAGAATGAATAAAGATAGATTGAAATAGGAATTGAATATAGAAATTCAAAGGGAGTTTGAATATATGAAATTCAATGGAAGTGATATAGAATTTGACATATGAGAAAGTGATATAGAATTTGACATATGAGAAATCGAATAGAATTTGACATATGGGAAATCAAATAGAATTTGACATATGAGAAATCGAATAGAATTTGACATATGGGAAATCAAATAGAATTTGACATATGAGAAATCGAATAGAATTTGACATAAGAGAAATCGATATAGAATTTGAATAAGAGAAGTGACATAGAAATTGAATAAAGGATTTGAAAAGGAATTTGAATAATTGTAATTCAAATTGAATATAGAAATCTAAAGGAGTTTAAATATATGAAATAGAATTTGAATTAGGAAAATTCAAATAGAAGTGAAATGAAATTTGAATAAAGCAGATTCAAATAGAAGTGAAAATGAAATTTGAATATAGAAGATTCAAATAGAATTGAAATGAAATTCAAATATAGAATTTGAATAAGAAAATTGAAATGAAATTCAAATATAAAATTTGAATAGAAATTGAATAGAATTAACTAAGTCGAAGAGGAATTAGTTAATCGAGTTTTGAATTTGAAGTTGAACTTTGAAATGTGAATTGGATCTGTAAATGGATATTCGAAATCGAATATAGAACGTAAATTTGAAATTTGGATTCAAATTAGTTAATAAGCAAGTTAAAATATATTTGAACATCTCACGTTCAAATATAAAAGTGAAATAGACTAAAGAGTTAATTAACAAATTAATTAACAAATTGAGTTAAAACGATCAGGTATAGTTAAAATAGATTGGGCATGTATAAATATACATGAGATAGGTATGGATAAGATATGAAGGTATATAAATAGAATGCTCGACGAAAAGGTATGTATTTAATTCATATATGAGATTTTATGCGCCGTATCGGCAAGCCGCTTGGCTTTTTGTTTTTCTTTCGGATTGGTGAGGGCCATGGGAGGCTATTTGAAATATCCCGATGCTCCCAGTACAAAGGAGGTTATGGCGATTTTTCCAGGAATTTAAGGAGTTAGAATATTTTTAAGATAATTTGATAGTTAGAAATCAACGTATCGATATATGTGTATATATATATATATATATAGAAGTCGATAAGGAAACGAACTTAGAAATAGAATAGTAAAATCAAAAAAAGAAGACTAAGAATAAAATCTAGTAAGAATAGAAAGAGGAAGCGTATACGTGTTTAAAAGAGAATAACTAGTTGTATGGTATTGATTATTCGAGTAAGTAGTCATATCTGTTTTGAAGTTATAAATGTTATTCAGTCAAGGTCTGAGAGGTAGTTATACCCCAACTTGATTGATTTCATTATTAACAAATAAATAGTAAGATTTCAGGCTCGAAGATCAATGTTGAATAAGAGTTAGTTGAATATAGTATTTGGGTTGTCGTAACGATGTTTTACACAACATCCGTTTTAACCCAAATAAGTGTAAGCTTGGAAATATAATAAAGAACATTTCCTAAGTATAGAAATAAACGAGATCGGAAAAGAGATAAGTAATTGGAATACTTTCCAATTATAAATAGCATATATTTTCCAAAAGTTTAGAAAATAAAGGAAGGCGATATTCAGAAATGTTTTCCCAATAACATAAAAGGCCAATATGGTTATTGAAAATATTTGGTTAACAAATATTGATAAAGAAATAGAGAAGTGATTTAACTAATGGAATATTGATTAAGGGCTCAGTGACATGTCAAAAAGGAAAATTTGATTTTTGAAAAGAGTAAAATGTTTAAAAATTCCCAGGAAAAGACTGTTTAAATTAAAAACAAATTTAACAGAAATTTGTGAAAGCAGATTTGAAGTAAAGTAAATTCAGTTAAGTGGTAACTGAAGTTGAATTGAAATCGAATAAGGTTGGATTTGTGAAATTAGAATCCGAAATGGTATTGGATTGAGGTGTTAAGGAATTGAAAATCAAGAATTGAACTTGAGTTGAAATGGAAATTTGGCTTGGTAAAAGCGAATGGTTGTGTTGGAGATAAAGGTGATTATAGAATTTGATTGGGATAACATTGGTATATGCTGAGTTGATAGCATATGGAAGTGACAGAGTTGATATGCCCGACAAAAAGGTACAAGTTTATATTTCATACGGTATGAGATTTTGATAAGCCAAATTGGCAAGTCGCTTGGCTGTTTGATTTTCTTTTGGATTGGAGATGGCCCAGAGAGGCGAGTTGGAGTTTGATCGATTGACCAGTACAAAGGAGGTGCTGGCGAAATTTTTCGAAGAGTTAAGGCGTTAGAAAATTTTCAGGATTTTTGAAAATTTTCGTTGATAAGAATTAATTAATGATTTAATTGAAATTAAATTGGTCCAGTTGAAACTGGAGTTAAGAAGTGAACAAATATGTTCTAACCAGTCGATAGGGGTCGTCCTCTACCTCTTAGCAATTTCGAGGACGAAATTATTTTAAGTGGGGAAGATTGTAATGATCCGCATTGGCAGAGGTATTATGATTAATTTATTTAATTATATAAATGATGGGATAGTGAATGTAATGGTCGTGGAATTAAATAATGGTGAATATTTAATTAAAATAATAAATAAAAAATATATATATTATATTCTGAAATAATCAGAATTGGCTGAAATGACGATATGGTGTGAACCGGATCATCTGTGATATATAATTCAGTTTAGAATTGAATTTGAATAACGAATATATTCAATCGACGTCAGTTTGAACGTATAATTTTATTATAATTAAAACCGAGCTAGAAATTGTAACACCCCGAAAATTCTATAACTATGAAATTAACAAATTAAAGCATAATTAATCTGAAATCAAAGAACTAAGGGAAACGGGATACACCATTGCGTTCGTCTCGGAAAAATACGCGAAATAGAGTCCGAGTTTTCGAAAAACGGAGTCCGTATGAAGAAGATATGGCCTTCGGAAGTTTTGAATTAAATTTAAAATTCAAACAGAATAAAATAATTAAAAATCGGGCCCAATGGGCCAGGGCGGATAAACACCCGCCTAGGCCACCCAGGTCGACTGGGCTGTCGACCTGGGCTACCCATGCCGACAGGGCTGTCGACAGCCCTGTCGACAGGGGTGTCGACCTGGTCGAGCCCAGTCAACCTGGCTGGCCAGGTCTGTGTTTGGCTGATCCTCCGTGGTCTGCTTTGTCATTAGGGCTAGGTGGCAAGTTTTAATTGGTCTCTCTTCCTAATGAATGGCTATGATCAATCCAAGCAACATCAATGGTCCTAATCAGTTCCTAACCTCTATATAAACAACCCTAGACTAAACCCTAATCTATTCATTCAAAATTAAGAACATAGCCGCCATGTTGCTGAGGAACGACTAAGAGTAGCCGCCAACTAAAGAGAGAATTAGGAAGAAAGTTCTAAAGCCTAAAGCAATTCAAGCAACCTAAAGCCAATCAATTCAACAAAGGAATCATATCTCTTAATTAGAGAATTCGCCGCAACCATTGTAAGTAGAGTATTACTTTGGTATGAATAAATAACTGTGCTGATTTGTATGCTTGAATTGGGATAATAAAGTAATTCATATTTGTGCGTTCTTATCAATTTGAAATATTATATACGTTTGGATATTCTTGAATTATGTTATTCATGTTATAAAGAACTACATGCGGTAGTTCTATGCAAGTATACGTTTGGAATATTTCACAAATTATGTAATCCATGTTGAAGTTACATGTATGTAGTTGATTTAAATTTATGCAAGTTTGGGGCTTTGTTATTATGCCATCATAATGTATATTTTTGTGCATAAATCATTTTGCAAGTAATTGAAACAAGTTTGGTTATTATAGTTCATATGAAACTATGTTGGAATTTTGACACCATAATCCATGTATTAAGTCATGCTTTTGCAAACTTATGAATATGGCTAGGCTATGAATGATATTTGGCATAATTGAAATCCATGATTAAGTCTATCTTGTTTAAAAGGATTATATGATGACATATGTGAGACATGGCTAGGTTAGACTCAAAAATCCCTTTTTGCAAGTTTAAAGCAAACACCATGTTTAGGAATATTTATGCATAAGTATATTTATACCATCGTTATGTGATTAGACTTAAATCATGATTAAGTTGAACTATGCTTTTGTGTTAGTAACAAAGTATCCCCTTTGTAAACATGTAGAAACCTTATGAACATGACTTGTTTATGTTTATGCCTAAATGAGAATATAGGTCTATGTTGTAGTTAAGACTATGTGACACCTAAGTTAGATTCTTATCTTAAGTTTACATGGTTTGGTTCATGTCACCTATGCTTTATGACCAAAGTATATATATGCAAGTACACCAGTTTCTATTATGTATTTCCAACGTCATATGCAAGTTCATGCGCTCACCTTCCCCTCTTTGTGTATGTAATCACGCTTTAAGCCTCCCCTTTTCGCATGGCTAAATTGGGCTTTAAAAGGCTAAGCCCAATATATATAAACGGACGTGTAAAACGGGGGAAAATAACGTTGGGTTAAAATTAATTAATGAATGAAAATATAAAATAGAAGGGCCCAAATTCAAGTATGGGTTGGGCCCATGATTGGTGTAACCTTTACACCATTAACTTAATAATGGGCCGCAAATATTTACATATAAGAAATAAAGAAGAAAGACAAAATATGTAAATGTAGAACATACGATGTGTTTAACCCGAGGTTGGATTGAGTTGTGATGTAAACCTGCCCGGAACCGCCCGGCTGTCCAGTAGTCACAACAATACCTATCCAATGTGGGAGGTTAAACATGGAGCCCAGCAAGGACCCGAGGTTAGACTGAGTTGTGGCGTAAGACTGCCCGGAACCAACCGGCAACAGGCAGCCACAACAATACCTGTCTAATGTGAGAGGTCAGGGCCTTAATAAGACAATTAAGGCTGAGTCAGGACTGTTAGGATTAAGTGGACTAAAGACTTAATCAAAATGGAACATGCTAAACTAAAACGAACTGGTGGGGGTTAGGTTAGTAACACTTAACCAACTTAGCATGTTGGCTAGAGATAGAAAACCTAGTAACGGGGGACCCTTTTCAGCAGTAACCCTAGAAGGTGTATCAGGATACCCTGAAACTAGGCAGGGTGGGGCACGATTACTGGGCTGATTGTAAGAGGTCAAAAGCGACGGCGGTGGTGTAGCAGTGTAGGTTCTAACGGAGTGCGGGCGTGCACACACTCCGGTGCAGAAAAATAAGGCACTGGACACCAGTAGCATACCTGTGCACTCTAAGGTTGTGTCGGGTTGCCACTATGGGACTTGATACACCCCATGGTGGGACCAGCATAGGTAACTACAGACATCGGGGGCCGTAAGACACATGTAACTATGCGAGTAGGAGCCGATCATCATTGAATGAATCACATCACCCTGATTTTGGGGTGCCAGTTGGAAACTAGTTTATATGGGTTCAGAGATTAACATGGGGTACGATAGTATATTCGACCCTAGACAACTTAACCAAGTTTATAGTGCATGCCCACTTCTTGTTTATACTTATCATACCCAGTTCTTTATTCATAGACAAAATAGTACTAGACTTACTCAGGCTTTATGTCTGACTCTACTTTTCTTTCGTCTTCTTTCTTCCGTTTCCCCCCCCCCCCCCCAGGTCCTCAGGGAGGGAACACAGCAGCTTGACCAACCTCAACATCCAGCTTGAAGAAGAGAAATGTATTGCTTGGACTTTCCTGTTTTGAACTATGGCTTTGGACAGTCCACTATGGGGCTTTTGCAGTTTATCTACGTTTTATTTATGCTTCTTTAAATAATGTACTCAAGACAGATTATGAAAGTGTTATGTTATGTTTTTGGAAAGGATGTTGTTGTAACACGTATTTGACTTTATGAAATAAAAGTTTGTTGTTCTTCCGCTGTTTACAAATATGTGTTCTTATATCTGTCTTGTATATCTGTGACTTGTACTTATAAACCTCCACCAAAATTAGGGCATTCCCTTTGAGAGTGACCCTAACGGAGGTGGGGTGTTTCACTTGGTATCAGAGCATAGGTTTACCAGATAAGATAAAAAGTTTTGAAAAATTATTTTCAAAAAGGAAATTTAAAGAGGCATTTTTAAAGGATAAAAATATTATTTTATTTTAAAAAGGCAAAGTCCACTCCCCAAAGCCATAGGTACTATCTCTTATCCTTCGTTTTGAATCTATCCTTTTTGTTTCAGCATGTCCCAAGAACTTAACTTGCCGGAAGGGGTGCCAATACCTGGTTGGTTTAGACGGTTCTTAGAAGCTAGGGCCACTCAGCCAGGTCCTACCGTTCCTCCTCCCCCAGCTGAAGGAAATCATCCAGCTGCAGCAGCACCTTTTCCTCCACCTCCTCCTCGGGGAAACACTTTTGCCAAGATATGTAAAGATTTTAAAGCTATGGGAGGAAGGGATTTCCATGGAACTGAGTCCTTCGTAGCAGCTAGGAATTGGCTGAAAGAAACTGAAGACCTATTCATCATCTTTGAGGTAGAGGATAGACAAAAAGTACAATTGGCGGTGTGGCTATTGAAGGGCGAGGCTTCCTACTGGTGGGAAGTCACTAATGCTGAAAGACCAGTGGAGACATGGGAGGACTTTAGGGCAAGGTTTGAGACCAAATTTCTCTCAGATGCGGAAAGAAGTTTGCAGTTGGAAAAATTCTTATTCCTTAAGCAAGGAGACAAGACTGTTAGAGAGTATGTGAATCAGTTTGATGAGCTGGCTAGGTTTGGGCTTGACCAAGTCAACACCCCGCACAAGAAGGCTCTCCGTTTCGTCAAAGGATTAAATGAGCCATTACACAGTTTGGCCATGACCCATATACCCATGGGAGCCACGTATGAAAGATTGGTGCAAATGGCATTGCTGAATGAAGAGGATAAGGGCAAGAAGGAGACAAAGGCAGAAAGCTCTCAAGGGAAGAAAGAGGGTTTGCAGCCTAAGAAGACGGACTTTAAGAAAGGCGGGAAAGGCAATAAAGAGAAGAGGAAGTGCAATTTCTGTGGCAAAGTGGGGCACTTAGTAAAGGACTGCCGGAAAAAGAAGGCCAAGGAGAATGGTGGGTGCTTTTCGTGCGGCCAGACAGGCCACAGGGCTAAGGACTGCCCAAAGAAACGAGGACAGGGGCAGGGCACTGGATCCACCCCAGGGGCACAGGTTCATGTGCTAGAAGCGCCACCTCTGCAACAGCGAGGTATAAATACTTCTGTAGAAAGTGTAGTTTATCTTTATGATCACCCCGTTCGCACTTTATTTGATTCTGGCGCATCACACTCCTTTATCTCGTCTGCTTTAGTAGAATCTCTGCACCTAAAAACTAGTATGGTAGAGGACCCCTTAATTGTTTCAAACCCAATTGGGGGCCCAGCTCATTTGTCTATGATCTGTGTGGGATTGAAAATTTCTATTCTAAGCGTAGAATTTCTATGTAGTGCCTTTGTTTTGGGCTTTTCGGGGTATGGTTTGATTTTGGGTATGGATTGGCTATCCAGTAATGGGGCCGTCCTTGATTGTGAGAAAAGGGTTGTTAGGCTCCTAACCCAGCTCAGTAATACTTTGGAAATTTCTTGTAATCCCTCGTATGCGGTTATGCTTAGTTATCTTGAATCGCTAGATGCCTCTGTTGAAAATTTGCAATCAGTTAGAGTGGTCCGGGAATATCCGGATGTCTTCGAAGAGGTGAAGGGCTTGCCTCCGAAGAGGGAAATAGACTTCCGCATATATCTTGTAGATAATGCAAAGCCCGTTGCGTTGCCCGTTAGACATATGGCTCCACGAGAAAGAAAAGAGCTCAGTAAACAGATTAAAGAGCTTCTAGAAAAGGGGTTCATTAGGAGGAGCATTTCAGAATGGGGCGCTCCAGTGGTGTTCGCTACAAAGGCGGATGGTTCACTCCGTCTATGTGTTGACTATAGGGAGCTCAACAAGCTTACGAAAAAGAATAGGCACCCTCTCCCTAGAATTGACGATTTATTTGACCAGCTTGTAGGAGCGTCTGTTTTCTCCCAACTCGATTTAGCAACCGGTTTTCATCAGCTAAGGGTGGCTGAAGATAGCATCGATAAAACGGCATTCAGAACCCCAGACGGCTTCTTTGAATGGCTTGTCATGCCTTTCGGCTTGACAAATGCACCTGCTTACTTCGTGGACCTGATGAGTAGGGTATTTAGAGATTTCCTCAACAAATTCGTAGTGGTCTTCGTAGATGATATCCTTATCTTCTCAAAGAGTGAAGAGGAACATGCTCAGCACTTAAGGGCAATCATGGAAACTTTGCGAGTCCATCAACTAAAAGCCAAATTCTCCAAATGCCACTTTTGGAGAGAAGAGGTGAGGTTCCTTGGGCACATAGTATCCAAACAAGGGTTAGCGGTGGACCCTGCTAAGGTAGTGGCGGTACAGGATTGGAAGACACCAAGGAACGCAACTGAGGTCCGAAGCTTTCTAGGACTAGCAGGTTTCTATCGAAAATTCATAAGGGATTTTGCGAAAATCTCAGCTCCGCTCACGAAATTGACTAAGAAGAATCTAGTATTCAATTGGGACTTGGATTGCGAGTTTGCTTTCCAACGACTGAAAAGGGCTCTTACAACATCCCCAGTTTTGACGCTGCCAGATGGGAGCAAGATGTTCACTGTTTATACGGATGCATGTGGGACAGGGCTAGGCGCCGTCTTAATGCAAGAAGGAAGGGTAGTAGCTTATGGCGGAAGGCAGTTGAAAGTGCATGAAAAGAACTACCCAACCCACGATCTTGAGTTAGCCGCCATCGTCTTTGCACTCAAGTCTTGGCGACACTATCTCCTAGGTGAGAAGTTCGAACTTTACACTGACCATAAATCGTTGAAATATCTTTTCTCGCAGAAGGATCTTAACTTGAGGCAACAAAGGTGGATGGAGTTTCTTGCCTCGTACGATTTCGAAATCTCCTACACTCCGGGCAAAGGCAACGTAGTTGCAGACGCGTTGAGCCGAAAGAAATTGACCCTAAGCCCGTTGTTTGTTGAAAGACAAAGCCTAGAGTTTATAGCCAGCTTCGACTTTAGGCCTTCCTCCGATTTCGTACCGGGCTTGCTAGCATCTCTCGAAGTGCGCCCAACTTTAGTGGATTCAGTAGGGACAGCACAACGCGAAGACCCTCAGCTTGTAGAAATAATTGATAGGCTAATTAGGGGCGAGACTTCAAGTCACCTCAACAGATACTCCATCGACGATAAGGGTTTTCTAAGGCGAGACGGAAGACTATGCGTCCCACAGACAAACGATTTAATAAAGAAGGTTCTCGAAGAAGCACATCACTCCAAGATGACGATACACCCAGGCGGAGATAAAATGTACAAAGACATAAAAAGGACTTTCTTCTGGAACGACATGAAAAAGGACGTGGCAGAATTCGTCTCTAAGTGCATGGTGTGCCAACAGGTTAAGGCGGAACAGAAAAAGCCTGGCGGACTGCTACATCCTCTGGAGGTCCCGCAGTGGAAGTGGGATAGCATCTCAATGGACTTCATCGATGGGCTGCCTAGGTCTAGGAGAGGCAACACTAGCATTTAGGTAATAGTGGATAGGCTTACTAAAAGCGCCCACTTTCTACCTGTCAAAAGTAAAAGAACTGCCTCATCCCTAGCATCACTTTATCTCAAGGAAATCGTTCGACTCCATGGAATACCATCTAGCATTGTTAGTGACCGAGACCCCATCTTCACCAGTGAGTTTTGGCGGAGTCTGCAAGAAGCAGTAGGAACGCAGTTACGCTTGAGCACAGCCTATCATCCCCAAACCGACGGCCAAACAGAGAGAGTGAACAGAGTTTTGGAAGACCTTCTAAGACTATGCGTCCTTGACTTCGGAGGGACATGGGAAGACCACCTTCCTTTGGTGGAGTTTGCCTACAACAACAGCTATCAAGCAACCATCGGAATGGCGCCCTTCGAAGCTTTATATGGAAGACCGTGCCGATCGCCCACTTGTTGGTGGGAGTCCACGGATAAGCTCATACTTGGACCAGACATGATCCGAGAGACTTCAGAGAAAGTGGACTTAATACGAAGAAGGATGAAGACGGCCCAAGACAGACAAAAGTCCTATGCCGACAAGAGGAGGACCGACCTTGAATTTGAAGTTGGAGACAGAGTTTTTCTCAAGGTATCACCACTAAGAAACGTTGTTCGTTTTGGAACCACAGGAAAGCTAGCACCAAGGTTCGTAGGGCCATTCCCTATCATCGACAAGATTGGGAAAATGGCCTATAGATTAGAGCTACCCGAGAAGTTGGCCGGAGTCCACAACGTTTTTCACGTTTCACATCTCCGGAAATGTCTACATGAGTCTGCTGAGGTGGTAGAGCCAAATATCCTAGAAGAAGCCGAAGTGGAACGCGAAGCAACCATAAGGAGAGTTCCAACCCGCATCTTAGGAACGGAAGTGAAGAAGCTACGCAACCGCGAAGTCAAGCTCGTCAAAGTCCAGTGGAGCGACGCCGAGGGAGACGCGACTTGGGAAACTGAAGCTAGAATCCGCACTGCCTACCCTTTTTTGTTCGAGGGTACATCCTTGATCTTTCTTTTTCCTTAAGTTGCGCTTTTATCTATCTTTTTAGGTATATTTCCTCGACCTTATCTTTTAGGTAGAAACCCTTTGGAAGGAAACATGTAATTGAAACATGTTATGGATGATGGTTGCAAGTGGTTGCAAGTGATTGCTAGTGGTTGCTCGTGGTTGCATATACACACACAATCTAGGTTTTAGATCGGCTCAGTCACTTCATATTGCATATGCATATATGTTTGCTTTCGTCTATGGTTGAACATTAATATGTTGACATGTGGATGTTGCATTTGTATTGAATGATTGTGCACTCATGTAGAATCAAGAATAGGAAAATTTGCATACATAATGGATGCATGGCACTTACATAATTCTCATTAAGGAGGTCAACTGAATCAGTAGACCGCCTGATTTTTGCATTAGATAAGTACATGTACACACACACTTCGCATATGATCATGAAGCATTAGAAGTCTTTTAAGGACAATGGATGCTCGTGTTTGATGGATGAGTAGATGGATGATTGAATGTTAGGATTTACATTCCTCCTAACTTGAAGATTTCGGGGACGAAATCCTTTTAAGTGGGGGAGAATGTAACACCCCGAAAATTCTATAACTGTGAAATTAACAAATTAAAGCATAATTAATCTGAAATCAAAGAACTAAGGGAAACGGGATACACCATTGTGTTCGTCTCGGAAAAATACGCGAAATAGAGTCCGAGTTTTCGAAAAACGGAGTCCGTATGAAGAAGATATGGCCTTCGGAAGTTTTGAATTAAATTTAAAATTCAAACAGAATAAAATAATTAAAAATCGGGCCCAATGGGCCAGGGCGGATAAACACCCGCCTAGGCCACCCAGGTCGACTGGGCTGTCGACCTGGGCTACCCATGTCGACAGGGCTGTCGACAGCCCTGTCGACAGGGGTGTCGACCTGGTCGAGCCCAGTCAACCTGGCTGGCCAGGTCTGTGTTTGGCCGATCCTCTGTGGTCTGCTTTGTCATTAGGGCTAGGTGGCAAGTTTTAATTGGTCTCTCTTCCTAATGAATGGCTATGATCAATCCAAGCAACATCAATGGTCCTAATCAGTTCCTAACCTCTATATAAACAACCCTAGACTAAACCCTAATCTATTCATTCAAAATTAAGAACATAGCCGCCATGTTGCTGAGGAACGACTAAGAGTAGCCGCCAACTAAAGAGAGAATTAGGAAGAAAGTTCTAAAGCCTAAAGCAATTCAAGCAACCTAAAGCCAATCAATTCAACAAAGGAATCATATCTCTTAATTAGAGAATTCGCCGCAACCATTGTAAGTAGAGTATTACTTTGGTATGAATAAATAACTGTGCTGATTTGTATGCTTGAATTGGGATAATAAAGTAATTCATATTTGTGCATTCTTATCAATTTGAAATATTATATACGTTTGGATATTCTTGAATTATGTTATTCATGTTATAAAGAACTACATGCGGTAGTTCTATGCAAGTATACGTTTGGAATATTTCGCAAATTATGTAATCCATGTTGAAGCTACATGTATGTAGTTGATTTAAATTTATGCAAGTTTGGGGCTTTGTTATTATGCCATCATAATGTATATTTTTGTGCATAAATCATTTTGCAAGTAATTGAAACAAGTTTGGTTATTATAGTTCATATGAAACTATGTTGGAATTTTGAGACCATAATCCATGTATTAAGTCATGCTTTTGCAAACTTATGAATATGGCTAGGCTATGAATGATATTTGGCATAATTGAAATCCATGATTAAGTCTATCTTGTTTAAAAGGATTATATGATGACATATGTGAGACATGGCTAGGTTAGACTCAAAAATCCCTTTTTGCAAGTTTAAAGCAAACACCATGTTTAGGAATATTTATGCATAAGTATATTTATACCATCGTTATGTGATTAGACTTAAATCATGATTAAGTTGAACTATGCTTTTGTGTTAGTAACAAAGTATCCCCTTTGTAAACATGTAGAAACCTTATGAACATGACTTGTTTATGTTTATGCCTAAATGAGAATATAGGTCTATGTTGTAGTTAAGACTATGTGACACCTAAGTTAGATTCTTATCTTAAGTTTACATGGTTTGGTTCATGTCACCTATGCTTTATGACCAAAGTATATATATGCAAGTACACCAGTTTCTATTATGTATTTCCAACGTCATATGCAAGTTCATGCGCTCACCTTCCCCTCTTTGTGTATGTAATCACGCTTTAAGCCTCCCTTTTTCGCATGGCTAAATTGGGCTTTAAAAGGCTAAGCCCAATATATATAAACGGACGTGTAAAACGGGGGAAAATAACGTTGGGTTAAAATTAATTAATGAATGAAAATATAAAATAGAAGGGCCCAAATTCAAGTATGGGTTGGGACCATGATTGGTGTAACCTTTACACCATTAACTTAATAATGGGCCGCAAATATTTACATATAAGAAATAAAGAAGAAAGACAAAATATGTAAATATAGAACATACGATGTGTTTAACCCGAGGTTGGATTGAGTTGTGATGTAAACCTGCCCGGAACCGCCCGGCTGTCCAGTAGTCACAACAATACCTATCCAATGTGGGAGGTTAAACATGGAGCCCAGCAAGGACCCGAGGTTAGACTGAGTTGTGGCGTAAGACTGCCCGGAACCAACCGGCAACAGGCAGCCACAACAATACCTGTCTAATGTGAGAGGTCAGGGCCTTAATAAGACAATTAAGGCTGAGTCAGGACTGTTAGGATTAAGTGGACTAAAGACTTAATCAAAATGGAACATGCTAAACTAAAACGAACTGGTGGGGGTTAGGTTAGTAACACTTAACCAACTTAGCATGTTGGCTAGAGATAGAAAACCTAGTAACGGGGGACCCTTTTCAGCAGTAACCCTAGAAGGTGTATCAGGATACCCTGAAACTAGGCAGGGTGGGGCACGATTACTGGGCTGATTGTAAGAGGTCAAAAGCGACGGCGGTGGTGTAGCAGTGTAGGTTCTAACGGAGTGCGGGTGTGCACACACTCCGGTGCAGAAAAATAAGGCACTGGACACCAGTAGCATACCTGTGCACTCTAAGGTTGTGTCGGGTTGCCACTATGGGACTTGATACACCCCATGGTGGGACCAGCATAGGTAACTACAGACATCGGGGGCCGTAAGACACATGTAACTATGCGAGTAGGAGCCGATCATCATTGAATGAATCACATCACCCTGATTTTGGGGTGCCAGTTTGAAACTAGTTTATATGGGTTCAGAGATTAACATGGGGTACGATAGTATATTCGACCCTAGACAACTTAACCAAGTTTATAGTGCATGCCCACTTCTTGTTTATACTTATCATACCCAGTTCTTTATTCATAGACAAAATAGTACTAGACTTACTCAGGCTTTATGTCTGACTCTACTTTT
Organism: Allium sativum; assembly: GCA_030737875.1. NCBI lineage: Eukaryota > Viridiplantae > Streptophyta > Magnoliopsida > Asparagales > Amaryllidaceae > Allium > Allium sativum. Next base: position 880,996,367 of record CM060924.1, read on the forward strand.
CTTTCGTCTTCTTTCTTCCGTTTCCCCCCCCCCCCCCAGGTCCTCAGGGAGGGAACACAGCAGCTTGACCAACCTCAACATCCAGCTTGAAGAAGAGAAATGTATTGCTTGGACTTTCCTGTTTTGAACTATGGCTTTGGACAGTCCACTATGGGGCTTTTGCAGTTTATCTACGTTTTATTTATGCTTCTTTAAATAATGTACTCAAGACAGATTATGAAAGTGTTATGTTATGTTTTTGGAAAGGATGTTGTTGTAACACGTATTTGACTTTATGAAATAAAAGTTTGTTGTTCTTCCGCTGTTTACAAATATGTGTTCTTATATCTGTCTTGTATATCTGTGACTTGTACTTATAAACCTCCACCAAAATTAGGGCATTCCCTTTGAGAGTGACCCTAACGGAGGTGGGGTGTTTCAGAAATGGCGCTGCAGTTCGTAAATTAGCGATTCGAACTTCAACTGAGTATACAGGGTTCGTTTTAAACCGGATTTCTGTGAAACAAGAAACGTGTGGAGCTGGTGGAGTATATCTTTCTAGTGCAAGAGAAAGATCGGGATTTCATCATGTAGATTTTGAGATATGTCCAAATCAAATTTCAGAAAAGTCGCTATAGAATCGTTTATCAACCATAACTGTTTATTCGATATAACTGGAGATCGGGTTTGAATTTAGACAAGGTTCTTTTGGGAAATAGTAATAATTAAATTTTTAGAATTTTTCTGTAATTTTTAATTAATTTAATAAGCGACTTTTTATTTGAAGCATTTCGCACCCCGTAATCAACATTTTGAAGTTTCAAAATATGAGTCAATCTACCGGTATTATTATATTTTTGGGATCGTGGTACGTCGGTCGTCACAAAGGTACGTTCATTTCTGTCTATAGAAATCCGTAAATAAAATTTTATGTAACGACACCGTGAAACTTCACTTTGAAACACATGATCTTCTGATGCCTAGCCGACCACGACATATATTAAAATATCCTAACCTTATTCTAATATTCTTCTGCGGTCAAAAGGGAAGCCACGCACTTGAATTCTCACCCAAACAAAAGAGGAGACGTGGAGGAAGCAAATACACACAAACTAAAATATCTTGGTTATAAATACCCTATTTTCTCCCCCTTAAGACCTAATTCCCTTATCCAATTCTATAAGCCGCCAATAATCCTTCACAGGCAAAACAAACGGGAGAAGTAAAACCCATAATAAACACACAATAAAATCCATAAATCTCGATTCCAAAACCCATCGTGATGCCTGCTGATCGCGACTCGATACTGAAGCTCGACAAACGACGAGAGGAACTCGCGAAGTAGGAAATCAAAATCAAGAGGATTCTGGAGCTCGACATCCACTCGCGAGGTGGAGGATCGTGAATTAAATGGATTGAAACTCGGATGTAGGTTCTGGAGTTCGAAGGGGTTCAAATTCTGGTTTAGACGGGTGCTGCTGTTGACCGATGTAGTGAAGGCAATTACTGTTGTGAGGAGGTTGTCTCGGGTTTTGGGATGAACGTGTGTGAGGTATTGAGTATAATTTGAGTGGTAGGGTTATAGTTAATAACATAGTGGTGGATAGGTACTGTATGTTGAGGAGTGATAGTTTTGAACAGGAGTAAAGAAGCATATCACGATGGGCTTTAAGGGAGGAGTTTTTCCTGTAGCATGTGTTATTAAATTGTGGAGAAGAGGGTACTGTGTTGTTTTAAACAGTGCGTGTTATCCTTGAATGGTATATTGGGTTTAATGTATTATGGATGGTTTGAGGGAGAGTGGATCAAAGAATACATGGCCATGTGTTTTGAAATGAAGCAGGGAGTTGCGGCAGGAATAATCCAACGGAGAAGAAGATATGGAGCAGGTGTATCGATTAGAAGATGGGCCTAAGTACAATGGTGCAGTCCAAGTATCATAGAAGAAATGGAAGGTTGAGTGATGAGGCCGAAATGGCCATTGAAAGGAGGAAATCGGTCCCAGTATTTTAAGGGAAGAGAGTGTTCCAAGGCAGATCGGTTATCATGTGGCAGTTGGGCTTGAGCTGGGCCGACTTTGAAATTAATTGAGCAAAACAAGGTCCGACAGGATCGTATGGACGACGACTATGCTCTGGAACTGAATTGGGATGGACTAGAGCTCATCTAAATTTATTGCAAAATAAATTTGTATGATCAGAGTCAACAACCGTAAATCGTTGGTTAACGATTACGGACAATGTGAGTAAATCTCACTAACTCTGAACAGTTTATAATTTCATGTTGTATTTTTAGAAATGTTAGATATTTGCTGATTTACTGTGTGTTGACTGTTTGATTGAACTGCTAGTCAGTTAGTTAAATTTCTATATTGATTCTGTTTAACAGAGTATATCATATGGAACTGAAAAGTGATGTTATCTATATTGTTTAACATCTGTGATGCAGGGAAACAGGTTGGAGGAACCCAACTGGGTTCCTCAACATTTATTTTACCATTTTTCATATATTTTGATATATGATGTGATATATAATCTGTTGTCGGTTATATGTGTTGGGACGATACTGATCATCGTGATTTGATATGTTGAATACCATAACATACCGAATGTTGATAAAAGAATATTTTCAAAGTGTATTTTGAAAATGAATTATTTATATAAAATCAATGGATTTTATATAGAAAAGGAAAAGGATTTTTATAAAAGAAATATTTATAAAATCAAAGGATAAGTTAGAATAAAAGGAAATCATTTGTAAAGTGAAGAACCGTTACTAAATGTAAATCTTTACAAATGAATAGCTTATTCGAAAAGAAGTTAATCGATGTTAGTTAATCGATTTGTGTTAAAGAAAAGGAGTTAATCGATGATAGTTAATCGATTAGTGTTAAAATAAAGGAGTTAATCGATGTTAGTTAATCGATTAGTGTTAAAGTAAAAGGAGCTAATCGATGATAGTTTAATCGATTAGCGATAAAGTAAAAGGAGCTAATCGATGATAGTTTAATCGATTAGCGATAAAGTTAAAAGGAGCTAATCGATGATAGTTTAATCGATTAGTGATAAAGTTAAAAGGAGCTAATCGATGATAGTTTAATCGATTAGTGATAAGGTTAAAAGGAGTTAATCGATGTTAGTCAATCGATTAGTGATAAAGTTTAATCGATGTTAGTTTAATCGATTAGCTATAAAGTTAAAAGGAGCTAATCGATGATAGTTTAATCGATTAGCGATAAAGTTAAAAGGAGCTAATCGATGATAGTTTAATCGATTAGTGATAAGGTTAAAAGGAGTTAATCGATGTTAGTCAATCGATTAGTGATAAGGTTAAAAGGAGTTAATCGATGTTAGTCAATCGATTAGTGATAAAGTTTAATCGATGCTAGTTTAATCGATTAGCGATAAAGTTAAAAGGAGCTAATCGATGATAGTTTAATCGATTAGCGATAAAGTTAAAAGGAGCTAATCGATGATAGTTTAATCGATTAGTGATAAGGTTAAAAGGAGTTAATCGATGTTAGTCAATCGATTAGTGATAAGGTTAAAAGGAGTTAATCGATGTTAGTCAATCGATTAGTGATAAAGTTTAATCGATGTTAGTCAATCGATTAGTGATAAAGTTAAAAGGAGTTAATCGATGTTAGTTAATCGATTAGTGTTAAAGTAAAAGGAGCTAATCGATGATAGTTTAATCGATTAGAGTTAAAGTAAAAGGAGTTAATAGAATATAGTTTATTCGAATAAAGTTAGTAAATCGAATATAGTTTATTCGAAAGGGGTTAAGTGAATAGAGTAAATCAAATAGAATAAATCGAATAGAGATTTATTCGAACGAGAGTTAAGTAAGGAAGTTAGTTAAAGAAATATAAAGTGAACTTTGCTAATTTCAAAGTTAGAAATGTTGTTCAGTTAAGGTCTGAGAGGTAGTTCTACCCCAACTTGATTGGCTTCGTTTTTAACTAAGGAATAGTTAGGGTTTGGTAGTAAAAAGAAATGGTTTGAGTTGGCATCGCGATGGTTTGTTCAAACATCTGTCTAAGTCCAATGAAGAAGCTTTGGAAATGTTTTCCAAATAAGAAACCAGAAATGTTTTCTAATAAAGAAAACAAGAAATGGAAATGTTTTCCATTGTTAATAACGTATATTTTCCAAATTTAGAAAATAAGAAATATTGAATATAGGGAAATAGGAGATAAGTAAATTTATGAACTAAGGAGATGAATGTTAAATGATGTTTGATCGATATAATTTCCATTTGGAAATAATATCGTTGTTTGCACACCTGTTTTTATTCGATAGTTAAATCACAGACTGTCGAAGTATTGACCATTTTAACGTTGTTAATATGGAGAGACCGGTTGGATTATTATCCAAAGAACCACTCTGTATTGGCATAAGCATTGCGAATCATATATGCCCAAGGAAATTGAAGACGGAGTTATGCAAGGGCTATCCTGTTTACAGAATAGTGCCTTCGGTTCATCCTGTTCCTGGATGACTTGTATGGACAGATGTCTGACAGAGTATTTCCAGACGATCACGTATATTGATTTCTCCAACCGTACCAAGAGTGGAAGCGAGGAAGGAAACTTCTTTTAGCTAACACATAACGTATTGTTGAGGACGTCAATCGGTGATTGGATGGATTTGAAGATGTGGCATTCAAAGTGAATCTGATGTGATGATAAGCGTAGCTTCTAGCCTCATCATCCGGTAAATGAAAGAAATCGGGCAGACAACATGGCTAAGTCGGTCGCACCGAAGTAGGGTGTATAATCACCTGATCTAGAGTTTCATTTACTTCTAAAAATCTATTGTTGATGTTGTCCCATTCGGGAAACGGTTGCTGATCCCAACCGTTGGTGATATACATTCGATACGCTCAAGCGAAATGAGTGGTCGGTCATGTGTGGCCGGGTTGCAAGATGTTCTTGTTGAACCCAGTGTATTCCTCTCTAGAGGTACACTAGCGAAAGGTGGTTCCATACCTTGTCATAGTTGGAAATTCATTACCCATTACGTGCTGGCGGTTTTGAGTTGTATACTATATATGTAGAACGTGAGATGAAAGCGTTTCTGCTAGATGATTATATATACTGTGGTTGATAGACATTATTATAATATCAAAAGGGTTTTTGATATAAAGATATTTTGGATTCTCATAAGGGAAAAACCCGTTCCGTTATGCGGCGTGGTCTTATGAGATATCGATTACCTGTTTGAACTGTTTTACTCACACCAGTCCCATGACTGACCCGGAGTTTACTTTGTTGTTTTCCCTAAACTCTTGGGTGCCTAAATTTGTACGGGCAGTCAAGTAGTCGGGATTTACAGATATATTGGAAGAGCTTGGAGCAGGAGGCTTCAGGATCATATAGCTATAGTTATTTCCGTTGTGTTGTAAGTGTTGTACTTTGATAATGATATGTATATTCAAGTACAGATTTGTATTTCAAAATTATGTTATGAAATATATTTATTCGTTCCGCTGTGAGATTCGTGTTACTCTGATGTTGTGTTCTTCTTCTTCTATTCTAATTTTCTATCTTATCTTTCCTCACCCTCTAATTTCTTTCACTAATTACCAGGATTTTTCGATGTTTTGGTTATCGACATCGTGTTTATGTCGATAACCAAAGTCGCTGAAAATCCGGGTCATTACATCTCTTCCTCTAAATCTCCATTTAGAAAAGCTGTCTTTACATCCATTTGATGTATGACCAAGTTATGAATTGATGCAAGTGCTATTAAACAGCATATCGAAGATATGCGAGCGACTGGAGCATATGTACCAAAATAATCAACTCCTTGTCTTTGTTTATATCCCTTAGCGACTAATCTGGCTTTAAATTTATCATTGGATCCATTTGTATTCAACTTTTTCTTGAATATCCATTTACATCCTGTAGGTTTAGCACCAGGAGGTAAATCCCTTAATACCCAAGTTTGGTTTAACATTATGGAATTCATCTCATCATTGATAGCCTCTTTCCAGAAATTAGAATCTCTAGAATTCATAGCATCAGAATAAGTTTTGGGATCATCATCGACATTCATTACATATCTTGTTACATTAAGGACTTCGTCCTTATTTCCTTCTACGAGATATGTTATGAAGTCAGGACCATAGTCCTTCTCTATTCTCGCTCTTTTAATTCTCCTGTGTTCAGTACTATCATCTGGTACTGACACTTCCTTGCTGTTTTGAGCAGGAGCATATTCATCATCATTTGTATCATTAGTCTCAATTGGTTCTGGACTAGATGATCTTAATGGATTCTCAATAGTTTGATTTTCAAAAAATTCAACAACTACAGATTCTATGACTTCTAAGGTATCAAGAATCATAAATCTATAAGTTATACTATTAAGAGAATATCCTATGAAAACACACTTAAAAGCTCTATCGCCTAACTTTGGTCGTTTAGGGTCTGGTTTTCTAACATATGCTAAACAACCCCAAACTTTAAGTCTAATAAGATTAGGTTTTCTATTAAACCATAATTCATAAGGGGAAATATTATTCTTTTTAAGTGTTACTCTATTTGAAATGTAACATGCAGATAACATAGCATCACCCCATAGGTTATAAGGCAAATTAGAACTTATGAGCATGGCATTAACCATTTCTACTAAGGTTCTATTTTTTCTCTCAGCAACACCATTTTGTTGTGGTGTATAAGGGGCGGTACATTGGTGAATAATACCATTTTGTTTGCAAAACAAAGTGAACTCATTTGAAAGATATTCACCGCCACGATCTGAATGTAACACTTTAATTTTAATTCCTAATTGTGTTTCGACTTCTGCTTTGTAAATTTTGAATTTATCAAAGGCTTCATCTTTAGATTTCATTAGATATACATAAGCATATCTAGAATAATCATCAATAAATGTTATATAGTATTGGTTACCACCATAGGTGATATGACTTTTCAAGTCACCCACATCACTATATACTAAATCAAGCAAACCAGTTTTCCTTTCAACAGATTTAAAGGATTTTCGATGTATTTTTGCTTGAACACATATTTCACATTTAGAAATGGATTCAAAATCACAATCAGAAATTAATCCTAATTTATGCATATTTCTAAGTGACTTCTAATTAACATGTCCTAATCTACTATGCCATAAATTAACAGAATCAACAATATAAGCAGAAGATTTCTTCATTAGATTCAACTTAATCGTGTCGTTATAAGAATATCCCTGTCCAATAAATTTGTTGTTCTTGGACAACACTAACTTGTCAGACTCATACACCATCTTGAATCCTCCTTTGTTAAGAAGGTATCCAGAAATCAAATTCTTACACATATCAGGTACATAAAATACATTGACTAAAGTAAGAACTTTCCCAGAGGTGAATGTCAATTCAATAGTGGCTTTTCCCAGAACTTTGCTTGCAACTTTGTTTGCGCCAGTTACTTCACTGGATTCTCCGTTATTCTCATCGTAAGTCTTGAATAGATTACGGTCTTTGCAAATATGAATAGTCGCACCAGTATCGAGCCACCAATCATTATCAATGCCACTAACGGAGTTTGCCTCTTGTACGACAGCCACAAGCTTTTCTTCGACCACATTCGATTTTTGTTGTTTCTTCCGAAGACGACAGTCTTGGGCATAGTGGCCGGGTTTGTGACAATAGAAACAATCACCCTTCTTCTTGTTCTTGGAATTATTACCTTTCTTTTTAAATTGTGTCTCATTCTTAGGCTTCAACTTATCGTTAATTTCAACATTATTAGCCTTAGATTGAGACCCAGTTTGCGGATTATCATCTAATTCGCATTTACGAGAATCCTCTTCAATACGAAGATGACGCTGTAAACCGTCTAAATCATAATACGTTTCCGCATGTTTTAATTTTTTCTTATAATCATTCCAATAATTTGGGAGCCTTGAAATAATAACTCCAACAACAAAAGATTCAGGGAGATCAATACCGGCATCCTTAAGTTGATTTACAAACAGTAGGATTTCACTTACTTGTCCAATTATGGACTTGTTGGTGGCCATTTTGAAATCCATAAAATTGCATATAAGAAATTTTTTATTACTTGCCTCAGAGATGCGATATTTGCTTTCTAGTGCAGTCCAGAGTGCCTTCGCGGTGTCCAAGGTCCTGTGAGCATTGTATATTGGAGTAGACAGTTCATTCAGAATGTGGCGTCTGCATAGAAAATCTTCCTCTATGCGCTTTGCCCTTTTAGATTTTAGTTCCGCACTATCCTTATCGGTTTCCTCCGGTATTTTCTCCAATTCATCTTCGAGAATATGAAATAATTTGACGGTGATCAGAAAGAATTTCATAGTCTCTTGCCAACGAGTGAAATTCTCTCCATCAAATCGCTCTAACTTTGTCAAATGCTGATTCATCACTTGTAATGCGCTCAAACCTTCCATGGTTGGAATTATTGTCTGAAAATTTGTTGGTGATTTTGTGGTTTGAGACGCTAATGGAGGAGAATGATTGTTGTACTTCCGACTTCAAGGATTTTCGGAGCAAATTCTTTCAGACAATAGTTCAACCCACCAGGTACAAAATTGGGTTATCGAATTATTGACTTCAGGATTCAATGAAGCCTTGAAACAGCGTTATCGGATTCAAAGTTTGTACGACTTTGATCCGACCAAGAACACTCTAGATTTAGTTTTCTGATGATGCAAAGATAGTAGAGAACAAAGAGAAGAAGAATAAGATGAATCTGCAACGTACTTGTAGTATTTGTAACGCCTCAGAAGCGTTACAGATTTAAACAGCGTTTGAAATGCTTTATTGGTGTTTCAGATTAAGGAAGAGAAGAAGATTATTTTCGAGATATACGAAACAGTTTTCTGGCGTTGTATTTATAGCCAGCGAATGGAAGTGTCCATCTGTGAATAACTGCGACCATTTGCAATGGTCGTTTCTGTTTCTATTCGATTCGAGACCATTGTATTCTTTCAGTTTTGCAACACTTCTGAAGCGTTGCATCCGTTCGGAATGAAACCGGTCGGCTGCCCAAAAGTCACCGGTCGACCGTTTTCAACCAGAGAACAAAACGGTCGACTGGTTGAGTTTTGGCTTGTCGTCTGATTTGTTTCCGCGGCCTAATGGATCACAACACCCCCAAGGCCCAAGGCCCATCTTTTGACATTTTAAATGTTATTATCTATGCCAAGTTCATGCTCAAGGCCCATTGCCTTATCTCTCCTTCTCTTCTTTCTTTTGTTATTATACATCATATCTTTACATATATAGAGGAAACCCTTTGTATTTTCCATGATGTGGGACAAAACATATTTTCCCATTCCTTCTTCCTTTTATATTTCATTCTCTTCAAATAATACCCAAACCCAAATCATTTGTTTTGAAAATTTTACAACATAAGTCATAAAATTTACTTTTCCCATTTTTAATTTGAGACAGTTACTTGATCATCCTCTACTCTACCAAAGTCCTATCTAATCATCTGCCCTTCCCCTCCACAATTATCACTTTTGATTCAATTAATAGCTGCTTATTCACTCTTGAACGACTTCTACAATTTACTGAATATTTGTTCATAGAATCTCCACTTTATCTCCATTATTTCTTCACCTTCTATTCAACTGATAGTCATCGTTCACATAATGTTGTTTTCCAAGAAGATATGTTATTTCTATGAACAAATGCTTTTACAGAATGATGTTTGATCAATGACAATATTCAGTTTTTGGTGCATTGGTTCAACTTTAATTGAAATGATAATTTAATCTTGAATTGCATAGAGCAAATTAAGTTACAGATAATTGTAGATTAAAACTAGCAACAGTATTTTTTTAATCTATTTTAGCTTTTAAGAATATTAGTTGTAGATAATATTTTATTTTACAAGCATAAACACCTTACTGCCCCCAATATTCAACTTCCTATCATTGTTGCATTAAGAAAACATAACAGATGAGTATGATATAAATTACATTTTCTGAAATTAGAATGGATCTTTTATGTTTCAGATTCTGCCGATGGACAGCGTCGCTTGAATCAGGAAAGAGCAGAAAAGGTTGAAGAGTAGAACCATGAACAATAACTAGAGAAAGAGAGCCATGATTTGAAAGCTGAAATATGTTCATATAAGAAAAATGGCCGTGTGGAAGATGAGAATGAAACCCAGCCCCGTAAAGACCGCTTAGTAGAGGTTGAGGATGGATAAGAGGACTTAAAAATTTCATTCAGTGAAGAAAATAAGACTGAAATGGTTATCTATGACAATATGACACTATGAAAATGAAACTTCATTTGGTAGGGTGTTTAGCGAATAGAAGGAACAGATGAAATGCATAACACTAGAATCAAATCTACTAAGTTGGTCCTAACCTTTTCATTAGGTTATTTATTTATTTATATGTTTTTTTCCAGTAAATATGAGATATTCACACGCACATGGTTTTGAAGAGGTTTATAGAATTTATGTTCGTTGATTTTTGAACTTCACATGTATACATGTTTGGACTTCTGTTTGTAGGTAATTTACATTGTCAAAGGTGATGGTAGTCATGTTGGCCTGCAATTTTTTTGTATATATCTTAGAGTTAGCATTTTTATCTCTTACAAAATAGTAATATGTGATTTTTGGTTAAATTGCCATAAATAATAATTATTCATGTTGCTCATATGATTCAATATCACCATTTTATTATGTTAGATTGAAGTTAATTGATACTTTCCAATAGCTATTTTTTTGTCTTTAATTAATTAATTTTACTAGCATATTAGAAGTTATGAAAAAATTAACATTAAACATGAAATAAGTATCTATTCCAAAATTATTAAAAAGGAGATGCATAAATTCTTCAGTCTGATATGTTCTTGATGGCATTTTTTAGCTGTTGTCGATGTACTGTTCATAGAGGCTTCCATATATAGAGAGAGAAAAGAAGTTGCATTCATGCTAAGAGGTCTGCCAACGGAGTATTTGCCAGAATTTGTTATTGTCGCATGAAAACAGGTTGAGATATATTGAGCAAAGAATTGCAAAAAATTGATGGAAAGCACAAAATTTTAGCTACTACGCAAGAGATGCATTCATAAGAGGTACACCCTCTTTTTTAAGGGAAATTTAAGCTCAGTAAAGGCGTAATCCTCCTTTGTCTATTTTAACAGTCACATTTATATGCTACCTAACCATAATTATAGTATATTTTTGTGTTTAATGAGGCTTTGTACTATTATATTGAATAGTGAAAATTATTCAAGATCACTTAAAGTCTTAAATGAGGAGAAAAACAGGCAACGATCCTCTATGTGTACATAACAAAGTAGGTTTTTCGATGTGCTTTCATTGATATTTTCAATTTAACGTCCTACTATTTAACTTATTTTTTGTTGAACTAAAGTAATACATGATGTCATAAATTTGTTTCCAATATAATTTTCTCTTAGGTATCATTTATAAATTGGGGTGTGTGTGTTCTTTTCTATAATATTATTGTTGTTTTCATCAAGGATATGTCTATATTTTCGTAATATTTGCCTAAAAAAATATCACAAAAGGAATTAACAAATATAATTAGAAAATTAATTTAAGCTTGAGAATGATTTGATCTTTACAATCAATTATGAAAATCAAAGTTAAATTTTAATCTTAAAATAGTCCAATGTGATTATATCAGCAAACATAAATTCTGTAATAGTTTTCACTGATTTTGCAAATTAAATTTATATATTTTTTTAGAAAAATCAAATGAAATATGCATCCAAATTAGTGTCAAAATGATAAACCAACAAGAAAACAAACAAAGACGTGCTGATATTCTCCAAAAATTTATCATAAATTGATGAATTTTTTTTCCACTTTAAGTACCTACGTTTTAACATGTCTACAATTATTTGTTGAACCTACTCAATTCTTTCGTGATATTTTATATTTCAATCCATATGTTTAAAGTACTCATGAAATCTTAAATTCTATTTATTTAAATAATCTTATACAATTTTTAATTCTTTTTTTATATCCCTTAAAAATATGTGCTAATTTTATTATGTATATTCATATTAAAAAATGTAGTTTTCCATGTAACTATAAAGATGTATAAATCACATAATATGAACTATGTATATCAAAAATAACGACAACGTTAATTTGTAAATTAGTTATGATTCATTTATATTAAGAATTACCGTACATTATATCATAAAATTCTCTTTTGAACATCAATAACTTCAAAACAAATTAGTACTTTTTTTTGGCAAATTTCTTTTCAATTCTTCCTGCTATGCTATAAAGTTAAACTATCTTTATAATTTTAAATTTAAATTATCTATTCTATTAAATAATATTTGCTAATTCATCGAATAAATTACCAATATACATCAATTTCAACATCTACATTTATATTGACACACATATACATACATATTGTTTTTATAGGCTACGAACTTAAATTACACACAAATAATAATAATTTAATTAATAGTTTATGTATTTCACATCAAAATTTATTATATATAGCATAACAAATTTCTCTTTTTATGTTAAAATAATAAATACTATTTTTGATAACATTATCGTGTGCAATGCACGAGTTACACACTAGTATTAGATTAAAATTATATTCAACCTTGTTTTTGTAATTTACACAATAAACATTGTGTCACGCATGCAGGTCTACTACAGAATGGAAACTTCGAACAAGCCCCAAAGCAGTCCGATCGAAAGGGCACAAGAGTAATATCAAAGCATGCAAACCCAAATTGGGAAACCTCCGGCTACGTCGAGTACATCCCTTCGGGCCACAAACAAGGCAACATGCTCCTGGTAGTTCTAGAAGGTTCCTATGAAGTCCATCTAGGAACTGGTGCATACATAAAGCAAAAGGCTTCTGTTACAAGGGGGATGCGCTACTCGCTTTCATTCAGTGCCATACGTACTTGTGCACAGAATGAGTAGCTGAATGTATCTGCTACTCCCAAGTCAGGGGCACTACCAATTCAGACGACGTATAGTAGCAGCAGATGGGACTCGTATGCTTGGGCGTTTAAGGCGTCAGTCGAGGAGGTCAATATTATGATTCATAACATGGAGGATGAGGACGATCCGACCTGTTATTGATTCGGTCGCAATGAAGGCTTGCATACTCTGAAAAGGACCAATAGTAAGATCTTTTTCTTTGAAATTTAAAAATGCTACTATCGATTTTTTTTATCAAATTGTACGTCACAAGCAAAAATTCAAAAGATAACACTGTAACATACATCCAGTTATTTATTTAGATATTTTGACAGAATTTAAGATTGTCATAGTAAAAAATCCACTGTAATTAGAGTTGAAAATTTAAACCGCTAGATTTAGCATTTATGGACATCAACCCATGTCCTATTTGATAGAGTGGATTTTCCAAAACCTCGCATTAGATTAAATATTTGTGGATCATAATCCATGGTGCATTTTAGTGTTGAAACCATTGTGATTAATTCGATTCAAGACCACTTGAATCCGATATCTAAACCACAATGCGCTAGCGGAAGACTAGACCGTTGTTAGACTTGTAAAAACAACCAAAGCAATAACTCTAGCCACAAACAAAGATCAACCAATCACGAACAATCCAAATCTCAATCTCAAGCAAGAAACTAATGACAAAGTAGAAAAAATAAATCACACAAGGATTTATAGTGGTTCCACTAACATCTTGTTAGTGTACATCTACTTTGAAGAGAGTAATTTATTACCACGATGAAAGGAATACAAGAGATTGATCCATTGATCACTATATTTCAATATAGAAAAGAGTTTGAGGAGAATAGAGTTGAAGAATTAGAATTAGGTTATAAAATTCACCCTTGAGAATAAACCCTTGATCCCAAATCAAGTTTTCAAGCTCTACCTAATTCACATCAGAAAATAGCTTATATTGAGGTTTGGCCAATTACCCAAATTGCCCCCAAATTAGTCACAAATATGCTTACTAATTTCCAGCCTGAAATAGCCCAATACCCGATCAGACGTCTGTCGAAACCCCTGACAGACGTCTGTCCACTTTAGAGAGTTGATTGGGCACATCCACTCAGCACAGACATCTGCCAGGGATATGAAAGACGTATGTCTGAACTCTCGGGAAACCAATTTCTGTAATCAGACATCTGTCATCCCCTATGACAGACGTCTGTTCCCGTTACTAACTGATAGCAAACACCTTCCAGCTAATAACTCCTACATACGAGCTACGTTTTGCGAACGGCCACCTCTATATGAAGCTATCTTCATCCATTTCAATCTACCATATAGTATTGCATACTTCAACACTCCACCTCGATACTATAACCATCTCAACTCCAAACTCCAATGCCCCAAGCATTTCCTTCTACCTTCGACCAATCAAACTTGAATGTTTTCCCAATGAGCTCCGGCATGCCACCGCCATTGTACTACACCAACAAGTTCAGGCAATGCCCATACCCGCCAATGTAGTGTTGAAAACATTCAAACCAAAACCGTCTCACCAAAAGACAATGCACTCGGGAGTGTAACGAGTACTTACCATGAACATAGATTTCCAATCTCTCACCGCTATTCCTTTCCATCAAACACAAAATCACTCTCTCCACCTCGTGCCACCCCGTGGCACCTAGCAATTCAACAAGCAAATTAAGTTCGAGCAATGCTTGAACTTCCCAGCCTTCGTAAACATATCCGTCGCATTATCCTTTGTATGCACTTTCCGAAGGTACACTAGCTTACCCTCATCCATGGCTACAAGAAACGACTCCCTCACCACAATATGTTTGGTCCGTGAGCTAAACGCCAAATTCTCCGCCAAATGGATAGCACTTTGGCTATCTCATCGAACATCAACACTCTCATGTTCGAAACCTAAGTAACACAACAATCTCTTCAAGTAGAGTGCCTCCTTGGTCGCTTCTACAGCGGCAATCAACTCTGCCTCCATAGTGGATAAAGCAACTACGGTTTACAATGGCGATCTCCAACTAATGGCTATCCCGCCAAGTGTGAAGACATACCCGGAAGTTGATTTCCTCCGATCCCTATCACCGGCGTAGTCCGAGTCACAACAACCAACCAACTTTCAACTCCTATCATCACTACCGCCAAAGACAAGTCCATGAGATGTTGTGCCTTTCAGGTATCTCATAATAGCATTCACGACTTTCCAATGCGATTTCCCCGGATTAGCCATATACTGACTAACCACCCCGATGGCATTTGCAATATCGGGCCTTGTACACACCATTGCATACATCAAACTACCAACCGCACTTGCATATGGCACCTTTGCCATATAAGCCTTGTCTTTATCACCGATAGGTGACCCCTTTTCCGAAAGCTTCATATGCAAAGGTAAAAGTGTATTTAACTCCTTTGCATCCTCCATGCTAAACCGGCAAAGCACTTTCTTAATGTATTCCTTTTGAGTCAATCTTAACTCAAAATTCTTTCGGTCCCTTTCAATTTCCATGCCCAAGATTTTTCTTGCTTCTCCAAGATCTTTCATTTCGATTTTCGATTTCAAAAGCATCTTCAACTTGTTGATTTCATTTTGATCCTTTGAAGCAATGAGCATATCATCCACATACAAGAGTAAACACACCCAACAATCATTTCCCAACCTCTTGAAATATACGCAAGCATCCTTGATGCTTCGATGGAAGCCACTTTCAAGCATGAAATGATCGAATCTCTTGTACCATTGTCTAGGTGATTGTTGCAACCCATATAGTGATTTCTTCAACTTGTAACCATTTTAGACTTACCATCTACAAATATCCCTTGTGGTTGCTCCATGTAGATGTCTTCATCCAAGTCTCCATGCAAGAAGGTGGTTTTCACATCAAGTTGCTCCAACTCCAAGTCACGGATAGCAACTATGGCTAGTAAAACCCAGATAGAAGTATGGTGAACCACCAGTGCAAAATTTCATCATACTCCTTTCCTTTTCTTTGTGAATACCCCTTCGCCACTAACCTTGCTTTGTACCTTCCATCATCCTTCACCTTGTAAATCCATTTGCACCCTATAGCACGGTTTCCTTGAGGAAGTGGAACCAACTCCCAAGTTCGGTTCTTTATAAGCGATTGCATCTCTTCCTCCATTGCGCAAATCCACTTCGAGCTCTCTCTCGACTCCATGACGTCATCAAGGTCTATCGGCTCATCTTGGACAACATTGAGAGCATAGTCCAAATGATTACAAAAGCTAAGGTAGTTCCGATCACCATGTCTTTCGGGAGGCCTTATTGCACGTCGACCAACCCGAGTAGCAATACTATCACCCAAACCCCTTTCGGCTCTACATTGAGTCGAAACTTCTCTAGTATCATGTACATCACCAAAATCACTAGAGGAACCATGTGGACTATGTGATGTTTCATCAACCGCTTCAACCCCACGAGCTTCTTCAACTCTACTACCACTTGGACGGAATGTGGGAATGACTTCCTTCTCCTTTGATTCACCATGAACCAAATCCGGAACGTACGATGAGCTCTCATTCACCTTGAATAAAGCCGACTCATCAAAAGTGACATGACGATAATTAACAACCTTCTTCGTTTCCGGATTCCAAATCTGATAGCCTTTCACGCCATCCGTGAAACCAAGCAAGACACCTTTGAATGCTCTAGCTCCAAGCTTATCATTCCGTGGATCATGCACATAAACCGGGCTACCAAACACATGAAGATATCTCAAGTCAACACTCTTCCCTTTCCACACTTCCTCCAGAATTTTGTTACCAATGGCCGAGCATGGAATTTGATTCACAATATGCACCGCGGTTGACAAAGCTTCGGCCCAAAATCCCTTAGACAAACCCGATGTCAATCTCAAGCATCGAGCTTTCTCAAGTAGAGTTCGGTTCATTCTCTCCGCTACTCCATTAGATTACGGATCTCCCGGTGTAGTAAAATGTCTCTGGATTCCGTGATACTTACAGTACTCCAAGAATTCCTAGGAAACATATTCGCCGCCATTATCGGTCCTTAACACCTTCAAAGTCTTACTACTCTCATTCTCAACAAGAGCCTTCCACACTTTGAACTTAACAAACGCCTCCGACTTGGCCTTTATTACATACACCCATACCTTTCGAGACAAATAATCAATGAAAGAAATATAATACCTTGCTCCTCCCAAAGAAGCAACCGGTGCCGGTCCCCAAACATCCAAATGAACATACTCAAGAACCTCCTTTGAGTCATTCTTGCCTTCATCGAATGATACGCTTGTTTGCTTCCCCATGACACATTCCTCGCAAAACTCTAGTTTGTTGAAACTCTCACCCTCGATCATCTCCCGCTTCCAAAGAATATCCAAACTCCTCTCCGAGACATGACCCAATCTCAAATGCCACAACCGTGTTGCATCCAAGTCACGAGAACTATCAACACCCACACAAGTCTCACCTCCTACGGTCGCACCTTGAAGCAAATATATACCATGAGTCCTAGCAGCCTTCATAACCACAAGTGCCCCTTTCGAAACCCTCAAGCAATCCTTCTCAATAGTGAACTTGCATCCTAGAGAATCCAATTGCCTTAAAGATATAAGCGACTTTCTAAGTCCTGGAACATAGCTTACATTGGTGAGCGTGCGAACAATTCCATCAAACAACCTTATTTGCATGGAGCCACTACCCATCAATTTGCAAATAGCACCATTTCCCATAGTAATTGCAATTTTCTCTTTGACCTCAAAGGATGAAAAAACAATTTCTATTTGGCGTCATATGATACGATGCACCCGAATCGAGTACCCATTCGTTACCCAAAAACCCATTGCTACCGCCGTCAACACATTCTTATCTATCTCACCATCCCCGCTCTCCACCACCACGGATGAAGACGCTACTTCCTTGTTATCTTTGTCCGGACATTCATTCTTCCAATGTCCGGTTTCTTACAAATAAAGCACTTTCCATTTCTCTCTTTCGATTTACCTCTTCCACCAGGTTTTCTTGATTTAGAACACCCCCGGTTTCCTTTCTTCACATTCTTTTCTTTCTCCACAAACAACCCATGACCACTACTAGCTCCACTACTACCCTTACTCATCTCCTTCATTTGATCTCTCAACTCCTCACTAAGAAGACCCGTCTTGACATCATCTAGAGTCAAGGTATCCCAGCCATAGATCAAACTATTTGAGAAACCCGTATAACTGTCCGGCAACGAACACAATAATATCATCGCCTTTAGCTCTTCCTCAATCTTCACATCAACGGCCTTCATCTACATGAGCAAGTCATCAAAGGAGTGCAAATGTGCCTTAAACGAATTACCCTCCTTCATCTTGAAGGTGGAAAACGTTCGCAACAAGATCAAACGGTTAGTGAGCGACTTCTTGATATAAAGTTCTTCCAACTTGTCCCAAATACCTTTAGCGGTAGTCTCGCCACTAATTTCGGAGATCACATTCTCCCCCATAGCAAGTTGAAGAGTAGTTTAAGCCCATTCCTCCATCTCCTCTCTCTCAACATCCGAGATATCACTTGTCAAAATGAGTATCAAATACTGCTCGGTGCACCCGAGTCCGCCTAAGAAGCGCTTTCATTTTCCATTGCAACTTCTCAAAGTCATTATCACCATTCCACTTGTCAATAACCAATTGAGAACCCGACGCCGCATACAAACCCTGTACAAAAGGCGCCACACTATTCGGACTTCCGGTTGAAGGACTTATTGAGATACTACCCATCTCCGGCATTTTCACAAACACCTAACAAGCACCAAACAGCTCTGATACCAACTGCTGAAACCATTGTGATTAATCCGATTCAAGCCCACTCAAATCCGATATCTAAACCATAATGCACTAGCGGAAGACTAGACCATTGTTAGACTTGTAAAAACAACCAAAGCAATAACTCTAGCCATGAACAAAGATCAACCAATCACGAATAATCCAAATCTCAATCTCAAGCAAGAAACTAATGACAAAGTAGAAAAAATAAATCATACAAGGATTTATAGTGGTTCCACTAACATCTTGTTAGTGTACATCCATTTTGGAGAGAGTATTTTATTACCACGATGAAAGGAATACAAGAGATTGATCCAATGATCACTATATTTCAATATAGAAAAGAGTTTGAGGAGAACAGAATTGAAGAATTGGAATTAGTTATAAACCCTAATTCACCCTTGAGAATAAACCCTTGATCCAGATCAAGTTTTCAAGCTCTACCTAATTCATATCAGAAAATAGCTTATATAGATGTTTGTCCAATTACCCAAAATGCCCCCAAATTAGTCATAAATCTGCTTGCTAGTTTCCAGCCCGAAATAGCCTAATACCCGATCAGACATCTGTTGAAACCCCTGACAGACGTCTGTCCACTTTAGAGAGTTAATTGGGCACATGTACTCAGCACAGACGTCTGCCAGGGATATGACAGACGTCTGTCTGAACTCTCGGGAAACAAATTCCCTGCAATCAGACGTCTGTTATCCCCTATGACAGACGTCTGTTCCCATTTCTAGCTGACAGCAAACACCTTCCAGCTCATAACTCCTACATACGAGCTCCAATTTGCGAACGGTCACCTCTTATCCGAAGCTATCTTCATCCACTTCAATCTACCATATAGTATCGCATACTTCAACATTTAGCAGATTCAATTATGCTAAAATTTAAAAGTTTATGCCACATCAAGTTTGAATGATAGCACCAACGATAATATTAACGATCTGAAGAATTTTCTATCAAACTGTGCAAAAGAGACAGAATAATACTAGAGAACCAATGAGTTTAATATCATTTCTCCTTAATTTTTGTTTTAAACCTAACTTTCATGAGACACTACTTTCAAATCTTTTAGCATTATTTATGATCATAACTAAATGGTACATTTAAGAAAATTCAATTATGCTAAAATGCGTGGTTTGTGTTACATCAACAGTAAAAAAAACACCATGGTTGGATCAATGATCTAATGACCATAACTAACAATTTATTTCAGCTCACGTAGTTATGCTAAAATGCACAGTTATAACGAGTAAACTCATAATTCATGTTGTGTTATTGTTCGTGTACATGGTTTTACATGTCCATCCTTCCTTTTTAAACATCTATATTCCTGTAAACATTGGGCACTATTAGACAAATCTGATCCATGTGCACTTGTAGTTACATCTAGAAAATTAACGACATATTTCCATTCTTTAAGCAATCCAAATTATGTCATAAATTCAACAAGGTAATGATAGTTTGCATATCTTATCTATATACACGATAGATATTCAAACTTGAAGTTAGATATAGGTGCATTTCTTTATCATTATGCAACTAATGATAAAGAACGAAACCACATTAATATGAATTAAGTGTGCTTGACATATAATTCACATAGACTGTGTGCCAATATTCATACAAGTAATTGTAACAGTGTAGTTGTGCAGGAAAAGCCAAAACTATTAACAAAAAAATTTAAAAATATCAAAAAATCTGAAATAATACGCCCAATATTTATAAACTGAAGAGAACAACAAAAAAGAAAAAGGCAATACCTTACTATGTCAGCCTAGCTACTGTTGGATCTAGATTAACCATAGAGGGGAGGTGAATAGGGTTTATCATAGTTTTTCGCTGAGTTAAAAATCTGACAGGATATTAAATAACAAACAGATCACAGAATGTAGCAGAAATAAAAAGCAGAAAGGAAATAACACACAGAGATACCCAGCTTCGGCAAAACCCTGCCTACTGCTGCATTCCTAAGGTTTCTAATAGTTGATAGAACAGATCCCTCTTACAAGACCATGTAAACTCGCACTCCCTACTCCTTTGCTAACCCTACGCTCAAAACCCTAGACTGATCTAAACCCTAGATCAGATTTTCCCTGATTACAACCCCGTAACCAGAAACCCTAGTTTTTACAGACTCTAGTAAACTTCCTGTTAACACCCTAACTGAATTCCCTAGTATTTTACAGATACTAGAAACTGTTTTGTCAATGAATTAAAAAAGAAATTGAAAATACAATAAAAACAAAGTCAAAACCCTAGTTTAAAAATAGAAATATAAATCTCCCTTTAAACACTTGAACTAGGTTGGTCGGCCATTCATTTATGTGTTGCACCCTTTATCCCGTTCACTTTGCTCACTCTCTCGTGAAAATCAGAAATGGCGGCTGTAGAAATTTGGGGCTAAGGTTTTCTTCTGATATCCCAAATCGAATCACGATGCTGGATAAATCAAAAATGAATTCTCTGATGCTCAAATTATTTGGATGGCTTGGTGATGCTTCGATTTGGATTTTCCCTCTCTGGCTCTCGATCGAAAAATCTATGAGTAAA
This sequence comes from Allium sativum, assembly GCA_030737875.1. Classification (NCBI taxonomy): domain Eukaryota; kingdom Viridiplantae; phylum Streptophyta; class Magnoliopsida; order Asparagales; family Amaryllidaceae; genus Allium; species Allium sativum. The sequence continues at coordinate 881,017,631 of CM060924.1, forward strand.
AATGGATTTGATTTCTCTGTTTTTCTTTGAGGTGATTGTGTTGGATTTTCGATGCTCTCTGCCAATGATGAAATGGTGATATAAATAGGGTTTTGAAAACCTTCGATTAAGCTCTGATTTCTATTAGATGAATAGATCTTATTTGAATGGATTCCTCTTTTAGCTGCCCTCGATTAAATTTTGATTTTGTTCCCTTGATTGTCTCGATATATTTAGACTCAATTGTGGTCTTAATTCTTCCTTTTGAAAATAAAATATCTCAGCTTTGATTAAGAAAGGTAAAACTGGAAAGTGATTTTCAATTTGTTGCGGAGTTTGATTTTGCCTTGTCACCATGCCATATATGAATTTCCAAAAAAATGCCTTTGATTTTACAATAGTTTCTCGGCATTTAACGGCATGTTCAATTCAAGAAATATTTTAAAAACCTTGCCAAAAAATGTTTGCATATTTGTTTCTTTGGTCCACATGTGTGATTACATATCTTAATTTTCTCCCACTGTAAAAACAGATTTGTCTTGGCATAGCTAAAAATATTCCTACCATCTTTTTAACCTGTTTCCAAACACTGATTTCATCATGTAATTTTGGAACTGTTTTCTTGAATTTGAAATTCCACATTTAACACATTTGGGCTTGACCATTGGCAACATGTTTCTGAACCGTTGTTTCTGAACCGTTTGCTTTGCATAGTATTTAAGCGACTGGCTTGAACTCTTGTGTTGTATTTGCATTAAGTTGCACCTTTCACCCTTGCCATACTATGCACCATGTATTACTGACTTGCACCATATATATGCTGGTTAAACATTTGACATATTTCACTCATGTAGTCTTCCTGAGTTGATTTGTTTCCATGTTGAATCCGGTGCACCTTGCTCCATTGAGTACTACTGCATATATGATCTGCTATAATCTGACCATTTAGCTATGTGTGAACATCATTAAACTTGTCCCTTATCACATGCCATGCATGTTCATGCAGATTTCTGAAAACTGAAATGTTTTGATTTATTGTTATATCATGTGTTCCCGTTGCTCGTCCATGCTGCATGTATATACTGAATAACTTCGATTGATGTTAGCTTGTGACTCTGCTTGTTTGACCAATATAAGATGCACTTGTCATCTCTGTAGTTGAAACTTGAACCAGTTAGCTTGTTTGCATATATGGCATTATATATCTTGCTTCGACCATTGTGATCTGCTTCATTTTGCATGTATATGCTGCTTAACTTGCCCACTATTGAATGCTTCCTGGAATTCAATCTTAAAGCTTATCACCATTATTTGTTAGTGAACCATAACTTGTTTGACCATTTGAACTTTGTCTTGAGTAGTCTTGTAACCTGTGTTTTCTCTGAATTTCCGAGACATGCTGACTTGTGCTGAGCTTGTGACATGTTGAGTTGCACATGAATGACATTTTGCTTGAACTCATACATACATACATACATATATACATACATACATATATGTATATATATACACCACTGGCATGCACTTGAAAATGTTGTTGTCTTCTTGAACATGAACAAATGCTTGTTGTGTTGACTTTTTGGCTTGCCTCGAAATGGCTTCACTTGTATTTGATGCATACATGTTAGATGTCATACTCGACCACTTTTCATTGTTTTCATATGCACTGAGTCGAGTTAGTCCACGTGGCTGCTCCTCAATTGCTCACTGATTGGCGAGGCAGTGCATACGTGTATATTTATACATGTGTGTATATGCAGCCATTTAGTATAGATTTTCCTGTCTCTGCACTATAATATGTGTATATAAGTACACATGTGTGTATACATATATCGTGCACGTGCTACATTCACATATCAGATCAAGTCATGAAAGATGATGAGAAACACACCGAAATTCTGAGGCAAATAAAATTTTAAAAATAAAAATTATATTTACTAGAAATTTGAATGTTATTTCTGTTCTAGATATTGTATGTGTTTCTATTGTGACAGGTAAGCATGACTGGACTGATGGACAGCTGCGAAGATAGAAGATGAAGTGTCAGTGTAACTGTATATGTGTCTGTATAAAAGAATGTATGAGTCATTTAGAGTTGTAGTGAGGAACTGTCTATTGAAAAAAAAATGTGAAATGTATTGTAATAATGTGTGTTGTACGAATAGTGGAGTTGAATGATTGTACTGTTGAAATGTAGAAATAAAATATTATATTTAATAAAATAATGCTTGAATATTTAAATTCTTGTCCAGTAGTATTTTATTTAAATATAAAATTATATTTCTGTCTGTGATGTATATATGTAACCGTATAATAACAAACACATTTATAATAATATATATATTTAGTTGTTATCATCAAACAAAAATCATATAATTGTGTATACAACAACGTCATATACAACAATCTCCCCCTTTGGATGATGACAAACAAATATTAAGATTTTGAATATAATAAATGTGTTTGACAGTGAATATTGAAACTCCCCCTATTTTAATGCTCCCCCTACAAAGAAACCGCCTCTATAACTGTGCATGAGTGGAAAAAAAATGAAAATTGAATGAATTTTCAAATTTAAAAATATTTAAGAAATATTCACTCATAAATCAAAATTTCAACTCATTCTTCCCCTTTTTTTATCATCAAAAGGATATAGAAGTTAAAATATAGATGAAAAATGACTAGAAAAAATAATTTCAGCTTAAGAGGAAGAATGGTCATTATAAATCTCAATCAATCAAATAAAAATCATAATATTCTGAGAACTAGTGGCATATTTCACATTGTAGAGAATGACGGATTTATGATGAAATTTACAAAAAAATTAAGGAGAGTTAAAAAATGATTTCCAATTATTTTCAAAAGAGTTTTTATGAAGCACAAAAACAATGATGGATTTGGACTATAATTAACAATTCAATTTAAGTGACAAAATCGTATAATCTCAAATCCCTACAGCTATCAATCAACAAATCATAATACTTCGTAAGATTTCAACACATTTCACAGATTAGAATATGGATTGATAGGCTGGTTTTTACACACCAAGGAGAATTTCAAATTAATTTCTATTTATAGCACATTTTTCCTTTTCTTTCATTTCTTATTTAAGATTACACTGACCACGCATAACCAAAACTTGGATTTTTAAATGAGGTCAGTCGCAGCTTAAATTATAAGTAATCGCTTAACCATGCATGACCAAAGCTTGGATTTTTAAATGAGGTTAAAGATATACTTATGTATTAATTATATTTATCATTTCAGCTTTAAAAGGAAAAACTCCTCGGTATATAAAACCAATATATGGATGATATAAAATAGGATAGGTACAGAAATGGACTGCGAAATAAATTTCTAAATTAATTATATTATGAAATATGCTCGATTGTACCGGGATCATTGAAAATTTTCAATTATCACTAATTATGAATAATAACATAGTCCAATTTCTATCACAAATATTTCCACTGTTTATTAAAAAAAATTAAAACATATTAACTCTCCACATTAATATAAAAAATTATCATGGATGGAAGAGTGATGATAGATAAAGGAGATGGTCGTGAAATAATTGTCAATTCAAAGATATTATAATAAATGTTCAACCATCATGAAAAATCTAAATAAAATCTCCTCTTGTTGTGAAATATACTGCAGTCACAATTCATCACAATTTCAAAATCTGTTAATAATTTTGATGAATTATAAGTACAATTCAATTTGGATATAGATTTCAATTTCTGAATGAATAATCAATAAATAATTTGAAAATTTAAAAATCGATTACAAGTGAGATTTAGAGAGATATATACAAGACAAAGATATACACACAAAAAAATTCAGCACGTCTGATACCAATTGGTGTCCTTTTTAACAAATTTTAATCATAAATCCCAACCAGACAAAATTAACAAATTTGGCACATTTATCAGAACTGTTGACAAGAACAAGCAGTTATTTGAAGAACAGTGTCAGAGCAGTAAAAAGATCATAAACAAGCAATTTCCCAAATATTTTCAAAACAATATTAGAGCAGCACAAGATATTAGTTCAAAGCAGAAAAGTCAAGATGATGGTCACAAAAGATATTCCGTGATCCAAGAATATAAAATATAGTTTTATTTTAAGTCATTTGACCGAATTGTGACATATCAGGATTCACTGAATCAATCACACGGTTTATAAATTTCAGATTTAGGATATGTGTGGGATTCAATAAATCAATAACTTCAAATGAATTTAAACAAACATATATTCAAAACAAATAATCATGAAATAACAGTGAGTTTTAAGACTAGATTTTCAAAGAATTTTTCATAAGTATCTCTGACAAGTACAAGGGTAATTTCAGATCATGTACATTAGGCTTGAGAGATATTCATGATCCAGAAAATTAAAAATAATTTATTTGAAATCACTTGAATCAATATCAAGTTTGAGATATAATGAATCATTCACACAAGATTGATAATTTCAGGATTAAGAGGTGTGTGGTATTCAAAATATCTAGAATTTCAGATGATTTCAAACAAACAAATTTCAACCATAATGATCATGAATAAAGATGAATTTCAAGATGTATCACTGATTCAGTACAATTCAAAATATCCAAGCCAATCTGAAAAATAATGAAATTATCACAACTGATAAATAGCATAGTGCTGTAATGAGTATAATATTTCAAGCTTTTCTGAAATGGATTAGAAGAAACTCAAAACAGCATAGGTGTGTGAAATTTCATTAAATATTCGGATCTTCAAAAAAAATTTAGAATCCAAATCAATAGTGTTCAAGATATGACAAGAGTACATCAACACTGTTATGAATTCAGAAAACAGAAAATAAACTTCAAAACACTTGCAGATATTTACAAATTTAAATTCAAGATCTGGAAGAGATTACAACATCAGAGTTCTGTTTAAATGAAGCGAATTTCCAGAAAAAATATGAATTCTGCAATTTGAAGTTAATGAAGCCCAAAAGAAGTTACAGTGATATGACAGTGCCAGATCAAATCAAAAAAAAAAAAAAGAAGGGGAATAAAAAATAGGTAAAATAAAAACAGAGAATATGCAAAAGAAATTGTGAGTTTAGAGATCATACCTGAAAATGATGTGAGCAAAAGAATCTCTAACTCAACGGACTTGACCAAGGAACTTTAAATGATTCAATGAAATGAGGCGGTTTGATTTTAGATTCTCTTTCGCAAAGCAGTTCCTCAGCCTCCTCCGGTACCTAGCAATTTAGGGGATCGAGTGGTATAACAAAAAAAAAATTAAAACCACTCACAGATTTATTTATGACTTTAGGTACCCATCCTTGTTTATATAAAAATCCATTAGAATTAACTTTTGTACCCTTAGGAACCGAAATCTGTTTGAATTTAACGAGGTCCGTTTTATTCCCCTTTGGGATCCATGATTGTTTAAATGGTTTGTTATAAACCAAATTATCATCTTGGTTGTGATTTAAATTTTCAGAATTTAAATTTCCAAGATGATCCTTTTTAGAATAATTTGAGGGATTTTTGAAAACACAAGAATTTAGATTTTCAAAAACATTTGTTTTCCCAAAACCAAGACCATTCTTATTTCCAAGAGAAAATTGGTTTTTCAGAAGCATATTCAAAGATTTTTCTTTGGATGAAAAACGTTTCAAACTCATCTCAAGATCAATTATTTTAGATTTCAAATAATCATTCTCGTTTAGAAGCTTCTCAGTTTTGGCATTAGACTCAGAAATCTCAGTATCGAATTGTTTTTGTTTTTCAATCTCACAAATCTTGAAATCCTCAATTTCTTTTTCAAGTTCAGTTAGAATTGCTTCTGTTTTCGGCAAATTCTCTTATTCAAAAAATTTATGTTTGGAATTAAACTTATCCAACTCTTCATGTAAAGCATAGTTCTTACAAATTAGCTAATCCTCGTTTTGTTTTAAAACCAAAATTTCTTTTTCAAGCTTTTGAAAGTTTTTATTTAAATGGCCTAAATCAATTTTTAAATCTTTACAATTTTTACAATTAGAGTTTTTAAGTTTTAGTTCCAACATATTATTTTTGCATCGTAACTCAGAATTTTCAGATTTTAGAAGTTTATTTTTCCTTTGGAGATGATCAACAGTTCTTGTTAAATCATTAAAACGAGAAATTAATTCTTCATATTAAAGATCTCCATCGTCTGAATCATCACCAATACCTCCAGTTAAGTACACATCTGAATTTGAGTTGGCAATTGAACGTTTTGAGCTGTTGTCATTTCCATATAGCATGTTGAGAGTTTTCCAGATATCCTGCGCAGTTAAACAATGAGAGATAAATTTTAATTGATCGTTGCCAAGATAGGAATAAATAACATGCATAGAATAAGCATTGAAAACCTTGTTCCTCTTATCTAACATGTCTCCCAAATTTTCAGTAATATTCCAATATTTTAAATTAACAGATTTTAAATAGGATTCCATTTATGATTTCCAAATTAAAAAATCTGTACCATTAAAAATAACTGGAATACGACTGGACTGACTCTTAGAAGGTTGACAACTAGGATGACCCATTACTCTAGAGTTAATGAAATAACCTGCTCTGATACCACTTGAAGATCTAGAATATAATTTATGGCTCTTAAGTGGATCTCAGATACTGATTTTACATCCGGCCTCTCGACATGGAGTAACCAGCAGAAGGACATGTGGGGGTAAGAGTCAATGCTTCGCCAACCATATCATAGATCACAAGGTGAGAACCCCCCATCATGCATTAACCAGATCTGATACCACTTATTGGATCCAAATTAATCCTAGAGGGGGATAAATAGGGTTTATCACAGTTTTTCATTGAGATAAAAATCTGACGGGATACTAAATAATAAACAGATCACGGAGTGTAGCAGAAATAAAAAGCAGAAAGGAAATAACACACAGAGATACACAGCTTCGGCAAACCCTGCCTACTGCTGCATTCCTAAGGTTTCTACTAGGTGATAGAACAGATCCCGCTTACAAGACCATGTAAACTCGCATTCCCTACTCCTGTACTAACCCTACGCTCAAAACCCTAGACTGATCTAAACCCCTAGATCAGATTTTCCCTGATTACAGCCCCGTAACTAGAAACCCTTGTTTTTACAGACTCTAGTAAACTGCTAGTTAACACCCTAACTGGATTCCCTAGTATTTTACAGACACTAGAAACTGTTTTGTCGATGAATTACAAAAGGAATTGAAAATACAATAAAAGCAAAGTCAAAACCCTAGTTTAAAAATAGAAATATAAATCTCCCTTTAAACACTTGAACAAGGTTGGCTGACCATTCATTTGTGTGTTGCACCCTTTATCCCGTTCACTTTGCTCAATCTCTCGTGAAAATAAAAAATGGCGGCTGTAGAAATTTAGGGCTACGGATTTCTTCTGATTTCCCAAATCAAATCACAATGCTAGATAAATTGAAATTGAATTCTCTTATGCTCGAATTATTTGGATGGCTTAGTGATGCTTCGATTTGGATTTTCCCTCTCTGGCTCTCGACCGAAAAATCTGTGAGTAAAAATGGATTTGATTTCTCTGTTTTTCTTTGAGGTAATTGTGTTGGATTTTTGATGCTCTCTGCTAGTGATGAAATGGTAATATAAATAGGGTTTTGAAACCCTTCGATTAAGCTCTGATTTCTCTTAGATGAATTGATCTGATTTGAATGGATTCCTCTTTTGGCTGCCCTAGATTAAATTTGGATTTTGTTCCCTTTATTGTCTCGATGTATTTAGACTCGATTGTGGTCTTAAACAAAAACAGATTCTTCCTTTTGAAAATAAAATATCTCGTCTTTGATTAAGAAAGGTAAAACTGGAAAGTGATTTTAAATTTATTGCCGAGTTTGATTTTGCCTTGTCACTATGCCATATATGAATTGATAACAAAATTTCCAAAAAATGCCGTTGATTTTACAATACTTTCTCGGCATTTAACTGCATGTTCAATTCAAGAAATATTTTAAAAACCTTTCCCAAAAATGTTTACAGATTTGTTTCTTTGGTCCACATATGTGATTACATATCTTATTTTTCTCCCATTGTAAAAACATATTTGTCTTGGCATAGCTAAAAATATTCTTGCCATCTTTTTAACCTGTTTCCAAACATTGATTTCATCATGTAATTCTGGAACTATTTTCTTGAATTTGAAATTCCACATTTAACACATTTGGGCTTGACCACTGGCAACATGTTTTTGAACCATTTGCTTTGCATAGTGTTTAAGCTACTGGCTTGACCTCTTGTGTTGTATTTGCATTAAGCTGCACCTTTCACTCTTGCCATACTATGCACCATGTACTACCGACTTGCACCATATATATGCTGCTTAAACATTTGACATATTTCACTCATGTAGTCTTCCTAAGTTGATTTGTTTCCATGTTGAATCTGGTGCACCTTGCTCCATTAAGTACTACTACATATATGATCTGCTATGATCTGACCATTTAGCTATGTGTGAACATCATTGAACTTGTCTCTTATCACATGCCATGCATGTTCATGCAGATTTCTGAAAACTGAAATGTTTTGGTTCATTGCTATATCATGTGTTCTCGTTGCTCGTCCATGCTGCATGTATATACTGAATAAATTGGTTTGATGTTAGCTTGTGACTCTGCTTATTTCGCCAATATAAGATGCACTTGTCATCTCTGTACTAGAAACTTGAACCAGTTAGCTTGTTTGCATGTATAGCATTACATATCCTTCTTCGACCATTGTGATCTACTTCATTTTGCATGTGTATTGCTTAACTTGGCCCACTGTTGAATGATTGCTGGAATTCAATCTGAAAGCTTATCAACATTATTTGTTAGTGAACCATAACTTGTTTCACCATTTGAACTTTGTTTGAGTAGTCTTGTAACCTGTGTTTTCTCTGAATTTCTAAGACATGCTGACTTTTGCTGAGCTTGTGACATGTTGAGTTGCATATGAACGACATTTTGCTTGAACTCATATATGTATGTATGTATGTATGTATGTATGTACGTATTTTTACACCACTGGCATGCACTTGAAAATGTTGTTGCCTTCTTGAACATAAACAAATGCTTGTTGTGTTGACTTTTTGGCTTGGCTTGTAATGTCTTCACTTGTATTTGTTGCATACATGTTAGATGTCATACTCGACCACTTTTCATTGTTTTCATATGCACTGAGTCGAGTTGGTCCACGTGGCTGCTCCTGAATTGCTCGTTGATTGGCGAGGCAGCGCACATGTGTATATTTATACACGTGTGTATATGCAGCCATTCAGTATAGATTTTCCTATCCCTGCACTATAATATGTGTATATACATACACATGTGTGTATACGTATATCGTGCGTGTGCTACATTCGCATATCAGATCAAGTCATGAAAGATAATGAGAAACACATCGAAATTCTGAGGCAAATAAATTTTTAAAAATAAAAATTATATTCACTAGAAATTAGAATATTATTTCTGTTCTAGGTACTTTGTGTGTGTGTTTCTATTGTGACACGTAAGCATGACTGGACTGATGGACAGCTGTGAGGACAGAAGATGAAGTGTCAGTGTAACTGTATATGTGTCTGTATATAAGAATGTATGAGTCACTCAGAGTTGTAGTGAGGAACTGTGTATTGGAAAAAAATGTGAAATGTATTGTAAAAGTGTGTGTTGTAGAAATAATGGAGTTGAATGATTGTACTGTTGAAATGTAGAAATAAAATATTATATTTAATAAAATACTGTTTGAATATTTAAATTCTTGTCCAGTAGTATTTTATTTAAATATAAAATTATATTTCTGTCTGTGGTGTACATATGTAACAATATAGTAACAAATACATTTGTAATAATATATATTTGGTTGTTATCATCAAACAAAAATCATATAATTGTGTATACAACAGCGTTATATACAACAGCAACAAATCTGCATATGCGGTTGTGGCCAGTTTTCATGACTAGTATACGTAACACCCCATAATTCTGTTAATATTAATATTCACAAATTAAAGAATAATTAATCTCAGACGTGAGAAATGTGGGAAACGGGTTGCGCCATTGTGTTCATCTCGTAATTCTGGTTGAAATAGAGTCCGAGTTTGCGTGATTTGGACTTCGTATGAAGGAGATATGACCATCGGAAGTTTTAGAAAATTCAAAATTCAAAATTCGAAGTCAAACAAGCCAGGCAGGAAATTTCCCGCCCAGCACCCAGGTCGACTGGGCAGTCGACACCCCCAAGACCAGGTCGACTGCGCAGTCGACTTGGGTGTCGACCTGGTCAAGTCGGCCAGGTTTTGGCTGAGCCCAATTTTGAGCTGCTGATGTGTCTTTAGGGGTGAGTTGGCTAATTTAACGGTTCAGGTTAGTTCTGAGTTGATCTAACGGTCTAAATAAATCCTAAACTCTATATATACCAAGGTAGTCTCTCACTCTAAATTCACATGAAAAATAGAATAGTCACCGTCATGCCATTGCCATGGAACTCAGTGTAGCCGCCGCCAACTAAGAAGGAAGAAAGCTAATCAAAACTCTAATTCTACTCAACTCTAAAGCAAATCAAGACTCTCTTTCTTTTCTAATGGTGAGTATGATGATTTTAATAAGATTATTAGCAAACTAATTAGAATAAGATGTGATATGGATCATAAGAAAATGATGTGAATTGTCATATATGTTGTTGTAAACCTTATGCTATCATGTATGTTGTAAATCCTATGTTATGTGATGATGATATCCTATATGTTGTAAATCATGCTATGATGATATTATATATGTTGTTGCAAGTTTCTATGCTAAGTTGCGATGTTACAAAGCCATGATGTTATTATGTTGTAGTTAGCTTATGAATCATGATGTTGATTATATATATTTGGGCTATGATGATTCACATGATAAATCACATGTACCTATGCAAGTTTAGATTTATTAGTATGTATAATCTCACATATCGTATGACATCTATTTAGATCTAGAATTATGACATCTATTTAGATCTAGAATTGTGCTATGACATGTGTGAGTTCTATGTGTTAGATGCTAGTTCACACCATCATTATGTTACATAAACCACACATGCAAGTTTATACATGAATTTGGGTTATGATCATATTATGTAAGTTGTGACATTTAACCAAACAAGTTGACACCTTTAGATCCATGACATGTGTAGTTTTATGCAAGTTTCACCCCTATTATGATTAGATCTATTTTATTTGTCTATATGTTGTGATAATTTATCTTTGTGCTATGAGTTAGACTATTCGAGTCTAACTTATATTTTGCGTTGAATAAGCGAACGTATAACGTGGGGTGTTACACGTGGTATCAGAGCTTAAGGTTACCAGAACAGATAATTTTTTTAGAAAAACTATTTTTCTAAAGTATTTTTGGAAGAAGTATTTTCAAAAACATGTCTTAATGTGTGATTTTAAGAGGAAAGTTTTTATGAAAAACATAATTCCCAATGGCCATATCCTTATCTTTCGAATTCTCCTTGTTGAATCTTTCCTTTTTCGTTTCAGCATGGCTGAAGATTTGAATCTTCCAAAGGGTGTAACAATACCAGGATGGTTTAGGAGATACTTGGAGTTTAGGGCCACCGTGCCAGGTCCAGCAAATGTTCCTCCACCCCAGTTACACCCGCTCCTCCTCCTCCTCGCGCTGATACTTTTGCAAAGACATGCAAGGAATTTAAGGCTATGGGTGGAAAACCTTTTCAAGGGTCAGAAATGTTTGTGGAAGCTAGAGATTGGCTTAAGGAGGTGGAAGAATTGCTAGAAATCTTTGAAGTGGAAGATGAGAGGAAAGTTCGTTTAGCAGCTTGGTTGATGAAGGGAGAGGCCTCGTTTTGGTGGGAGGTCACTAATGGGGAGCGTCCTATTGACTCTTGGGCGGGTTTCAGGCGTAGGTTTGAGGCGAAGTTTCTCTCAAGGGCAGAAGAGAATCTATATATGGAAAGGTTCTTGACATTAAAGCAAGGAAGCTCATCAGTGAAAGAATATGTCAACAAATTTAATCAGTTAGCAAGGTTTGGCTTGGACTTAGTGAAAACGCCGGAGAAGAAGGCTCTGAGGTTCGTTAAAGGCTTGAATGAGCCGTTGCAGGGGTTGGCTATGACCCACATCCCTATGGGGGCCACCTTTGAGAAGCTAGTAGACATGGCACTCATGCACGAGGAGAAAGGCGCTAATGCTAATAAGGCACCCGAGAAGAAAGGGGATCAGAAGAAACCACAACAGCAAAACAAGAAGGGTGGTAAAGACAATAATGGCAAAGGAAAGAAAAGATGCTTTAACTGTGGGACACCAGGCCATCTCAGCAAGGATTGCCGAAAGAAAAAGAAGACTGGCTGTTTTCACTATGGTGAAGCGGGACATCTAGTGAAGGACTGCCCAAAGAAGGGGCAGAGGGCAGGGTCTACCTCGGGAGGACAGGTGCAGGCTCTTATGGCACCAGAGCAGGCAAGGGGACAAGTTCAGGCTCTCACGGTCCCACTGCTGCAAGAACGAGGTAGAACCATTTCTGTTGAAAGCTTAGTTTTTCTGTTTGATCATCCTGTCCGTACCTTATTCGATTCGGGCGCATCGCATTCGTTTATCTCTACATCATTAGTTGAATCACTGCACTTAAACACCAGTTTAGTAGAGGATCTCTTAGTTGTTTCGAATCCAATTGGGGGCTCAGCTTATTTGTCCATGATATGTTTGGATTTGAAAATTTATATACTTAGCGTTGAGTTTAGATGTGATGCTTTTGTTTTGGGCTTCACGGGCTATGGGCTAATTTTAGGAATGGATTGGTTATCCAGAAATGGGGTCGTTCTTGATTGTGAAAGGAGAGTAGTTAGGCTCATGACTCGCCTTGGCAACACTCTCGAAATCTTTTGTAATCCCATAAATTTCGTTATGCTAAGTTATCTAGAATCGCTTGACGCGTCTGTGGAGAATCTACGATCTGTTAGAGTGGTCCGAGAATACTCGGATGTGTTTGAGGAGGTGAAGGGCTTGCCTCCGAAGCGGGAGATAGATTTTCGAATATATCTTGTGGATAATGCAAAACCAGTATCTTTACCTGTACGCCACATGGCTCCTCATGAAAGGAGGGAACTCAATAAGCAAGTGAAGGAGTTGCTTGAGAAGGGGTTCATAAGACGAAGTATACCGGAATGGGGTGCTCCAGTAGTATTTGCCACGAAGGCGGATGGGTCCCTTAGACTTTGTGTGGATTATAGAGAACTTAATAAACTTACTAAGAAAAACAGACACCCACTGCCGAGGATTGACGATCTCTTCGATCAGTTAGTTGGCGCCTCAGTGTTTTCGCAGTTGGACTTAGCCACTGGTTTCCATCAGTTGAGAGTGGCTGAGGATAGCATTGACAAGACTGCCTTTTGGACTCCGGACAGTTTCTATGAATGGCTGGTGATGCCCTTCGGTTTGACAAACGCCCCCGCATACTTCGTTGATTTGATGAGTAGGGTTTTTAGGGAGTAACTTAACAAATTCGTGGTGGTCTTTGTAGACGACATCTTGATCTTTTCTAAGGATGAAGAAGAGCATGCCCTACATCTTAGGGAAGTGTTGGAGACCCTACGAGCGCATAACCTTAAAGCTAAATTTTCCAAGTGTCACTTCTGGAGGAAGGAAGTGCGATTCTTAGGGCACGTGGTTTCCAAAGAAGGGATAGCTGTGGATCCCGCGAAGGTGGTGGCCATCCAAGATTGGAAGATCCCTAAAAATGCTACCGAAGTAAGGAGTTTCTTGGGGTTGGCTGGCAACTATAGGAAGTTTATCAAAGACTTCGCAAAAATATCAGCTCCATTGACACGCCTGACGAAGAAGAACCTAGTTTTCACATGGGACGTAGATTGTGATGATGCGTTCCAACGTTTAAAGAGATCTTTGACCTCAGCTCCAGTCTTAGTACTGCCAGACGGGAGTAAGCCATTTACTGTTTATACCGATGCTTGTGGTATAGGTCTAGGCGCAGTCTTAATGCAAGAGGGTAGGGTAATAGCCTATGGTGGAAGGCAGTTGAGGGTGCATGAGAAAAATTACCCTACGCATGACCTAGAGTTGGTCGCAATTGTTTTCGCGCTTAAGTCTTGGCGCCATTATCTTCTTGGCGAGAAATTCGAATTATTCACTGACCACAAATCTTTAAAATACTTATTCTCTCAAAAGGACTTGAACTTAAGGCAGCAAAGGTGGATGGAATTCTTAGCGTCCTACGACTTCGAAATAGCATATACCCCTGGCAAGGGTAACGTGGTGGCAGACGCCTTAAGTAGGAAAAGGCTGTCCTTGAGTCCGTTGTTTGTTGAACGGAGAAACTTAGAATTCATCTCTATGTTTGATTTTAGACCTTCCATTGACTTTGTACCCGGTTTGCTAGCATCCTTGGAGGTCAGACCTACGCTTTTGGGACGGATTGGTGAGGCACAGCGAGACGACCCACAGTTGGTTGAGTTAGTAGAGAAGCTCAAAAGAGGGGAGTCATCAAGCCATCTCCGTAGGTATACCCTAGATGATAAGGGTTGGTTACGTAGGGATAATAGACTTTGTGTACCACGAGACGAGGACTTGAGGAAGACTATTCTTGATGATGCACATCATTCGAAGATGACCATTCATCCCGGCGGGGATAAGATGTACAAAGACATGAAGCGAGTTTTCTTTTGGGCCGGTATGAAGAGGGATGTTGCCGAGTATGTTGCTAGATGCTTGGTGTGCCAACAAGTAAAAGCGGAGCAAAAGAAACCCGGTGGGTTGCTTCGCCCATTGGAGGTTCCACTATGGAAATGGGAAAGTGTCTCGATGGACTTTGTGGATGGATTACCAAGATAAAGGAAGGATAATACGGGGATTTGGGTTATAGTAGATAGACTTACTAAAAGCGCCCATTTTATTCCCGTGAAGAGTAAGAGGACTGCTCCATTGTTAGCTTCTGTATACGTCCGAGAGATAGTTCATTTGCATGGTGTTCCTTCTAGCATAGTAAGCGACCGCGGTCCTATCTTCACTAGCGAATTTTGGAGGAGCTTACAAGAAGCGGTAGGGACTCAGTTATGTTTGAGTACCACGTATCATCCTCAGACGGACGGCCAGACTGAGAGGGTGAATCGCATTCTAGAGGATCTTTTGAGGCTATGTATCCTAGACTTTGGGGGTACATGGGAAGAGCATCTTCCATTGGTGGAGTTCGCATATAATAATAGCTTTCAGTCCAGCATTGGCATGGAACCTTTCGAAGCTCTTTATGTACGACCTTGTCGTTCACCTACATGTTGGTGGGAATCTACGGATAAGATCTTACTTGGGCCCGATATGATTATGGAGACTTCAGAGAAGATCGATTTGATTCGAAGGAGGATGAAGACAGCGCAAGATAGGCAGAAATCTTAGGCGGATAAGAGGAGGACATATCTTGAGTTTGATGTTGGGGACATGGTCTTTATCAAAGTGTCTCCATTACGGAACGTTGTTCGCTTTGGGTCCGTTGGGAAATTAGCACCAAGGTTCGTAGGGCCGTTTCCTATTAAGGAGAAGATTGGACAGATGGCGTATAGAGTGGAGTTGCCTGAGAGACTTAGTGTTGTACACGACGTATTCCATGCATCACATTTGAGGAAGTGCCTACACAAGACCGCTGAGGTGGTAGAGCCGAACTTGCTTAGAGAGGTGGAGATAGAGCGTGATGCGACGATTCGACGAGCTCCTACATGCATTCTTGGGTCGGAGATCAAGAAGCTGAGAAATCGAGAGGTCAGACTAGTCAAAGTGCAATGGGGAGATGATGAGAGCAACGCTACTTGGGAGACAGAAGAGAAGATGCATTCATTTTACCCTTTTCTTTTTGAGGGTATGTCTTTTAATTTCTCCTTTATCGCTTAGCTTGTACTTATCTTATCTTTAGTATGTCCTCTCGCTAGTATCTTTGACCTTTAGTTAGGATAATCCTATGGTTGAAACATGTGTTTGAGACATGTTATGTATGATGGATGCAAAGTGGATGCAAGTGTTTGCTAGTGGTTGCTCGTGGACGCATATACACACACTATTAGACACTAGATCGGCTCAGTCACTTCATATTGCATATTGCATATATATGGATGTATTTAGTAAAATGGATGTATGAGGATTTTTTTATCATATGGATGCTACATTCAGATGATGATTGTGCACGCATATAGAGATAATGTGTAACATTAAGGAACTTTTGCATACATAATGGACGCATGGCACTATCATGATTTGCATTAAGGAGGTCAACTGAATCAGTGGACCGCCTGATTTTGCATTAGATATGGACATATACACACACTGTGCATTTAAACATGAAAGCATTAGAAGTCTATAAGGACAATGGATGCCTGTGTTTGATGGTTGAGTAGATGGACGATTGGATGTTAGGATATACATTCTTCTTGACTTGAAGATTTCGGGGTTCGGAATCCTTTAAGGAGGGGAGAATGTAACACCCCGTAATTCTGTTAACATTAATATTCACAAATTAAAGAATAACTAATCTCAGACGTGAGAATTGTGGGAAACGGGTTGCGCCATTGTGTTCGTCTCGGAATTCTGGTTGAGATAGAGTCCGAGTTTGCGTGATTTGGACTTCTTATGAAGGAGATATAGCCATCGGAAGTTTCAGAAAATTCAAAATTCAAAATTCAAAATTCGAAGTCAAACAGGCCAGGCGGGAAATTTCCCGCCCAGCACCTAGGTCAACTGGGCAGTCGACACCCCCAGGACCAGGTCGACTGCGCAGTCGCCTTGGGTGTCGACCTGGTCAAGTCGGCCAGGTTTTGACTGAGCCCAATTTTGAGCTACTGATGTGTCTTTAGGGATGAGTTGGCTATTTAACGGTTCAGGTTAGTTCTGAGTTGATCTGACGGTCTAAATAAATCCTAAACTCTATATATACCTAGGTAGTCTCTCACTCTAAATTCACATGAAAAATAGAATAGCCACCGTCATGCCATCGCCATGGAACTCAGTGTAGCCGCCGCCAACTAAGAAGGAAGAAAGCTAATCAAAACTCTAATTCTACTCAACTCTAAAGCAAATCAAGACTCTCTTTCTTTTCTAATTGTGAGTATGATGATTTTAATAAGATTATTAGCAAACTAATTAGATTAAGATGTGATATGGATCATAAGAAAATGATGTGAATTGTCATATATGTTGTTGTAAACCTTATGCTATCATGTATGTTGTAAATCCTATGTTATGTGATGATGATATCCTATATGTTGTAAATCATGCTATGATGATATTATATATGTTGTTGCAAGTTTCGATGCTAAGTTGCGATGTTACAAAGCCATGATGTTATTATGTTGTAGTTAGCTTATGAATCATGATGTTGATTATATATATTTGGGCTATGATGATTCACATGATAAATCACATGTACCTATGCAAGTTTAGATTTATTAGTATGTATAATCTCACATATTGTATGACATCTATTTAGATCTAGAATTATGACATCTATTTAGATCTAAAATTGTGCTATGACATGTGTGAGTTCTATGTGTTAGATGCTAGTTCACACCATCATTATGTTACATAAACCACACATGCAAGTTTATACATGAATTTGGGTTATGATCATATTATGTAAGTTGTGACATTTAACCAAACAAGTTGACACCTTTAGATCCATGACATATGTAGTTTTATGCAAGTTTCACCCCTATTATGATTAGATCTATTTTATTTGTCTATATGTTGTAATAATTTATCTTTGTGCTATGAGTTAGACTATTCGAGTCTAACGTATATTTTGCTTTGAATAAGCGAACGTATAACGTGGGGTGTTACAGTATACATTGTTGTGGCCTCCTCCAATTTTCATGACTAGTATACAAATCTGCATTACACCTAAAAACACGTGTGTTATTGATCTGATTTATTAAATGTGAAGTCTTCTTGCATATATTGAGCGTAAGGTAGCTTTTGATTATGTGAACGGCAACGAAAATTGTGACGACCCGAACTTCCGGTACCTTTTGAGTTGACCAAAACGACACAAGTCCAACCCAAAATGCGATAGAAACCCATATGCCAATAGAAAGAATACAGAGGATGAGATAAGAAAGAAAGAAATATTTGAATAGAAGAAGAAACACAAACACAGAATCAGAGTCTCATATCGCAGCGGAACAAATATAATATGGAAATAAATCTTTACTGAGTGCTTGAAATAGAACTTGCAATCATGAGAGTACATCAACACATCTGGACAGTTATAATATCAGTCCTCATATACAACACACAGCGGAATAACATATATCATACGTCTGGACTCTTCCAGCTTGTCTCTTCACTACATCTGATAACTTAAACCTGTACAGCCCGGTCTAACCCGAGCAATACAAATGCACGGATCAGTCTGATGAACCAGAGTGAGAAAAATACACTAAGTTTATGGGTAATATCCAACTTGATTTTAAAGTTGAATTTTTTTTGAAAGAAAGGATAATAGTAAGACCAAATCCACACATAAATATGGATGGTTTTTACCTTACTATAAACCAAAACATTTTTGAAATCAATATGTTTTCTGATATTATAATAATGTCTAATATCAAGTAAATAGCAATCTAGCAGAACGCTTGCATCTCACGCTCCACATACATAGTATACAATCAAAAACCGCGGGCTCTTATTGGAAAATGGGTTTTCAACTATGGAAAAGTATGGGACCACCTTCCGACAATGTACCTCTACAGATGAATACATTGGGGATTCAACAAGAACATCTTGCAACCCCGGCTAAACATGACCAGCCCCTCACTGCGCTTGAGAGTACCAAATATATCATTACCACGCTTGCGGGCCGGCCAATCGAACCGATAGCATACAAATAAAATAAAGGGACAACCGAAGGGATTTAATTTCACCAGATCAAGTAATGATATACCCGTTTGATGGGTGCGACCCACATAGGCATGCGACCTACCGATTTTATACCATTTCCTGCTTGATGAGGCTTGAGGTCCAAATTAATTAATTAATTAATTAGTTTATTTATTGTAACAACCCGGATTTTCAGAACCAATTTAAAATTTTTATTTTAGTTATTTTAATAGATTTTGAGAATTTAAAATGATTTATTTTAAATAATAACGACGAAAAATTTATTTAAATCGAAGTTAGAGCAAAAATATTTATTTTAATTATAAAACAAGCCTGAAATGGCGTGGTAGTTTGAAAATTCGATTTCTATTTTCAGTTGAATGTACAAAATTCAATATAAGTCAGAATTGGACGAAACAAGAAATATTTGAGTCTGATTAGCTATATCTTTCTAACGAAAGTAAGAAACTGAGATTTTGCTTTATAAATTGTAAGTTATGTCCAGTTTAAAACTCAGAATAGTCGCTATGGAATTTATATATATTTTAATATATAATATATAACCCTTAAAAATAGTCATTTTGCAAACGATCTCCATTTTCGATGAGACCACTTTTGTTGGATCCGGAAAGTCAAATTATTGCTAAATTTCAATTTTCATAATTTTTGGAATTCATATGTGAGTGTGGTAAATTTAAACGCATTTGTTAATTTCAATTTGAATTTAATCGACTGGAAAATGACCATTTTTCAAATGGCCTCCAAATTTGATGAAATGAGTTTTGTTAGGACCGTATCGTCAAAACATAGCTAGATATATTTTTTGGAATTTTTGGAGTCAGTATGTTGCCCCAGTAAATTAAAATTTACGTTGAAATCAATTTTGAACATTATATTAATTTATATTTTAATTTTGATGAAAACTGATCGAAACAGTCGAATTGGCTTACGAGACATATCTGATTGTGTCCGGAATGGGGTATTTAGCTAAGGACGACAGTCGTTGGGTTCGATTCGGAGTTCGAATGAAAAAGTAACCTTTTGGGAATTAAAAATTAAATTAAATATAAAAGTATATACTTGGTCAACCCCCCTCTTTCTCTCCCCATCGTTCAAAATCAAAAGAAGAAAAAAAACCATCGCCACTTCCCTCCAGGCCGCCGCTGCACCCCGCCGCGCCGCTTCCCGCACCACCAGCCACCTCCTCCTTCTCCTCCTCCTCTCATCCTCCTCCTCTTCTTCTTCCTCCTCTTTTCCTCTTTCAATTAGCAAATCCCTAAGCCCTAACCACCCAAACCCGCCAACACCGCTCCACCGCCACCACCCGCAGCCTCTCCCACCCAAGTCAGGCTTGCGCCAACCCCTTCAGCCCCCAGCTCCAATCATGGGGTCCCCCATCACCAAAAATCCATTTTTCACAAATTCCCGTTTTTACAAATAACCTTCTGCCACTGTTTCGCTAATAACTTCCAATCCGAGCTCTTTTGGCCAAAACTCCACAGTGCCAAAGTCAAAGAGCACGATTTTCTCTTCGATTTGATTATACGGAAGTCGTATTTTGGAATTCGGAGCCACTCAAAAAACGCATCCAAAGTCAACTATCCAAATACTGTCTTTTCACAAATTCTGGCAAATTGGAGCATTTTCGGGAAAATGTCTGTAACATCCCGGGATTTTTTGTGATTTAATAATTAATTTATTTAATTATTATATATATATATATACTGGTTTGATCATTCTGAATTTGTTCGAATTCAAATATTTGAATA
Organism: Allium sativum; assembly: GCA_030737875.1. Lineage (NCBI taxonomy): Eukaryota > Viridiplantae > Streptophyta > Magnoliopsida > Asparagales > Amaryllidaceae > Allium > Allium sativum. The sequence goes on from CM060924.1 coordinate 881,038,262, forward strand.
TTTAAATCAGTATAAAATATTGGGGTAATAGATTTAATTTTTAGAATGTTCAGAAATGGTTAAAATGCAACATCATGTGAATTAGATAATATAAGGAATTTAATTGAGTTTGAATTCAATTTAAATAATGAATTTATTAATTAAGCAATAATTGAACGTAGTTATTATAATATAAATTATAATCGAGCTCGTAATGTCGCAGCAGTTCGTAATTTAACGTTTTGAACTTCAACTAAGTATATCGGATACGTTATAAGTCAGATTTCTTCGAAACAAGAAAAGTTGGAATCCCTTGAACTGTATTTTTCTAATGGAAGTGAAAAATCGAGATTTCATCTTATAAATTGTGAGATATGTCCAAGTCAAATTTTCAAATAGTCGCTATGGAATCGTTTATAAGCCATAATAGTTATTTAACTATAATTACATATTGGTTTCGAATTTGGATAAGATTTCTGAGACGTTTTCTTAGTTTAATTTTTAGAATTTTTCTGTAATTTTTATTTTGGAAAATATACAACTTTTTATTTGGGGTGTTTTCCACCCTAAATCAGCATTTTGATATTTCTCAAAATATGCTAACTTGTTTATATTATTATATTTCTGGGATCGTACCACATTTCTCAACACGATGATATTTTTACTTTTGTCGTTGACAGCTCGCATATAAATGGAATAGTGTGTAACCGCGTATCTGTATTTTATAATTTAAATCCCATCGGCTAAATCTTTTCATGATGTATTTTCAAACCCGTCTATTACGCCACAGTGTGTTAACGATTTAACTAAACTTTTCACTGTGTCTACTACTCTAATAAAAACTCATAGCAGACCTAAAAAGATGAATAGTATATGTACATCCGATTATAGCCTATCTAGAAAAGCTTACCAAACTTCATAACAAAGAAACTGAGACATACCCTGCTCTCTACCTACACACTACACAAACACAAGACATTGTTTTATCAAATCAAACCAGTTCCCATCCTAGCCTACCCCGTCTATGGTTGTACAAAACTTGGTTGCGAAGGAACTTGATTAGTATTGTTAGAGGCCAACCATATACTACTGACATTAAGTAGCCAACTGATGCCAGCATTCACAATGCTGATGCTTGCAGTGAGTAACAGGGATTCAACAGATATATAAGATATCATTCTTTTCAGAAAAATTAATGTCGAACATAAGACTGGCACACTCAAGCCATTTTCAAAATACTTTAAACAACATCTACATTACAAGTTACTGTACAAGGTCCACCCAATGCAAAGAAGAATTTATAATAAAATAAAAAGGGAAATCTATTACTTGGTAGCCAAGGGTCGTACCCTTTCCTTTCAAAGCACAGTAAACCGAATTGCACACACACCCTAATTTCCAGCTTACCTACTCTGTACTGAGCTATAACATAATGTACTAGTCCAGTCTAATTAGTGTCAAATGAAACCGCATACCTAATAACTACTGTGTGCAGACCTAACACCTTGCCTGCCAAGTATTTTACTCCGTGCGTCCCAAGTATTTCATCCATGATGCCCAAGTAAATTACACTCATAAATACAATCGAACTGTTTCACCATTTGAGAGCTTCAGGAAGGATTTGAAGCCTTCAATGGAAAAATAAAATAAAAATAAAATTTCACTCCCTCTCTGAAAATCACAAAAGTACAAATCGCTGGCAAGTTCTTCGACCTAGTATGCTTTTAGCAAGGCTCGATGCGATTTCCTGATGCTCCAATATTTCGAGTAGAGTGGAGGGTCATGTGTTTCAAAGTATACGAGCTTCATTGCATGAAACGAAGACCGACTTCGAGTTACTAAGGGGGTGTCGCATCTAACCGCAAGTTGAGGATGCATACAAAACTTTGATGGTTTCGATGGTTAATATCGTCGTGATTTTTCTTTGTACTGACTAATGGAGGAGATATAACGCGGGTTTGGTTTTACCGAGAGGAGTTGAGTTTCGAATCTGGTGCATGCATTTCCATTGGAGAAGGAAAGGAGGAGTAGAGAAGGCTAACGGTGCTTTCATCTTGGTTTTTCATAAAGAAATGAAGTGTTGTGAAGGAAGCAAATTTTTGGAGAGTTATACTTCTTGCGTGCAAATAAATTACTGGGAGCGGTTGTAAAAGACAGAGGAAGTATGGGCAGTTTCCGAGCTGAGTGCAATAACAAGGTGTTTTGTAAGGTGAAGACGCTACAGTAAAGTAGCAATGGTTAGATGGGTAGCTGGGTCGAATTATTGGTGAGCTTATTTAAAAGAATGTGGACTAAAGAGTAAGGAATGAGGTAACGAGAACAGCCTTGGCGTTTGTTTCTTGGAAGTTTCAGCAGCAAGTCCCAGTTTTGTTCAGGAAGGATAAAAGCAGTGACGTCGGGAAGAAAGTAATTAGTGTAACGACCCAGAAAATCTGAACCAATTTAAAAAAATTTAAATTGGCTGAAATAATGGATTTTAAATATTTAAAATAAATATTTTAAATAATGGCAATGAAAAATGAGTTTGAATCGACAATTGAAAACGAATATAATTAATTTTAATTATAAACAAGGCCTGAAATGGCGCTGCAGTTTCAAAAATTGAATTCAAACTTTATCGGACTGTACCGGGTGCAAAACAAAACGGATTTTAGTGAAACCAAAAATATTTAAATCTGTTAGTGAATACCTTTATAACGAATCTGAAAAATCGAATTTTCATAGCGGAAAGCAAAAGTTATGGCCGAATGAATTTCCAGAAAGGTCACTATGGAATTTATATAGCCCGTGAAATTGGCCATTTTGCATACGACCTCGGAATTCGACGAAACCACTTTTGTTGGATCCAGGATGGGAAGTTATTGCTAGGTTTCATATTTCATAATTTTTAAAGCTAATATGTGAGCGTGGCAAAGGAAAATGTGTTTTGGTCAATTACAGTTAAATTGGATCGACCAGAGATAGGCCTTTTTGCAAACGGTCTCAGAATTCGACGAAACTAGTTTTGTTGGGACCGTATCGTCAAAACATAGCCAGATTTATTTTTCTGGAATTTTTCGAATTAGTTTGTGGCCCTGGCAAATTGAAATGCACGTTCAAATCAAATATTGAATGTTTTATATTTTAATTTGAAGGGAAACTGACTGAAACAGTTGAATGGGCCTACGAAACATATCCCATTATGTTCGGAATGGGGGTAAAACGCTAGGGACGACAGTCGTTGGGCTTGGATTGGTGTTCGTATGTGACGAGGGGTATTTTCGGATATTAAAAACTTTATAAATAAAAAAAAATTGGTCCACGTCAGTTCAACCCCCCTCCCCCCCCCCCCCCCCCCCGCTTTTCTCTCTCCCTGACTCGAACGAACGACGGAAATTGGCCGCCGCCTTCTCTCCTCTTTTTCTTTTGATCCGCTCAATGAAATCCAACGCCACAGTTAAGGTTTTTGTAGTACTTCTCATGATCTTCAAATCCATATAAGTGTTGGATTTTTTCGTGGCCTGTAGGGGGAGAACCACCCTCGAGAAGTTCGGTCGTTCCACCCAGATTCCGCCGCCTGGGGACCACCGAGCTCGAGCCCCTCCCTGGCGCACGTGCGCCTCTCCTAGCCCGACAAGGTGGCGCTGGCCGATCGAAGCAACAATCAACGGATTGCCTGAAAGATCGAAACCTAGTTTTGAAGATTTTGAAAGGTAATCGGCTGTTTAATTTAAAACTGATTTTAACAGTTTAAAACCGTTGCAAACTTTGAAAAATCATATCTTTTTGTTGTGTTAACAAAATTCGATGAAACATGAAACATCGTGACCGTGTGGACATCTTCTACATTTTAGAAGAGACCGCATATTTTTCTGAGCCTTCTGCTATTTTTGGTGGAGTGGAACCCAATGTGAGATTTCTAATTTATAAACGATATGGAAAACGACGATGTATAAATTATATAGTCGATGTAAGCGTTGTACACCTCATGTATAAGCGTTGTATAAGTTGTACGTTCGATGTATAAGTTATATATGCATTGTAAAAATTATATATGTGTTGAAATAGAAGTGAATTGCTATATATAAATATATATATATATACGCCCCTCGTCCACAAACCATGGACGATATTTATTGGTTGTGATTGGTGTGAAAATTGATTGATAGCGAATGGTTGTTTGGGATTGTTTGTGGTTGATATTGATTGATTGTGGTTGAAAAATACCCATTTGTGGTTGAGAAATATTTGGTTGAAACCACATAGGATTAGTTTGTGGTAATGAAATAAATATATACATGCCGCCTGCGTGCGAACTAGATGCATGATCCCCATTGTCAAAAACCGCGAGGTTTTAAGGTAGACCGAGGAGCCATACTAGGGACGGTCCCGGTTTTAACTACCCTGCCGTTATGCTGCCGAAATTTTGAATAATATTCATGTGTTTAAATTATTTTCATTTGCTAAAACCATATTTATTCATTGAATAGAAAACCTTCATGTGTTGAATCGATATTCATTCGTTGATTAGAAATTCATGTGTTGAATGGTATTCGTGTTTTAAATATAAAAATCACATTTTTATCTATATACAGAAACTATAGGAAACCTTCATGTGTTGAATCGATATTCATTCGTTGATTAGAAATTCATGTGTTGAATGGTATTCGTGTTTTAAATATAAAAATCACATTTTTATCTATATACAGAAACTATAGGAAACCTTCATGTGTTGAATCGATATTCATTCGTTGATTAGAAATTCATGTGTTGAATGGTATTCGTGTTTTAAATATAAAAATCACATTTTTATCTATATATAGAAACTATAGAAAACCTTCATGTGTTGAATCGATATTCACTCGTTGAATTGAAATTCATGTGTTGAATGGTATTCATATTTTGAAATAAATTGTTTCATAATAAAAATCACCTTTTATCAACTATATGGACTATGTAAAATAATCTTGTTTTAAAAGAAATTGTTTTATAATAAAAATCCCATTTTTATCACCTATATAAACTATATAAAATAATAGTGTTTTGAAATGAATTGTTTTAAAATAAAAATCACATTTTTATTATACACATGAATTATTGAAATGTGAAGTGTTAAAAATAGCAACTCATTCAAATAAATATGCAAGAGTTGAAATATTCATTAATTAGCTAATGACGTGATTTTTACCTATGCATGTAACATTAGAATGAATGGTGCTTTTAAACCAAATGGAATCAAATATGAAGTTGAATGGAAAATGATAAGTGATAAGAACTGTATATATGTACATGCATATTTATTGAACAGGTTATAGCAAAGGGGCTAGAGAAGAGGAATAAAATTTTGTGTCCAACAAATAGGTACACATTTACTGTTTTGTTTGGGTGATGATTTTATGAGCCTGTTGGCTAGCCGCTTGGCTTTTTCTTTTTCTTTTTGACATGAGACTCCCGTGTGGCTATTTGGGAATTTTCCCAGCCCCTCCCGTACAAAGGAGGTTATGGCGAAATTTTCCAAAATTTAAAGGCGTTAGTGAAATATTTGAAGTGAAAACGATATTGAAATTGTTGAATGAACTATATTTATATAAATATATAAATATAAATAAAATTAAAACGAAACATGGCCGTGCAGTTCGTGTTTTGAAACCGTGATTTCAAACAACTAGTGCGGGAAATCCGACCATTGGATTTTCCCGAAACCGCAACCATTGGGTTCGCCTTGGAAATATCTTTCCAACGGCACCAACTTTGTAAAAATCCAACGGTTGGATTGTCTGGAATGTTTAATTCAAATCTGAAGAAAAACAGCGCCAGAAACAATTATATTTATATATATAAATATAATTATATTTAATCGAATAACGACGCTGCAGTTCGTATTTTGAAATCGAAACTTCAAATGATTGTACCGGGAGATCCGACCGTCAGATTTTCCCGAAACTGGAACCGTTGGATTCATTTTGAAAAGACCTTTCTAATGATGTAAATTTTGTGAAGATCCAACGGTTAGATTTTCAGATATGTGTAAATCAAATCTGAAGAAAAACAGCGCCACGGCCGCGTTATGGCCCGAAGCGTCGTTTTGGCTAAATTGGCTATTTTAAAATAAATAAAAATAGCGATAAATTGTTATAAAATATCATAAACGATATGGAATGGAAATAAACTGAATTTACTCGATTTATGTGGTATTTGATGGTTGAATGTGTTTGGTGTGGAAATTACATTAAAGAATAAAATTGGTGTTGTCGAATGATTTAACCATTGAAATAAAATTGATTTGAAATTCTAAATATACGTGAATTATTTGAAAGGGCCGAGTTAATTCTCATTTCAAATAATTGACCGACGATTGAAAATCGAAGATGAAGACGATGGTCGAAGACCGGAGATCTTCACCTCATTTGGATGGTAACCGAGGTCCTGATTGGGAGGCATCCCGAAATATGGATAATGAGTGGTGATCGTCCAGACGTACGTGGTGATCGATGGGTTTACGAGGTATTTAGTGCCTCCGGTTTCGTTCAGACCCAGAACGGACTTGTAAATGGACTGTGTGTCTGACATTGGATTTTATTCTGTGTTGATTGATCTCTATTAAATATACATCTGTTTGGCGGCGGAGAATTTATTCTTTTGCTTAACGCCCTTCTCTGAGACGCACGAGCTCAGAGGTTGTATATCGATGGACATCAGTCGCATGGCATGAATTGCTAATGTGGCATACCTAAGTGGCAAATGATCAGGGCTTCTGTTGAAAAGCAAAGTCTTGTGGTGATGATCAAAGCACCGCCTGTGTGGCGTAGCTTTGTGTATAACGTGAATTCGCGAGCCTCACACCCCGGTATGAACCAGAAACGGGAGAAGGACCTCAGGGAGGGCATGCGTTTCTTCCTAGCTAGGGTGGTGTCAGTGACCTACCAGCCCTGACATTTATATACTTTTCACGTGTGTGGTTGTTGCTGTTGCGAGGCGCCTCGGTTTGATCGGACGATTCGGGTCCGATGGAGTCATTCGTTGGCTCGTTTACGCCCCAAAGGGCGGGGAAACGTATTGTTCAGGCATAATAATCCACATCGGTGGACCGGCCCTGACGATCCAAGGGTCACTCGAGCTCTGATCCTGAGACTCTGGCTAGGAAGTCTCGAATTCAGTAAGGACTATCTTTTGCCTTGGTTCATGACGGAAATCCAATTTCCAAATACGACATCATGCGATTTTGATTGTATACCTATATATGGCGACATAGTGGTATGGGGCATTAATGCCGTCTATGATTGATAGTTATGATTTGAAATTGTTTTCAAAACATATAAACACTAGCAATAATATCAAATGCCTTTGTTTTATCCGTATCAAGCATATCTTGGCCGTTATAAGTTAAAAACTCTATCCTCCGATTTGCGTTGCATTGTGTGATGGGAACTGAGTCTTATAACGGCTTCATTTTTATAAAATGCATTGCGTTGTTTAAAAGAAAGATTTGTTTTAAAGCACTGGCAATCCAATGGAGTAAACCCGTTCCACGAAAGTGGCGTGGCCCTGTGATTAGCCAAATTATATATGTGTTGAGTAGATTTCTCATACCAGTCCCATGACTGACTCGTAGTTTGTTTCACTTTCAAACTCGGGTGCCCCTCTTTCTACACGGGCAGCCTTGTATTCAGGTTTAGCTGGTTATTTCTGGATAGCTGGAGCTGAAGATGGATTCTATCATTTATCTCTTTTTATGCTGTTCAGCTCCTATTCTACATATTATGTTTGTTTTCCGCTGTAGACATTTACGTATAGCTGAACTGTATTTTTACTAAGTATGATCCTGTATACTATGTAACTCTGATGATTACTTTTATCCAGTATATTCTATTGTTCATTATCTGGTGTATTTATTTAATTCTGTTCTGTCATTATCTGTTTCTGTGTTATATTCCACGGATTACCCTTGCCGCCGTCGGTACGGGGTTTGGGGCCGTCTCAATTAGTAACCCGATTAAATGAATGAAGTAATTAATTTTATTTATTTATTTATTTTACTTAATCTTTAGTTAAACCAGTGATAGTTAAATCGTAATAAATTATGTCAGTAGTAGGAGCAGGTCTGGGTTCCACTACGGAAGAAAAGAGTTTAAGGCTACCAGATTTTATAATTGACATAACTAAGATAAAACCCATCATGGTGGAATGAGAGTTACGCTTTGGGACCATCGTGGCTGAAAACAGAGATACTGGAATTTCGTTATAAAATCAAATGCCTGTTTGATTATAAACGAAATAAAAGCAGACCGTCACCTGCAAAACCATGGTGAGTAAAACTCACTAACTCTGTTTAAATTATATTTTTACAAATATAATCTAGTACTGATAAATGATGGTTAATTTCTATGTGATGATTGTTTGGTTGAATGGTTGTTCGATTGGTTGAAATTATAGTTAACGATACACACATATCATTAAACAAACATTTATTCTATTCATCAGAATATGTATATTGAACTGGAATTGATATGAATTATACTGTGTAACATCTGTGGATGCAGAGAAACAGGTCAAAGGGATCCAACTGGATTCCTCAACACTTATTTTACCGTTTTCATATATTATTATATATGATGTGATATATAGCCTACAGTTGATTATATATATTTGAATGATATTGATCATTTTTATATGGTATTTAAACATCATAGAGAATACTGGAATGTAAAAAAGGGAATTTTTTAAAGTGCATATTGAAAATGAAATATTTGTATAAAATAAGTAGACATTTTGAAAGAGATATTTTAGAAATGAATAAACGTTATAAAAGAGATATTTTAGAAATGAATAAACGTTATTAAAGAGACATTCATGAAATGAATAGAATTATAAAATGGAATTATTTAAAAAATGAATAGAATTGAAAAGGGAAATATTTGTAAAATAATTATAAAATCAAAGGATTTTATAAAAATGAAAATTTTACATTAGGAAGGTTTAGACCCATGCTTCGCACACGGGTGTGACATGATATGGATTTAAAGTAGATTTTAAATAGAATCTGTTTAAACAGATAAATTGAGACAATAAATTTATAAATAATATTTTATAAATTAAATACAATATTTATCATTTGATGAATGGTATATATAAGTCCGAACTTATATAGAAAAGTAGAAATTGGTTTTAACACCGATATTTTAAATAAATTGTGAATTCAACATTTATAAAGAATTTATAAATGAGAATAAAGTGTTAGAAATAAAAAGAAGATTTCGTATGAATGAATCTAAATAGAAGTTGGAAATGGGATATTGTTTTAAAAATACGAAATCAAATTAAATGGATTTTTTAAAAGGAAATATTATTCACATTCGATGTGAATAATGGAATTAGGTAAAGATTTTGCAAATAAAAACATTTGTAAAGTAAATTGGATTTTTGAAATAGGAAATTAAACAGAAATGGAATTTAGAATGGTTAGAAATAGATAACTTGTTTAATAATGAAAACAAGTGTTGTGATTTATAAACAATGTTTATAAATGAACTAGAATATGATTATCAGTGGATAATTGAGATGGAAAATCCAACAGTGAACATAAAAATGGGATATTTGGAGTTGTTTTAAAAGGGAACAATGAATCCATTTCAATATTCGAAATGTAAAAAGGATTAAATAAAATCCGTAAAGATTTGTAATTAGAATTCAACTAAGTTAGATGTTTTGAAACAATTTATTTAAGAAATTATATATTGAATAAATCAGGATGTAACAAGATAATTAGTATTTGGTTCGAAACCGATATTTGATAATCGAATATAATTTATTCAAAGAAGATAGTTAATTGAATATAGGTTATTCGAAAGAAAGGGTTATCGTATATAATTTATTCGAAAGAGAGTTATCGAATAGAGATTTTTCGAGAGAGAATTATATATTAGGATTCGATTATATCGAATTCTGTAAAGTACTATTTCCTTTCTGGTTTTTAAAGCAAGATTGATTTATTAAATAAATTAATTATTATTTATTTAAACTAATAGATAAAAGTTATATTTAAGTTATTATATTTCGGAAGCATGGAATTATAACACAACCGTTATAATCAAATGATTTCTGTAAAAGAAGTGGATTCGTAAATAGAATCTGAGAGTTACGTAAGGAAGTTTATTAAAGATTTAAAAGGTGAACTTTGTCTATTTCGAGGTTAAGGATGTTGTTCAGTTCAGGTCTGAGAGGTAATTATACCCCAACTTGATTGACTTCGTTTTAACTAAGGGATGGGTAAGGTTCGTTAGTAAAGGTTAGTTAATTGAATTTAGTTAATAAATGTAAATGGGTTGAGTTGGCATAGCGATGTTTTATTTAAACATCTGTTTAAATCCAATAAAGGAGTTTTGGAAATGTTTTCCAAATAAGAATAAGAAATGTTTTCTAATATAGAAAATAAGAAATGGGAGTAAATATGGAAATGTTTTCCAATGATTAATAAAGCATATTTTCTAAATTTAGAAAATAAGAATTTACGAATGTATAGAAATGGGAAAATGGATAAATAAATGATAATTTAAAATAAAGAGATAAATGTTGATTGATGATTGATCGGTCGAATTTCTATCTGCAAATAAGATTGTTGGTTGTACACCTATTTTTCTTTGATAGTTAAATCACCGACTATCAAAGTTTTTGACTATTTTTCCGTCGTCAATACGGAGAGACCGAGATCAGATTCATTATCTGAAAACCACTCCGTATAGGCATAGCGTTGCGAATCAAATATGATGAAGACAGAGTTTATGCAAGGGTTGTTCTGGTTACAGGATATTCCCTTCGGTTTGTCCAGTCCCAGGACAACTTAAATGGACGAATGTCTGACAGAGTATATTTAATGGATCGCGTAAGTTGATCTCTTCAAACGTATTTACGTTGGTGGTGGAGAAATTCGTTTCTCTTAGCTTTATACCCGTGGTATTTTTGTGGAAATCAATTTGTGATTTGGCGGGTATGACGATGTGGCATTCAAAGTAAATGGAGGTGTGATCTGTCAAAAGGTACGCTATGACCTCAAGCCTCATCAACTGGGAAATGACAAAAATCGGACAGACAACATGGATAAGTGGGTCGCACCCAATTAGGGTATATTGTCACCATCTAGAGAATATTCATATTTGTTACTTTTTTTTATTTCTGTATCTCCCAGGAACGGTTATGTTGGTATACCAACTGTAAGGTGACAATATATTCGGAACATTCAAGCGAAATGAATGGCCGGTCATGTGTGGGCCGAGTTGCAAGATGTTCTTGTTGAACTCCAGTGTATCCCCTCTAGAGTACACTAATCGGAAGGTGGTCCCATACCTTGTCATAATCATAATCCAATCTCCAATAAGAGCCCGCGATCTTGATTGTATATTATATATGTAGAGCGTGAGATGCAATCATTCTGCTAGATTGTTATTTACTTGTGATTAGACATTATTATAATATCAGAATATTACTGATTTCAAAAATGTTTTGGGTTATCGTAAGGTAAAACCATCCGTGTTTATGTGTGGAATGATCTTACGATTATCATTTCTTTTGGAAAAGATTTTGAAATTTAAACCAAATGATTGGAGTTTACTCACACCAGTCCCATGACTGACCCAGAGTTTATTTTGTTTTGTTTTTCCCTAAACTCTTGGGTGCCCAAATTTGTACGGGCGGTCAAGTAGTCAGGATTTACAGATATACTAGAAGGAGCTTGGAGCTTGGAGCAGGAGGCTTCATCATCATTATAGCTATTGTTTATTTCCGCTGTGATGTAAATGTTGTACCATAATATACAAATATAGATTTATGTTTCAAAGTAATGTTGTATATTATATTTTATTCGTTCCGCTGTGAGAATCGTGTTACTCTGATTCTATTGTTATGTTCTTCTTCATCTTCTATTCTAATTTTCTATCTTATCTATCCTCACCCTCTAATTTCTTTCCATTAATGATCTGGTATTCTCGATATCTGAATAATCGACATCGTGTTTTATGTCGATTTTCAGGGTCGAAAATCCTTGGATTATTAAAATGTCCACTAGGCGAAAGTTGTTCGGAATGGCGCGTTTAAGCTAGAAAAAAGACGGTGTGAAGATTGGACCTCGTTTGCAAATTCTGGAACTAGAACAGCAAATCAGAGCGTTAGAAAATAACGGCGGAATGGATCCCAATGTGGGAATTCCTCACTCTAATTATTTTACAGTTAAATATATACTAGGTTGCAGACGGGGTTTAGTAGCCCCCGACACCATTTATTGTACAAACCATGGTTGGTTGTTTGAATTGTATTGCGGAAATTTTGGATTGTAGTTGTAAAATTGATTGTGAATGGATTGTGGAGTTATTTGAATTGATTGTGATTCACGTGTATGGCGCAAGCTAGTATCAGGAGAGGGGTAATGCTAGACATTACTCCGGTTCAAACATCGCGCCGTTATAGTGCCGAAATTTTCTAAAATAAATGTATACACATTAAAAATGTCATTTTTAATGTGTATATGAACAATATAGAATATTCATATATTGAATACAATGTTTGAACAATAAAAATATCATTTTTATTGAATGTATGAACTATATAAAATATTCATGTGTTGAATAAAATATTTTATCGTTAAAAATATAATTTAATGTATATATGAACGGAATAAAATTCTCCTGAAATGAAAATAAATATTCATATAAAAATCGGACGATTTGTTTATGTACACCCATTTAACTGATACTGATTGGGACAGTAAATTTTACACATCGTCCAGCTGCACAAATAGTAATCAGTGTTTGTTGATTGAAACCCCACACGGGTATTAGGATGATATTTGATATGCACTAATCCCAATTGTTTAGTTGTATGTCAATCAATTGGTTGACAGATTGTTGTAAACGTTAATTATTTATATTTAATGCTTATGCAGTTCGGTAATGCACTCTGGATGATGGATGATTGGTTATCATTGTTATTATATACATGTGTTATATGGAATCCATATAAATAACATTATATCGTAATTCATTGGATCTCATTCCAATTTGGAAAATGACGAATATTTTAAAATAATACTCAGAAAAGGATTAAAAATATTCATGTGTTGAATAAAATATTTATGTGTTGAATAAAATATTCGTGTGTTGAATAAAATATTTAAACAAAAAATATATCATTTTTATTGAATGTTTAAACCCTTAAAAATATTCATGTGTTGAATAAAATAAAATAAAATAAAATAACAAATATTTTAAAATAATATTCAGTAAAAGATCAAAATATGATTTTAACGTCTGATTTTGGATGGACACGAAATTATTGAAATATGTGAAGCCGTGTTGATTAGATATGCGCCATTTTAATCGCGAACGATAATTATATCGATTTTACTCATTTTTATGATGGATGTCGAAAAGGAAATGATTTCAAAATTTGATATTTTGAAAATATTATCATTTAAATATTATAATGATAAGGAGTAATCAATTTTGATTTAAAATTGAAATGAAAGTGGGAATCGTTTTTAAAACGAATTTATAAAAATACGTTTTGAACAAAATATATATTATATATATATTATATATATATAATGGCATGAATAGGACACGCCGCGCTGCGACCGTTCACGAATTTCGACCATTGACTTCGAATTGACATTACGGGAGATCCGACCATCGGATTCTCCCAAAACTAGAACCATTAGGTTCGTATCAAAAAGAGCTTTCCAAAAAAATATAAGAGATTTGAAATCTAACAATTGGATTTGGAATTATGTCCAAATAAAATTTTGGAAAAGCTCGCTATGGATTCAGTTCGGTGGCCGTTATTGGAAACCGACTGTACGGGTCTTGATAAAATTATTAAAAATATTAATAATTTGTGCAAAATCATAATTAATGATTTGGAAATATTTTGGATGAAAAATTCCATATTTGAAAAGATAAAAATATATTTTTATCCAAATGAACTAGTTAATAACGTTTTTAAATAAATAAATTGGATTTGGGAATGGTTTTAATCTAACCATAATTTTCCAATATATAAATTGGAATGGATTTGAATAGAAATTATCTTCGGGATATTTCAATATTGGATTCTGTGACTATATGGATATTGTGGAGGAATTTGGAAGATATATATATACTGTTATTCCCCATACGATATGTGTTGGTTTCAGAGTTTAATATTGAATGTAAGCCGATATAATGTCTGTTTAGAGCCTCATATTTAATATCAAAGTGGATTTTGGGTTTGCAGTGAATGGTATCTTCAGTAACACTATTTTTAAACCCCGTGAGAAAAGAATAAATCTTTTAATTAAGATTATTATAATTTCCAGCTACATTTAGTAATTGGAATAAAATGGAATGTGAATTGAGTTTTTTGTGAACGGTGTTTTTAACGACATTCGTTCTTTAACCCGATTAACAGTGAAATGTGATTTGAAATATATAAATCTTTTATTAAGATTTAATGGGAATTTTCCATAGTAAAGTTTTCCAAATTAATATATTAAATTTGAATTGAATGGAATTCGATTTGATGATAATCGAAGTGAGCTTCCGTTGAGGAAGACTGTTACTATATATGGAATTTAAAAGACTTTTCCGTTATTCCATTTATATTATTAGTCGGATACGGAAATTGATATCGATTATATATTGATCTGTTTTCCGTGAAAATTCCATAATTAATGGAATGTGATTTTGGGTATATCATTAACTGTGTTTTAAATGACATTGGTTCTTTAACCCAGTTAAAGACAGGATTACATGTCTAGCATTATATTCCGAAGTGTATTGTTGATCTCTGCTAAATATATATCTGTTTGGTGGCGGAGAATTTATTCTCTTGCTTAACATCCTTCTCTGAGACATACGAGCTTAGAGGTTATATATTGGCATAAATCAATTGTACGGTGTAGATTGTCGATGCGACATGTTTGATTTCCCAAAGTTAAATAATCATTAAATAATGATTGTTGGAAGATTAAAACTAAGTAAAGTTTAAATGAATCTTTAATTAGATTGAAATGTGGTAATCTAAATTATCAAAATTGGAAAATAATCGAGAATGGAGTACCATCAGTTTTACTCTAGGCGATAGTTAAATCTTTAATTAGATTTGAACATGAAATGGTAATTAATTTTACCGATAACACCATGGTGTTAGACGTGGAGTATTACCAGTTTTGCTCCATGGGAAGAATAGGTTGGGATTGGGAAATAAAATAAATGATTACTTCGATAAGGTTCGCTAATCCCGACTAGTTTGGAAAACCTTAATTTGGTTTAAATTGTGAAAAGGATATTTGAATAAAAGAATATTCTGGATTGGAATGAAGCGTATGTTGTCCGAGCATATACATTTAAATATATACTAGGTTGCAAATGGGGCTTAGTAGCCTCCGACACCATTTATTGTACAAACCGTGGTTGTTTGTTTGAATTGTATTGTGAAATTTTTGGATTGTAGTTGTAAAATTGATTGTGAATGGATTTTGGAATTGTTTGAATTAATTGTGATTCACGTGTATGGCACGAGCCGGTATCAGGAGAGGGGTAATGCTAGTTGTTACTCCGGTTTTAATATCACACGTTATAATGCCGAATTTTTTTGAAATAAATATTTATTCATTAAAAATGTCATTTTTAATGTGTATGTGAGCGATATAAAATATTCATGTGTTGAATATAATCTTTAAACAATAAAAATATCATTTTTATTGAATGTATGAACTATATAAAATATTCATGTGTTGAATAAAATATTTTATCGTTAAAAATATAATTCTTAACGTGTATATGAACGACATAAAATTCTCCTGAAATGAAAATAAATATTCATATACAAATCGGACAATTTATTTATGTTCACCCATTTAACTGACATTGATTGGGACGGTAAATTTTACACATCGCCCAACTGCACAAATAATAATCAGTGTTTGTTGATTGAAACCCCACACAGGTATTGGGATGATATCTAACATACACTAATCTCAATTGTTTAGTTGTATGTCAATCGATTGGTTGACAGACTGTTGTAAGCGTTAATTATTTATATTTAATGCTTATGCAGTTGGGTAATGCACTCCGGATGATGGATGATTGGTTATCATTGTTATTATATACATGTGTTGTATGGAATACATATAAATAACATTATATGGTAATTGATTGGATGTCATTCCAATTTGGAAAATGACGAATATTTTAAAATAATATTCCGAAAAGAATTAAAAATATTCATGTGTTGAATAAAATAAAATAGCAAATATTTTAAAATAATATTCAGTAAAAGATCAAAATATGATTTTGATGTCCGATTTTGGATGAACACAAAAATATTGAAATATGTGAAACCGTTTTGATTAGATATGCGCCATTTTAATGGGAACGATATTTATATCGATTTTACTCATTTTTATAATGAATATCGAAAAGGAAGTGATTTCAAAATCTGATATTTTGGAAATATTATCATTTAAATATTATAGTGATAAGGAGTATTCAATTTTGATTTAAAATTGAAATGAAAGTGGAAATTGTTTTTAGAACGAATTTATAACAATACGTTTTGAACAAAATATATATTATAATATATATATATATATTAATGGCATGAATAGGGCGCGTCGTGCCGCGACCGTTCGCGAATTTCGACCGTTGACTTCGTACCGTCGGATTCTCCTTAATCGGAACCATTGGGTTTGTATCGAAAAGAGATTTCTAACAAATATAAGAGATTAGAAATTTAATGGTTGGATTTGGAATTATGTCCAAATCAAATATGGAAAATGTCGTTATGGATACAGTTCGGTGGCCATTATTGAAAACCGACTGTACGGGCCTTGATAAAATTATTAAAAATATTAATAATTTGTGAAAATCATAATTAATGATTTAGAAAGAATTTAGATGAAAAATTCCATATTTTAAAAGATAAAAATATTTTTTTTTATCAAAATGAACTAGTTAATAACTAGAATGATAATCCAACGTTTTTAAATAAATAAATTGGATTTGGGAATGGTTTTAATCAAATCAGAATTTTCCAATGTATCTAATAGAATGGATTTGAATAGAAATTATCTTCGGGATATTTCGATATTGGATTCCGTGACTATATTGATATTGTGGAGGAATTTGGAAGATAGATACATATCTTTATTCCTCATACGATATGTGTTGGTTTCAGAATTTGATATTGAATGTAAGCCGATATAATTTCTGTTTAGAGCCTCATATTTAATATCAATGTGGATTTTGGGTTTGTCGTTAATTGTATCTTCAGTAACACTGTTCTTAAACCCCGTGAGAAAATAATAAATATTTTAGTTAAGATTATTAGAATTTCAGTTATATTTAGTAATTGGAATAAAATGGAATGTGAATTGGGTTTATTGTGAATGGTGTTTTTAACGACATTCATACTTTAATCCGTTTAACAGTGAAATGTGATTTGGAATATATAAATATTTTATTAAGATTTAATGGAAATTTTCCAAAGTAAAGTTTTCCAATTTAATATATTTAATTGGAATTGAATGGAATTCGACTTGGTGATAATCGAAGTGAGCTTCCGTAGAGGAAGATTGTTACTATATATGGAACTTAAAAGGATTTACCATTATTCCATTTATATTATTAGTCGGATACGGAAATCGATATCGATTATATATTAATCTATTTTCCGTGAAGATTTCATAATTAATGGAATGTGATTTTGGGTTTATCGTGAACTGTGTTTTAAATGACATTGTTTCTTTAACCCAGTTAAAGACAGGATTACATGTCTAGCATTGTATTTCGAACTGTATTGTTGTTCTCTGCTAAATATATATCTGTTTGGTGGCGGAGAATTTATTCTCTTGCTTAACATCCTTCTCTGAGACGTACGAGCTTAGAGGTTATATATTAGCAAAAATCAATGGTATGGTGTAGATTGTCGATGCCGCATGTTTGATTTCCCAAAGTTAAATAATGGTTGCTGGAATATTAAAACTAAGTAAAGTTTTAATGAATCTTTAATTAGATTGAAATGTGATAATCTAAATTATCAAAATTGGGAAATGATAAAGAATGGAGTACCACCAGAGTTACTCCAGGTGATAGTTAAATCTTTAATTAGATTTGAACGTGAAATGATAATTAATTTTAGCGATGATAACACCGTGGTGTTAGATATGGAGTATTATCAGTTTTGCTCCATGGTATAAATAGGTTGGGATTGGGAAATTAAACAAATGATTACTTCGATAAGGTTCACTAATCTCGATTAGTTTGGAAAACCTTAATTTGGTCTAAATTGTGTAAAGAATATTTGAATAAAAGAATATTCTAGATTGGAATGAGGCGTATGTTGTGTTTTTATAGCACTTGATTATAAGATACGTGAATTATTCGGAAAGGTCAGGTTTATACCCATTCTGAATAACTGATTCGGCGATAAGTCGAGATGAAGATGGTGGTTAAAGACCGGAGATCTTCACATCGTTTGGATGATTACTGATGTCTTGATTGGATTGTACACCCAAGACGAGGTAATAAGTGGTGATCGTCCAGACGTACTTGGAGATCGACGGGATATGCGAGGACCTCTCTCCTATATTGGACATATGGGACGAGGAATAAGTGCCTCCGGTTTTTTTCAAACCCAGAACGAACTAGTAAATGGATATGTGTCTGACATTGGATTTTACTTTGTGTTGATTGATTTCTATTAAATATATATACATATATATATATATATATATGTTTGGTGGCGGAGAATTTATTCTCTTTCTTAACACCCTTCTCTGAGACATACGAGCTCAGAGATTATATATCAATTGACATCAGTCGCTTGGCTTGAATTTCCTGTGTGGCATACTGAGAAGCAAATGACCAAGTCTTCTGTTGAAAAGTAAAGTCTTGTGGTTGATGATCAAAGCACGGCTTTAAATAGCATACCTTTGTGTATAGCATTAATTCACGAGCCTCACACCTCGGTACGAGTCAAAAACGGGATAAGAGACGCAGGGAGGACATAATGTTTCCTTCTAGCTATGGGCGGTGTCATGGTATGGAGCCCAGACATTAATTATTTTTACCTATGTGGATGATGGATAGCGAGTCGCCTCAGATATATCGGTTACTACGGAGCCAATGGATTGGTCCTACAAGACCGGGAAATGTGTGTTCAGGTATAACTAATCCTCTAAGTGTGGACCGACCCTGCAAGATCCAGGGTATCGCCAACGTCCGAGCCCTGAGGCATTTGCTAGAATGTCTCGAAGCCGGTGAGGAGTACATCCCTTTCCTCGACTCATGACGGAAATCCAATTTCCAATACATGACATTTCTGTTTTAATTGTAGAGCCTAGTATATCGACATGATATATGGTACCCATGCCGTCTATGGTTGATACATTTATATTTGAAGTTGATTTTGACAATATACACTTATAGTAATATCAAAATGATTTGTTTTAAACGTACCAAACATGTTTGGCTATTATAAGGTAAAACTCTATCCTCCGACTTGCGTTGCATTGTGTGATGGGACCTGAGTCTAATAATAGCTTCATTTTTTCAAAAAACATTGCGCTGTTTGTTTTATGCACTGGTATTCTTGGGAGAAAACGTGTTCCGCGTTATACGGCATGGTCCCTTGATTTACTCTGTTTTAAAGTAAAGTTTTAAATAACTGTTTTAGTTCTCACACCATTCCCATGGCTGACCTGGAGTTTATTGTTTTAACCTAAACTCTGGGTGCCCTTATTATCCACATGGGCAGCTAGTAGTTTTAGTTTTCGTAGATATTTCTTTTCATGTGAACCTAGATTACAACTGGAGCTATGTTCGGAAAGCCTTGTATCCGTATATCTCTTTCAGTTGTGTCAGTTGTTATTTTTCGCTATGCATTGTACTTATGTATTATTTTTCCTCTGTTTTGTAATTTAAATCTCTGATGTTTTTCTTTGTAATATTAATTCATACTCTGAGATATTCTTGAACTCTGAGGTAATTGTTGTAATAAGCAATGAAATGTTCTATCGTTTGTGTTCTGATTTGTCGTGTTCTCAACTCAATCTGGGTTTTTTTTATGGGCGAGTTTGGGTTGTTTTATTTATTTTTATTTAATTTAGAATACCTGGTTTCTCCTTCAGAAGGGCACATCTCCATCCACTTTGAATGCCACATCGTCAGATTCACTGGATATCACTTAATGTTGATTTCCACAAAAATACTCTAAGCTTTAAGCGAAAGAGGTATCCAGTCTTCTCCGTCACAAACAGAGATATGTTTGTAGAAAATCAATATATGTGATCCCTTTGGAAATACTTTGTCAGACACTCGTCCATACTAGTCATCCTGGAATAGGATGAATTAAAGGCACCCTCCTACCACATCATATACAGGTATTACCCCAAGGATCAGTAGCGAGTAGTCCGTGCAATCCGCAAAATCTCTCTGCGTTGCAACATAGAGAATATTCAAGAAGCAATCCTTCTGCTTATGAAGATCCACGGTCTTCAATTGCTTCATCTTCTATCTTCAATGTATTTGCTGGTTCGGAATGATTTTCAAATATAAATTGATCCCGGTCTTTCCGTACCAACAATTGTATTGACCATATTTGATAGTCGGTTATTTAACTATCAAATAAACAATTGTGAAAATAAATTGATTCTACTGATTTAGTACTTGGCATTATTTGGCCTTTTTAGTTAAATACAATCAATGAAGGTTAAGGGAAAACTCTTTAAAGTATTTCAATATTACGAATATGCTTTCTCTATTCTTATTTAACATAAGATAAATTTCAAAACTATTTTATTATAATACTTAGGAAAATATCCTATAACCATAACTAATTTTCTAATCTATTATCATTTCAGATATTTCCTATATCTTTTCTTATTATATATAATTGGAAAAAAATCACTTCATCTTAATATTCGTAAAATAATGTTACGAATCTTTTTTTTCATTATCTGGAAACAAAACCAACACTTATTCTTTTCGAATAACCTCATTTCAAATCGCTAGTTTTAATTTCCTTTTAACTCGAAAATATTGTTATATTTTCACACACTCTTCTTTATTTCCTTTATTTCGGGAATTCTTTATTTTCGTTACTTTGGAAATCACAATTTATATTCTCGAATCTTTTTATTTCCCCTACTCTGGAAATCTCATTATATATTATCAAACCTCACAGTTTATATTGCGTTATTATTTTTCGTATGGAAATAATTAATTATTCTTAACCTCTTTCCCATTACAAACTTGTATCATCCTCAGATAATCCTGAAGTCATTCAAGTTGGGGTAGTTGAATTACCTCTCAGACCTTGATCAACAACGTTCTTATCTTATGATAGATACAAGTTGTAACTCAAAAATCGATATCTATTCTAATATCAACAAATTTCATTAAACAACTTTATTTAAAATATGCTTTATAAAATCCCTTTTTAATCGTTCCTTTTTGAAAATCTCATTTCAATTTCGACCATTTTACTTAATTTCATTATTAAGTATTGCTAATTCAGATCACACTTTGACTTCTCACTTCCTTTCGTAAACTTTGTTTACAAAATCTCAGGGTTATTATAAACCCCTATTATCTTGATTTCCCTTTTCCTTCTTATTTCAAATGTTGAGTAAACATTTATTTAAACCATCATATGCCCTTATAATTCCTTTTATAACTTTGTTATAAAACTCGGGTTTTATATCGAAAATTCGTTTATAATTTCTTTTCCAAACTCAACCATATTCTTTTTCAAAATCGGTTACTTAAATATAATTTATTTGAGAAATAATTACTTAAATTATTAAAATAATACTGTTAACCCTCTTTTTGGCAAGAGTCTCAACGAGCCAGACCAAAGCCCAAACGCGCAAATGGATTTAAGCCGCGCTTCAGGAAGCCCAACAGACGCATGGTCCGAAGTAGTCACATATTGACCCAAGTCCAGCCTATTCAATTGACAGCTCACTCCGGAAGAATCGCTCTCCCAGTCGACCAAGTATCTTGCTTCCGTAAAAGGCGCGTCGACCGATTATCTCTAGCCAGCATGGAAATCTTCTACAAAGCCATTCCACCATATATCCCAACTTCCAAGGCAATAAAAATGGTCAAACCATATCCAGACAAAGCTCTACTTTTGATATATCTCTGCATAGACACCACGTCAACACTTTGGTGCGCCAGGTAGGGGCTGAGTACTAATATTCCGTTAGAGCCTCTGCTCACTTCTGCTTATGGCGAACAAACGAAAGAAAGATGCAACATCTTCTCGCCCCACAACTACTGATGCTGGCGATAACAACGCCATAGAAGCAAGTCTCGAAGCTTCCTCTCACGAATATGTATCTCGACACGTTACTCGGGATGATATGAACAAGATGATGGTCGAATTCAGAGAACAAATGACATCTCAGGGTAAACTCCTCGAACGACAGCAGTAGTTGATGGATCACCTTCTCAGTCGACTGGAGACAGGATTGAATAATTCAACATCAATTCCTCCACCGGCCGAGACTGGGGCAACAATTGATCTTCGGTCTGCATAGAATCAGGTCACTGATCAGGCTACACCTTTATTTCATCCTGGTTTGGTCCCACCAACCAATCCTTCACAACCAGGAGTATCACTTCCAGCAACCAGCACAGCTGCAGCAGCAGAATCTCAGGAGGTTTGTGATCAAGATCTAGGTCAGTCGAACACTTTACCCCCACTCTTAGGAGCAGGTCGACCTATCGAACCAATCGAGCTACCTCCGAGTCCCTCAGAACCAACGTCATTTCCATTACAATCCAGAATCTTACTACATACCAGTCTAACCACTCTTCACCTCCAACGAAGAGCTGGTGCAGCCTTCCCTTCGAACGAGGGAGGCCACCCTACTGTACCGGTCCTCACCACGGTGGAAGAAAACGCTACCGTAGACCCTCCTAACTTCGCCCCAAACGGGGGCAACCCCGAGCTCCGAACATCACATGCTATGCTGGATCAGCCTAGACCCTTTGTTACGAGTATGGCTCGACCGACAACTCATCAGGTTCCAGAGGGGAAATTCTGCCCAGAACCACCTACTGTGGCTCACCTTCCCTCACATTTTCACTTAACTTTCGGAGGACGAGCTCAGTCAACAGCCGCCCTTCCGAGCATGCTTTTGCCAAATCCCCGCGCGGAACCTTCTCAGAATGCAGAACTAAATTCATGGCAACGATTCCTCGGAGATGGGAGTCAGCTTGCGAGCATCATCCGAAGTTTTACTCAGGGCAACTCTTCGCAGCAAGATATAGATAATGTCAATCGCAGTCCCTTCACTAGGGAGATTAGAAATTCTCGAAACCCTCCGGACTTCAAGTTCCCAGCTATCGAGCCATACAATGGTCGCAGTGACCCGACCATTCACCTCATGCAAGATATGAAGGTACTTGGCACATCGACCAATGTCATTGCCAAGTGCTTCCCGCTCTTTCTCACAGACATAGCTGGCATGTGGTTTCGACAGCTGAAAACAGAGTCGATCGGCAGTTGGAACACTCTGGTCACCCGTTTCATCGAACAATTTCGAGTGCACATCTCCCGACCGAAAAGTGTTACGTTCTTATCTACCATCAAGTAGATTTCCGTAGAAACGCTCAGGTCCTTCCTTGAAAGATTCAACGCGACCGTAGCATCTGTCGATCAACCCGAGCCATCGATGGTGCTCATGGCCGCCATCGCAGGAGTCCAAAATCGATCAGAATTCTCAATCTCTTTAACCAGAGATCCTCCTAAGGATGTAGACGACTTTTACTCCGAGGTCGAACGATTCCTCCGACAAGAGGATGCCAGCCTTGAAATGGAGAGCCTCGAGGTTTTAGTAGCCAAACAACAAGGTCCATTCAGTGGTAACGGCCAGGATAAAGGAAGAGGAAAGGGCCCGGAGAAGAGCGAGCGCAATGTGCGATCCCGAAAGGAAAATAAATACAACCAGTACACCGAGCTTAATTCCTCTTTGCTCGATATTTATCTCGACATACGAGGGTCCTTGCCCACTCCGAGACCACCTCGACGATAGCCAACCCAGATGGAACTTTTTTTTTTGATTTACGTGTGGAACCTAAGACTTCACTCAAGTCAAACCCAGATGGAACTTGATTCCGGCAAGCATTGTATATTCCACAACCTAGCTGGACATAACACCAGTGAATGCCGACATCTGCGCGATCTCATTGAAGGACGAGTCAGAAGAGGAGAGCTCCCCCAATATGTCAAAGATCGCGCCCCGGCCATGCCGCCGCGACCTTTTGCCTAAGCTCCTCAAGTTGGTCCTCGAGCTCCTAGAAACGGAAAGGACCCTGAGACTAGCACTCGCGGTATTATCATTAATTAGATTTCTTTTCTTTTGATTATCTCTTTCAATAATAAGGACAACTTGATGTACACATGTATGAGGTGAGGATTTAGCTCCTAGGCATGCTCTGGAATCAACTACCGTCCCCCATAGAATTTCTTTTCTTTGTAATAGTTATTCAGCAGTTATGAATTTTATTTTGCAACCATAGATCATGTTTGAACACCTCTAAGCCGAGCATGAATAACGCTCGCCCCCTGTTTTATGTGGTCAGCGCGAAATCCCACCACCCATTTTCTAAAAACACCTACTCATTTAACCGAGTGAGGTCATGTCTTTTAAATATGAAGTATAGATTATACTCCCTCTTTTCTTTTTACACCACGAGCGTTCATAGCTTGCTGGACAAACTAACTTAACATGAGTCGAGCATAAAAAAAACACTTGCCATAAACCGAGTATGATTAATACTCGCCACCTTTCTAAGCCGAACTTGGTTAGCGTTTGCCACTAAGCTGAACCTGGTTTGCGTTCGCCAGTAAGCCGAACCTGGTTAGCGTTCGCCACTAAGCCGAGCATGGTTAATGCTTGCCACCCTTCAAAGCCAAGTGAAATGAAATGCTCGACCCATCAGCCTTCTCCAAAACGAGAATGGTTTATTTTGTATTTGTAGGAACCAACTCTCATACAAATAGTGATCGTCATCTCGGCCTTAATACGGTTCCTGATCATTGTCGGTTTTCCGTCCTTAATACGACCTGGTATGATCATCGGTTTTCTGGCCATAATGCAACATCAGAACCGTCGATTTTCTGGCCTTAATATGGTTAGGCGTGACCATAGCTGCTTGAGCATTTGTGCTTCGGTTCAAATTTCAAAACACACCTCCCTCTGCCGATGAAGACGCATTCTGAGGGGCAAAGTGTTAACCCTCTTTTTGGCAAGAGTCTCAACGAGCCAGACCAAAGCCCAAATGCGCAAATGAATATAAGCTGCGCTTCAAGAAGCCCAGCAAACACACGATCCGAAGCAGTCACATATCGACTCAAGTCCAGCCTAGTCAATTGACAGTTCACTCCGAAAGAATCGCACTCCCAGTCGACCAAGTATCTCGCTTGCGTAAAAAGTGCGTCGATCCATTATCTCAGGCCAGCATGGAAATCTTCTACAGAGCCATTCCACCGTATATCCCGACTTCTAAGGCAATAAAAATGGTCAAAGCTTATCCGTACAAAGCCCTAAATTATCTCATTTCTAATTGGCACAACTAATTAAATCAAATAATCAGTTTTAGTTAAAAACAGTTGACTTGGTCAACTCTAAAACATGATTAATTGGTTGATCCACTTTAACTCGTATCTTCATTTAAATTAATTAATGAATTAATTTAAATAACCTCATTTACTTCGATTAATATTAAATAAATAATAATGTAATCTCATTCTAAT
Source organism: Allium sativum (assembly GCA_030737875.1). Classification (NCBI taxonomy): domain Eukaryota; kingdom Viridiplantae; phylum Streptophyta; class Magnoliopsida; order Asparagales; family Amaryllidaceae; genus Allium; species Allium sativum. Next base: position 881,064,014 of record CM060924.1, read on the forward strand.
TGTTTCTTAAATACAATTAAACTTAGTTATAAATCGTTTAATAATTTAGATGAGGCACGTACTTCGCACACAGCTAATTTATTTTTTTACAAACTTCATTTTTAAATCATATATTTAAAAATATATATATTCAGTTATAAAATAAATTTCGTAACTTCATTTTTATCGATTTACCTGACGGTAAATCATTATTTCAAAACGATTGATTTATAGGCCAACTGCTGCCAATTACTCAACCAATACTGCCCATTGGTTAAAACAAAACCATTTGTTGAATTTCATGTTAATGGTCAATAATCAAATCAATCATCCAAGTAGATGGGTTTAAACACTTCATATAATGATAATATGAAAATAAATAACATCTAATATATTAGAGGAATCCGGTTGGATTCCTCCAACCTATTTTTCTCTACATATAATATATTATCTCACATGAATTCATTTTAATTAATTATTTCAATTACAGTAAATAACGGTTATTTATATCAACCAATTTATTTAACGTCACACACAATTCAAGTAGCTCATTAAAATAAACACGTTTATAATATAAACGTGACCAACAAGGTAAGTTACCTTCATTGGGACCAATCGTTAAAATAACGATTTGGTTTTCCATCAAAATTAAACAACGTTTAATTTCATAGGTTCAATCAATATATGAATATCTATAATTAACAAACAGTCAACCATTAGCAACCATAGCACACAAATCATAAAACCGACTTATATAAAATATAAGTGGGAAATACTGAGTGAGTTTAACTCATCTCGATTTGATTCACTGTTAAAACAGTTCGTTTCGGTTAAATTAAACAAGTGTTTAATTTAACTGAAAATCACAGTTGATTCCAATTACCTCCACTTTTGTTCCATGATGTAGTGTTTGTCAAGATGATTTCAATGGCACCTGGTTTGTCTGATTCTGACCACATATGTGTAAGTTATAGTTATTATAAGTTCACGATTTAAATAAATTAATTAATTAACTAATTAGAGTTTAACTTGACTAATTACATTAGTATATAATTATCGGGTCAAACTGTATTTTCTTCTTTGGTTCTTGAAGCTCACTCATCTATTGTACCAGAACCCGGTAATCATTTAAATTTTAAATTATTACATCATTAATTATATTAACTTATTCCTTAATTGGTTTTAATCATTAGTTAACTACACATACTCAAATATTGGCTGACCAAAATTTCCATTACCCAAGCCAATTCAATCTTCTTTATTTCCCTTTATACTAATCGACTTAAATACTGTTACTTCCGCAGTCCATAACACTGTATTGTGCTTGACCCAATTTCAAACTTCTGCTTCACAATTTAAACTGTTCCTTCTTACTTAAACCCACTGTGACACTTCAAACCTTCACCACAAGCCACAATTTAGTTGATCAGGATTTAATCCAGTTAATTTAACTTCTAATTATAGTCTAATTACTAATTATGCTTTTAATTACATATTAAAAGGTCGGCCGAATAGGATACTCAAATTGGAAAATCTGGCAACTCCATCTCTCTTTGTTTCCGCAATCTTACAGTATCATCCCCGAATTCACGAAACCCCTTCCAGATCACAGCTTCACCTTGTTCGAGTTAAATAACTCCACTTCGTAATTCACGTTCTGCACCTCCTCCTTTGTTCACGCTATTTTTAATTCGCTCGTGCCTGTTCCCAAACCAGAACAACACACAGATCAGCTCCCCACATATGCCATGCTTCTTTCCATAATTCCCGTCCTCTTTATTTTTCTCAGTATATACGTTATTCACGCTGAACCCATCACGAGCTGCTACCCGACACTAAGCCACTGCACACCTTATAACTCGCCAGAGACTGATCGGAAACCTCATGCTGCTTCGCCTATGCCCTGCCTATCACCGACCTAAGCTTGGTTAAAATCGACAGCTCCTCCTGTCCAAAGAAACCACACGAACGCTGACTGATTTAGGGTCGATGGCGACCGCCCAGGCTCACCAGAGGCAATCACCAACGGTCATTATGACCATCTCGAGATGCTCGACGTTCCTCTATTTGGAAATTTTGGATTTAGATGTAAGAATTACAAGAGAATTTAGGGCAAATGATTGAGTGTTTCTGGCTGTTGTTCTCGAGGTGGAGGCGCAGAATACCATTTAACCACGTAGCTAGGTCTTGAATGAAATTAGGTTGATATATATAGGAGTGGGACTAAAATAATAATATTATATTATAATTGAAACTTCCAAGTGAAGTAATGCCTTAAAACATCTACAAACAATCTCCGTTTTTCGATAAAAATACTAATCCTAGAAAAAAAAATATTCTAGACCCAATGGGACAGGTTTCGTTGAATTCCGAGGTCATTTGTGAAAAGTCCTTTATAAATATCGATGAAAAATCAAGCGTTTAAAATTCCCATAATTACAGAAAAATCCAAAAAAATATGATACCTTGACATTTTACTAGATCTCTTCCTAACGCATCTAATGAATCTTGCTTCATTAAATTTGGAGTTTGTTTGACCAGTCGTTTATTCATTAAAAGTTACCCTTGTCTAAATAATCTAAATTATTAAATAGAAACAGAGACTTATTGGCCACTGAAGTCACATACGACATCGGTTTGCCATGAAACTTTATTTTCTTACAATAATTAACGACACGGTTCCAATGAAACTAATTTCATCGAAAACTAGCCGGGACTATTTGCAAAAATGGCTATTTTTAACGCTCAAATAATATTGAATAAATATTATATAAATTCTCAAATAATTCAGTAAAATAAAAATAATTATTTTTATCATATATATCCCTACCGAATATATATACAACTTCAAATAAAATTTATACAACTCAATATCATCAATTTTGAGTTAAACGATTTAAATTTCCCTTTTAAATATATTAAATAAACGTTATATTTTAATAACGATTTCCATAGCGACTATTTTAAATTTTGATTTGGACATATTTAACAATATGTAAACTAAAATCTGAATTTTTCTTTTTTATATGAAAATTATAATCAACAAGATTCGCACGTTTCTTGTTTCACAGAAATCCGACTTATATCGGATCTATCCAGTTAAAGTTCAAATCGAAATTTATGAACTACCACATCATTTTCGAGCTGATTTATATTAAATATAAATTTAACGTCCAAACTTCGTTTTTATAAATGAATTGAATATTAAAAATCCATTAATATTCCAAATCAGTATTTAAAATAATAAATTGAATTAAATATTTGACGACCAAAAATACGGACATTACAATCTTCCCCCCTTAAATGAATTTCGTCCCCGAAATTACTAAGGCAAGAAAAATGTTATGAGCCCGTTAGATTTCTAAAATCTAATTTATTTAAATTGAAAAATAATTCGTTATTGTTAATCAAAATTTCAAAAACATCGAAAGTTTTCTAACACGTTAAATTCCTGGATAAATTCGGCAAAGTCTCCGCTGTACGGAGTGACATCTGCGATATCGCAGGAACAAATAACATATATACATCGACCCACACGGTCGGAAAACAAAAATCAAAACTCAAAAGTTATATTTTCGCGTAGGCGTAGTTTATGCGAGGCTATTGAGCATACTACTCAATTTATATGCGGTTAAAACCTATCCTCATAGCTTTCAGCTACCTGTACTTAACTAAACTCAAGATGTAAGTCACAAATACATGAAATTCGAATAGCACTTCATCAATCATCAAGTATGACTATACAAATTTCAAGAACTAAATATGAACTATCATTTCACTTGCAAATACAGGGTTAAATTGTTAACTTCAATTCATATGCAATTCCATTCAAATTATTATACTGGAATTCATTTAATTTTAAATTTATTTAACTCCTTATTAAACCATTAAAACGACCCAAACTCGCCCGTAAGGGAAAGCCCGGATTGAGTTGAGAACACGATAAAGAGAACGAAAACAATAGGACATTTCATTGCTTATAACAATAATTACATCAGAGTACAAGAATATAACAGAGTATGAATAAATAATATACATCTGACAAATATCAGAGATTCAAATTACAAAGCAACGGAAAATCAATACATAACACAACTGTAAGAAATACACGGATACAGAGCATTCCGAATATAGCTCCAGCTGTAAATCCAGGATCCTGTGAAAATAATATCTGCAAAAAACCAACTACTAGCTGCCCGTGTGGAAAATAGGGGCACCCAAAGTTTAGGTTAAAACCATAAACTCTAGGTCAGTCATGTGACTGGTGTGAGAACTAAAATAGTTATTTAAAACTTCACTTTAAAATAGAGTAAATCAAGGGACCATACCATATAACACGAAACGAGTTTCCACCCAAGAATACCAGTGCGTATAATAAACAGCGCAATGCTTTTTGCAAAAATGAAGCTATTATAAGACTCAGGTCCCATCACACAATGCAACGCAAGCCGGAGGATAGATTTTTCCCTTATAATAGCCAAACATGCTTTATACATTTAAAAAAATCATCTTGATACAATTATAAGTGTATAGTGTCAAAATCAACTTCAAATATAAATGTATCAATCATAGACGGCATAGTAACCCGTCATACTATGTTGCCATATAGGTTTGCAACTAAAACCGAAGAGTCACGTATTGGAAATTGGATTCCATCTATGAGTCGAGGCCAGGGATGGCTCCTAACTTCTTCGATACACTCTAGCAAATGTATCAGGACTACACACTCTGGGCAACCCTTGGATCGGTTGGCCCGGTCCTCTCTTACGTCTAAGGATTGGCAATTCCTGAACACACGTTTCCCGGTCCTGTCGGACCTATCCATCGGCTCCGTAGTAACCGATATATCCGAGGCACCTCGCTATCCATAATCCACATAGGTAAAAATATAAATGTTTGGGCTCCGTACCATGTCACCACCCATAGCTAGAAAGAAACGTCATGTTCTCCCAACGGTCCGATCCCATTTTTGACTCATACCGAGGTGTGAGGCTCGCGAATTAACGCTATACACAAAGTTATGCCCTTTAAGGCCTTGCTTTGATCATCAACCAAAAGACTCTGCTTTTCAACAGAAGCCTTGATCATTTGCATCTCGGCATGCCACACTGACAATTCACGCCAAGCAACTGATGTCTATCGATATATAACCTCTGAGCTCGTACGTCTCAGAGAAGGGTGTTAAGCAAGAGAATAAATTCTCCGCCACCAAACATACGTACATACATATATATATATATATATATTTATTTAATAGATATCAATCAATACAAAATAAAATCCAATGTCAGACACACATCCATTTACTAATTTGTTCTGGGTCTGAACGAAACCGGAGGCACCTTATTCTTCATCCTATATGTCCAATACAGGAGAGAGGTCCTCGCATATTTGGTCGATCTCCAAGTACGTCTGGACGATCACCACTTATTACCTTTTCTTGGGTGTATCGCCCAATCAAGACATCAGTAATCATCCAAACGATGTAAAGACCTCCGGTCTTCAACCACTGTCTTCATCGTCGACTTATCGTCGAATCAATTATTCAGAATGGGTTTAAACCCGACCTTTCCGAATAATTCACGTATCATATAATCAAGTGCTATAAAAACACAACTTATGCCTCATTCCAATTCTGAATATTATTTTATTTAAATATACATATCCTTTGGGAAAGGTTCCCATTAATTTTATCAAAGATAAATTCTTTAAATTTATTCTTTAATCTTTCTTTGGATATCATTTCTAAACCAAATTAAGGTTTATCAACTAGTTGGGATTAGCGAACCTTACTGAAGTATTCATTTGTTTAATTTCCCAATCCTAACCTATTCATCCCATGGAGAAAAACTGGTAATACTCCATATCTAACACCATGGTGTTATTGGTAAATTTAATTACCATTTCACGTTCAAATTTAACTAAGGATTTAACTATCGCCTGGAGTAAACTGGTGGTATCCATTCTCGATCATTTCCCAAATTTGATAATTTAAATTATCACATTCACATTTCAATATAATTAAAGATCCATTAAAACTGCACTTAGTTTTAATCTTCCTAAAATCCAATATTAATGATTATTTAACTTTGGGAAATCAAACATGTCGCATCGACAGTCTACACTGTACCATTGATTTCTGCCTATATATAACCTCTAAGCTCGTACGTCTTAGAGAAGGGTGTTAAACAAGAGAATAAATTATCCGCCACCAAACAGATTTATATTTAGCAGAGATCAGCAATACAGTTCGAAATACAATGTTAGACACGTAATACTCTCTCTAACTGGGTTAAAGAACCAATGTCATTGAAAACACAGTTCACGATAAACCCAAATCACATTCCATTATGGAGTCTTCACAGAAAAAAGATCAATATATAATTGATATCAGTTTCCGTATCCGACTAATAATATAAACGGAATAACGGTAAAGCCTTTTAAATTCCATATATATTAATAGTCTTCCTCCGCAGAAGCTCACTTCGATTATTATCCAATCGAGTTCCGTTCCATTCCAATTTATTTTATTAAATTGGAAAACTTTACTTTGGAAAATTTCCATTAAATCTTAATAAAAAGATTAATAAATTCCAAATCACGTTTCACTTTTAATCGGGTTAAAGAACAAGTGTTATTTAAAACACTGTTCACGATAAACCCAAAAATCCAATTCTTTCATTCAATTCCAGTTAAATATTAATTAATTGGAAAACTTCTCTAAATCTTAATTAAAAGATTTATTCTTTTCTCAACTGGGTTTAAGAACAGTGTTGATAAAGACCCCATTCATGACAAACCCAAAATCCCATTTGATATTAAATACAAGGCTCTGAGTAGAAATTATATCGGCTTATATTCAATATCAAATTCTGAAACCAACAAATATCGTATTGGAAATAAAGATATAAATATATCTTCCAAATTTCCATAACAATATCTATATAATCATGAAATCCAACATTGAAATATTCAGAAGATGATTTCCATTCAAATCCACTCCAATTCATATACTGGAAATTCTGGTTATATTAAAACCCGTTCTTAATCCAATTTATTTATTTAAAAAAAAATTGGATTATAATTCTAGTTGATAACTAGTTCATTTCGATAAAAATATATTTTTATCTTTTCAAATATGGAATTTTTCATCCCAATTCTTTCTAAATCATTTATTATGATTTTACACAAATTATTAATATTTTTAATAATTTTATTAAGGCCCTTTCAGTCGATTTCCATAAACGGTCATCGAACTACACTTACATCGACATTTTCCAAATTTGATTTGGACATAATTCCAAATCCAACTATTAGATTTCAAATCTCTTATATTCGTTGGTAAGCTCTTTTCGATACGAACCTAATGGTTCCAATTTTAGGAGAATCCGACGGTCGGATCTCCCGTAATGTCAACTCAAAGTCAATGGTCGAAATTCACGAACGGTCGCGGTGCGGCGCGTTCTATTCAGGTCATTAAATATATATAATTTATATATTATATATATTTCATCGATTTCCATTTAAATCGTATTTTATTAATCGTTTTAAATTCGTTTTAAAAACGATTTCAACTTCATTTTCAATTTTAAATCAAAATTGAATTTTCCTTATCATTATAATATTCAAATGATAACATTTTCAAAATATCTGATTTGAAATCATTTTCTTTCCGATATTCATTATAAATATGAATAAAATCGATATAAATATCATTCGCGTTTAAATGGCGCATATCTAATCAACACAGCTTTATATATTTTAATATTTTCGTGTCCATCCCAAATCGGACATCAAAATCATATTTTTATCCTTTACAGAATATTATTTTAGAATATTCGTTATTTTAAAATATTCCTTATTTTCTGAATTGGAATCAGACACAGTCAATTACCATATAATGTTATTTATATGGATTTCATACACACATGTACACAACAATAATTATAAAGAGTCAACCATCATCCAGAGTGCATTACATAATTGTATAAGCATTAAATATAAATAATTAATGCTTACAACAGTCTGTCAACCCATTGATTGACATACAACTAAACAACTGGGATTAGTGTGCGTCAAATATCATCTCAATACCCGTGTGGGGTTTCAACCATCAAATAACAATTATTATTTGTCACTTGGGCGATGTGTAAAAATTATCGTCCCAATCGATATCACAAAAATAGGCGAGCATAAACAAGTCGTCCGACTCGTAAATGACTGTGTAAACTTATTTTTTTACTATCCAATAATTATTTTATTTATCGTCGTTATAAGCTAAAAATAATATTTTCAACTAACTAAATTTTTATAACACTTTTTAGAAACTTCGGCAGCATAACGGCACGATACTAGAACCGGGATAAGGTCTAGCCTTATCCCTCGCCTAATACTGGCTCGCGTCATACACAAACCAATTCCAATCAATTTACAATTAATTCACAACCAATTTTACAATCCTAATCAAATCACGTAGAACATCCAAATAAATAAATACTCAACTACCCCCAAATGCCATTTACGGCACCATAAGTGGCTATTCGCGGAGTATGAAATCCGTGTGTAGGTAACATCCTTACATCGCTTTTAATTTATGTGATTGTGTGAATTCGAGTGTTGAACTTCATATAATTCAAATCACAGAATATGGTTTGTACAATAAATAGTGTTGGGGGCTTCTAAGCCCCGTATGCATCCTAGAATATTTTTAATTGTAAAATAAATAGAGTGAGATGGAGTTCTCAGCCAGAAGCTAAACCAATTCATCGTGATTCTTCTAATGTAGAAAATTCTTATCGTTGTGCTAGCTTTTGTCGTTCCCCGCACTTGAATTCGCCTCTTTAGCTCTAGAATTTGCATACGGCCTCCAATCTTCACCATACTTTGTCACTAGCCTAAACGCGTCATTTCGGATAACTTTTGCCTAGTTGACGTTCTTCCAAAACTGCAACAATTCGCTGGAAATCATGGAAAACAACAACAGATCCGTGATCTTTGAACGCGTTTTCCGGATAGCTTTGCAATCCAAAATAGGACTTTCATATACCCAAATCGAAGAGAAAATCGTGCTCTACGACTTTGTAACAGTGGAGTTTTGGCCAGAAGTCCACCGTTTGGGAGTTATTGCAGAAACAAGTTCAGGGGGTTAAATGCAAATACGGGATTTTTGAAAATGTGGATCTTTTGGCCGCGGTGGGGCCCATGGGCGCGGCTGGTGGTGCTGCAGGCCGCGGGCTGGGTGGTCAGGTCGGGATGGGACCCATAGTGGTGGTGGGTGGTGGATTTGGGTGGTTTAGGGGCTAGGGGTTTGCAAAGAGGGGAAAAGAGAGTGAAGGAGGAGGAGGCGGCGCCGGAGGGAGGTGGTGGAACAGGGTGGCAGCGGCCAACGGAGGGGGTCCGGTTGCAAAGATTTGGGGGAGGGTGGAGCTATCCATTTTTTAGAAAAGAGAAAGAAAAGGAGAAGGAAAAGTGAATGAAGGAAAGGAAAAGGAGGTTATATGCCAGTTTCTCCCGAATCGTTCGACTGCAAATGATCCCCATTTGCCGCGGATTTCAGACACGACATAGTACACGTGAAGACGAGTCCAACGAAACAAGTTTCGTCGAATTCCGAGTTAGTTTGACCATCCATTAAAATTGTCAAAGATGCTCAGATATTGTTCAAAAATGCGATTTTAGCGCACCTTTTCTTCTTGCATGCTCACACGCTAGCTCCAAAAATCATGCCCTTTTGGATTTAATCATTATTAGATGATACGAATCCAAAAACAAAAAAACGGAATTGAATTCTGGGATCGTCTCAATAGTGTTCCTTTGTAAAATGACTATCTGTTTTACCCTGAACTTTTTTAGCTCGCATGGCCACATACTAACTTCGTTTGATGCACATTTTGGAACTCAATAATGATTTGTCATTGTGAATCCAAAAAAAATTATTTCGTCGAATTCTGAGCTCATATGCAAGATTTCATTTTTTTAAGGGCTATGTATTGATTTTAAACATCAAATTTTCAAAATTTTCAAAACAAAGCTTGTAAATCAATTTAATAATTTTACTGAGTTTATTTTTAGTCAAATAAAAGATAAAAACTAATTTTTAAAATTATTCTCAAATTTTATTTAGCAAAAATAACCAATTTCTATTCACATATTCCTTAAAATGGCTTAAATCAGAATTTTAAATTGGTTCTGAAAATGCGGGTTGTTACAATCTCCCCCACTTAAAATCTTTTTGTCCTCAAAAAGGAACGAAGCTGAAAGTTGTTTAACCAACCAACTCAACTTTCCTTCTGGCGTTCATTCTTCAACTTTTCAATTTCTAAGAATTTTCAAATTCTTCAAAAATTTGGTTAACACCCTAAATTTTCGAAAAATTTCGCCATAACCTCCTTTGTACGAGGAGACCTTTAAACCACAACTAGCCTCACAGGGCCCTCACCAATCCAAAAGAAACAGAAAAGGCAAGCGGCTAACCAATCGGCTCATAAAATCATCAAAACCCAATAAAATGGTAAACATGTACTTATTTGTCGGGCATATAATTTTATTCCTCTTCTTAGCTTCCTTGCTATGACCAGTTCAATGTATATACATGTATATGCATGCAATTCTAACAAATTTCCCTTCAGTTCGATAATAATTTCCATTTGGCTAAATTTTACCTCTCCTTTATCATATTGGTTTCAAAAATTTTATTAGTTTAACTAATAATCAAACAACACAACCAGCAATCAATTAGTTGAATAGCTTTTCAAACACATAACTTTAATACATAGTCAAATCATATTTCAGTGCCAAATCACAAATAAATAACCCTATCTAGTTTTGGTTCTCACACTAGTCAATTGGAAATATATAGATATCCAACTTTCGAAACATGAACATAACTACTGATAATGCTCGAGCGATCAACAAAATCATCTCCGGGCGACTAGAGTGTGATTCTATATCTATCTAGTACTTCGTACATACGTTCATGACGCATATATGCAGAATCTCATATACTCGATTGTCCAAAATAAAATAAAATAATATACCCAAATACGTATAACTAGATTGATTTTTCAAAACTAAAATTATTTTTATAAATAACACTCTTTGAACTCATTCTAGGATACTACTGATCTTATCTTTAACGAGTCGTTCTTACTAGATATTACTAATCCAATCTATGATGAATTCTTTCGTTTGGTTCTAACGTGTCTTGTTCTCGAGCTCTGTAAACCAAAGCTCTGATACCATGATAAAACGACCCAAACTCGTCCGTAAGGGAAAGCCCGGATTGAGTTGAGAACATGACAAATCAGAATGCAAACAATAGAACATTTCATTTATTATTACAAAAATTACATCAGAGTACAAGAATATAACAGAGTATGAATAAATAATATACATTTGACAAATATCAGAGATTCAAATTACAATGCAGCGGAAAATCAATACATAACACAACTGTAAGAAATACACGGATACAGAGCGTTTCGAATATAGCTCCAGTTGTAAATCTAGGATCCTATGAAAATAATATCTACAAAAACCCAACTACTAGCTGCCCATATAGAAAATTGGGGCACCCAGAGTTTAGGTTAAAATAATAAACTCCAGGTCAGTCGTGTGACTGGTGTGAGAACCAAAACAGTTATTTAAAACTTTACTTTAAAATAGAGTAAATCAAGGGACCACGCCGCATAACACGTAATGGGTTTCTTTCCAAGAATACCAGTGTGTATAACAAACAGCGCAATGCTTTTTGGAAAAATGAAGCTATTATAAGACTCAGGTCCCATCACACAAGCCGGAGGATAGATTTTTCCCTTATAATAGCCAAATATGCTAGATACGTTTAAAACAAATCATTTTGATACTATTATAAGTGTATAGTGTCAAAATCAACTTCAAATATAAGTGTATCAATCATAGATGACATAGTACCCCATCCTACTATGTTTCCATATAAGTTTACAACTAAAACCGAAAAGTCACGTATTGGACATTGGATTCCATTTATGAGTCGATGCCAGGGATGGATCCTCACCACTTAGAGACACTCTAGAAAATGTCTCAAGACTACACACTCTGGGCAACCCTTAGATCGGTTGGGCCGGTCCTCAATTACGTTTGAGGATTGGCAATTCCTGAACACACGTTTCCCAGTCCTATCGGACCTATCCATCGGCTCCGTAGTAACCGATATATCCGAGGCGCCTCGCTATCCGTCATCCACATAGGTTAAAATATAAATGTTTGGGCTCCATACCATGACACCACCCATAGCTAGAAAGAAATGTAATGTTCTCCCAACGGTCTGATCCCGTTTTTGACTCACACCGAGGTGTGAGGCTCGCGAATTAACGCTATACACAAAGTTATTCCCTTTAAGGTCGTGCTTTGATCATTAACCATAAGACTTTGCTTTTCAACAGAAGCCTTGATCATTTGCATCTCAGCATGCCACACTGACAATTCACGTCATGAAATATGCACTTATAAAACTCGTTCTTAACATTTATTCTAATATCAACAAATCTCATTAAACAACTTTATTTAAAATATGGTTTATAAAACCCCTTTTTAATTGTTCCTTTTTGGAAATCTCATTTCAATTTTGACTATTTTACTTAATTTCATTATTAAGTATCGCCAACTCAGATCACACTTTTACTTCTCACTTCCTTTCGTAAACTTTGTTTATAAAATCTCAAGGTTATTATAAACCCCTTTTTATATTGATTTCCCTTTTCCTTCTTATTTAAAATGTTGAGTAAACATTTATTTAAACCATCATATGTGCTTATAATTCCTTTTATAACTTCGTTATAAAACTCGGGTTTTATATCGAAAACTCGTTTATAATTTCTTTTCCAAACTCAACCATATTCTATTTCAAAATCAGTTACTTAAATATAATTTATTTAAGAAGTAATTACTTAAATTATTAAAATAATACTTTACTTCATCATTAACTAGAATTAGTATTAAATTTATTTTTAAAATATTATTTAAGTTAAACTACTATATCCTAAATTATTTCATTTCTAATTGGCGCAACTAATTAGATCAAATAATCAGTTTTAGTTAAAACAGTTGACCTGGTCAACTCTAAAACATGATTAATTTGTTGATCCACTTTAACTCGTCTCTTCATTTAAATTAATTAATGAATTAATTTAAATAACCTCATTTACTTCGATTAATATTAAATAAATAATAATGTAATCTCATTTTAATTGTTTCTTAAATAAAATTGAACTTAGTTATAAATCGATTAATAATTTAAATGAGGCACGTGCCTCGCACATGGCTAATTTCTTTTTTTTATAAAGTTCATTTTCAAATCATATATTTAAAAATCTATATTCAGTTATAAAATAAATTTCATAACTTCTTTTTTATCGATTTGCCTGGCGGTAAATCCATATTTCAAAACGATTGATTTATAGGCCAATTGCTGCCAATTACTCAACCAATACTGCTCATTGGTTAAAAGAAAACCATTTGTTGAATTTCATGTTAATGGTCAATAATCAAATCAATCATCCAAACAGATGGGTTCAAATAGTTCACATAATGATAATATGAAAATAAATAACATCTAACATATTTGAGGAATCTGGTTGGATTCCTCCAACATGTTCTTCTCTACATAGAATATATTATCTCACATGAATTCATTTTAACTAATTATTTCAATAACAGTAAATAACGGCTATTTATATCAACCAATTTATTTAACATCACACACAATTCAAGCAATTCATTAAAATAAACATGTTTATAATATAAACATGACCAACAAGGTAAGTTACCTTCATTGGGACCAATCGTTAAAATAACAATTTGGTTTTCCATCGAAATCAAACTAAGTTTAATTTCATTGGTTCAATCAATATATGAATGCCTATAATTAACAAATAGACAAACCGTCAACTACTAGCAACCATAGCACACAAATTATAAAACCCTACTCATATAAAATATAAGGGGGAAATACTGAGTGAGTTTAACTCACCTTGATCTGATTCACTGTTAAAACAGTTCGTTTCAGTTAAATTAAACAAGTGTTAAATTTTGCTGAAAATCACAGTTGATTCCAATTCCGTCTGCTTCTGTTCCAAGATGTAGTATTTGTCAAGGTGATTTTAATGGCACCTGGTTTATCTGATTCTGATCACATATGTGTAAGTTATAGTTATTATAAGTTCACGATTTAAATAAATTAATTTATTAACTAATTAGGGTTTAACTTGACCAATTACATTAGTATATAATTATCGGGTCGAACTGTATCTTCTCCTTTGGTTCATGAAGCTCACTCATCTACTGTACCAGAACCCTGCAATCACTTAAATTTTAAATTAATACATCATTAGTTATATTAATTTATTCCTTAATGGTTTTAATTATTAGTTAACTACATATACACAAATATTGGATGACCAAAATTTCCATTACCTAAGCCAATTCGATCTTCTTTATTTCCCTTCATACTGTTCGACTTAAATACTGTTACTTCCGCAGTCCACAATAGTGTATTGTGCTTGACCCGATTCCAAACTTCTGCTTCACAATTGAAAATGCTCCTTCTTACTTTAACCCACTATGACACTGTAAATATTCCCCACAAGCCACAATTTAGTTGATCAGAATTTAATCCAGATAATTTAACTTCTAATTACAGTCTAAATTACTAATTATGCTTTTAATTACATATTAAAAGGTCGGCCAAATAGGATACTCAAATTGGAAAATCTGGAAACTCCATCTTCCTTTGTTTCTCCAATCTTACAGCACCATCCCAAAATTCATGAAACCCCTTCCAGATCACAGCTTCACCTTGTTCGAGTTAAATACCTCCACTTCGTAATTCACGTTCTGCACCTCCTCCTTTATTCACGCTGTTTTTAATTCGCTCATGCTTGTTCCTGTAAAAACCCGTATTTTTATAACATGTTAAAACAAGAAATCAAGGTAGAATTAAATTTTAAAGTCAGAATCAGGAGAAACGGGTTACGCCATTGCGTTCGTCTCGAAATTTTACATGAAATAGAGTCCGAGTTTTCAAAAATTGGAGTCTGGATGAAGAAGTTATGGCTTGTACAAGTTACAGCAGTTTTCAGGCAGCACTGGACCATAGGGTCGACCTACCCCCCCCCCCCCCCCCAAGTCGACCATATTGTCGACCTACCCCCCCTAGGTCGACCATAGTGTCGACCTGTCCCCCTTACAGGTCGAACTGGTCGGCCTGTTTTGACCCGGAACTCATTTTTGAAGCCTGAGACGTGTTTTGATGGTCCGGATTGATTCTAGGGTTAATCTAAGGGCCTAAACTAGTTGCTACACCTATAAAAACACCCTTAGACCTAACCTAATTCACAACAAATCATTCTTACATCAAATTGCTGTTCAAATCCCTCTTGATCATGGTCGCCACCTCTAATAAATTTCCTAAGCTTTCATACACAATCCAATTCAAAGATTAAAGCTTCTACAATGATTCAAGACAATAAATCAACAACGTCAATGCAATATTCCACAACAAATTCAGTTCTTAATTCATTAGCCATGCTCTGTAAGTTCTAGTTATTTTCAGATTAAAATATTTAAATATAATATGGGCATGTGATGAAGTGAAATTGGATTTAAGTATGTTTATCGATTTATTTCTGTTGCTTCTTGGATCTTGAGTTTTGAGACTTGTCTATCTTTATTCCCATGTCTAGTTTATGATCTATTCAGCCTGTTGTAAATCAGTTTTCTTGATTCATATTGACATTATTACCAAGTTGTAATCTTCATGCCTGTGATGATGTTTTTCTCTCTGATCTTATTTTTATGCAAAATTCTACCTTCCCCTATTTATTTTCTTTTGATGAACCTAGGTCAATTTCGGACCTAGGCCTAAACTACGATATACGTGCGATGGTATACGGGGGAAATATTGGAATATTGCCTAGTGGAATATATTTGTTTGGTGGAATTGATGGCATAACATAAAAATTGGATATTTGGGTATTACTACCATTAACATGAAATTGGAAATTTGGGTATTGTCAATATAATTGAAATTGCAAGTTTGGGCATTGGCATAAATAATTTGGCATGAAGTGGGCATACATGAATTGGCATGTAAGTCAAATCACGATTTTGGGACTATGTAAGTTTAAATCAAAAGATTGGGCTTATGTTAATTAGGCATATGTAGAATTGGGAATTTGAACATGAAAGCAATTGTAAATTTGATAATTGGCATAAACATGTATTATGAACTTGGGAAACTGACATGTATTGTAATAAAAAGATTATAGTTTGGGATAACTACATCATGAATCATGATTTGGGTTTATTGGGTATAAAACTTTATACATGTAATTTTGGCTAGAACTTGATATGGTAAAATGGCATAAAAATTGGCATACATGTGAAACGGCATGAATTGAACATATGTAAATTTGGTATGAATTTGGCATATGTAAAACTGACATGTAACCTAGAACTTGGGCATATGTTAATTATGTAAAATTTAATATAGAAACATATATGATAATTTATGACTTGGAGAAAGTTTAATATGAACGCGCCTAAGTTGGGTTTTGGGTAGTTGGTATGTATTGATGATTCGTCGCTTCCTAAGGACTAGAAAAGCGTGATTTATGAAATAATTTCTGCAAGCGCATAGGTGTATAGCATACAGGTCGAACACAGGGAGGTGAATTAAATCAAATTATTTAAATAATTTCTTGGGCGAGTTAGACGAATCCTGGAGGTTGGTTTTGAAAACAATAAAAATTGAAACTGCGATCTGATCCAGAACAAATCTAATTGAACCGACGATCAAGTCACAATTATCAATTGGAAAGAAAATAAAACTATGAATCAGATCTGAATCTAATCAAATCCAATTTAACCTAGGAAAGCAATAACACGAACAGAAAATAAAAGTGCAGAATAGAGATAACAACATAAATAAAATTAGTATTATCGTTGAAACTAATCAAACGATTAATCACTAATGCAAATAAATGTAAAATACAACTATTACTCTACCAAATCTAATTGTGTAGATGGCACTAGTTGCTAAGAAATAGAAAAAAATGCAGAAAATAAAAAGAAAAAGGAGTTTTATTAATGGAGAAGAGAATATAGAATAGGATGGTTGCTACAATGATATTCCAAGGGTATTTATAGGAGATAACCAAACCCTAACCCTAATTACAAATGGGCCTAGCCATTACATCACTAATTAGTTTACAATGAGAATCTCAAATGGGCCTTAGTTAAATCTATTAAATTTTTGGCCTTTCTTCTTTTCCTCTTGGTTCTTTGACAAGCCTCCCTTGATTGAGATGTGCATGGCCTTTTTATCAATCTTGTTCAACAGCAACTAGATGTGGGATCATCATCTACAATTCTTCAAAATATAAATATATTGCAATCTGATCTCCATTTCTCTACTTTTCTGGTTGCATGCGGGCTGGGTTGGAATATATGTAAAAGTAACAAAACAATACCCAAGTAATATTTATTTATATACAAAAGATAAAATATAAGAGCATAAAATAAACACATTTCTATGTCAAACAAATACCCCCATACTTATCTTTTACTGTCCTCGAGTAAAACAAAAATTAAAAACTAACTAGATAGGTCACACTTTCATAGGAAACACGATTGCATTGAGCGTATGCAACAAGCCGTTAAACCTCTAGGTGTCCCTAGTAGGACGAGTGGTGTCTCGTGAGGGTTTTCAACGGATACTACCCACAAAATCAAAATGCAGTATGTGTGGATCTAATGTAACTACATGAATGCAATGGTTATATACAAAAAAACAAAAAAATGACAATGCGACTTGTTTCAGGAAAGTGGTACAACAAATTAAGTTAACAATTTCTAGTCGGTTGATTTTATTTTAGATACCTCAACTTGTCATAAATATAAATCAAGTTTTCAAATGTTAAATTCCAGTTTGGACAGTTAGTTTGGTCGATAACATAGTGCAGCCATGAAATAGATTCTTAGTTTGGTTGGCACAGTTTGCAAAGTGGTATTATTATTTTCTCATGTATGGCTACTCAAATCAATAAGGTCAAGAAGTGTTTGGGCATCATCGCTTATTCTTTATTCTATAAAATTTTAAAATTTATGATTAAGTACATACACCTAACTTAGAAGACCAAGGTTTACCACCCATGCACTTCCTCGCGGACTAATGGAGAGTGGGTAAAGAGCTTGGCGGATTGTGCAGGCCGACTTTGACTTTGTCAACAACGTGTCGGTAATCCTTAGGTGTCCAATCTCATAAAATGAGACCAAGATATTCCAACGCTGACTTTGTCAACAACATGTCGGATAGAGCTTGGCGGGTTTGCACACCAACGCTAGATATACAAGCAATGTTGGATACCCTTGGATTACTATTATTATTATTGAATTTATAAGCACAAAAGAGAGTTACGAGAATTCAACTTAACACAACTTAGTTTTAAAGATTTTGAAAAGCCAATATAAGTATTTTAAGTCCTTCACTTATTTAAACAAAGTCTACAATATAGAATAGATTTCATGGCCATCACCTAAGAATCTCCCTATGTACCGGTTACACTAATATCTCTCAAAATTAAACTTTTCATTATATTTCTTATTTGATCTTAGCTGAGAGAGAAAAATACTATCAAATGATTATCAATCCTTAACTTATTTTGTTGTATCAATCTAAAATGAGTCATTTTAAAAAAAATGGCATGTTACTACGATCTAAAATGCATGATAGTCCTATATGAAAAGAAAGAAATAAAATTAAAGAAAAATAAAAGGATGTAAAGCAGACTCCCCCCACACTAGAGCTAAACAGTGTCCACACTGTGAACGTTTCCTAAATTTGAAAGATCGTACCCAAAGGTGAATTAGATGCAGGATTATTTGTAGAATGAAATGCAGTTTAACTATATGTAAGAATGGATCATATGTATAATGATATATGTGCTTGTGGTGCATGCGATGCAAAGAATGCCACCAACTTTTCCCCCCACACTTGGTTCTAGCCCTATGAGTCCCATTCCCACTATGTCTAGGCATGTTTTCTAGTAAGCAAAGGTTTTTGAAAACCATTTCATCTTTATACCTAGATTTATAGTCCAGTAAATGAATGTTCAGGGTCGTCCTAACACGAAGTTTATCAACAAAGCTAACATTCCAAAAATAGTTCATGTCTTCAACAAATTTGTCAGTGTAATTTTTCAAAAATTTATGATCGTATATAAATTCAGTGAAATCTGAAATCTGAGTGTTGTTCAAGACTATGTGATCACATTTCTCATCATTAACTGACAACGTATTTTTGACACTGACAATTTCAAGTTCGTTTGAAATTTTCTCAAAGTTAAAATTTTTGAGCTCGTGATGTGAATCTACTTCTTCCTCATTTGGCAACTCATCCTCATACAATCCAACAAATTCATGTTCATTAAAATCCTTTTTCAATTCTGAATTGAAAAATTCAACATTTTCATTTCGTTCAATTTCAAAAATTTCAAGTTTCTCGCAGCCTGAAAGAGGAAGATCAAAATTCGAGCTTAAATCTTTTTCCTGAAAAGAGTTAAAGTCCAATTCATTTACTGAATTGTGAACAACTTCATTTAGATGGTTATTCTCAATTTCCAAAGTTGTTATTTGAAAATTTTCACTATCGGTAAAGAGTGGATTATTTTCTGAATCATCGCATGTTTGAATTTGATTTTGTTGCTCGAGTTGTTCTTTAAAAGATGTCATTAAAGAAAGAAGTTCATCAAGTTATCTATCTTTTTCACCAAGTTGTCTATCTTGCTTTTCTACCCTCTCTTTAAGAATGATAAGATGATATTCTTCAGAATCATTGATTTGAGAGCTATCGTTTTGGATTTCTTGATTCTTAAAATTATAGTCCACAATAATTTCACGATCAATACTATTTCCAATGTGGTGGTTGTTTGAATTTTCAGAAAAATGACAGTGATATTGGAAATTATTTTGATTTTGAAAATTAGGTTCATAACCAAAACTGTTAAAGTTGGAGGGAAAATTGCAATTTTGGTCATTCTCAAGATGTGGATATGGGTTGTAATCTTGAAATTTTTGATCGATTTGAAAATCATTTTCAAAATTAATTTCGAATTGGTTTAAAGCCTCATATTGATTTTGATCAAAGGTATATTGCGATTCAAAGCTATTTTGATATGGTTGTGGCCCATAATCGAAATTATTGAAATTTGAATTGAAATCGCCATTTCGATTATATCCATGATTTTGAAAACGTTGATCACTTGGAAAGTTTTGAAAATTGTTGACATTGGGCTCACGAAATTTTGGAAAATCTTGCTTCATGAGTTGCAATTCAAAATCATACTCTTCAAGAGGACGTCTACTCCGATTATTATCCCACATATCTCTCAATGATTTTTTTGAATCGGACATTTGAAATGAAATCAAGATAAGACAGAAATTATTCTCAGTTCGAAATAGTATAAAATACTTAGTTGTGCCCTATTAATTAACTGACTCAATTAGAAGGGGGAAGAGGGTCTTATGGCCGTTCACGTATAGTATAAATACTAAGGGATACGACCAATGTTTTACGGGTAGTATGCAACCTCTTTTGCTAATAGTTCAATAAATTGAACTACTATATATTCGCGATCCAATTATATGAGACAGCCAACTTCACAAAACACCACTTTTCAATTATATTATTTTGCAACGTCTATTTTTATTGTTGAAAACAATGAGAGTGGTGATGGAAATTTGTTTCTCACCAAATTAATCCAGAAATTTCAGTCACAGAACAGTCACAGAATAATAGCAGAATTGAAAAAAAAATTGTACAAGCAAACCGCTGCCCCTACAGAAGATTTTTTTACAAGCAAATTCTATATTTTCAGTTGCTGCAGCACCTGTAGAGTTCAGAAAATTTTACAATGGGGTATGGCTGTCCGTCCAAAGGATTTGAGTAACTTCAGCGATTAAAATTCCAGTGTTTGCAAGACTTCTGAATTCTTGATTTGTTTGCTTGAACCTTGAATTTCTTCACTTTGATTTTTAAATTGTGTTTCTTTTTTTTGGATAAGGGCAAGTTGGAAAGAGAAAGAGGAACCAAAAAAACAAAAAACAAAAAAACAAAACAAAACAAATGGAAGAAAAAGAACCAAAAATAAAATAAAAGAACAAGACTGAAAATACCTAGGTTTTTTTTCAAACAAAAGCAAAAGTAAAAATCAAAGGTCTAAAAAGAAGCACGCACAATTCAAGGCTCAACAAGGGAAATAACCAATATGGCACGCTCAAAATCCAACAGCTGGATTAACTAAAAACAAAGTCGCCCCACCACAATTTATGCCTCCTGTTATTCCCAATTCAACAAAGCAAAATCGACCCAATATAAATAAAAATCGAGCACCCACTTCTCAACTAGTTGGCATACTTAACAAGGAAGTAAATCACGAAATAAAGTTATGTTTCTCAGGAAGAAATCACGCAGAATATCGAAACTTCCATTTTTGGATTGGATTTCGAATTTGATTTGTTGAGGTAGCTTGCGATCTGTGGACTCGGCTGTGAATGGGGTTTCGAAATGGGTCTTGGGGTTAGGCGGTTATGGATCTAGGACGTGGTTTCGGTTGGAGGCAGAGGGGTCTTGAACTGGTAATTGTTTACTATTTTGAGTTATCGATTGTTGGCAATGGAAGGAGAGGTGCGGATTTCAGGGGTGCGTGAAAAGGATTCGGTTGGATTGTAACCGAAAATTTTAGGGACTGTTGTTTCGAATTGAGTTTTATGGGTTCGTAATTTTGGGTAGGATTTTTCTGGTTCGTTCGGACTGGTGGTGTTGGTATGAGTTGCGTGAGATTGAACAGATGTGGTGTGGAGGGAGTGGTGAAGTTTTGGTTTGAAAGGTTTTTGTGTGGACTGTTTTGGTGTAGTTGCGGTGGAAGTGGTATGGTTTTGTTTGAGGGGGGTTCTGAACTGAAAAGGTGATGGCTTTTGGTTTGGGGAAGGGCTTGTGCGATGAGGGGTTAGTCTGAGGATCTTGATGATGCAATGGTGATGCAGGGATTGATTATGGGCGAAAATTGAAAGAGAAGTGTGGACTAGGTGATGAAGAGAGGATGGTTTCTGGAGGTGAATTGTAATGTTGTTGTAACGGTGTCGAGAAGGACTTTGAATAGGAAGGTGGATGGTATTGTTGACGGCTTAACGTTGATCCGGTCTAGTAAGGATTTGAGGAATTTGGGCAGAGCAGAGAAATAGAGAATACAGAAGAAACTTTGTACTGAAATAGAAAAAACAAAGAAGAAAATATAGACTTTGTATTGAATTTTTTTTTGACTTAATAAGAAGAAATTAATGTATTGAAAAGGGGGAAGGAAATGAAAGGAAAGAAATTAGAGAATGAAATGGCAAGTTTTTTTTTTGGAAAAAAAAGAAAAAAAAGAAGGGAAAATGGTGTAAAAGGAAAAAAATGTAGAAAAGGAGAAGGAAATAAATTGAAAAGAAAAGGAAAGGGAATTTGGCAATTAATGAAGAAGGGTTTGGCGTGATGTATGCGTGAAGGTGGCTGAAAGGAGATGTGGTTTTGGATATGACTGGTAGAGAGGTTGTGATGAGAGGTAGGTGAAGTTATAGAAGATATAGAGAGAAACTGTGGGAAAGTGGGAAAGCAATTATAAAGAGTTTTTGGGAAAGAAATTGGGAAGAGGAAAGAAATGAAGGAAGATTGAAGGTTTTTTTTTCTTTTCTTTTTCAGACTTGCGGTAAAAGGAATGTAAGAATTAGAAGGAAATTGATAAAAAGGGAAGGAAACAAAGAACAGGAAAGGAAAGTCAAGAAAAAAAATTGGTAAATTTTTTTCCTCTTATCTGGAAGATTATAGCATCAATCTGTAATACCAAACCAACCAGTTAAGAGATATTTTATACATAAATATATATACACAAAAAACAAAAACAACAAAAAATAAAATAAAATAAAAACTAACATGAATCAGAAATTAAATAAATAATAAAATTTAATCGTTACCTCCCCGGCAACGGCGCCAAGAACTTGATTCGTCGCTTCCTAAGGACTAGAAAAGCGCAATTTATGAAATAATTTCTGCAAGCGCACAGGTGTGTAGCATACAGGTCGAACACAGGGAGGTGAATTAAATCAAATTATTTAAATAATTTCTTGGGTGAGTTAGACGAATCCTGGAGGTTGGTTTTGAAAACAATAAAAATTGAAACTACGATCTGATCCAGAACAAATCTAATTGAACCGATGATCAAATCACAATTATCAGTTGGAAAGAAAATAAAACTATGAATCTAATCAAATCCAATTTAACCTAGGAAAGCAATAACACGAACAGAAAATAAAAGTGCAGAATAGAGATAACAATATAAATAAAATTAGGATTATCGTTGAAACTAATCAAACGATTAATCACTAATGCAAATAAATGTAAAATACAACTAGTACTCTACCAAATCTAATTGTGTTGATGGCACTAGTTGCTAAGAAATAGAAAAAATGCAAAAAAATAAAAAGAAAAAGGAGTTTTATTAATGGAGAAGAGAATATAGAATAGGATGGTGGCTACAATGATATTCCAAGGGTATTTATAGGAGATAACCAAACCCTAACCCTAATTACAAATGGGCCTAGCCATTACATCACTAATTAGTTTACAATGAGAAACTCAAATGGGCCTTAATTAAATCTATTAAATTTTAGGCCTTTCTTCTTTTCCTCTTGGTTCTTTGACAAGCCTCCCTTGATTGAGATGTGCATGGCCTTTTTATCAATCTTGTTCAACAGTAACTAGATGTGGGATCATCATCTACAATTCTTCAAAATATAAATATATAGCAATCTGATCTCCATTTCTCTACTTTTCTGGTTGCATGCGGGCTGGGTTGGAATATCTGTAAAAGTAACAAAACAATACCCAAGTAATATTTATTTATATACAAAAGATAAGATATAAGAGCATAAAATAAACACATTTCTATGTCAATCAATTGGACATCTAGAAGGCACGTAAGCATGCTTATGAACTTGAAACATGAATTGGTTATGAATATGAATCATTAACTTGATAATAGGCATAAGTGAAAACATGAAACTTGACATGAAACTCGCCATGAAACTAGACACGAACTTGACATGAAACTTGAACATGGACATGACATTGGAATAAACATGAAAATGGCCAACTCGAGATTGGGTTGAGTTTGCAGTGTAAATCTGCCCGGAACCGCCCGGCAAATCCAGTTACTGCAAACAATAGGATCCAATGTGGGTAGTTGGTCATATCGCGCTTGAAACCCGAGATCAGATTGAGTTGTGGTGTAAATCTGCCCGGAACCGCCCGGCATATCCAGTCACCACAACAACAGGTCTGATGTGAGAGGTTGGGGTGCATTAATGAATTAATGCCACATGATAGGGTTAAGTCATGAACCGCTTGAATATACTTAACCAATTTGACACGATGATTTGATAGGGTTAAGTCATGAACCGGTTGAATATACTTAACCAATTTGACACGATGATTTGATAGGGTTAAGTCATGAACCGCTTGAATATACTTAACCAATTTGATATGATGATTTGACAGGGTTAAGTCATGAACCGCTTGAATATACTTAACCAATTTGACACGATGATCTGATAGGGTTAAGTCATGAATCGCTTGAATATACTTAACCAACTTGACACATGATTCGTAGGGCTAAGTCATGAACTTGAACGACAACACTTAGCCAATTTGACATGACACATAGGCGGACTAAGTCACGAACTTGAATGACAACACTTAACCAACTTGACATGCTAGACTGATGGGGTTAAGTCTCGAATTTAAATGACAACACTTAACCTACTGGATGGAAACTCTAGTTACGCGGTCCTTTTCAGCAGTAACCCACTAGATGTATCATGGTACCCTGGAACTAGGCAGGGTGGGGCACGATTACTGGGCTGATTGTAAGCGACCAGAACGACGGCTGAGTTGGTGCGCCATTGTTGGTTCAGGCGGACTATGGTCGTGCACGTAGTCCGGAGTTGAAAAAGCAAGCATTGGGCATCGGTAGGTTTACACTGTGCGTGCTTGATTCGTGTCGGTGGTTGGCACTCTAGGGCTTGATACACCCTATGGTGGACCTAGCACAGGTGATACATTTCGTGATTGGGCCGTATGACACAGACACATGAACGAGTTAGGACTTGTAGGGAGCCGATCGATTAATAGATCGTTACATGGAAAAAGGGTGTTGTTCGTTAGGTTGCATAATCCCTAGTGGTCCTAGGTGGCATAAACCCTAATCGAATCTAGAAAACGTTCAATAGGTAGCATAATCCCTAGTGGTCCTAGGTGGCATAAATCCTAGTTGAACACGCGATAGTTCATGATAAGAGAACCTAGCCAAAACAAGGGTGGCGGTCCAAACGATTTCAAGAATGGTGGCACTACGTTGAAGTAGTATAGAAATACGTGATGAAACCCGTACGATATACGGCAAGGGACTGTACATATACATGGAAAGGATGATATGGGTTGGGGTACTAGTACAGTTGTTGCAGAGAATATAGGAAATCAAAGAAAATAGTGGAATGGTGAAGCTTAGAAATCCTGCGATGTTATACTTAATAGAAACCTTGCAATGTGATACTTGGTAGGAACCTTATGATGATACTCTTGATAGGAAGTATGGGATGTTTTACTTGATTCACCGTTCCTGCAGCTTACCTTGTCATCATGCTTATGTTTACTTTCAGTTTATTCATGCCATATTATCTTCACCTGTTTTTATGCTGAAAGCCACTAGGACTTACTCAGTCTTTATGACTGACCCAGTTTGTTTCGCCTCTTTTTCTTTCGTTTCCTCCCCAGGTTCGCAGGGTGGGAATACAGCTTAGTTCGGATCTTACCAAGCTCCAAGGCTCTTTCATGTACTGCTTGGATTTCGCTATGGCTTGCTTTAATTCTTTATTGGGGAATATTACAATTTATTTTCATGCTTCTTTGTTTTTGAGCAAGACAGATATTTTAGCTATGTAATTGTGTATTTGAAAGTGATGGGATTTTATTGTAAACAATTATATTTAATAAATGATTTGAAGACCTTCCGTTGTTTTATATATGTCTGTCTTGTAATATTTCTGTTCCAGTACCCATAATGCTCCATTGAAGTTAAGGCATTCCCTTTGTGACCGACCTTAACGGATGTGGGGTGTTACAGTTCCCAAACCAGAACAACACATTGATTAGCACCCCACATATGCCATGCTTCTTTCCATAATTCCCGTCCTCTTTATTTTCTCAGTATATACGTTATTCACGCTGAACCCGTCACGAGCTGCTACCTGACACCAAGCCACCGCACACCTTACAGCTCGCCAGAGACTGATCAGAAACCTCCTGCTGCTTCGCCTTGCCCTGCCTATCACCATCGTAAGCTTGGTTAAACTCGGCAGCTCCTCCTGTCCAAAGAAACCGTACGAACGTTGACTGATTTAGGGTCGATTGCAACTGCCCTAGCTCACCAGAGGCCATCACCACTGGTCAGTATGACCATCTCAAGATGCTCGACGTTCCTCTATCTGGAAAGTTTCGATTTAGATGTAAGAATTACAAGAGAATTTAGGGGAAATGATTGAGTGTTTCTAGCCGATGTTTTCAGGGTGGAGGCGCAGAATACCATTTGACCACGCAGTTAGGTCTTGAACGAAATTAGGTTGATATATATATAGGAGTGGGACTAAAATAATAATATTATATTATAATTGAAACTTCAAGTGAAGTAACGCCTTAAAACATCTACAAACAATCTCCATTTTTCGATAAAAATGCTAATCCTAGCATAAAAAAATATTCTGGACCCAGTGGGACAGGTTTCGTCGAATTCCGATGTCGTTTGTGAAAAGTCCTTTATAAATATCGATGAAAAATCAAGCGTTTAAAATTCCCATAATTACAGAAAAAATCCAAAATATATGAGACTTTGACATTTTACTAGACCACTTCCTAACGAATCCAATGAATCTTGTTTCGTTAAATTCGGAGTTTGTCTGACCATTCGTTTATTCGTAAAAGGTTACCCCTGTCTAAATAATCTAAACAATTAAATAGAAACGGTAACGTTTTTGGCCACTGAAGTCACAAACGACATCGGTTTGCCATGAAACTTGATTTTCTTATAATAATTTAACGATACGGGTCCAATGAAACTAATTTCATCGAAAACTGAGACCGTTTGCAAAAATGGCTATTTTTAATGCTCAAATAATATTGAATAAAATATTATATAAATTTCCAAATAATTCAATAAAATAAAAATAAATTATTTTTATCACACATATCCCAACATAATATATATACAACGTCAAATAAAATTTATACAACTCAATATGGTCAATTTTGAGTTATACGATTTTAATTTCCCTTTTCAATATATTAAATAAACGTTATATTTTAATAGCGATTTCCATAACAACTATTTTAAATTTTGATTTGGACATACTTAACAATCTATAAAATGAAATCTGAAAATTTCTCTTTCACATGAAAATTATAATCAACAAGATTCACATGTTTCTTGTTTCACAGAAATCCGACTTATATCAGATCCTGTATATCCAATTAAAGTTCAAATCGAAAATTACGAACTACCGCGCCATTTTAGAGCTCGATTTATATTAAGTATAAATTTAACGTCCAAAATTCATTTTTATAAATGAATTGAATATTAAAAATCCATTAATATTCCAAATCAATATTTAAAATAATAAATTAAATTAAATATTTGACGACCAAAAATATGGGGCATTACAAAAATAATAAAAAAATGATTTCATTTAGGCTACGAGTGAAATGAAATACCACATATCACCTATGTTAATTAATGACATTTCATATAGTTAAATATTATCATTTTTATTTGATAAAATAATCATTTTTAACTAATAAAATTATCATTTTGTCTTCCTTTTTTTGGCCATAGTAACAATCGAGCATAAATTCATCAAAGTTCAGACAAATTACAAACATGTACAAAAGAAGACATAAAAATGAGAAAACTATATAACCCCATATACCTCAATCATTCATGTTAGTATGATCAACTTTCAAAGACCCAACTATGTCCCCAAAAATAAAAATATAAAATAAAAGAAAGATCATGTTTCCTTCCAACCACCTGAAAGCGCAAGCAGCTTTTCCTGGATCACTTCAGTACTTGTCATCCTCGCCTCTTCAAAAGCACGCTGCAATCTCTATATCCCATGCCCCAAGCTAGCAACTCCTCATTATTCCATAAAACGACATATGTATCATCGGTATACTAGTCCTTTCTTCATGTGAAATCACTCCATGAGTCGCCGCTCTGATCTTTTCAGCAGACGTTGTAACCTTCATTGCTGCACTTGAAGTCTTAGCTGGACCAAGAATTTTAGCGGGCCCTAGAATTTTTCTAAGGCCTACATAAGCCTGTCTTTTCATGTTTGCTAACCCGAATTTGAGCATAGTAGGCACTTTATAGAATGATATTTTTGAAAGAGAGGACGCATCAAGAACTGTAGTCGCTGCTGCACCAACTGCAACTGCAGATCTATCTGCTAATAGCTCCCTTTTGCCTGTGTTTTTCTCATCATCATCGCTGATTTCAACATCACAATAGTAATCATATGTGATAAAACATTCAACAGCTAGATAAGTGATTGCCAAAGGTATTGATGTAGTCCAATGTTTTCTTAGACCAATTAAGCTTCGAGCATCAACTATAGCTACAATTGATCCTTCATGCTTTTTGACTTCAGATTTAAGAGCCTGAGCGAATAAAGCATGGCTATCTTGATTAAAAAAGTAGATTTAATGAACACATGGTTTTAAACAAAAATTAACAACTACCTAGTAGATACACAAATAAGGTTGATGAATTACAATGCTAACCTTTAACTGCTATTTACAATTAAACCATGCAGTATGTTAGATTCATCTCGTTAAAACAAAAATGACAATTCATCACCTCACAATTAAAGAACCAGTCAATGATCGACAAAGAAATGCATAAATAAATAACTAATACCTAAAAGCAGTAGAAGTTTGGTTATCGACGGAATATGAAAGAGGGCATCTACTGAGAAATTGGAGCTCCAGCAAGCTAGATGAGAGGAAAAAGGCATAATCAAACTTCAGCAAATAGGTTTAAAAGTGAATATAAACACTCATAATGTTTTGGAAGTTAAGGAGAAACGAGGGATAAATGAATTTAGGGTTTACTTTTTTCCCCGATAATTTTAGAAGAGTGCACAAAAGAATTTTCTTTTTCCTCCATACGCACTGCTTTATTTTGTGTTCCCGGGTGTTCTGTAATATTCTGCGTCCATTTTAAAAAGAGAAGACGCAAATTACTCCATTTTACTGTCTATTTGCGTCACATTATTTATTGAACGGATGCAAATTTCAATAATTAATTTTCAATCCCACCCTACCGCGTCAGTTCTTTGACAACAATGGATGCAAAGATAAATATAATATTTGCTTTTCGTTATTTACGTCTGGTGTGGATTATAAACAGATGTAGATTATACTATTTGCATCTAATGTTTATACAACAAATACAAATGAGGAGACACAAAAGGTAAGTTCTGTACTAGTGCATATAGTTTTAAATGAAAATTGATGTATTCATTCCCATTAAAATTTATAAGAGCCCAACCTAACTTCCTTTATAGCCAAGTATTACACAAAATATTCAGGAGATTGTAAAATATTGAATAAACACTATTCAGTTTCATGTTTCAGCTAGGTGTTAAAGAGTAAATAATGTATACAAAGTCGATTTATCTTATTATCTTTCATATTAAACTAATGTTCAAGGTTTCGTCCGGTACCCTGAATTCTGGGGGTTATCAGACCGGTACCGGTCATCGACGGTCTGGAACCAATGATGAAAGCCGGTTTTGGATCCAGGGGAAAAAAAGAAAGAAGGATAAAAAGAAAGAATTTTTTTTCGAAATCTTACAAATAGCAGTAAATGGAGAACATACTTACCGAATCAAGAACTCATATTATATGTTTGAATGGTTTCCCCCTTCTTCATCATTTTCGCGCTCATTGTCGGGCGGCATATATATTAACGTTCGATTGCCATCGTTCATTGTCAAGCATCGCTTTCCTTTTTCTTTTTTGTTTCGATTCTGGAGACAGGAGGATCGTTTTTTTCCTCGTCGCTATATTTTGTACGATTCGACTCTAGAGATAGAAAGGGGAAGGAAATGTATTTTAGGGCCAACAAGAAAACTTGGGTTGGGCTTGGGCTGTCTTATTTTTTAATTAACGAATAATTCTAAGAAAAAAAGGTAACTATATATATTAATTTGTTTTAGCCTTTGTCCATCTGACACTATAGACTGTAGCTGTTGGAATGACATTATGTCTCACTATTGCATTAAACCTCTCTATGATTAGGGTTCCATGTATTGAAAGTGGCTAACTGCGCCATAAATGTTGTAGGTTATCATGTTAAATATGAAACTATTTGCCACACCTATTTTACAAGTTTATTTACTGTTATTACAAGTTATTAATAAAACATTGAAAACCTAAGTTGCAACGCCTTGCCATTTCGACCGCTGCAAATCGGTAAATAAACCAACTCAGAATGTTCAAAACGACAGCTCGTTATTAGCTTACAGGGTTCAAATAGAAAATAGACACAGAATCACAGAACATAAATGTTTGCAGCGGAATAATTTTTTATATACGTAATATCAGAGTTTACAAATCATTTTATACAACGGAAGAATTTATAAATACAGTACATGATTTTCAAATTTAAAGTTTACTTTTTCAATCGGTCCTTGCACGCATAAATGCATCTTCACATTCCTCTCCAGTTTGCTAGCTGAAATATTTAAATCTGGAACACTTAGGACCTGACCCGAGCGTTCCATGCAAAATACACCAAACACCCGAGTCAGGATTAAACTTATTACAAGTTAGCAAACTTCGATAATCACAAAAATATAATTTGTTTAATCCCGACAAATTATTAAATAATACGAGTATCTAAAGCAAAGAACCGCCGAAATAAACATTATATAACAACTCAACAAGTGTGTGTGGTTTCATGCATGGGCCGTGAACTTAGTATTAGCGAGATAGTAGCCATGTACATGCTAATATAAATAGCGTGAAACAAGCCAAAATAAGTAATATTTCCTAACAAGGCATGAAAATGGCAGAAGATACTAATTTTAAACCAATGCAAATGGACAAAATAACATTCATATATATATATATATATATATATATATATATATATATATGGTGCATGCGTAGGGAAAAGGTACTGGAAACATACTCAGAAAATTAAAATGCACCGCACAAATGAATGGTCCATGTATGAGTCAATGTCAGTAACACATGGATAGTTTTTAATGCAAATAGAAAGGACCTATGTTCCAAAGCATGATACTATCTTACTATAATTTGGTTGCAAGCTTCAAGGGAACCAGTCATAATTTTATTAAGAGAGTAGTAGGTTCAAAAGAAACAACATTAAACCATACCCAGGTACATACGCATGTAAGTATGTTATATGTACTTTCAGTTACGCTTGTTATATGAATATGTAGACACAATATATTGGCTAGATTTTGATGTGCATATCATTATTTACTATAACTGTCATTTATTGTTTTTTTTCTTTTATGTCACAATGATATAGGACATGCAACCAACGAACAAAAAATTGATATCAAATTGGTATAGGAAAATCAAGACTTAAACAAATTCCTTGTACCCATTGGGAAAATCACACAGCAAGAGTAGTGGCACTTTGTATAACAAAGCATGTAAATAAATGGTATTTCTAACATACTAAAGTGATTGTGTGGTATTAACATAAGTAGCAGCTTTTAAAACTTTAAGACAGAGCGCAAAAAAAAAGTCAAGCGGGAAAGCAAGGTAGTCAACGAAAAATACAGTATCAAACAATGGGCTTTAACCAATTATACTCGGAGGAATCCGAAGTCGCGAACTTGCCAAAAGTTTAATCGTAAGAAAAACTTACTGTTGGCCATGGCGTAGGCAACGGTTGCGGGTTCGATTTTGACGCGGTGCGGCTATCGGACTACGATTTAATGGCCAATGATATATATATATATATATATATATATATATATATATATATATTGTTA
Organism: Allium sativum; assembly: GCA_030737875.1. NCBI lineage: Eukaryota > Viridiplantae > Streptophyta > Magnoliopsida > Asparagales > Amaryllidaceae > Allium > Allium sativum. Next base: position 881,096,207 of record CM060924.1, read on the forward strand.
GAATTTATTTCATTTACAAGCCACATATTATTTTCAATCAAACATTCAGCAGAAATTAATAAATTTCATTAATAAAAAAAAACTTTATTTAAAAACCATTTTTACATTCAATAATTAAATTAAATTCGATAACTTAAATGGTTGAAACATATGGGATGTTACAATCTCCCCTACTCAGAACTTTTCATCCTCGAAAAGGAGAGGTTAAAAAAATATGCATATGTATACAACAAAATACATACTAATACAAAACTTACTTTAAACAAAATCAAAATAGGCTTTTAAACAAACTTAAAATATTTGTAACAAAACTTAAAATTTGAAAATATGATTCCTATGTTTGAAAACAAGTTTTGAAATAGGAAATAAGAATTTTATTGAAAATTTAAAGCTGTTGTATTTCTTAAGGCGTTTAAAACTTTTCTTTCTTAATTTATTATGTTGAAATTATATATATTTAATTGCTGGTTATTGGTTTGTTATTTAAAGTTTGAAAATACTTGATAACTTGAAGTTTAACAAGTTTACAGTCGTTCTTACAGACGTTAGGCATATGCTGGCCAGGCGCATGACTAAAATCTCTAAGTACTAAATATACTTGTTTCAACTTCTAGTGAAAATACTTTAAAACATTTAAAATAGATATGGAAAATACGTTCCCCCATGGATTGCGGTTACTTGGCGGTTACGCTACTTTCCCAGTAGATTCGTTTGTAACCATAGGCATCACACCCCTCGAATTTCGCCATGGTTGTTGCCATAGATCGCAGTTACACGGTGGTTACAACCACTATCTTAGTGGAACCACTTGTACTATAGGCATCGTGCCCCTCTAATTTCGCTATGGTGTCTAGATCGCAGTTACGCAACGGTTACGACCACTATCTCAGTGGAACCGCTCGTAATTGTAGGCTTCGCGCCCCTCGAATTATGCTAGAACAGATAAGTAATAATAATCAATGTGATCCCACCGAGTGGGATTCCGATATCGATGGATACTCCAATCAATGGAGCACCAACGTAGCTACGATTTTCAATTTTCAATGGAAGGTACTTTCCATATCTTCATTTGGAAAACATACATAATAAATATTGAAAGACCCCACCCTCCATTAAGGTCACTCACAAGGGACTGCCTTAACTTTGGTGGAGGTTTGTAAGTAAAAGTCACAGATAAAACACAAGACAGATATAAACACATATATATATAAGCAGCGGAAAACATCAGACTTCTATTTCATAAAATACTTGTTCATATAACACATTTCCATAATTGTCTCATAACAACTTCCAAAAACATTACAATAACATTTATGTCTTGGTTTTTAAATAAAGAAGCATAAAACGTGATTAAAACTGCATAAATCCTCATAGAGTGTGACCAACAGCCATAGCCAAGGAAAGAGACTCCAAACCGTACATCAACTTTCTTGAAGCTTTTAAAGAATCTGACTAAGCTGAGCTATTTCCTCCCTGTGGACCTGGGGGGAGGGAACGGAAGAAAAGAAGATGAAAGAAAATAGGGTCAGACATAAAGCCTGGTAAGTCTAGTGACTCTTCGGTATGAAAATAAGAATAAGGGCATGATAGGTATAAACTGGAACCGGAAAGTATCATAAACTAGATAAGGTAGTTCTGAAACGAATATACTATCGCACCCCACACTATATCTCTGCATCTACTTGTATTATCTTAATTGTCACCCCATGCTGAGGGTGAAGTGATCCCGTTTCTAAAGATGCACCCTATGCTGAGGGTAAAGTGATCCCGTTTCTAAAGATGCACCCTATGCTGAGGGTAAAGTGATCCCGTTTCTAAAGATCCACCCTATGCTGAGGGTAAGTGATCCCCTTATTTTAAAGATCGGCTCCTACTCGCATAATCATCTGTGTCTTACGGCCCCCAGAAATTGTAGATACCTACGTTGGCCCCACCATGGGGTGTATCAAGTCCCATGGTGGCGACCCGACACAAACCTTAGAATGCATAGGTTATACTACTGGTGCCCCCAGTGCCCTGTTTGTCTGCTCCGAAGTGCGTGCATGCCCGCACTCCATTAGAACCCACATTGTTGCACCCACCGCCGTCGCTTTGACCGCTTACAATCAGCCCAGTAATCGTGCCCCACCCTGCCTAGTTTCAGGGTACCATGATACCTAATTGGGTTATTGCTGAAATGGGTCCCCGTTACTAGGGTTTTCTAGTCAAACATGCTAAGTGGTTAAGTGTCTGTATTGACCTAACCCCACCCATCAATTTCATTAACATGTTGAATTGGTTAAGTGTTTTAGTTAACTTAACCCTACCATCTGTCCTTAGCCTTTTAAAGCACCGACCACTCACATTAGACAGATATTGTTACGGTTACTGGACGTGCCGGTCGGGTCCGGGAAGATTTACACCGTAACTCAGTCTAACCTTGGGTCCTTATTGGGCTTCATGCTTAACCACCCACATTGGATAGGTATTGTTGTGACTACTGGACAGCCGGGCTGGTCCGGGCAGATTTACATCATAACTCAATCCAACCTCGTGTTAAGCATATTCGTATTTTCTAAATTTACATATTTGTCTTTATTTCTGAATATATGTAAATTTGTCAACAATTAAATGTTGTGGCCCACTTTTCAAATTTAACCTTTTTGGTATAAAGAATTTATACCGTTTAAATGCCACCAATTTTGGCATGTGACAAACATGCCAATTTTATATATTTTTATGACAAGTTTTCTAATATTCCCAACGTTACCCCGTTTAAACATTAGGCTAACAATCTTAGCCTAATTTTCGTTCGCATAGTTTTTAACATATGATATTAGGCTAAAAACTTAGCCTAATTTAGCGCACACAAATAGGCATAAGGGAATTCATAAACATACACATAACATAGGTGTAAACTTGGCATTTTTGGCATAGTCAATATGAACATCATAGGTGTGAACTTGCAAAATAGCCAACGTGAATGTCATAGATGTGTACTTGCAAAATAGTCAATATTCATATATGTGAATTTGCAACATAGCCTAAATCAATTTTACATATATGTGAATTTACATTGAAATAAGGGTCTAACCAAATAGGTGTCACATGAGTTAGCATATGATTTAGACAACATAAGTATAAACTTGTTTTTGGATCTAGGCATAATATCGAACATCACCTAGCACATGACAAGAATATGACTTTTTCATAAATATGTATAACTTTATGACAAGGGTGTGAACTAGATCCAATCGCATATCTAATTACAACATGAAACATGTACTAAAGTGGATCTTGACATGGATCCAATTAGGAACTTGCAACTTTTACATAAACATAGGGGCATGTATATGAACATAACCATTTAGGCATAAAGATTTTCTAGCATAAAGTATATACATGAGGTTCTAATCACAAATGATCTATATAATCACGTAATCATGAACTATACAACTTTCTTGTGATGTTGTTGTCATTCTAAAAGTACAATAGGATCAACATCAATCTTAATTATATCACAAACATCCCAATTCCATTTGCAACACAATCATTTCAAACATAGATATGAATTAACATCGTCGTTACATAATAGCACAATTCCACTTCCAATTTACATCGAACCAATTCTTAGTTTTATTCTCATCGGAAAAATCACTATACTTACAACGAACGACGAACTTGGATTCTGAATTCTGGATTTGATATGCTTTCCTTTGGGTAGACTAACGTTGTTTTGATTCGTGTTTAGCTTTAGTATTGGCTTGTCTCTAGGCTTTCTAACTAACAGCCACTCCTAGTTTCTTTCCAACAGCATGACGGCTTTTGTATTCTATTATTTGTGTGAATTTAGGGTTAGACTTGAGTTGTATTTATAGAATTTCAATCTAACTTGAGCCATCGATGAAGCTAGAGTGAATCCAGACCATCCATCTCAAGAGAAGCCAATCAGAAAGTGACATGTAAGCCCTAGTGACTCAGCCAAGCCTCAGAATTCGACCAGACCCTGACCAGGCCAGCCAGGGCCTGACCAACAGGTCTTTCTGACCTGGGCGCACTTGGCAGGTGCGCCAGGCTATACTGGCGCACTTCCCAAGTGCGCCAGTTCAATTTTGTTCTGGCGCACTTCCCAAGTGCGCCAGTACATTCTGACCCGTTTCTGGTTTTTCTGTCCAACTTCGTTCGTCCATATCTTCTTCATACGATATCCGTTTTACGCAAACTTGGACTCTATCTCAAGCAGAATTTCGAGACAAACGCAATGGCGTAACCCATTTCCCTTGATTTCATCATTTAGGATTAATTATACTTTAATTTGTTAAGTTACAGTTAACGGAAAATTCGGGGTGTTACATTCTCCCCTCCTTAAAGGATTTCGTCCCCGAAATCTTCAAGTCTAGGAGAACGTAAGTCCTAACATCCAATCGTCCATCTACTCAACCAACAAACACAGGAGTCCATTGTCCTTAAAAGACTTCTAATGCTTTATGATTATATGCACAGTGTGTGTATATGTCCTTAATTAATGAAAAATCAGGCGGTTTACTGATCCAGTTGACCTCCTTAATGCAAATCATGTAAGTGTCATGAATCCATTATGTATGCAAAATTTTTCCTACTCATAATTCTACATGAGTGCGCAACCATCAATACAAATGCGACATCCATATGACAACATATCAAGTTTCAACCATATACAAATATGAATACATATATGCATATGCAGTATGAAGTGATTGAGCCGATCTAAGACCTAGGTTGTGTGTGTATATGCATCCACGAGCAACCACTAGCAACCGCTTGCAGCCATCAACCATAACATGTTTTAAATACATGTTTACATCCAAAGGGGTTTCTACCTAAGGATAAAGGATAATATCGAGGAGATATACCTAACAAGATAGATACAAGCACAACTTAAGGAAAAAGAGAGGTCAAAGATGTACCCTCAAAAAGAAAAGGGTAGGCTGCGCGTATTTTATCCTCAGTTTCCCAAGTCGCGTTTTCCTTGGCGTCGCTCCACTGAACCTTGACGAGCTTCACTTCGCGGTTGCGTAGCTTTTTGATTTCAATTCCTACGATTCGAGTTGGAACTCTCCTCACAGTTGCTTCGCGTTCCACTTCGGCTTCTTCTAGAATGCTTGGCTCCACCACTTCCGCTGATTCATGTAGACATTTCCGGAGATGAGAAACGTGAAAGACGTTGTGAATTCCAGCCAATCTTTCAGGCAGATCTACTCTATAAGCCATTTTCCCAATCTTCTCGATGATAGGGAACGGTCCTACAAATCTTGGTGCTAGCTTTCCTGCGGATCCAAAGCGAACGACGTTCCTTAAAGGGGATACCTTAAGGAAAACCCTGTCCCCAACCTCAAACTCAAGGTCGGTCCTTCTTTTGTCGGCGTAGGATTTCTGTCTGTCTTGGGCAGTCTTCATTCTCCTTCATATCAAGTCCACTTTTTCTGAAGTCTCTCTGATCATGTCTGGCCCTAGTATAATCTTGTCGGTGGACTCCTACCAACAAGCTGGTGATCGGCAAGGTCTTCCATACAAAGCTTCGAAGGGCGCAATACCGATGGTGGCCTGGTAACTGTTGTTATAGGCGAATTCCACTAAAGGAAGGTGATCCTCCCAAGTCCCTCCGAAGTCAAGAACGCATAGTCTTAGAAAATCTTCTAATACTCTATTCACCCTTTCTGTCTGACCATCAGTTTGGGGGTAATAGGCCGTGCTCAAACATAACTGTGTGCCGACAGCTTCTTGCAGACTCCACCAAAATTCGCTCATGAAGATGGGGTCTCTGTCACTCACTATGCTGGAGGGTATTCCATGGAGTCGAACTATTTCCTTGAGATAAAGAGAAGCTAGTGACGAAGCAGTTCTTCTACTCTTGGTAGGTATAAAGTGGGCGCTTTTAGTAAGCCTATCCACAATCACCCAAATGCTAGTATTGCCTCTTCTTGACCTAGGCAACCCGTCAATGAAGTCCATTGAAATGCTATCCCACTTCCATTGCGGGATTTCTAGAGGATGTTGTAGTTCTCCAGGTTTCTTTTGTTTCGCCTTGACCTGTTGGCATGTCACGCACTTAGAAACGAAATCTGCCACGTCCTTCTTCATGCCGCTCCAATAGAAAGCTCTCTTTACGTCCTTGTACATCTTGTTTCCACCTGGGTGTATTGTCATCTTGGAATGATGTGCCTCCTCGAGAACCTTCTTCACAAAATCCCTAGCTTGTGGGACGCATAGTCTTCCATCTCGCCTTAGCCAACCCTTATCATCGATGGAGTACCTATTGAGGTGACTGGAAGTTTCACCCCTAATTAGTTTATCAATCTCATCCACAAGCTGAGGGTCTTCTCGTTGTGCGGCCCCTATCGAGTCTAAAAGAGTGGGCCTTACTTCTAGGGATGCCAATAAACTAGGTATAAAATCTGAGGAGGGCCTAAAGTCAAAACTGACTATATACTCCAAGCTTTGCCTTTCCAAAAAGAGAGGGCTTAGGGTCAGTTTATTTCGGCTCAACGCGTCTGCTACTACGTTGCCTTTGCCGGGAGTATAGGAAATTTCAAAATCATACGAGGCAAGGAACTCCATCCACCTTTGCTGCCTCAAGTTAAGATCTTTCTGCGAGAAAAGATACTTCAACGATTTATGGTCAGTATATAATTCGAACTTCTCACCTAGGAGATAATGACGCCAAGACTTAAGCACAAAGACGATGGCGGCTAACTAAAGATCGTGGGTTGGGTAGTTCTTTTCATGCACTTTCAATTGTCTTCCACCATAAGCTACTACCCTCCCTTCTTGCATCAGAACAACGCCTAGCCCCGTACCACAAGCATCCGTATATACTGTGAACATCTTGCTTCCATATGGCAAAGTCAGAACTGGGGCTGTTGTGAGAGCCCTTTTTAATCGTTGGAAAGCAAACTCGCAATCCAAATCCCAAGTGAATGCCAGATTCTTCTTTGTTAGCCTTGTGAGCGGAGCTGAGATTTTCGCGAAATCCCTAATGAACTTTCGGTAGAAACCGGCTAGCCCAAGAAAGCTTCGAACTTCGGTTGCATTTCTTGGTGTCTTCCAATCTTGCACTGCCACCACTTTCGCGGGGTCCACAGCCAACCCTCTTTGGACACTATATGCCCCAGAAATCTTACTTCCTTTCTCCAAAAGTGGCACTTGGAGAATTTGGCTCTTAGCTAATGTGCACGGAGAGTATCCATGATCTCTTTCAGATGCTGAGCATGTTCTTCCTCATTCTTTGAGAAGATCAAAATATCGTCTACGAAGACCACCACGAACTTATTTAGGAATTCTCTGAACACCCTGCTCATCAGGTCTACGAAATAAGTGGGTGCGTTCATCAAACTGAAAGGCATGACAAGCCACTCGAAGAAACCGTCTGGGGTTCTGAATGCCGTTTTATCAATGCTATCTTCAGATACCCATAGCTGATGGAACCCAGTAGCTAAATCAAGTTGGGAGAAGACCGACGCACCTATAAGCTGATCAAACAAATCGTCTATACGGGGAAGCGGATGTCTATTCTTCTTAGTCAGCTTGTTTAGCTCCCTATAGTACACACAAAGACGTAGTGAACCATCTGCTTTGGTGGTGAACACCACTGGAGCACCCCATTCCGAGATACTCCTTCTTATAAACCCCTTCTCGAGAAGCTCCTTAACTTGCTTACTGAGCTCCTTTCACTTCTTTGGAGCCATGTGTCTAACAGGCAGAGCGACGGGCTTTGCATTATCAACAAGATATATGCGGAAGTCTATTTCCCGCTTCGGAGGTAAGCCTTTCACCTCTTTAAAGACATCCGGATATTCCCGGACTACTCTAACCGACTGCAAATTCTCAACAGAAGCGTCAAGCGGCTCTAGATAACTAAGCATAACAGCATTCAAGGGATTACAAGAAATTTCTAGAGTGTTACCGAGCCGAGTCAAGAGCCTAACCACTCTTTTCTCACAATCAAGAATGGCACCATTACTGGATAACCAGTCCATGTCTAAGATCATTCCATACCCTAAGAAGCCCAAAACAAAGGCACTACATCTAAATTCAACACTTAGAATAGAGATATTCAAATCCAAGCAAACCATCGACAAATAAGCCGAGCCCCCAATTGGATTTGAAACAACCAAGGGATCTTCTACCATACTAGTGTCCAGGTGCAGAGATTCTACTATAGCAGATGAAATAAAGGAGTGTGATGCACCAGAATCAAAGAGAGTGCGAACTGGATGATTGTAACACCCCACCTCCGCTAGGGTCACTCCAAAGGAATGCACTAGCTTTAGAGGGGTATTATTGGTAAACATGTACAGAAATATTACAAGACAGAACATATATATATAAAACAACGGAAGTAGAACAAATTTCATTACCTTATAAAATAAGGTCTAAAAGCCTTTTACATCAAAATACATCAAAACCTGTCTTGCAATAATAAAGAAGCATAAAATCATTTCATAAATTATTCCCCAAGTAGAACAGTAAAGTAGCCATAGCCAAGAGAAGTCCAAGCCATGCGTGATGACCTTCAAACAGAAGAAGTCCAAACTAACAATAGCATTTCCTCCCTGTAACCTGGGGGGGAAAACGGAAGACAAGAGGCAAAACAAAACGGGGTCAGTCATAAAGACTGGTAAGCCTTATCTACTATCAGTATATAAACTAGTAAAGTTAACTGGCATGAGGAACTGAGATGAACATAAGTATGATGACAAGATAGATAAGCTAAACCAAAATAACAGGATGAACTACGGTACCAAAATAAACGAGTGTGTCATGATAAACTACGGTGTCAAGATAAATCAAGGTACCACATCGTCAGGTTTCTATCAAGTATACTATCCCAAGGTATTTATCATGTATAACATCCTAAGGTATATATCATGTATATTTGCTCTGCACCCCTCGTACTAGTATCCCAACCCGCGTCATGTGTTAACTATGAATGTCCCTTGCCCAACGCCACGTAATGGTCCATGTCAACCTAATATATAGCATATGTAGGTTTTCCCAACTCGTATGTTTCTTTCCATGTATAAGTTTAGTCCTTTGTCGTAGGCCATACGGGCTTTCCCATGTAAACGTCTTATCCTTGAAGTTATTTTGGACTGCTACCCTTGATCTAGTTATGTTTTCTTACCATGAACTATCACGTGTCCACTTAGGATTTATGCCACCTAGGACCACTAGGGATTATGCTACCTAATGAACGTTTTCGTGTCTCGGTTTGGGTTCAGCCACCTAGGGCCACTAGAGATTATGCCACCCGTCAACCGCGCCCTTTATCCCACGTATGTATCGTGAATCGTTTTCCATGTCTAGATACACATGTTCCTCAATGTGCCATCCGAGTTCCGTGCCAGGGCAAATCAAGAAATACGGGACTCGGTTGGGAGCTTTAAGTCGTTTGCTGATGCAGATATCAAGGTCTGTTTTTGTACCCGTGGCTATGGTCCCACGTGACCCCTCCCTCAACTACTTAAAGGCAATCCAAGAAAAATCATGTATGAGAGCTACACTAAGGCCCATCGATGCCCACTTCCAGATAGCCAACCTCACCCATAACTTGATAGCTAGTATATGGTCTTTTGGGAGTTCCCTGCCTTTCCGTACGTACACGATTGACTAAAGATGGTAGGTAGTCGGCGACATGCTATCCCGGGGCAAAATCAAGTATCGTCGACTCCACGCTAATCCATCCCAGTCTTTAGGTCGCTCGCATAGCAACCAAGGCATACTCTTGGCTCTTCTACCGCAGACCTTAACCCCTGTGAGGCCGGGTTTCATGGACCACTCGCCACCTCACAGAGGGATACCAAGAGTACCCTCACGTTCCCCGAAGCTTTCACTTCGTCACCCAGTTCGCTGGAGCTTTTATCCTAGTCAGATAACTTGCTCCTCCTCGTATACTAAGCGATGACCTACCGTACCAGGTTACTCATCTCTTTATGAACTAGTCCCATGTCCTTAGCTAAGAATTATTACTTAGTTACCCTTAACTAAGGTTTACCACTTAGCCCCTCTTTCCGCTATCCTTGTTAACTACGATTTCCAACCTAGTCCTTTGAGCTAGGGTTTTGTCAAATGGGTTAAGTGTTGTTATCCAAGTTCATGACTTGACCCGCCTACAAATCATGTCAAGATTGGCTAAGTACTCAAGTTCAAGGCTTAGCCATACAAGTTGGTTAAGTGTACCAAGAAGCTCATGACTTAACCCTATCAAGTCAAATTGGTTAAGTATTTATTTGCCTTCACCCTATCAGATTTTCATGTTAGATTGATTAAGCATGGATTATCTTAATCCCATCAGATTATCGAGTCGGATTGGTTAAGTATGGGTTAGCTTAACCCCATCCACTAATCGTATTACAATGGTTAAGCCTAATCTTAAAAGGTCTTGTGACTTAACCCTTATCAGGTCCACCTATTAGATTGGTTAAGTATAGGTTACTTAACCTCATCAAATCATCACGTATAATTGGTTAGGTATAAGTTACTTAACCCCATTAAATTATCATGTTAAATTGGTTAAGTATTGGTTACTTAACCCCATTGAATAACCAAGTTTAGATTGGTTAAGTGTTTAACTTAACCCCATCGAATTCCCGTGTTTAGATTAGTTAAGTATAGATTACTTAACCCCATCTAATTACCGTGTTTAGATTAGTTAAGCGTCAATTACTTAACCCCATCCCCTAACTGTCTTGTATGGTTAAGTGTCATTAAGAAATCAAGCCCGGTCCCACTTAACCTACCCATTTGTGTCATATCGGTTAAGTGTCATTAGTCAAATTTACTTAACCTTATCATGTGGCATCAATTTAATTAATGCACTCTCAACCTCTCACATTAGACTTTGTTGTGGTTACTAGTTAAGCCGGGCGGGTCCGGGTAGATTTACACCACAACCTAGTCTAACCTCGGGTCTTAAGCGCGACATGACCAACTTCTCACATTGGATCCTATTGTTTGTAGCCACTAGTTAAGCCGGGCGGGTCCGGGTAGATTTATGCTACAAACTCAACCCAACCTCGAGTTGGCCATTTTCATGTTTGGTCTAGTGTCTTGTTACACTTACAACCCATACGTGTCAAGTTTCCAAGTCCCATGCTCATAGCCAAAGTTACATGTTGTCACGTTTATACCAACTTACCCAAATCATGTTTCATGTCATTAAAGTTTCCCCATAACCTAACCCCAACGCTTTTAAACTCGCATATACATTCACAACAACGCATAATGGATTTAAAGAAGGAACTTGGCAAAGGCATGACAAAAAGGGTATAAGGCCACAAGTTAAACATGGTGGAAATGAGGCATAAATGTGCTCACAAACTTGCATGTTACATTGTCAAGCCTCAAAAACATGCATAACATTCAAACTTGGCAAATAGGTGATACATGGTCATAGATGACATGAAATGATGACAAGTAACTCGCATATAACATCACATAAGGGTTATGACTTCATATGCAAGTTAACCTAAAGGTTATGAGGGTTCTCATGTTGCATAATGCAACATTTCAACATAAAGGTTATAGCTTTTAACCCACAAGATCAAGGTAATGACTTTATAGACTTGCATAACATGATAGCATGTATCATACTTAATGATCAAACCCAAACTTGCAACATTCATTTAACTTTATAGTTAATATCTAAGAGTAGGAGGGGGCTTACAATGCTATGAAGGCACAAATCAACATATAAAACAAAGATTGAGACGAAGCCATTCATGCTATCACCCAAAAAACCCAAAAGAACAAGCTCCAAATGAAACCCTTGAGCAAATATCAATAAAAATCCTTGCTTTGAAGAAGAAAGGTTTCAACTTTGGCTTTGAATGAAGCTTATGAGCTCTCATGCAAGATCCTTGCTTTTTGGTCAAGAAAAGGTTGCAACTTTGGCTAGAATGCAACTTATGAACTCTCATACAAACATGAAATCACTCAAATGATCATAGAATCTCTCATGAATGAAGAAAAGAGGCTCCTTTACTTTGAAACTAGCTTAGAACACTTAAGCTATCATGAAGAAGAAGATGGAGGCCATGGGTTGAAGTGGAGGCCATGATGAGGAATCATTTTGGCATAGTTTAGTTGTAGGATCAATTTATGAGGGTTTTAGGAGAGGGTTAGGGGTCTTTTTATAGAAGACTAGGATAGTTTTAGCCATAGGATAAACCCTAGAACCAATCCTAGCCTTTAAAGCATGTCTTGGGGAAGAAGTCACATGTAGGAACCATTTAGGGCCTTTAGATTAAAGCTGAACCATGAGAACCATTCAAATGCAAAATCTGCATTCGAGCGAATCGGCCCACGGGTTGACAGCCAAACACCCTGGATTAACCCCTAGTCGACCCAACGGGCTCGGGTCGACCTCAAAAATCGGCCGGTTCGGTTATTCCCCTCTCCCAATTCGTTGTTTTGAACATTTTTGCATATTTATTTATTAAATTTTCAATTATATATATATATATATCAATATATATATATATATTTCTCTGTGCAACCCATTTCACTTAATTAAGTATACTTTAATTTGTGAATTTTTATGTTCAAATTACGGGGTGTTACATTCTCCCCTCCTTAAAGGATTTCGTCCCCAAAATCTCTAAGTCAAGAAGAACGTATCCTACCAACCAAACAACCATCTACTCAAACCATCAAACACTGGCATCATTGTCCTTAGACGATTTCTAATGCCATATGAACATATGCAGAACGTGTGTGTATATGCTCCTTAGCTAATGCTAATGATCAGGCCTGAATGGTCTTTCTAATGCAAAATATGTTTAGTGCCATGAGTCCAACATGTATGCGAATAGTCCTAGTCATATAAGTACTATATGCGTGCACAAACATTCATTCATATGCAACATCCGCATGATAACACATTCAATTTCATCCGTAAACAAGTATAAATACTCGTGCATATGCAACATGAAACGTGACCGCGTCAATCTAGTATCTAATGTGTATTCGCGCATCCACGAGCAACCACTTGCAACCATTTGCAACCATATCAATCATAACATGTTTCAAATACATGTTTACATCCATAGAGTTCTATCTAAGGTTCCCAAGATAAGATCGAGGAGATAAACAAGACAAACTCCTTACGGGGTTTGTAACAGAAATAGGACCGAGAGGATATCCACCAAGCGATAGCATGCAAGTAAGCTCTACAGGTGAACCAAGGATCAAAGATACACTCTTAAAAAGAGACATGATGCGCGCGTCTGAGCCGCATTTCCACGAACTTAATTCCATTGTGCCTTGACCGCCTTTGACTTCATGGTTTCGTAGCTCCTTGATTCCTATTTCCAAGGTATGAGTCGGAACTCTTTTCACTGTCGCCTCTCGTTCCACTTTCATTTATTCTTTCCCTAGTATACTTGGCTCAACCATATCTACGTACTCATGCAAGCTCTCCAAAATTCACTAGTGAATTCTGGATCTCGTTTACCAATGCCAATTTATGTTACCACGTGCACTTACTAGGGTGATTCCTATAACCCATGCTTAAGCGGAATGAACCATCCGTCTTATTGGCGGACGTTACTCGATTGGATCAGAGATTTCCGATAAATGCATCAAGAGATTCTAGGTAACTAACCATGACAGATCCTAAAAGGTTACACGAGACTTCGAAGGTATTACCAAAGCAAGCCAAGAGTCTGACTGCCCTCTTTTCAAAACCGAGAATGGTATCCCTTACTGGATAACCACTTTACCCCTAGAATCCATCCATAGCTCAACAATAGAAGTATTGCTTCTAATCTCAACACTTGGCATAGACGTTCTCAAATCCAACAAGTCATGAATAAATGGACCGACTCTCCAACCAGATTTTGGGACAAAAACTGGGATCCTCTACCATGCTAGTACTAAGGTGCAGAGACTCAACTATCCAAGCAGACTTAAATGATACGATGGTCAAGACAAAGTCTGGATGGGATGATAGAAAAGAAAGACTAAACCTTTACCAGAAATGGTACCATTTCTTTTAGGTACCCTAGAAATGGGAGCGTACAATTGCCTTCTCCGATGATCTTGTCCTTGTCCTCCTTGATGGACTAAGCCATAGCAACAGTTGCTTATCCTTAAGCTCGCGTCCTTTATCCTTGTTCTTATTATCCCTTCTTATAACTTCAGTAACCGGTCTCTCGAGAACTTCCTCCATCGCACGGGAAAACACTTACGTAGCTAGACAAGGATTAGTCGCAGTTAAAACTACTGTGACTCCAGATGGAGGAAAGAAAGGGAAAAGAGATTCGATCAAGGGAACAAAGGATAGTGCTAATGGCTTTTGGGGAATAGCCTTTAAAAACTTTTCTTGAAAAATGCTTCTTTGTAAACGGTTTCTCAAATAGTTTTCAGAAGGTTTTTAAAAAACTTTTGCCCAGTCTGGTAACCTGGCTCTGATACCAAATGTAACACCCCACCTCCGCTAGGGTCACTCGCAAAGGAATGCACTAGCTTTAGAGGGGTATTATTGGTAAACATGTACAGAAATATTACAAGACAGAACATATATATATAAAACAGCGGAAGTAGAACAAATTTCATTACCTTATAAAATAAGGTCTAAAAGCCTTTTACATCAAAATACATCAAAACCTGTCTTGCAATAATAAAGAAGCATAAAATCATTTCATAAATTATTCCCCAAGTAGAACAGTAAAGTAGCCATAGCCAAGAGAAGTCCAAGCCATGCGTGATGACCTTCAAACAGAAGAAGTCCAAACTAACAATAGCATTTCCTCCCTGTAACCTGGGGGGGAAAACGGAAGACAAGAGGCAAAACAAAACGGGGTCAGTCATAAAGACTGGTAAGCCTTATCTACTATCAGTATATAAACTGGTAAAGTTAACTGGCATGAGGAACTGAGATGAACATAAGTATGATGACAAGATAGATAAGCTAAACCAAAATAACAGGATGAACTACGGTACCAAAATAAACGAGTGTGTCATGATAAACTACGGTGTCAAGATAAATCAAGGTACCACATCGTCAGGTTTCTATCAAGTATACTATCCCAAGGTATTTATCATGTATAACATCCTAAGGTATATATCATGTATATTTGCTCTGCACCCCTCGTACTAGTATCCCAACCCGCGTCATGTGTTAACTATGAATGTCCCTTGCCCAACGCCATGTAATGGTCCATGTCAACCTAATATATAGCATATGTAGGTTTTCCCAACTCGTATGTTTCTTTCCATGTATAAGTTTAGTCCTTTGTCGTAGGCATTTCGGGCTTTCCCATGTAAACGTCTTATCCTTGAAGTTATTTTGGACTGCTACCCTTGATCTAGTTATGTTTTCTTACCATGAACTATCACGTGTCCACTTAGGATTTATGCCACCTAGGACCACTAGGGATTATGCTACCTAATGAACGTTTTCGTGTCTCGGTTTGGGTTCAGCCACCTAGGGCCACTAGAGATTATGCCACCCGTCAACCGCGCCCTTTATCCCACGTATGTATCGTGAATCGTTTTCCATGTCTAGATACACATGTTCCTCAATGTGCCATCCGAGTTCCGTGCCAGGGCAAATCAAGAAATACGGGACTCGGTCGGGAGCTTTAAGTCGTTTGCTGATGCAGATATCAAGGTCTGTTTTTGTACCCGTGGCTATGGTCCCACGTGACCCCTCCCTCAACTACTTAAAGGCAATCCAAGAAAAATCATGTATGAGAGCTACACTAAGGCCCATCGATGCCCACTTCCAGATAGCCAACCTCACCCATAACTTGATAGCTAGTATATGGTCTTTTGGGAGTTCCCTGCCTTTCCGTACGTACACGATTGACTAAAGATGGTAGGTAGTCGGCGACATGCTATCCCGGGGCAAAATCAAGTATCGTCGACTCCACGCTAATCCATCCCAGTCTTTAGGTCGCTCGCATAGCAACCAAGGCATACTCTTGGCTCTTCTACCGCAGACCTTAACCCCTGTGAGGCCGGGTTTCATGGACCACTCGCCACCTCACAGAGGGATACCAAGAGTACCCTCACGTTCCCCGAAGCTTTCACTTCGTCACCCAGTTCGCTGGAGCTTTTATCCTAGTCAGATAACTTGCTCCTCCTCGTATACTAAGCGATGACCTACCGTACCAGGTTACTCATCTCTTTATGAACTAGTCCCATGTCCTTAGCTAAGAATTATTACTTAGTTACCCTTAACTAAGGTTTACCACTTAGCCCCTCTTTCCGCTATCCTTGTTAACTACGATTTCCAACCTAGTCCTTTGAGCTAGGGTTTTGTCAAATGGGTTAAGTGTTGTTATCCAAGTTCATGACTTGACCCGCCTACAAATCATGTCAAGATTGGCTAAGTACTCAAGTTCAAGGCTTAGCCATACAAGTTGGTTAAGTGTACCAAGAAGCTCATGACTTAACCCTATCAAGTCAAATTGGTTAAGTATTTATTTGCCTTCACCCTATCAGATTTTCATGTTAGATTGATTAAGCATGGATTATCTTAATCCCATCAGATTATCGAGTCGGATTGGTTAAGTATGGGTTAGCTTAACCCCATCCACTAATCGTATTACAATGGTTAAGCCTAATCTTAAAAGGTCTTGTGACTTAACCCTTATCAGGTCCACCTATTAGATTGGTTAAGTATAGGTTACTTAACCTCATCAAATCATCACGTATAATTGGTTAGGTATAAGTTACTTAACCCCATTAAATTATCATGTTAAATTGGTTAAGTATTGGTTACTTAACCCCATTGAATAACCAAGTTTAGATTGGTTAAGTGTTTAACTTAACCCCATCGAATTCCCGTGTTTAGATTAGTTAAGTATAGATTACTTAACCCCATCTAATTACCGTGTTTAGATTAGTTAAGCGTAAATTACTTAACCCCATCCCCTAACTGTCTTGTATGGTTAAGTGTCATTAAGAAATCAAGCTCGGTCCCACTTAACCTACCCATTTGTGTCATATCGGTTAAGTGTCATTAGTCAAATTTACTTAACCTTATCATGTGGCATCAATTTAATTAATGCACTCTCAACCTCTCACATTAGACTTTGTTGTGGTTACTAGTTAAGCCGGGCGGGTCCGGGTAGATTTACACCACAACCTAGTCTAACCTCGGGTCTTAAGCGCGACATGACCAACTTCTCACATTGGATCCTATTGTTTGTAGCCACTAGTTAAGCCGGGCGGGTCCGGGTAGATTTATGCTACAAACTCAACCCAACCTCGAGTTGGCCATTTTCATGTTTGGTCTAGTGTCTTGTTACACTTACAACCCATACGTGTCAAGTTTCCAAGTCCCATGCTCATAGCCAAAGTTACATGTTGTCACGTTTATACCAACTTACCCAAATCATGTTTCATGTCATTAAAGTTTCCCCATAACCTAACCCCAACGCTTTTAAACTCGCATATACATTCACAACAACGCATAATGGATTTAAAGAAGGAACTTGGCAAAGGCATGACAAAAAGGGTATAAGGCCACAAGTTAAACATGGTGGAAATGAGGCATAAATGTGCTCACAAACTTGCATGTTACATTGTCAAGCCTCAAAAACATGCATAACATTCAAACTTGGCAAATAGGTGATACATGGTCATAGATGACATGAAATGATGACAAGTAACTCGCATATAACATCACATAAGGGTTATGACTTCATATGCAAGTTAACCTAAAGGTTATGAGGGTTCTCATGTTGCATAATGCAACATTTCAACATAAAGGTTATAGCTTTTAACCCACAAGATCAAGGTAATGACTTTATAGACTTGCATAACATGATAGCATGTATCATACTTAATGATCAAACCCAAACTTGCAACATTCATTTAACTTTATAGTTAATATCTAAGAGTAGGAGGGGACTTACAATGCTATGAAGGCACAAATCAACATATAAAACAAAGATTGAGACGAAGCCATTCATGCTATCACCCAAAAACCCCAAAAGAACAAGCTCCAAATGAAACCCTTGAGCAAATATCAATAAAAATCCTTGCTTTGAAGAAGAAAGGTTTCAACTTTGGCTTTGAATGAAGCTTATGAGCTCTCATGCAAGATCCTTGCTTTTTGGTCAAGAAAAGGTTGCAACTTTGGCTAGAATGCAACTTATGAACTCTCATACAAACATGAAATCACTCAAATGATCATAGAATCTCTCATGAATGAAAAAAAGAGGCTCCTTTACTTTGAAACTAGCTTAGAACACTTAAGCTATCATGAAGAAGAAGATGGAGGCCATGGGTTGAAGTGGAGGCCATGATGAGGAATCATTTTGGCATAGTTTAGTTGTAGGATCAATTTATGAGGGTTTTAGGAGAGGGTTAGGGGTCTTTTTATAGAAGTCTAGGATAGTTTTAGCCATAGGATAAACCCTAGAACCAATCCTAGCCTTTAAAGCATGTCTTGGGGAAGAAGTCACATGTAGGAACCATTTAGGGCCTTTAGATTAAAGCTGAACCATGAGAACCATTCAAATGCAAAATCTGCATTCGAGCGAATCGGCCCACGGGTTGACAGCCAAACACCCTAGATTAACCCCTAGTCGACCCAGCAGGCTCGGGTCGACCTCAAAAATCGGCCGGTTCGGTTATTCCCCTCTCCCAATTCGCTGTTTTGAACATTTTTGCATATTTATTTATTAAATTTTCAATTATATATATATATATATCAATATATATATATTTCTCTGCGCAACCCATTTCACTTAATTAAGTATATTTTAATTTGTGAATTTTTATGTTCAAATTACGGGGTGTTACAATGATCATACAGATAAACTAAGCTTTCTACAGAAATATTTCTACCTCATTCCCGTGGAGGTGCCACCAGCGCGTGAACTTGTCCGCCTGAGGTGGATCCAGTCCTCGGTCCCTGCCCCCGCTTCTTTGGGCAGTTCTTAGCCAAGTGTCTAGTCTCGCCACAACTGAAGCAACCACCATTCATCTTTGCCTTCTTCTTTCTGCAGTCTTTTGCTATATGTCCCACAATGCCACAGAAATTGCACTTTCTCTTTTCATGGGATTTATTATTCTTCCCGCCTTTCTTGAAGTCTGTTTTCTTAGCCTGTAAACCTTCCTTCTTTTCTTCCACCTTAGTCTCTTTCTTGCCCTTGTCTTCCTCGTGTAGCAATGCCATGTCCACTAAGCTTTCATAAGTCGCTCATGTGGATACATGAGTCATAGCAAGGCTATGTAGAGGCTCATTCAGACCTTTGACGAAGCGGAGCGCCTTCTTGTGTTGGGTGTTTACTAAGTCCAACCCAAATCTAGCCAGTTGATTAAATTGATTAACGTACTCCCTGATTGTCATACTTCCCTGTTTCAGAGTTAGGAACTTCTCCATTTGAAGGCTTCTTTCAGCTTGGGAGAGGAATTTCATCTCAAATCTTGTCCTGAAGTCTTCCCATGTTTCCACTGGCCTTTCAGCATGCGTAACTTCCCACCAATAGGAAGCTTCATCCTTGAGCAACCAAACTGCTAGCTGTATCTTCTGCCTATCATCAACTTCGAAGATAACGAATAAATCTTCAGTCTCTTTCAGCCAATTCCTTGCTACCACAAATGATTCAGTTCCATAAAAGTCCTTTCCTCCCATAGCCTTGAAGTCTCTACATGTCTTAGCGAAAGTGTTTCCACGAGGAGGAGGAGGAGGAGGAACTTCTGCCACTGGAGGAGGAATGTCTGCTGGGCCCGTACCATTGGCCCTAGCCTCTAGGTACCTTCGGAACCAGCCAGGTACAGGTACTCCTTCCGGAAGGTTAAGGTCTCCAGACATGCTGAAACAAAAGGAAAGGTTCAAAACGAAGGATAGATAGATAGTGCATATGGCTTTTGGGGGATTATGCCTTTTAAAATATCAAAACTTTTCTTGAAAACGCTTCTTTTTGAAAATAGTTTCAAATTTTTTTATCTAGTCTGGTAAATCTATGCTCTGATACCAAGTGAAACAACCCATCCTCCATTAAGGTCACTCACAAGGGACTGCCTTAACTTTGGTGGAGGTTTGTAAGTAAAAGTCATAGATAAAACACAAGACAGATATAAACACATACATATATATATAAGCAGCGGAAAACATCAGACTTTTATTTCATAAAATACTTGTTCATACAACACATTTCCATAATTGTCTCATAACAACTTCCAAAAACATTACAACATCATTTCTGTCTTGGTTTTTAAATAAAGAAGCATGAAACGTGATTAAAACTGCATAAATCCCCATAGAGTGTGACCAACAGCCATAGCCAAGGAAAGAGACTCCAAACCGTACATCAACTTTCTTGAAGCTTTTAAAGAATCTGACTAAGCTAAGCTATTTCCTCCCTGTGGACCTGGGGGGGAACGGAAGAAAAGAAGACGAAAGAAAATAGGGTCAGACATAAAGCCTGGTAAGTCTAGTGACTCTTCAGTATGAAAATAAGAATAAGGGCATGATAGGTATAAACTGGAACAAGAAAGTATCATAAACTAGATAAGGTAGTTCTGAAACGAATATACTATCGCACCCCGCAGTATATCTCTGCACCTGCTTGTATTATCTTAACTGTCACCCCATGCTGAGGGTGAAGTGATCCCGTTTCTAAAGATGCACCCTATGTTGAGGGTAAAGTGATCCCGTTTCTAAAGATGCACCCTATGCTGAGGGTAAAGTGATCCCGTTTCTAAAGATTCACCCTATACTGAGGGTAAGTGATCCCCTTATTTTAAAGATCGGCTCCTACTCGTATAATCATCTGTGTCTTACGGCCCCCAGAAATTGTAGATACCTATGCTGGACCCACCATGGGGTGTATCAAGTCCCATGGTGGCGACCCAACACAAACCTTAGAATGCATAGGTTATACTACTGGTGCCCCCAGTGCCTTGTTTGTCTGCTCCGAAGTGCGTGCATGCCCGCACTCCATTAAAACCCACACTTTTGCACCCACCGCCGTCGCTTTGACCGCTTACAATCAGCCCAGTAATCGTGCCCCACCCTACCTAGTTTCAGGGTACCATGATACCTAATTGGGTGAATGCTGAAATGGGTCCCCGTTACTAGGGTTTTCTAGTCAAACATGCTAAGTGGTTAAGTGTCTTTATTGACCTAACCCCACCAACCAATTTCATTAACATGTTGAATTGGTTAAGTGTTTTAGTTAACTTAACCCTACCATCTATCCTAAGCCTTTTAAAGCACCGACCACTCACATTAGACAGATATTGTTACGGTTACTGGATGTGTCGGTCGGTTCCGGGTAGATTTACACTGTAACTCAGTCTAACCTCGGGTCCTTATTGGGCTTCATGCTTAACCACCCACATTGGATAGGTATTGTTGTAACTACTGGACAACCGGGTGGGTCCGGGCAGATTTACATCACAACTCAATCCAACCTTGTGTTAAGCATATTCGTATTTTCTAAATTTACATATTTGTCTTTATTTCTGAATATATGTAAATTTGTCAACAATTAAATGTTGTGGCCCACTTTCCAAATTTAACCTTTTTGGTATAAAGAATTTATACCATTTAAATGCCACCAATTTTGGCATGTGACAAACATGCCAATTTTATATATTTTTATGACAAGTTTTCTAATATTCCCAACGTTACCCCGTTTAAACATTAGGCTAACAATCTTAGCCTAATTTTCGTTCGCATAGTTTTTAACATATGATATTAGGCTAAAAACTTAGCCTAATTTAGCGCACACAAATACGCATAAGGGAATTCATAAACATACACATAACATAGGTGTAAACTTGGCATTTTTGGCATAGTCAATATGAACATCATAGGTGTGAACTTGCAAAATAGCCAACATGAATGTCATAGATGTGAACTTGCAAAATAGTCAATATACATATATGTGAATTTGCAACATAGCCTAAATCAATTTTACATATATGTGAATTTACATTGAAATAAGGGTCTAACCAAATAGGTGTCATATGAATTAGTATATGATTTAGAAAACAAAAGTCTAAACTTGTTTTTGGATCTAGGCATAACATCGAACATCACTAGCACATGACAAGAATATGACTTTTTCATAAATATGTATAACTTTATGACAAGGGTGTGAACTAGATCCAATCGCATATCTAATTACAACATGAAACATGTACTAAAGTGGATCTTGACATGGATCCAATTAGGAACTTGCAACTTTTACATAAACATAGGGGCATGTATATGAACATAACCATTTAGGCATAAAGATTTTCTAGCATAAAGTATATACATGAGGTTCTAATCACAAATGATCTATATAATCACGTAATCATGAACTATACAACTTGCTTGTGATGTTGTTGTCATTCTAAAAGTACAATAGGATCAACATCAATCTTAATTATATCACAAACATCCCAATTCCATTCGCAACACAATCATTTCAAACATAGATATGAATTAACATCGTCGTTACATAATAGCACAATTCCACTTCCAATTTACATCGAACCAATTCTTAGTTTTATTCTCATCGGAAAAATCACTATGCTTACAACGAACGACGAACTTGGATTCTGGATTCTGAATTCTGGATTTGATATGCTTTCCTTTGGGTAGACTAACGTTATTTTGATTCGTGTTTAGCTTTAGTATTGGCTTGTCTCTAGGCTTTCTAACTGACAACCACTCCTAGTTTCTTTCCAGCAGCATGACGGCTTTAGTATTCTATTATTTGTGTGAATTTAGGGTTAGACTTGAGTTGTATTTATAGAATTTCAATCTAACTTGAGCCGTCGATGAAGCTAGAGTGAATCCAGACCATCCATCTCAAGAGAAGCCAATCAGAAAGTGACATGTAAGCCCTAGTGACTCAGCCTAGCCTCAGAATTCGACCAGACCCTGACCAGGCCAGCCAGGGCCTGACCAACAGGTCTTTCTAACCTGGGCGCACTTGGCAGGTGCGCCAGGCAAAAATTGTACTGGCGCACTTCCCATATGCGCCAGTTCAATTTTGTTCTGGCACACTTCTCAAGTGCGCAAGTACATTCTGACTCGTTTCTGGTTTTCTGCCCAACTTCGTTCGTCCATATCTTCTTCATATGATATCCGTTTTACGCAAACTTGGACTCTATCTCAAGCAGAATTTCGAGACGAACGTAATGGCGTAACCCATTTCCCTTGATTTCATCATTTAGGATTAATTATACTTTAATTTTTTAAGATACAGTTAATGGAAAATTCGGGGTGTTACAAATATATATAGTACTTCATTTCACGTTTCGTATATATCACACTTACATAACTATCAAAATACATAAGATTTTCTTTTCAATCATGTTTTCCAACATATCATTTTCATATAAATTCTATAATATTAGGCTACTATTCAATCAGTTATCTTCCAAATTAGTGTTTTTCGAATTAATCTCATACACATATAAGTCATATAAGTTTCAAACATTTTAAATCACAATATTCATAAGTCGATAAATCTTCAAAATTTTCATTTCAATATCAATTTAGTTTTGATTTCACAACTGATTTGAATATTCAATATCATTTCAAATCTAATTCATATTGACAATCAATTCATTATTAAAACTTCACTTTCGATTTTGGTTACATATCACAAATGTCATTAATCAATCGAATATTTACATTCAATCACTTATCTAAACGGTTTCAAGTATTTTCGATGTTTAAATCAGAACCATACAGTCATCCCACTTTCGAAACTCGAAAATAAATATCTGATAATGATGCATCAATCATCAGAATCATCCTCGGGCAACTAGAGTATGATTCTATATTTGTGTAGTATGCATAAAACTTTGTACATACGCTGGTCAGGCGTATATTCGAAATCTTCTCACACCGACAGTCCAATCTCGACATCGAATAAAATACTCAAAACTCTTATCGTAAATTACATTTCAAAATAATTTCGCTTTTCCAAACTTTTTATTTAATTTCAAAATAATCCATATTTTCAAAATACGCTCCCTCAATAGTGATTCTTGTGATAATTCCACTCATTCTACAGTATTGCTACCCTATCTCTAATGAGTTTTTAAACCCGATAAGCTATGCTTTGTCAAACCAAAGCTCTGAAAC
Source organism: Allium sativum (assembly GCA_030737875.1). NCBI lineage: Eukaryota > Viridiplantae > Streptophyta > Magnoliopsida > Asparagales > Amaryllidaceae > Allium > Allium sativum. The sequence continues at coordinate 881,120,280 of CM060924.1, forward strand.
CGAAGTTGTAGCACCCTACCATTTCGACCGCTCCAAGTCGGTAATTAAACCAACTCAGAGTGTTCAAAACGACAGCTCATTATTAGCTTACAGGGTTCAAATAGAAAATAGACACAGAATCGCAGAACATAAAAGTTTACAGCGGAATAAATTTTTATATACATAATATCAGAGTTTTACAAATCATTTTATACAACGGAAGAATTTATAAATACAGTACATGATTTTTAAATTTAAAGTTTACTTTTTCAATCGGTCCTTGCGCACACAAATGCATTTCACATTCCTCTCCAGTTTGCTAGCTGAAATCTTTAAATTAGGAACACTTAGAACAAGACCCGAGCGTCCATGCAAAATACACAAAACACTGAGTCAGGATTAAACTTATTTCAAGTTAGCAAACTTTGATAATCACAAAAATATAATTTGTTTAATCCCAACAAATTATTAAATGATATGAGTATCTAAAGCAAAGAACCGCCGAAATAAACATTACAAAACAACTCAACAAGTGTGTGCGGTTTTATGCGTGGGCCGTGAACTTAGTATTAGCGAGATAGTAGCCATGTACATGCTAACATAAATGGTGTGGAACAAGCCAAAATAAGTAATATTTCCTAACAAGGCATGAAAGTGGCAGAAGATACTAATTTTAAACCAATGCAAACGGACAAAATGACAGCCATATATTCATATGGTACATGCATAGGGAAAAGGTACTGTAAACATACTTGGAAAACTAAAATGCAACACACAAATAAATGGTCCATGTGTGAGTGAATGTCAGTAACGCATGGACATTTATTTAATGCAAATAGAAAGGACCTATGTTCCAAAGCATGATACTATCTTACTATAATTCGGTTGCAAGCTTCAAGGGAACCAGTCATTATTTTATTAAGAGAGTAGTAGGTTCAAAAGAAACAACATCAAATCATATCCAGGTACATACGCATGTAAGTATGTTATACTGTACTTCAGGTAATTATATATATTTTCATATTTCAAACAGTTACAGTAAATAATGGTATGCACATGGAAATCTAGCCAATATATTGTGTCCATATATTCATATAACAAGCGTAATTGAAAGTCAGACTTCAGCAAGTAATACTACACAACAAGTAGTGATCATGGCCGAAAAATCAAGTGGGGGAAAAAATGAACAGACTGGAAGATTCTTAGCTAAATCATGGCAACCAACAGTGGCCCATTTAAATAGTTTTAATAGTCCATTTCCTTTTCATGAGTTCACAACATAAGGTATATTTTTGAATCATTACATGGGTCCTTGAGTGAACTAATGCATGCAGAAAAATAAGAAATGGTTCTGTTAGTCAGAACATGCATTGTTTTTTTTTCTTTCAGGTCACAATGATATAAGACATGCAACCAACGAACAAAAATTTAATATCAAATTGGCATAGGAAAATCAAGACTTAAACAAATTCCTTGTACCCATTGGGAAAATCACATAGCAAGGGTAGTGGCACTTTATATAACCATGCCTATAAAAAAGTGGTATTCCTAACATACTAAAGTGATTGTGTGGCATCAAGATAAGTAGCAGCTTTCAAAACTTTAAGACAAGAGCGCAAAAAAATGATTATTAAGCGGGAAAGCAAGGCAGTCGACGAAAAATACAGTATCAAACAATGGGCCTTAACCAATTATACTTGGAAGAATCCGAAGTCGCGAACTTGCCAAAAGTTTAATCGTAAGAAAAACCTATTGTTGGTCATGGCGTAGGCGATGGTTACGGGTTCGATTTTGAGGCAGTGCGGCTATCGGACTGCGATTTAATGACAACTTCATTGATGCGGGCGAATGGATCCAGCTGCAGGTGGACAACTTGCACATTTGGGAAAGAGGCAGAGGGTTTTTTTTTTTTGAAGGAAAAAGGGAGAAGCGGACCTCGGCGGCGGCTACTACTGCGGCGTGGGTTTCAGGTGAAACGAGAGTGGAGCGAATTCAGTCTTTGCGGTTTGGACTTGGCGGAGGTGAAGGCTCGGCTTGAGGAGCGAAAGGCTAGGGGAGAAGTGCGGTGAAATTTGGCAAAGGCGGAACCTTGGAAGAGGCCATAATTTCGATTTGGGGATTTTGAATTATTTTTTTTGGGAGAAGAATTTATTTGTCGCTTGAAAATGAAAAACGAGGAGAGAATGGAGTTGTTGTTATATATATATATCTGTGTGTGTGTGTGTGTGTGTGTATATACGCGGATAAGCATCGGGTTAGTGACCAAAAGAATAGGTAGGAGAGAGCGGAACAATTAAAAGAAAGTGAATAACAAGCAGTAAATGATGGCAGTTATAATAGAATTTGAATTTTAAATTGAACGTCTCATTCATGATGCACGTATTTCATTAATTCCAAGAGAAAGGTTCCAAATATGGGCGATGCAGATTTTTATTCATTTACTATTTATAGTCACATATTTGCTTAAATATGTTAGGGCCAAATAGTTGGGTTTACCAGAAAATAAAATCCCAACGTTACTACAGTTTCAAATTAAATATCAAAACATACAACATAAAAATGGCCTTTGTTCAAATGTGTTGATACTTAAAGAAAGATCGTCCTTAGTTTAACAGGAAACAAGAAGAAGAGGGAAAAAAGATATTTGAAATGGTAGAACTCAAAAGACAGTTAACGCCATGCATGCTTCATGAGACAAGTGATGATAAATGTGAACATATATATGCATGCAAAAGGTTAATTCTTTTTTTATTGGAATGATTCAAATTTAAGGAGAAGTGTAAGGGAGAAAAAATGAAGTAACGAATTGGAAGAGATGAAGGTTTTGGAAATGTATTAATATATACATGGGTAATTTATGGTACTAAATAAATGAGTGCATGTATGGTTTAAAGTGAAAAAGGGAACTTGAAATAAAGACAACTTGAAAATGAATGGCCACCTTGTGTATATTACTGTATAAAACATTGTTCATTTAGAAAAAAATGCATATGTTGAAAATATAACAAATTGTGGCAGTACAAAATTTACAGTGCATGCATGCATTTGAAAAGGGTAGGCAATGCATGGCCTTTTTGTTTTATACATAATAAAGGCCCTACAGACTAAATAACCTTTTTGACTTCAATACTAAAATAAATACACCAATACATTAGAGATAAATGGAAAGGTTGGAAAACAAATATGTTTTATGTTTTGTTTGTTTTCTTTTATATTTATTTATTATTATAAATGTTAACATTAATTTTCATTAACCGCGATAGTTAAAACGTACATTACATATTGTTTTCCCTCAGTTTTGTTATAATTCTTCCTACACAAAATTAAACTGGAAACAATCACAAATTTATTTTCAATTATTGCATTAATGCCTATATTGAACCTTTAAATAAAATCAAGGATTCAACTATTAAATTTTATCGATAATGACTTAAAGTTGGTTATTCCAAATGCACATACAAATTGATAATTTTCATCATTATAAATCATAATTTAACAAATCAATTAATGAAGGTTTGAACATGTAATCCCCATTTCAAATTTCTATGCATTATATTTTGAAAAGACAAGGAAATAATTAAAGACAATGGCCAAAGATATATATATTGTTAGAATTTATTTCATTTACAAGCCACATATTATTTTCAATCAAACATTTAGTAGAAATTAATAAATTTCATTAATAACAAAAAAACTTTATTTAAAAACCATTTTTACATTCAATAATTAAATTAAGTTCGATAATTTAAACGGTCGAAATATATGGGATGTTACAGAAGTCCGCAACGAAACCGAAATTTACGAAACCATCGGAAACTAATAAAATTTCAAATGACCGAAACCGAAGCTGAAACCAAGCTCTCGAACCTTGTATTAAACTGGTTTTATCTATTATCTTTCATATTAAACTCTTCGTCCGTTTGTACAATTGTTTTTTCTGAGCCAAGCAAGGCATAACAATGTGTTATTTACTTTATTGCATTTTAATTCTTAATGAACATTCAAGATAAACATATATTGAAGTTAGAATTTATGAAGTTATTGAAACTATATGAACTGCATTCATACCTTGATTATTCCAGTCTGGTCATTATTCTGTAATATACGTAGGGTAAGGTCCTCACCAAGTGTTGCGCAAAGCACAAGTGCACTTGATCTTTCTGGTATAAAAAAGGAAAGAAAACTGCAAAAACCTTCGAAAAGTCTTTTGGTACCAACCAAGCTTGGTTCCTATTTGGCAACTTAAAGCAAAAGCACTTATGCTAATACGATAAGTACTTTTACTTTTATAAAGTTAAAAAGTCGAAAGTTTGTTTGACATAATAACTACTTGTAAGTCAAAAAGATACAAAGTCAATATGAATAGAATTTATATTCATATTAGCTTTTTGGCTTTTGATTTAGAATTTTAAAATAAAATGTAAGATAATTCAATTTTTTAAAGTACATATTACAATATTTAACAAAAATTCACAAAACAATTGGCATCCTAGGGCATAAACCAAAAAATATATTAAAAATGAATCAAAACACAACATAAATACCTGCATGTAGCTTGTACATAAACAAAGCAACTAAAGTCCATTTCAAATTACAAAATCAAACAACAAAACATGCCTATAATACATTCAAGTTGATCTTTCCAACAAATTTCAAGTATTATACTAGAAATATTGAAAACTTCTAAAAACGTATTGAACCAAAGACGACATACGATAAAATGTCATTATGCTTCATTTGCAATGTAAATTTCACTTTGCAAGCATTCTCATTTGCATTCACTTTATTTCAGCAACTAGTTTACATTGCTTTTTATTGTTTACAATCTTCATTTCGTAAAAATGTTACAGTACATTTCCGTTTTTGTTTTCTACATTCCTGTTCACAGCCATTATCAGTAACTAGTTTACATTCTTGTTTATTCTCGTCTTCATTGTTGCACTTCCTCGACACAAAACTAGCTATAACAGTATCCTCCTTCACCACTTGCAACATCCTCCATCATCATTAATTTACAAAACTACACTTGTTGCACTCAATCAACAAACCAACCCCTGCTACATAATTAGAACTGACAAAATCACATGCCTAAACCAACTTCACTTCACACAAAGTTGATGGTGATTTAAACTGCTCCTGCATTAAAGGCATTGCTGTTTCAAAGAATGTAACCATTTGGACAACAAATCTAAACTTTGTTTTTCTAACTAACATGATGATGCATATGATTTGAGTAGTCAGAAAACCGTCTTATTTTCAACTATATGCAAGAGAAAAGTGATTCCAGACCAAATGATTTCTACATGTATTGGAAAATGTGTAGATAGTACAAAACATACATTCAAAAACTTATATGGAAACAATTATAGTAAATTATATTATTCTAAGCAACAAATAAAAATGGATTTATTTTAAGAAGTAAATCCCTTGAGCTTGAGGAAACATATAATATCTCAAATTACAAATTGCAAACATAGTTAAGCTGAAAGAGGAATTAGAATCATTTTGAATTGACCATTTAATTAAATAAAATATAAACTACGAAGTGAGAACCTCTTCCTTTTAAAAAAATGTCGTTGCTCTAAAAGTATAATCTATGTATTTATAAAGAAGCACAAAACTTTGCAAATATGGCCGACGTAGACTCCTTATGTCATATATAAACTCCTCATGTTACTAGATCAACAGCAAGCAGTACACTTATTGTTTAAAACAACGCCGCAACATACTGTAGTACATATCGAGGGGGTCCACCTTGCTTCTCAAAACACACACCAATCTTACAACATCATCAACCGTAAATTTAGACTTATCAAAATGGAGCATTCAAGGTTCTATGAAACTTCTTTTCTTTTTACTACCCGACATATGAATAGATATATGAAATCTACAAATTATATGTTTTATTTTTACTACCCGAGATATAATACTAAAGGCATTTTATTATATCTGTAAAAGCCCGTAAATCCGTACACTTTGAGATGACTAATATTACACATGTCCAACCTAAAATGCCGGAAAATACGAATCTTTAATAGAAAGAAATTAGAGGATGAAATAAGAAATAAAGAAGTATTAGAAAAATGAGAAGAAGAGCCAACACTACACAAAATATCACATCGCAGCGGAATAAAATATAATATAGAAATAAAAACTTTATTGAAAACTTAAAAATATACTTACAATCATCAGAGTACATCAATACGTTATGAACAGTTATAACAATCTGTCCTCATATACATCACACAACGGAATAAATAATAAACATCATACGTCTGAACTCCTCCAGTTCGTCTCTGAAATCCATAGCATCTTAACCCGAACCTGTAACCCTACGCTAACTCGAGCATCACAAATGCTGGATCAGTCTGGTGAACCAGAGTGAGAAAAACTCACTCAGTTTATAAGCAATGTCCCAACTTGATTTTAAACTCAACAAATCCTTTCTGAAAGAAAAGGATAATATTAAGACCAGTCCACACATAAACATGGACGGTTTTTACATTACTATAACCCAAAACAGTTTCGAAATCATATCTTATTCTGATATTATAATAGTGTCTAAATACAAATAAATAACAATCTAGCGGAACGCTTGCATCTCACGCTCCATATATATAATATACAATCAAAAACTGCGGGCACTTATTGGAAATTGGATTCCGACTATGACAAGGTATGGAACCACCTTCCGATAGTGTATCTCTAGAGGGGAATACACTGGGTTCAACAAGAACATCTTGCAATCTGAGCACACATGACAGACCACTCATATCGCTTAAGTGTATCGAATGCATATCACCAACAATTGGGTGCAGCCTACCATTTCCCGAAAAGGGACAGCATCAAAATAGATTAAAGAAGGAAATGGATTTTCTCTAGATAGGTGATTATACACCCTAATGGGAGCGACCCACATAGCCATGCTACCTGCCCGATTTATGTCATTTCCTGGTTGATGAGGCTTAAGGTTATAATCATCTTTTTGATCATCTGGCCGCCATTCACTTTGAATACCACATCACTAATTGACGTCCACAAATATACTATGGGTATAAAAGAAGTGCCCTTCTTTGCCACCAACTTAGTATATTTACAAAAATCAACGTTCGTGGTTTTTAGAAAATACTCTATCAGACATTCGTCCATACAAGTCATCCAGGAACAAGATGAACCGAAGGCACCCTCCTACTGCATCCAAAGGATCAGTAGCGAGTAGTCCTCGCAAATTCGCAAAATCTCACCCATGACTGAATCACGTTAGGAAACCTCTGGTTGCAAGTCAAAGAAATTCGACAGCAATCCTTCCGCTTATGAAGATCCACGGTCTTCAATTGCTCCATCTCGATTAGCTTTTGAACATCTTCAACGTTTACGTATATGCTGGTCAGAATGGTTTTCCAATATAAAATTCGACCTCGATCTTTCCGTACCAACAATCAATTTGGCTAGATTTTGATAATTGGAGATTTAACTATCAAAATAAAACAACTATTATCCATAGAAAAATAAAGTGGATTCATTGATCAACTAAACGACGTCACTTGGCCTTTTTAGTCAAAAGTTGTCGATGATTAAATTTCTAAATCTTCCCATAATTGGAATATCGCTCTTCCACTTTTTAATTTCCAAGTTACTCAACTTATAATTCTTCGAATTATAGCGTATAATATGTTTCACTAAAATATTATTTAAATTCCCTCAACTACCCTCGTTTATAAACTAGTACCACCCTTGGATAAATCTGAAGTCGTTCAAGTTAGGGTATTTTGTTTACCTCTCAGACCTTGAGTTGACAACATTCTTATCTTCAGGATATATATGAGTTTATTATCGAAATTCCTTTCCAATAAGAATATACTAACACTTCTATTTACCATACGATTTCAAACATGGGTTTTAACTCCATCTATTCTCTTTTGACAAACTCTTTTCCAATTTCAATATCACGCTTTCTCAATTTAACACGTCCCCATTTTCCCGTCCTTAGGCTTTAAGTTCCTTTTAACTTCTTTCATATTACAAATCCCATTTTTGAATTCATTCCGACTCTTGTAACATTAACCCATTATAACTTGCCTTTATAATTAAACAATTTGGATTTTATAAAAATTCGACCAATATAGAATTCCTAATAGAAGTTCATATTAAATATAATTTCACTTACCATTTCATTTAAACTACACATAAGGCTTTACAACTTCATAACTTCCCTTAAAAGGATTTGGTTTCAAGATTTATCACTTTGATTATTATTAGGATAATAATAATCAATCCCAACGTCTTTTGAAATCGGTTTGTTTACTCCAACATTAATAGTAAATCTTCCTTACAGATAATTAGAATAATAATCTGCTTTAAAAATAATTAATGATTCAAAATCTATTCAATAATCTATCTTGGTTTAAAAGACGGTTGACTTAGCCAACTTAAAACAAGGTAAATCCGCTAACCAATTTGTATTAGTCCTTTCCTTTAATTGCTTTAAATAATTTCCTTTAGTTTAATTAATAATATAATTAAATTAAATAATCACAATTATTTGTTAATTTAAAACAATTAATTCAATCCTTAACCATCTGGGTAATTTCCTGCTCATTGCTTATAAAACTTATTAACATGAGAATTCGCTTTAAATATTTGGTTTATAGTTACTAGATAAAAATAGTTGTTCATTTCTTTTAATAAACCTTTGTTCAAATAATCTATATAAAATAGGTTTCAAAATCCGTTTTGGTTATAAAATAAATTCTTATAACCTTATTTCTATTGATTTACCTGACATTAAATCAACGCTCATAAAATGAATTTATTTTTAGGCCAACCATTGCCAATTACTCAACCAATATCATCCATTTGTTAATAACAAACAAATGTTGAATTTTAATTCATTGATTAATAATAAATTCATCATTCAGTCATACTGGTTAAATAGTTCACATAATAGAATATGAATATAAACAGCATATTTGAGGAATCCGGATGGATCCCTCCAACCTGTCCTTCCCTACATCAAAATGGGTTACCTCAAATTGAATACAATAATATATTTATCTCGGTAAATAGAAATAAATAGTTTAACCACCAACAAACAATTTATAACGTCCATTTAAGCATCAAATTATTTATTTAATACGTTTATATTATTATAAACGTAACCAACCAGGTAGGTTACATCATTTGGAATCTAATCGTTAAAATAATGATTTAATTTGATTAAATTAAACAAACGTTTAATTTAATCAATGAATATTAAAAATATTCAGCATACATGGAAACATCCATCCAATTATCAACCATTAGCAAACATTGCACACAAACTGAAAACCCAACTTATATGGGATATAAGTGGGATAAACTGAGTGAGTTTAACTCACCTTGTTTCCTTTTGTCATCAAAACGGTTGGTTTTACAAGCTTCCAACTGTGTTCCACTCCGTCCGTTCCAATTCCAAAATATTACGCATGTCAATAAGGTTTCAATGCTCCTTGTCGGGCCCGATTCTGATAAAATATGAGAACGTTACCAGATATAGATGATCACAATTTAAATTAAATTTATTAAATCCTTAACTATATTTTAATTAATGTAAATCCATATGCTTATAAATTATATGTTAATAACAATTTGGGTATGTCACCTTCTTTCAAAAATCTCACTATTATATATTCAAAACCCGTTATAAATCGGACAACAGGTTAGGCATTTTTAAATACTCGATCAGGCACTTTATAATTATACGTAGGAATAATTAAATATAATATTGGGAATGTAAAATGTAATAGGGTTAGGCACCTATTTTAATTACAATTAGGCAGTTATAATCATACTCTTATTTAAATTGGACCACCTTATATCTATCATTAGGCACACACAAATTAGATTAGGAATGGTTAACCCTATTTAGGCACATAAAATCATATTAAGCATATTTTATACGTATTTTATACTTATCTCTGCATTAGTTCAGGTACATTAATATATCAAATTAGATAGATTAAAATGTTTGGGCACTGTACGTATTGATTAGGCAAGATTTAACATACCATTAGGCAAGTTATAAAATGATTAGGCTCGAACAAAAATGTACTATTCCTCTTCACAACTTTTCTTTTTCTTCGAAACTCAACCGCCCTCACGGACCCATCTACCATTACTCTTCCTTATTAATGACCACACCACAGCCCTTCAATGAACACCCTCACTGATCTCTGACTACCAGGCAATCCTCACCTTCATTCTTCGGTTACTGTTCATCGCGAACCCATCATCATCTCCGAACCAATTGCCTTGCCATCACCGTCGACAACTAGAGTCGACCCTTCACATACCGAGACCACCCTGCTGTGTATATCCAAACCACCCCTCCCCACCTTTCTTTCTTCGATCCATGCTTACACACCTTTCAACGATCCCTGAACTGCTTCATGCTTCATCGCATTTTTATTTTACTTGTTTTCTTTTTTTCTTGATCCACACTCACTTTACTGACTTCACAAGTCCACCTCTACTTCGTATACATATCCGCCTGTTTCCTTTCATTTCTCTATCGCATTGCTTTGTTTAAACATACCACCACGTTAAATCCTCCTACCCCTTACTGTTTCTTGTTCAAGTATTCACCACGCCTCAATATTTCTTTCCCCAGCCATCTTGACGCAACTTCCACTTGTTACTTCTCCTCCTTACTTCGCCATCGCTCAATCATCAGGCCACCACCACCTTACCAGTAAACGTGGTCTGCCTGTTCGACCACCCTACCTCTTCATAGACCCGACAGACCTCTTTACCCCACCACCATGCTCCGACCAGGGGCTGCTCCCTCCCAACTCCAGTTCACCGCTGGAACACCACCCACACACGCCTGTAGCATGTTGGGTGCTCATTTGGCGTTTGAATATATGGAGCTTTTAAAGTTAATACATTAATTAGGAAATGAGACTAGGTTTTAAATTTTTGTATAGGGCTTTCGTTTTAATCTGAAAAGGGTATGAAGACTGTTTTCTTTTTATAATTTGCATAAGAAGAAAGATGATTGGAAGAAAGAAGGGAGCCTGGGAGTATGTATACATAGGATAATTTACGTGGGGGTCACGTTTTATTTATAGGTCTGCTCAATAAAATAGGGTAGCAGTAGGGGAATCTCAAAATTTTACTTGGTCCGCACGGTGTATATAATTTGGCAGGCAAGTAAAGTTCTTTTGGTGCGCAAGAAATGTGCAGCTTCCACGTGAAGCTTTTGGTAAAAGCTTACAGGAAAAGGAATATATTTATATGGTATAAAATCTTATTCACTGATTGTAATATTTGTACCCGCCACACGCTAACTCTAACGTAATGAAAATAGATACACTACTACATCTTAGCGTTTCGCTCCTCATGAAATTATTTTTGTTGGAAACCCACTTTGTTTGCACAATGATGTTATTTTAATTTATTAGTTCACCTTTAAAATTCGCACACAGATAAAACAACTTCGATTTGCCCCAAACTGGAAATCTAGCAATAATTAGCTATACGTATTCCAATAAAACTTATTTCATCGAAAACGGAGGTTGTTTGAAAAGAAAACTATTTCTAAAGCCTATATATTATCGATAAAAAATAACTAAAATTCCCAAACAATTTGATTAATAAAAATAAACCAATATTATCTATATATCCAAATATAATATTATATAACCTCAAAATAAACACATTCGGGTTTAAAACTCAACATTTAAAAATTTCATCTTTAAACCGATATTTAATTATATATAAAAATCCTTAATATTTTAATTAATAAACGTTATCGTTTATTAACGAAATCCATAGCGACTATTTAGAAATTTGAATTAGACATAACTGCAATATATAAGCTGAAATCTCAATTCTTCTCTTTCATCAAAAACATATAATCAAATCGATTCAAAAGTTTTTTGTTTCATAGAAATCTGACTTATATCGGATCCTGTATATTCAGTTAAAGTTCAAATCGAAAATTACGAACTACCGCGTTGTTTCAAGCTCATTTTAATTATATTATAAATTTATATGTTCGAACCCCATTTTAAATAAATAAATTTGATATAAAATCTATTTATATTATCAAATCAATATTTAAAACGGATTTAAATATTCGAATTTAAATGACTAAAAAATCTGGGATGTTACCAACTTTTCCCTTAAAAGAATTTCGTTCCCGAAATTACTTGGTAAGAAGAATGCCCCGATCCCTGATTATTTAAAATAATATTCTAGAACTTATTATCAACAATATTTTAAGTTTCAAAAGTTTCCAAAAATTTCACCAGCACCTCCTCTGCGTGGTTCGATCATTACACTATAAATGCCACTCCGGGCCACAATTTCACCAAAAGAAAATCAAAGCCGAATGGCTACCCAGCTCAGGGGTATAAAATCAATCACCAACTAATAATATTAAGGTTTACCTATTTGTCGGGCAAATCAATTCCAATCAACTAACAGATCTTCATCTTCCAACTTGTACTTCCAATCTATGTAACCAAATCAATTCCATAGCCTATTGGAATATGCACTTAACTCAACTTACAATGCAAGTAACAATCCAGTGTTAAATAATTTAGTTTATTTCATAACCAATTTTATTCCCAATTCATTATACAGAAATTTAGTTCTAATTCATTCAACTTCCTTATTGACCTGTTTAATGAATTTTATTCAACCAATCCAATATCCAAGTAATAAACAACCAATCATTTGAATTATAATCAACATTAATACTTACTGGTCTGCATTCACTTGGTTTGATATCCCTTAATATCAGCCGATTAGTTTCTGATTGATTTCCATTATTATCTATTTAATTTCGAAGTCCCAAATTTATTTAATTCAATTCCATTTCTTAAATTAATTCTACTTAACCAAGTTAAGTTTCATTTCCATATCCAATTCAATCGACAAATTGATTTTCTTCTAATTAGTTCAATTTTTATTTCATAATTCAATTTGAATCCCAATCAAATCAAGCAAAACAACCAACAACCAATATTACTATACTATAGAAAATTATTCTTTTTTTCTATATAAAAATATATTTTGGGCAAAAATTATTTCATTTACCCTCTTTATACAACGATATTGTGTCAATTGCCAGTCCATATGGTTTCCCAACACTTGAACCAATCAACCAACACAATACAAAACATTTTTATATAAAATTTATAAATACGTTCTCTCGTATATGCACTCAAACTCAATCTAGGGTGTTACTAACCCTATCTCTACTGAGTTACGCTACAGAGCCAAGGTTACTACTCAACCAATAGCTCTGATACCGACTGTAAAGGCCCGTAAATTCGTACACTTTGAGATGACTAATATTACACACGTCCAACCCAAAATATCCGAAAATACAAATCTTTAATAAAAAGAAATTAGAGGATGAAATAAAAAAGAAATAAATATTAGAAGAATGAGAAGGAGAACTAACACTACACAAAATCTCACATCGCAACGGAATAAAATACAATATAGAAATAAAAACTTTATTGAGAGCTTAAAAATATACTTACAATCATCAGAGTACATCAATACGTTCCAGACAGTTAACAACTTATCCTCATATACATCAAATAGCGAAATAAATAATAAATATCATATGTCTGAACTCCTCCAGTTCGTCTCTGAAATCCCATAACATCTAAACCTGAACCTGAAAAACCCCGGGCTAACCCGAGCATTACAAACGTCAGATCAGTCTGGTGAACCAGAGTGAGAAAAACTCGCTAAGCTTATAAGAAACATCCAACTTGATTTTAAAGTCAACAAATCCTTTCTGAAAGAAAAGGATAATAGTAAGACCAGTCCACACATAAACACGAACGGTTTTTACCTTACTATAACCCAAAACAGTTTTGAAATAATATCTTATTCCGATATAATAAAAGTGTGCAAATACAAATAAATAACAATTTAGCGGAACATTTACATCACACGCTCCACATATATAATATACAATCAAAAATTGCGGGCGCTTATTGGAGATTGGATTCCAACCATGACAAGGTATGGAACCACCTTCCGATAGTGTATCTCTAGAGGGGAATACACTGGGTTCAAGAACATCTTGCTACCCGGCCACACATGACCGACCACTCATTTCGCTTGAGTGTATCGAATGTATATCACCAACAGTTGGGTGCGACCCACCGTTTCCCGAAAAGGGACAACATCGAAATAGATTAAAGAAGGAAATGGATTTTCTCTATATAGGTGATTATACACCCTAATAGGTGCGACCCACATAGCCATGCTGCCTGCCCGATTTCTGTCATTTCCTGGTTGATGAGGCTTGAGGTTATAATAATCTTTTTGATCATCTGGCTGCCATTCACTTTGAATGCCACATCGTCAGATCTGTCAAATCACTAATTGACATCCACAAATATACTCTGTGTATAAAAGAAGTGCCCTTCTTTGCCACCAGCTCGGTATATTTGTAAAAATCAACGTTCGTGCTTTTTAGATAATACTCTGTCAGACATTCGTCCATACAAGTCATCCAGGAACAAGATGAACCGAAGGCACCCTCCTATTGCATCCAAAGGATCAGTAGCGAGTAGTCCTTGCAAATCCACAAGATCTCACCTACGACCGAATCACGTTAGGAAACCTCTTGTTGCAAGTCAGAGAAATTCGACAGTAATCCTTTGTAACAACCCGAAAATCTGGGCCAGTTTAAAAATTTTATTTTGGCAATTTTAGCGAATTTTGAATATTTAAAATAGATTATTTTAAATAATATCGACGAGAAATCTGTTTTGAATATAATTCGAACGTATATATTTATACGCGTCGTCGTTAGAATATAAATAATTATATATAATTATAAAAGGAATTGAAAATGGCGCGGTAGTTCGAAAATTCGATTTCTAATTTCAAATGAATATACAGAATTCAATATAAGTCAGAATTGAACGAAACAAGAAATATTTGAATCTGTATAACTATATCTTTGTAATGAAGTTAACAAACTGGGATTTCATCTTAGAAATGATAAGATATGTCCAGTTAAAAATTAGAAATAGTCGCTGTGGAATTTATATATATTTTTATATATATAAGGCCCTTAAAAATAGCAATTTTGCAAACGACCTTGGATTACGACGAAACCAGTTTTGTTGGGTCCGTGATGTCGAGTTATTGCTAGATTCCAAATTTCATAATTTTTCGAATCAATATGTGAGCGTGGCAAAGGAAAATGCGTTTGACCATTTTCAGTTGATTTTAATCGACTGGAAATTGGCCATTTTTCAAACGGTCTCGGAATTCGACGAAACTAGTTTTGTTAGGACCGCATCGTCAATACGAAGCTAGAAAATATTTTTCTGGAATTTTTCTAGTTAGTATGTGACCCCGGTAATTAGAAATGTACGTTTAAAATTCAATATAATGATTTAAATGTAAATTCAACAGAAACTGATCAAAGCGATCAGATCAGCTTACGTTACATATCCCATTGTGTTCGGAATGGGGGTAATTAGCTAGGGGCGACAGTCGGTGGGCTTGATTTCGAGTTAAAACGAAAAGTCAACTTTAAATTGAATTAAATAACTAAATTAAAATAAAAAAAAATATAAAATATACCCCTTCCCCTTAAAAACCCGCTGGCCCCCCCCTTTTGTTTTTTTCTCAAATCGATTTCAAATAAAAAAAAAAAAAAAGAGAAAGGCGACGGGGTGGGGGGCGAATCGCGCCGCCGCGGCCAGCGAGGCCGCCGCGCCTCAGGCGCCGCCTCCCAGGAGGACCACCGCCCTCCTCCGCTTCAAACCCGACCCTCTGCCCTCTCCTCTCCCTCCTCCCAACTCACGAAGCTCAAAACCCCACCGCGAAGACCACCACGCTCCCCTCGAAGACCGCCACCGATGAACACCGCAACCACCATCTTCGCCTCCGCCCAGTCAACCCCGCATCCCCTCCGAGCCGTCGACGAGTCCCCCCTGTAAGTCGTTTTTCAATTTATTTGTTTTCTTTTTTTTTTTTATATTAATAAAAGTTTAAAAACTGGATTAATAAAAGTTTAAAAACTGGATTTTTAGAAGTTTAAAAACTGGATTTTTAGAAGTTAAAAAAAACTGGATTTATAGAAGTTTAAAAACTGGTTTTAAAAGTTAAAAAAAACTGGATTTTTAGAAGTTTAAAAAAAACTGGATTTTAAAAGTTTAAAAAAAACTGAATTTTAAGAGTTTAAAAACTGATTTGAAAAGGATAAAGGAAAAAAAAAAAAAAAACTGCATTTTTAAAAAGGCAAAACTGCATTTTAAAAACAAAAACTGTTTTGAAAAACTGTTTTGAAAAACTGTTTTGAAAAGAAAATAAAAACTGATTTGAAAAGGAAAAGAAAACTGATTTTATTTTAAACTTTGAGATAGAGAAAAAAAGGGGTTTGATCTCTTAATAGAAAAAGATTTGAACTTGAAAATAAAGATCATATTTTTAAAAACAGAAAAGATGGAATTTTTGTTAAGTAGAAATAGTAAGGTATGATTCTTATATTTTTAAAGCAATAAAAATATAATTGTTACATCATAAGAATAGTAAAAATATAATCTTTGCATAGTAGGAACTATAAAAATCAAATCTTTGTTTTTGAAAAAGGTGAAATCTTTAAATTTAAAAAAAGGTGAAATCTTTAAATTTAAAAAGGCGAAATCTTTAAATTTAAAAAGGCGAAATCTTCATATAGAAAATAGCGTGATAAAAATATAATTTTTATCTATATAACATAGTAGAAAAAAACTTCGATTTTTATATATTGAATAGCAAAGTAAAAATTCGATTTTTACATATTGAATAGCGAAGTAAAAATGTGATTTTTACGTATGTAGTGAAAGCAGCAACGAAGGTGACAAAAAGGCGAAACGACGAAGACTTCTGCAAAAGAAGAGTCGAGATGGTTGGATAGCTAAAGGTGAGAATTTCTCACCTTTCTATTTTATTTCTAGTTATATATATATACTAGGATGCAGACGGTGCTTAGTAGCACCCGACACAATCGTCCACAGACCATGGACTTGTTTGTTTGACTGTTTGGTGATTGATTGCGATATTGGTTTGAATGTGGTTTGTGGTGTGAAAAATCGAATCGATAAATTGGTTAGGATTAGACGTGCGCCGTTATAAGGCGAAGGAGTAAGGCTAGGTTAGACCCTTACTCCAAAGTTTGTGGTTTGCATAACGAATTGATTTGATTGATGTGTGAATGGCGTGGGCCTTCACTAGACCGGGGATAAGGCTAGGCCTTGTCCCGTTTCTAGTATCGTGCCGTTATGCCGCCGAAATTTTCTAAAATATGTTAGAAAAATAAAAATATCATTTTATTTGTGTAAATGAAGAATAGAAATTCATATGTCAAAATAAAATGTGTTATCGTTAAAAAAATAATTTTTAACGTGAATGTGAATAAATAAATATTCATTTACAAACCAGACGGTTTGTTTATGTACACCTATTTGAATGACGTTGATTGGGTCGATAAATTTTACACATCGCCTAACTGCACAAATAAAATATGTGTTTGATTGTTTGAAACCCCACACGGGTGTTAGGATGAAATTTGAAGTTCACTCATCCTGATTGATTAAATATGTCGATCGATTGATTGACAGGCTGTTATAAGCGTTGAATATCTATATTTGATGCTTATACAGTGTAGTGCACTTTGGTTGATGGTTGATTATTTTCAATGCTATTATATACATGTGTTGTATGAAAATCCATATAATTAATTTTATATGGTAATTGATTGGGCCTCATTCCAGTTTTGAAAAAGAAATATTTGAAAAAGAAATATTTGAAATAGAATATTTGAAAATAAAGGAATATATGAAGCCGTGTTGATTAGATTGACGCCATTTTGACGTGAACGATATTTATATCGATTTTAAAAACGAATTCGAAATGAATTGAAAACGATTTCGAAATGAAATGAATTGAAAACGATTTCGAAATGAATTGAATTGAAAACGATTTCGAAATGAATTGAATTGAAAACGATTTCGAAATGAATTGAATTGAAAACGATTTCGAAATGAATTGAATTGAAAACGATTTCGAAATGAATTGAATTGAAAATGAATTCGAATTGAAAACGATTTCGAAATGAATTGAATTGAAAACGATTTCGAAATGAATTGAATTGAAAATGAATTCGAATTGAATTGAAAACGATTTCGAAATGAATTGAATTGAAAACGATTTCGAAATGAATTGAATTGAAAATGAATTCGAATTGAATTGAAAACGATTTCGAAATGAATTGAATTGAAAATGAATTCGAATTGAATTGAAAACGATTTCGAAATGAATTGAATTGAAAACGATTTCGAAATGAATTGAATTGAAAATGAATTCGAATTGAATTGAAAACGATTTCGAAATGAATTGAATTGAAAACGATTTCGAAATGAATTGAATTGAAAATGAATTCGAATTGAATTGAAAACGATTTCGAAATGAATTGAATTGAAAACGATTTCGAAATGAATTGAATTGAAAACGATTTCGAAATGAATTGAATTGAAAACGAATTCGAATTGAATTGAAAACGATTTCGAAATGAATTGAATTGAAAACGAATTCGAATTGAATTGAAAACGATTTCGAAATGAATTGAATTGAAAACGAATTCGAATTGAATTGAAAACGATTTCGAAATGAATTGAATTGAAAACGAATTCGAATTGAATTAAAAGCGAATTGAAATGAATTCAAATTGAATTGAAATTCGAATTGAATAGAAATGAATTTTGAAACGAATTTATAAAGAAGAATTCAATTTTGATTTGAATTGAAAAGGAAGTTGAGATTGCTTTTGAAACGAATTTTAAAACTATTTATATAATTCGTTTTAAATAGAAATCGACGAAGTATATATTATATATATATTATATATATAATATAATGGCCTGAATAGAACGCGCCGCGCCGCGGCAGTTCGCGAATTTCGACCATTTATTTCAAACGGACATTACGGGAGATCCGACCGTCGGATTCTCCTAAAACCGGAACCGTTGGGTTCGTATCGAAAAGAGCTTTCTAATGAATGTTAGAAATTTGAAATCTAACGGTTGGATTTGGAATTATGTCCAAATCAAATTCGAAAAAGGTCGCTATAAGTGCAGTTCGATGGCCATTGATGGAAATCGACTGTACGGGCCTTGATAAAATTATTAAAAATAGTAATAATTTGTGTAAAATCATAAGAAATGATTTAGAAAGAATTGGGATGAAAAATTCCATATTAGAAAAGATAAAAATAGATTTTTATCGAAATGAACTAGTTTTGAACTAGAATTATAATTCTATTTATTTTTAAATAAATAAATTGAATTCGAAAAGGGTTTTAAAAGTAACCAAAATTCCAATGATTACACTGGAGTGGATTTGAATCGAAATTGTCTTCGGAATATTTCGATGTTGGAATTCATGATTATACAGGTGTTGTTATGGAAATTTGAAAGATATATATGTATATCGTTATTTCCAATACGACATTTGTTAGTCGTAGAATTCGATATTGAATATAAGCCGATATATTTTCTATTCAGAGCCTTGTATTGAATATCGAATGTGATTTGGGTTTGTCGTGAATGGTGTCTTCACTAACACTGTTCTTGAACCCAGCTGAGAAAAGATTAAATCTTTTTATTTAGATTTAATGAAGTGTACCAATTAAATAACATTTAATTGGAATTGAATTGATATTGATTTTTGGGTTTATCGTGAACAGTGTTTTAAATAACACTCGTTCTTTAACCCGATAATTAATGAATGTGATTTGGGTTCGTCGTGAATGGTGTCTTCACTAACACTGTTCTTGAACCCAGCTGAGAAAAGATTAAATCTTTTGATTTAGATTTAATGAAGTGTACCAATTAAATAACATTTAATTGGAATTGAATTGATATTGATTTTTGGGTTTATCGTGAACAGTGTTTTAAATAACACTCGTTCTTTAACCCGATAATTAATGAATGTGATTTGGGTTCGTCGTGAATGGTGTCTTCACTAACACTGTTCTTGAACCCAGTTGAGAAATGATTAAATCTTTTTATTTAGATTTAATGAAGTGTACCAATTAAATAACATTTAATTGGAATTGAATCGATATTGATTTTTGGGTTTATCGTGGACAGTGTTTTTAAATAACACTCGTTCTTTAACCCGACGATTAATGAATGTGATTTTGGGTTTATCGTGAACCGTGTTTTTAAATGACACTGATTCTTTAACCCAGTCAAAAGATTAAAACTAAGTGGAGTTTTAATGAATCTTTAATTAGATTGAAAAGATCGAGAATGGAGTATCACCAGTTTTGCTCCAGGCGATAGTTAAATCTTTAATTAGATTTGAACGTGAAATTTAGAAACTAACTGTCGGTTAGCCAAGCAGAATGGTTTTCTGGATATTGATCTGATGTTGGTTTCGGCCTTCGGGGTTAATATTTGGGGAATTATTCTCTTGATTAATTTACGGTTAGTGACTAATGAATTGGAATGAGGCGTATGTTGTGTTTGTGTAACACTTATTTAAAATATACGCGAGTTATTCGGAAAGACCGGGTTTATCCCATTCTGAATAACTGATACGACGATAAGTCGAAGATGAAGACGATGGTCGAAGACCGGAGGTCTTCACGTCGTTTGGGTGATAACTGATGATCTTGATTGGGCTGTACACCCAAGAAGATGGAAACAGTTAGTGATCGTCCAGACGTACTTGGAGATCGATGGATATGCGAGGTACTAGGTGCCTCCGGTTTCGTTCAGACCCAGAACGGACTTGTAAATGGACTGTGTGTCTGACATCGGATTTCATTCTGTGTGACTGATATCGGTTGCATAGGATGGTTTGCCTGTGTGGCATGCTAAGATGCAAATGATCAAGGCTTCTGTTGAAAAGCAAAGTCTTGTGGTGATGATCAAAGCACGGCCTTTGTGGCGTAGCTTTGTGTAACGTTTACCTCGCGTGTTTCACACCAGGTATGAACCAAAAACGGGAGACGGACCTCAGGGAGGACTTGCGTTTCTTTCTAGTTAGAAGTGGCGTCAGTGGTTTTACACGCCCTGACGAGTTTGACTTATGTGGTTGTTGCTGTTGCGAGGCGCCTCGGTTATATCGGTTTCGGCCGATGCATTCTGGTCGGCTGACGGACCAGACTTACACCCCATAGGGTGGGGAAACGTAGTGTTCAGGCATTTTAATCCACATCGGTGGACCGGCCCTGTCGCTCCAAGGTCACTCGAGCTCTGACCTGTGGCTCGGGCTAGAGAGTCACGAATCGGTTGAGGACTATCTTTTGCCTCGGTTCATAGACGGAAATCCAATTTCCAAATACGTGACATTTGCGGTTTTATTTGTAAACCTATATATGGTGACATAGTGGGATGGGGCGCTCATGCCGCCTATGATTGATACTTATGATTTGAAGTGTTTTATACACTATGCACTTATAATAGTATCAAATGATTTGTTTTAAACGTATCAAGCATTCTTTGGCTGTTATAAGGGAAAACCCTATCCCCCGGCTTGCGTTGCATTGTGTGATAGGACCTGGGTCTTATAACAGCTTCATCTTTCTTTATTTAGCATTGCGCTGTTGGTTTTATGCACTGGTATTCTTGGGAGGAAACCCGTTCCGTGTTATACGGCGTGGTCCCTTGATTTACCTAACTTTAAAAACAAAGATTAACAACTGTTTTAGTTCTCACACCAGTCACATGACTGACCTGGAGTTTATTGTTTTAACCTAAACTCTGGGTGCCCTTATTTCGACACGGGCAGCTAGTAGTTTTGGTTTTGCAGATTTATATTCACAGGATTTTGGTTTACAGCTGGAACGATATCCGGAAAGCTTTGTATCCGTATATCTTCTTCTAGTTGTGTATTGTATTATTTTCCGCTGCTATGTATTTAAATGTAATTTAAATCTCTGATATTTCTGTGTAATATTCATTCATACTCTGTATATTCTTGTAATCTGATGCATTGTTGTTATATACAATGAAATGTTCTTCTGTATGCGTTCTATTGTGGTTTGTTCTCGAACTATCCGACGCTTTCCTTTACGGGGAAGTTGCGGGTCTTTACATTTGGTATCAGAGCTTTGGTTTACAAAGCAGAGAACAAGACACATTAGAACCGTACGAAAGAATTCATCAGAAATTGGATTAGTAATATCCAACGAGAATGACTCATTAGAGATGCGATCAGTAGTATCCTAGAACGAGTGTGAAGAGTATATTTTTGAAAATGAAAACAAATTTTTGTTTTGAAAATTTAATCAATTATTCGTATTTGATTATCTATTTAAATTGATGTGGACAATCCAGTATATATAGATTTTGCGTATACGTCTGATCCGCGTGTATTCGAAGTTTTAATATATTGGATAGATATAGAGTCGCACTCTAGTCGCCCGGACATGGTCCTGATGATGAAGTATACCATCACCAGCATTTATTTTCGAGTAACGAAAGTATGATATCTATATATTTCCATTAGGCTGGTGTGAGAACCAAATCTTATATAGCTAGAACACTTTGTTGTGAATTGGCATCAAAAACAAGATTTTCAGTATATATATCAAAATTATGAATTTGAAACGTTAAATTCACTAATTGATTGATGTTTGTGTTGTTTGTTCATTTGTTTGCTAATTTTAAACCATTTAGCCTAATTGAATCAAATATTGGATTATATTGAAAATTGGTCGCATTTGCTTGCATATACATATACTTATATTGAGCAGGTCATAGCAAGGAGGCTAGAGCCAGAGAATAAAATTTGTTTGCCCGACAAATAGGTACATGTTTACTACATAATTTACTGTTTTGTTTGGGTGATGATGATTTTGTGAGCCTATTGGCTAGCCGCTTGGCTTTTTCTTTTTCTTTTTGAGATCTGAAGGACCGGGGAAGCTATTTGAAATTCCCCGATGCTCCCGGTGCAGGGGAGGTTATGGCGAAATTTTTCGAAAATTTAGGGTGTTAGCCAAATTTTTGAAATTTTGAAAATTCTCAGAAACTAAAGAGTTGGAGAATGGAAGCCTGATCGATCGTAGAGCTGAATAATCAAACCACTTTCGACTTTGTTCCTTTTCGGGGACGAAAAGTTTTAAGTGGGGGAGATTGTAACAACCCGAAAATCTGGGCCAGTTTAAAAATTTTATTTTGGCAATTTTAGCGAATTTTGAATATTTAAAATAGATTATTTTAAATAATATCGACGAGAAATCTGTTTTGAATATAATTCGAACGTATATATTTATACGCGTCGTCGTTAGAATATAAATAATTATATATAATTATAAAAGGAATTGAAAATGGCGCGGTAGTTCGAAAATTCGATTTCTAATTTCAAATGAATATACAGAATTCAATATAAGTCAGAATTGAACGAAACAAGAAATATTTGAATCTGTATAACTATATCTTTGTAATGAAGTTAACAAACTGGGATTTCATCTTAGAAATGATAAGATATGTCCAGTTAAAAATTAGAAATAGTCGCTGTGGAATTTATATATATTTTTATATATATAAGGCCCTTAAAAATAGCAATTTTGCAAACGACCTTGGATTACGACGAAACCAGTTTTGTTGGGTCCGTGATGTCGAGTTATTGCTAGATTCCAAATTTCATAATTTTTCGAATCAATATGTGAGCGTGGCAAAGGAAAATGCGTTTGACCATTTTCAGTTGATTTTAATCGACTGGAAATTGGCCATTTTTCAAACGGTCTCGGAATTCGACGAAACTAGTTTTGTTAGGACCGCATCGTCAATACGAAGCTAGAAAATATTTTTCTGGAATTTTTCTAGTTAGTATGTGACCCCGGTAATTAGAAATGTACGTTTAAAATTCAATATAATGATTTAAATGTAAATTCAACAGAAACTGATCAAAGCGATCAGATCAGCTTACGTTACATATCCCATTGTGTTCGGAATGGGGGTAATTAGCTAGGGGCGACAGTCGGTGGGCTTGATTTCGAGTTAAAACGAAAAGTCAACTTTAAATTGAATTAAATAACTAAATTAAAATAAAAAAAAATATAAAATATACCCCTTCCCCTTAAAAACCCGCTGGCCCCCCCCTTTTGTTTTTTTCTCAAATCGATTTCAAATAAAAAAAAAAAAAAAGAGAAAGGCGACGGGGTGGGGGGCGAATCGCGCCGCCGCGGCCAGCGAGGCCGCCGCGCCTCAGGCGCCGCCTCCCAGGAGGACCACCGCCCTCCTCCGCTTCAAACCCGACCCTCTGCCCTCTCCTCTCCCTCCTCCCAACTCACGAAGCTCAAAACCCCACCGCGAAGACCACCACGCTCCCCTCGAAGACCGCCACCGATGAACACCGCAACCACCATCTTCGCCTCCGCCCAGTCAACCCCGCATCCCCTCCGAGCCGTCGACGAGTCCCCCCTGTAAGTCGTTTTTCAATTTATTTGTTTTCTTTTTTTTTTTTATATTAATAAAAGTTTAAAAACTGGATTAATAAAAGTTTAAAAACTGGATTTTTAGAAGTTTAAAAACTGGATTTTTAGAAGTTAAAAAAAACTGGATTTATAGAAGTTTAAAAACTGGTTTTAAAAGTTAAAAAAAACTGGATTTTTAGAAGTTTAAAAAAAACTGGATTTTAAAAGTTTAAAAAAAACTGAATTTTAAGAGTTTAAAAACTGATTTGAAAAGGATAAAGGAAAAAAAAAAAAAAAACTGCATTTTTAAAAAGGCAAAACTGCATTTTAAAAACAAAAACTGTTTTGAAAAACTGTTTTGAAAAACTGTTTTGAAAAGAAAATAAAAACTGATTTGAAAAGGAAAAGAAAACTGATTTTATTTTAAACTTTGAGATAGAGAAAAAAAGGGGTTTGATCTCTTAATAGAAAAAGATTTGAACTTGAAAATAAAGATCATATTTTTAAAAACAGAAAAGATGGAATTTTTGTTAAGTAGAAATAGTAAGGTATGATTCTTATATTTTTAAAGCAATAAAAATATAATTGTTACATCATAAGAATAGTAAAAATATAATCTTTGCATAGTAGGAACTATAAAAATCAAATCTTTGTTTTTGAAAAAGGTGAAATCTTTAAATTTAAAAAAAGGTGAAATCTTTAAATTTAAAAAGGCGAAATCTTTAAATTTAAAAAGGCGAAATCTTCATATAGAAAATAGCGTGATAAAAATATAATTTTTATCTATATAACATAGTAGAAAAAAACTTCGATTTTTATATATTGAATAGCAAAGTAAAAATTCGATTTTTACATATTGAATAGCGAAGTAAAAATGTGATTTTTACGTATGTAGTGAAAGCAGCAACGAAGGTGACAAAAAGGCGAAACGACGAAGACTTCTGCAAAAGAAGAGTCGAGATGGTTGGATAGCTAAAGGTGAGAATTTCTCACCTTTCTATTTTATTTCTAGTTATATATATATACTAGGATGCAGACGGTGCTTAGTAGCACCCGACACAATCGTCCACAGACCATGGACTTGTTTGTTTGACTGTTTGGTGATTGATTGCGATATTGGTTTGAATGTGGTTTGTGGTGTGAAAAATCGAATCGATAAATTGGTTAGGATTAGACGTGCGCCGTTATAAGGCGAAGGAGTAAGGCTAGGTTAGACCCTTACTCCAAAGTTTGTGGTTTGCATAACGAATTGATTTGATTGATGTGTGAATGGCGTGGGCCTTCACTAGACCGGGGATAAGGCTAGGCCTTGTCCCGTTTCTAGTATCGTGCCGTTATGCCGCCGAAATTTTCTAAAATATGTTAGAAAAATAAAAATATCATTTTATTTGTGTAAATGAAGAATAGAAATTCATATGTCAAAATAAAATGTGTTATCGTTAAAAAAATAATTTTTAACGTGAATGTGAATAAATAAATATTCATTTACAAACCAGACGGTTTGTTTATGTACACCTATTTGAATGACGTTGATTGGGTCGATAAATTTTACACATCGCCTAACTGCACAAATAAAATATGTGTTTGATTGTTTGAAACCCCACACGGGTGTTAGGATGAAATTTGAAGTTCACTCATCCTGATTGATTAAATATGTCGATCGATTGATTGACAGGCTGTTATAAGCGTTGAATATCTATATTTGATGCTTATACAGTGTAGTGCACTTTGGTTGATGGTTGATTATTTTCAATGCTATTATATACATGTGTTGTATGAAAATCCATATAATTAATTTTATATGGTAATTGATTGGGCCTCATTCCAGTTTTGAAAAAGAAATATTTGAAAAAGAAATATTTGAAATAGAATATTTGAAAATAAAGGAATATATGAAGCCGTGTTGATTAGATTGACGCCATTTTGACGTGAACGATATTTATATCGATTTTAAAAACGAATTCGAAATGAATTGAAAACGATTTCGAAATGAAATGAATTGAAAACGATTTCGAAATGAATTGAATTGAAAACGATTTCGAAATGAATTGAATTGAAAACGATTTCGAAATGAATTGAATTGAAAACGATTTCGAAATGAATTGAATTGAAAACGATTTCGAAATGAATTGAATTGAAAATGAATTCGAATTGAAAACGATTTCGAAATGAATTGAATTGAAAACGATTTCGAAATGAATTGAATTGAAAATGAATTCGAATTGAATTGAAAACGATTTCGAAATGAATTGAATTGAAAACGATTTCGAAATGAATTGAATTGAAAATGAATTCGAATTGAATTGAAAACGATTTCGAAATGAATTGAATTGAAAATGAATTCGAATTGAATTGAAAACGATTTCGAAATGAATTGAATTGAAAACGATTTCGAAATGAATTGAATTGAAAATGAATTCGAATTGAATTGAAAACGATTTCGAAATGAATTGAATTGAAAACGATTTCGAAATGAATTGAATTGAAAATGAATTCGAATTGAATTGAAAACGATTTCGAAATGAATTGAATTGAAAACGATTTCGAAATGAATTGAATTGAAAACGATTTCGAAATGAATTGAATTGAAAACGAATTCGAATTGAATTGAAAACGATTTCGAAATGAATTGAATTGAAAACGAATTCGAATTGAATTGAAAACGATTTCGAAATGAATTGAATTGAAAACGAATTCGAATTGAATTGAAAACGATTTCGAAATGAATTGAATTGAAAACGAATTCGAATTGAATTAAAAGCGAATTGAAATGAATTCAAATTGAATTGAAATTCGAATTGAATAGAAATGAATTTTGAAACGAATTTATAAAGAAGAATTCAATTTTGATTTGAATTGAAAAGGAAGTTGAGATTGCTTTTGAAACGAATTTTAAAACTATTTATATAATTCGTTTTAAATAGAAATCGACGAAGTATATATTATATATATATTATATATATAATATAATGGCCTGAATAGAACGCGCCGCGCCGCGGCAGTTCGCGAATTTCGACCATTTATTTCAAACGGACATTACGGGAGATCCGACCGTCGGATTCTCCTAAAACCGGAACCGTTGGGTTCGTATCGAAAAGAGCTTTCTAATGAATGTTAGAAATTTGAAATCTAACGGTTGGATTTGGAATTATGTCCAAATCAAATTCGAAAAAGGTCGCTATAAGTGCAGTTCGATGGCCATTGATGGAAATCGACTGTACGGGCCTTGATAAAATTATTAAAAATAGTAATAATTTGTGTAAAATCATAAGAAATGATTTAGAAAGAATTGGGATGAAAAATTCCATATTAGAAAAGATAAAAATAGATTTTTATCGAAATGAACTAGTTTTGAACTAGAATTATAATTCTATTTATTTTTAAATAAATAAATTGAATTCGAAAAGGGTTTTAAAAGTAACCAAAATTCCAATGATTACACTGGAGTGGATTTGAATCGAAATTGTCTTCGGAATATTTCGATGTTGGAATTCATGATTATACAGGTGTTGTTATGGAAATTTGAAAGATATATATGTATATCGTTATTTCCAATACGACATTTGTTAGTCGTAGAATTCGATATTGAATATAAGCCGATATATTTTCTATTCAGAGCCTTGTATTGAATATCGAATGTGATTTGGGTTTGTCGTGAATGGTGTCTTCACTAACACTGTTCTTGAACCCAGCTGAGAAAAGATTAAATCTTTTTATTTAGATTTAATGAAGTGTACCAATTAAATAACATTTAATTGGAATTGAATTGATATTGATTTTTGGGTTTATCGTGAACAGTGTTTTAAATAACACTCGTTCTTTAACCCGATAATTAATGAATGTGATTTGGGTTCGTCGTGAATGGTGTCTTCACTAACACTGTTCTTGAACCCAGCTGAGAAAAGATTAAATCTTTTGATTTAGATTTAATGAAGTGTACCAATTAAATAACATTTAATTGGAATTGAATTGATATTGATTTTTGGGTTTATCGTGAACAGTGTTTTAAATAACACTCGTTCTTTAACCCGATAATTAATGAATGTGATTTGGGTTCGTCGTGAATGGTGTCTTCACTAACACTGTTCTTGAACCCAGTTGAGAAATGATTAAATCTTTTTATTTAGATTTAATGAAGTGTACCAATTAAATAACATTTAATTGGAATTGAATCGATATTGATTTTTGGGTTTATCGTGGACAGTGTTTTTAAATAACACTCGTTCTTTAACCCGACGATTAATGAATGTGATTTTGGGTTTATCGTGAACCGTGTTTTTAAATGACACTGATTCTTTAACCCAGTCAAAAGATTAAAACTAAGTGGAGTTTTAATGAATCTTTAATTAGATTGAAAAGATCGAGAATGGAGTATCACCAGTTTTGCTCCAGGCGATAGTTAAATCTTTAATTAGATTTGAACGTGAAATTTAGAAACTAACTGTCGGTTAGCCAAGCAGAATGGTTTTCTGGATATTGATCTGATGTTGGTTTCGGCCTTCGGGGTTAATATTTGGGGAATTATTCTCTTGATTAATTTACGGTTAGTGACTAATGAATTGGAATGAGGCGTATGTTGTGTTTGTGTAACACTTATTTAAAATATACGCGAGTTATTCGGAAAGACCGGGTTTATCCCATTCTGAATAACTGATACGACGATAAGTCGAAGATGAAGACGATGGTCGAAGACCGGAGGTCTTCACGTCGTTTGGGTGATAACTGATGATCTTGATTGGGCTGTACACCCAAGAAGATGGAAACAGTTAGTGATCGTCCAGACGTACTTGGAGATCGATGGATATGCGAGGTACTAGGTGCCTCCGGTTTCGTTCAGACCCAGAACGGACTTGTAAATGGACTGTGTGTCTGACATCGGATTTCATTCTGTGTGACTGATATCGGTTGCATAGGATGGTTTGCCTGTGTGGCATGCTAAGATGCAAATGATCAAGGCTTCTGTTGAAAAGCAAAGTCTTGTGGTGATGATCAAAGCACGGCCTTTGTGGCGTAGCTTTGTGTAACGTTTACCTCGCGTGTTTCACACCAGGTATGAACCAAAAACGGGAGACGGACCTCAGGGAGGACTTGCGTTTCTTTCTAGTTAGAAGTGGCGTCAGTGGTTTTACACGCCCTGACGAGTTTGACTTATGTGGTTGTTGCTGTTGCGAGGCGCCTCGGTTATATCGGTTTCGGCCGATGCATTCTGGTCGGCTGACGGACCAGACTTACACCCCATAGGGTGGGGAAACGTAGTGTTCAGGCATTTTAATCCACATCGGTGGACCGGCCCTGTCGCTCCAAGGTCACTCGAGCTCTGACCTGTGGCTCGGGCTAGAGAGTCACGAATCGGTTGAGGACTATCTTTTGCCTCGGTTCATAGACGGAAATCCAATTTCCAAATACGTGACATTTGCGGTTTTATTTGTAAACCTATATATGGTGACATAGTGGGATGGGGCGCTCATGCCGCCTATGATTGATACTTATGATTTGAAGTGTTTTATACACTATGCACTTATAATAGTATCAAATGATTTGTTTTAAACGTATCAAGCATTCTTTGGCTGTTATAAGGGAAAACCCTATCCCCCGGCTTGCGTTGCATTGTGTGATAGGACCTGGGTCTTATAACAGCTTCATCTTTCTTTATTTAGCATTGCGCTGTTGGTTTTATGCACTGGTATTCTTGGGAGGAAACCCGTTCCGTGTTATACGGCGTGGTCCCTTGATTTACCTAACTTTAAAAACAAAGATTAACAACTGTTTTAGTTCTCACACCAGTCACATGACTGACCTGGAGTTTATTGTTTTAACCTAAACTCTGGGTGCCCTTATTTCGACACGGGCAGCTAGTAGTTTTGGTTTTGCAGATTTATATTCACAGGATTTTGGTTTACAGCTGGAACGATATCCGGAAAGCTTTGTATCCGTATATCTTCTTCTAGTTGTGTATTGTATTATTTTCCGCTGCTATGTATTTAAATGTAATTTAAATCTCTGATATTTCTGTGTAATATTCATTCATACTCTGTATATTCTTGTAATCTGATGCATTGTTGTTATATACAATGAAATGTTCTTCTGTATGCGTTCTATTGTGGTTTGTTCTCGAACTATCCGACGCTTTCCTTTACGGGGAAGTTGCGGGTCTTTACATCCTTCCGCTTATGAAGATCCACGGTCTTCAATTGCTCCATCTCGATCAGCTTTTGAACATCTTCAACGTTTACGTATTTGTTGGTCGGAATGGTTTTTGAATATAAATTCGATCCCGGTCTTTCCATACCAATAATCGATTTGGCCAAATTTGATAGTTGGTGATTTAACTATAAAAATAAAACAACCATCATCCATAAAAAAATAAAGTGGATTCATTGGTCCAGTAAACGGCGTCACTTGGGCTTTTTAGTTAAACAGTTGTTGATTAAATTTCTAAATCTTCCCATAATTGGAATATCGCTCTTCCACTGTTTAATTTCCAAATTACTCAACTTATAATTCTTCGAATTATAGCATATAATATCTTTCACGGAAATATTATTTAAATTCCCTCAACTACCATCGTTTCTAAACTAATACCACCCTTGCATAATTATGAAGTCGTTCAAGTTGGGGTATTTTATTTACCTCTCAGACCATGAGTAGACAACATTCTTATCTTCAGGATGTACATGAGTTTATCAACGAAACTCCTTTCAAATAAATATTCTAAAACTTATATTTACCATACGATTTTAAACATGGGTTTTAACTCCATATATTCTCTTTTGAAAAACTCTTTTCCAACTTCAATATCACGCTTTCTCAATTTGACATGTCCTTATTTGCCCGTCTTTAGGCTTCTAAATTCCTTTTAACTTCCTTCATATTAAAAATCCCATTTTCGAACTGATTCCAACTCTTATAACATTAACCCATTATACTTGCCTTTATAATTAACCAATTTGGATTTTATAAAAAATCGACCAACAGAATTCTTAATAGAAGTTCATGTTGAATATAATTTCACTTACCATTTCATTTAAACTACACATAAGGCTTTAAGGCTTCATAACTTCCTTTAAAAGGATTTGGTTTCAAGATTTACCACTTTGATTATTATTAGGATAATAATAATCAATTCCAACGTCTTTTGAAATCAATTTGTTTACTCCAACATTAATAGTAAATCTTCCTTACAGATTATTAAAATAATTATCATTTTTAAAAATAATTAATGATTCAAAATCTATTCTATAATCTATCTTGGTTTAAAAGACAGTTGACGTAGCCAACTTAAAACAAGGTAAATCCGCTAACTAATTTATATTAGTCCTTTCCTTTAATTACTTTAAATAATTTCCTTTAATTTAATTATAATCTAATTAAATTAAATAATCACAATTAATTGTTAATTTGAAACAACTAATTCAATCCTTAACCATCTGGGTAATTTCTTACTCATTGCTTATAAAACTTATTAACATGAGAATTCACTTTAAATATTTGGTTTATACTTACTAGATAAAAATAATTGTTCATTTCTTTTAATAAAACTTTGTTCAAATAATTTATGTAAAATAGGTTTCAAAATCCATTTTGGTTATAAAATAAATTCTTATAACCTTATTTCTATTGATTTACCTGATAGTAAATCAACGCACATAAAATGATTTTATTTTTAGGCCAACTGTTGCCAATTACTCAACTAATATCATCCATTGGTTAATAACAAACAAATGTTGATTTTTAAATCAATGATTAATAATAAATTCATCATTCAATCATGCTAGTTAAATAGTTCACATAATAAACTATGAATATAAACAACATATTTGAGGAATTTGTTTGGATCCCTCCAACCTGTCCTTCCCTGCATCAAAATGGGTTACCTCAAATTGAATACAACAATATATTTATCACGGTAAACAGAAATAAATAGTATAACAACCAATAAACAATTTATAACATCCATTCAAACATCAAATTATTTATTTAATACATTTATATTATTATAAACGTAAACAACCAAGTAAGTTACCTCGTTTGGAATCTAATCATTAAAATAATGATTTAATTTGATTAAATTAAACAAACGTTTAATTTAATCAATGAATATTAAAAATATTCAGCATACATGGAAACAGTCATCCAATCATCAACCATTAGCAAACATTGCATACAAATTGAAAACCCAACTTATATAGGTATAAGTGGGATAAACTGAGTGAGTTAAACTCACCTCGTTTCTTTTTGTCATCAAAACGGTTGGTTTTACAAGCTTCCAACTGTGTTCCACTCCGTTCGTTCCAATTCCAAAATATTATGCATGTCGATAAGGTTTCAATGATCCTTTTTGGGCTTGATTCTGATGACGTATGAGAACGTTACCAAATAATAAACAATCATAGTTTAAATTAAATTTATTGAATCCTTAACTATATTTTATTAACGTAAATAAACCATACGTTTATAAATTATATGTTAATAACAATTTGGGTACATCACCTGTAGTGTCCCGAAATTCCAGTACCATTTAAGCTGACCAAATAACACAAGTCCAACCCAAATTGCACTGGAAACCGGAAAAAACTAATAGAAAGAAAATAGAGGATGAGAATAGATAAGATAGAAACTTAGAATAGAAGAAGTAGAAGAACATACAACACCAGAGTAACATGAATCTCACAGCAGAACAAACAATATATAATAGATACATAACTTGGAAATAAAACTAGCATATGTACACAGTAACATTATTAGAGTATAACACTTACAACACAGCGGAAATAACTATAGCCATATAATCCTGAAGCCTCATGCTCCAAGCTCTCCAAGTATATCTGAAAAATCCTGACTACTTGACTGCCCGTACAAAATTGGGCACCCAAGGGTTTAGGGAAAACAAAACAAAACAAACTCTGGGTCAGTCATGGGACTGGTGTGAGTAAACAGTTTGAGCAACTAAATGATATCTCATAAGACCATGTCGTATAACGGAACGGATTTTTCCCTTATGAGAATCCAAATCAATTTGATTTAACTTTCAAATCATTTTGAAAGAAACGATAATCTTTTATATCAAAACTCTTTTGATATTATAATAATGTCTATGAACCACAATATAATAATCATCTAGCAGAACACTTTCATCTCACGTTCCACATATATAGTATACAATCAAAACCGCGAGCACTTATTGGTTAATGGATTTCCAACTATGACAAGGTATGGAACCACCTTCCGATAGTGTACCTCTAGAGAGGAATACACTGGGTTCAATAAGAACATCTTGCAACCCGACCACACATGACCGACCACTCATTTTGCTTGAGTGTATCGAATGTATATCACCAACGGTTGGGATCAGCAACCATTTCCCGAATGGGACAACATCGAATAGATTAAAGAATGAAATGAATATCTCTAGATTGGTGATAATACACCCCAATTGGCAGCCAACCACTTAGCCATGATGCCTTCTTGATTTTTGTCATTTCCCGGTTGTGAGGCTAGAGGCCACGCTTATCTTTGACAGATCACACAATTTTTTCACTTTGAATGTCACATTGTCATACCCGCCAAATCACAAATTGATTTACCAAAAAATACAACGGGTACACAGCTAAGAGAAACGAATTCCTTTGCCACCAAACTTATATATGTTTGAAGAGATCAACTTATGCGATCCATTAAATACTCTGTCAGACACTCTTCCCTACAGGTTGTCCTGAGACTGGACAAACCGAAGGCACTATTCTGTAAATCCATCTTAGGCAATTTCTACCTAGGATTTGACAGAATGACCCTTGCATAACTTCGTCTTCAATTTTCTTCATCATATTTGATTCGCAACGGCAATGCCCATACGAAGTGGTTTTTAGATAATGAATCCGATCCCGGTCTCTCCGTATTGACAACAAAAATGGTCAAAAGCTTCGATAGTCGGCGAGTTAACTATCAAAGAAAAACACGTGTGCAAACAACGATATTATTTCCAAATGGAAATTCTATTGATCACTCGTCAATCATTATTTATCTCTTAAATTAATTTATCATTTCCTGTTTCCATATATTCGACATTTCTTATTTTCTAAATTTAGAAAATATACGTTATTAATCATTGGAAAACATTTCCATCTCTTTTCCACGTATCACTGTCATTTCAGTATTCTTTATCATCAAACATTTCATTTTCTAGGATTAGAAAATATCTCTGGTTATATTTGGAAAATGTTTCCAAAACTCATTCACTGGATTTAAACAGATGTTTGAATAAAACATCGCTATGTCAACTCAAACAATTACCTTCATCAACTAAATTCACTTAACCAACCTTTACCATCGAACCTTAACCATTCCTTAGTTAAAAACGAAGTCAATCAAGTTGGGGTATAATTACCTCTCAGACCTTAACTGAACAACATTTCTAACTTCGAAATAGACAAAGTTCACCATCTAAATCTTTAACAAACTTCCTTACGTAACTCTCGGATCCAATTTACGAATCCACTTCTTTATTGAAAACACTGATTATAACTATAGCGTTATAATCCCTACTTCTGAAATATCTAACTTCAAAATATAACTTTTATCCCTTAATTTAACTAAATAACTAAATATGCAATTTATAAATAAATCATTTAATCTTGATTAAAAACGGAAAGTGTACTTTCCCGAATTCGATATAATTGAATTTTGACGTATAACTCTCTTTCAAATAATCTCTATTCGATAACTCCTTTTCGAATAAACTATATTCGATTAACTCCTTCCGAATAAACTATATTCGATAAACTCCTTCGAATAAACTATATTCGATTAACTCCTTCCGAATAAACTATATTCGATTACTCCTTCCGAATAAACTATATTCGATTACTCCTTTCGAATAAACTATATTCGATTAATTCCTTTTGAATAAACAATATTCGATTCACTCCTTCCGAATAAACTATATTCAATAACTCCTTTTGAATAAACAATATTCGATTACTCCTTTCGAATAAACTATATATGATTAATTCCTTCTGAATAAACTATATTCGATTAATTCCTTTCGAATAAACTATATTCGATTACTCCTTTTGAATAAACAATATTCAATTAACTCCTTCCGAATAAACTATATTCGATAACTCCAACTATATTCGATAACTCCTTTTGAATAAACTATATTCGATTAATTCCTTTCGAATAAACTATATTCGATTACTCCTTTCGAATAAACTATATTCGATTACTCCTTTCGAATAAACTATATTCGATTAATTCCTTTTGAATAAACTATATTCGATTAACTCCTTCCGAATAAACTATATTCGATAACTCCTTTTGAATAAACTATATTCGATTACTCCTTTCGAATAAACTATATTCGATTAATTCCTTCCTAATAAACTATATTCGATTAACTATAACTCGATTAACTCTAATTGGTTACTCTATCCAATTAACTCTAATTGATTTACTCTATTCAATTAACTCTATTTGATAACTCTAATTGATTAACTCTATTCGATTAACTCTAATTGATTAACTCTATTCAATTAACTCTAATTGATAACTCTAATTGATTAACTCTATTCGATTAACTCTAAGCGATAACTCTAATTGATTAACTCTATTCGATTAACTTTAATAGATAACTCTAATTGATTAACTCTATTCGATTCTAATCGATTAACTCTATTCGATTAACTCTAATCGATAACTCTAATTGATTAACTCTATTCGATTAACTCTAATCGATAACTCTAATTGATATCCACTTTAAACAATCTTGTCATAACTCTTTTGTATCTCGTTAATTCCCTTTTATAATCCTATTTATTTTCCAAACAAAATATTCATTTTATAAATTTATTTATTTAACAAATAAATATTTCCTTTTCAATTCTATTTATTTAACAAATAAATATTCTTTTTCAATTCTATTTATTTAACAAATAATTATTTCCTTTTCAATTCTATTTGTAAATGTTTTACAAATATTCCCTTTTCAATTCTATTTGTAAATGTTTTACAAATATATCCTTTTCTACTTGTTTTACAAATATTTTCCTTTTATATATAAAATCCATTGATTTTATATAAATAATTCATTTTCAAAATACATTTTGAAAATCCCTTTTTCTACATCCCAGTATTTCTTACGGTATTTACAATACCAAATAACAATGATTGGTATCATTCAAACACACAAAATCAACTACAAATTATATATCACATCATATATTACAATATGTGAAAAGAACAGTATTATAAATATCGAGGAATCCTGTAATGACCCGCATTGTCAGAGGTATTATAATCAATTTATTTAATTATATGAATAGTGATATAGTGAATTTAATGATCGTGGGAATAAATAATGATGAATATTTAATTAAATAATATATTAAATTCTGAAATAATCAGATTTGGTTGAAATGACGATATGGTGTGAACCGGATCATCTGTGATATTTAATTCAGTTTAGAATTGAATTAGAATAACGAATATATTTAAATAACGACAATTTGAACGTAGAATTATAATATAATTAAAATCGAGCTTGAAATGGCGCTGTAGTTCGTAATTTGGCGATTCAAACTTCAACTGAATGTACAGGATTCGTTTTAAGCCAGATTTCTGTGAAACAAGAAACGTTTGGAGCTGGTGGAGTATATCTTTCTGGTGGAAGAGAAAAATCGGGATTTCGTCGTGTAGATTTTGATTTATGTCCAAATCAAATTTCAGAAAAGTCGCTGTGGAATTCCTTTATAATTTGCAACGCTTTATTTACGTTATAAAGGATTTTCAATATAAATCGAATATCGATTTAATCGGGATTTGAAATATCGAACTAGAAATTCA
This sequence comes from Allium sativum, assembly GCA_030737875.1. Taxonomy (NCBI): domain Eukaryota; kingdom Viridiplantae; phylum Streptophyta; class Magnoliopsida; order Asparagales; family Amaryllidaceae; genus Allium; species Allium sativum. Next base: position 881,157,535 of record CM060924.1, read on the forward strand.
TATAGGAATATTCTAGAGTCGAATGATATCATATGTGAAGATATACGATAATATAAATTTATTTATATTTAATTTAATTATATTTAAATATATTTATATATTTAAATGGGTCATCCAAAGCTTTAAAAATAGCCGGTTTTGCAAACGAAGTCGGAATTCGACAAAACTAATTTTGTTGGGTCCGCAATGTTAAATTATTGCTAGGGTCCAGTTTTCGTGATTTTTAGAGGCGCTGTGTGGTCGTACGGATTTTTAGAGTGAGAAACAGTCGATATTTCGACGGTTAAAAATACGCTGTGTGGGCATACGAAGTCGAAATTCAACGAAACCAGTTTCGTTGGGACCGTAATGTCGAACTCTAGCTACATGTCCAGTTTCGTGATTTTTAGGTATCATGTGTGATCACATGGATTTTTAGAAGTTAGAAACGAATATAAAGGATTAAAATAAAATATAAAAATGTTAATATAAAAATATCTAGATATTTTTGATTGGGTATAAATACCCCCACCTTCCCTTAAGACCTAATTTCATTTTCCCTTTGGTCAAAATATTTCTGCCGTTGCTCCTTTCTTTATCTTCAGTAAAAAAACGAGAGTTGTAAAATAGAAAACAAATCATATAAATTTCTGTAAATAGCAACATGAGTTGTTTTGAGTTTGAGCGACCTTACTCTTCAATGTGATGGGATTTTTGTTGGGTACGGTTCTCTTCTGAGATGCTCGAAGACGTGAGCGACAACCTAGGGCCGGCGTTGGCTGTCGAAGGGGGTTCAGTTGATTCAAATGGGTGGTAGGATGGGATTCAGCGTGGAAATCTGCATCTGCAAGGAAGGTTTTGAAGGAATTGTTGTATAAAAGTGTCGTTCGACACTGTGACCCATACAGAGCAGTTCGCGACGGAATTCCCATAAAGGGGATCGAGTGGAGCAACGATGTCATGATGGGAAAGAGGAGATGGTGAGGAGAATTTAGAGTATTTTAGTTGGAATTTACATGGAGTAGAGAGGATAGGAGGAGGTCGGAATCGAGCGTGTATGGTGAAGAGGGGAGCATCGGGTTTTCTGTTAATTGGGGAAGAACACTGTTGAAGCGGGTCTGGGCTTGGGATGGGCCGTGTTAATGGAGGTAAAGCCCAACAGAAAATAAATAGTTAAGTTTATTTTTAAATTATAATAGTACACGAACTTATAAATATGATATCTCATCCATACGAGGTCAGAATCGAGAACCGTAAGTTGCGTTGGGATTGTATGGACGACGACTACAACATGGAACCGTCGGAAAGCGAATCAAAGCTCGTATGAATTTATAGCGAAATAAATTGTTTGATTCAAATCAAAACAAACAGTTTATCGTTCTTTAACGATGAACTGCAAATGTGAGTAAAACTCACCAACTCTGAACAGTTATATTTTTATAATGTATTTTTAGAACTGTTAATCATCTGTTGATTGCTGTGTGTTGGTTGATTGATTGAATTGCTAGTCAGTTAGTGAAAATTATATATATATATGTAATTATATATATATATAAACCGTTAAATATTTATATATTGATTCTGCTATCAGAATAATTTATATTGAACTGAAAGTGATGATAATCATATTGTGTAACATCTGTGGATGCAGGGAGACAGGTTGGAGGAATCCGACTGGATTCCTCAACAGTTATTTTATTGTTTTTCATATATTGTTATATGATGTGATATAAAATCTGTGGGCGATTATATGTGCTTGGACGATATTGAACATCGTGATTTGATATGATTGAATACCATAACATACCGAAATGTTGATTAGGGGATTTTCAAAGTGATATTGAAAATAGAATATTTATAAAATGGGATATTTATAAATAAGAGATATTTATAAAGTGGAATATTTATAAATAAGAAATGTTTATAAATTGGAATATTTATAAATAGGAGATATTCAAAAAGGAAATAATTACAAACCATTTTCTTTTTGAATGGAAAGGCCTGTGTGGCGGGTTTGGGGATTTTCCCGATGCTCCCGTTACAAAGGAGGTTATGGCGAATTTTTCAGAGAATTTAAGGAGTTAGAATATTTCAAGAATAAATTTGAAAAGGAAATATTTGTAAACCATTTACAAATAGAATTTAAAAGGAAACGTTATAAAAAGGAAATCATTTGTAAAGTGAAGAACCGTTACTAAAAGTAAATCTTTATAAATGAATAAACGTTGTTAAAAAGGAAATCCTTTTAAATGGATAAACGTAATTAGAAAGTAAGTTAATCGAATCTGGTATTCGAAAGTTAGTTAATCGAATATGGTATTCGAAAGTAAGTTAATCGAATATGGTATTCGAAAGTTAGTTAATCGAATATGGTATTCGAAAGTAAGTTAATCGAATCTGGTATTCGAAAGTTAGTTAATCGAATATGTTATTCGAAAGGGGGTTAGTCGAGTTAGAGTAAATCAGTTAGAGTTAATCAGTTAGAGTTAATCAGTTAGAGTTAATCAGTTAGAGTTAACCATCGGTTAGAATTAACCAGTTAGAGTTAATCAGTTAGAGTTAACCATCAGTTAGAGTTAATCAGTTAGAGTTAACCAGTTAGAGTTAATCAGTTAGAGTTAACCATTAGAGCTAATCAGTTAGAGTTAATCAAATAAGTGTTAATCCAAATGAGTTGCCATTTCGTACGACTGCTAGCGTAATTCGCAGGGCTGTAAATAGCCTACGGCGGTCGGATGTTTCCTGAGGGAATCAGGCGTAACCATTGTGATCGTTGCGATCTAGAGTCATGCGAATGGAGTTAAATAGAGTTATCGAATATTAGTTATTCGAACGGAGTTAAATAGAGTTATCGAATATTAGTTATTCGAATAGAGTTAAACGGAGTTAAATAGAGTTAATCGAATTAGTTATTCGAATAGTGTTAAATAAATAAGGGTGATTCGAATTAGTTATTCGAATAGAGTTAAACACAAAGGAGTTATCCATTAGTTAAATCGAAAGGAGTTATCGATTAGTTAAATCGAAAGGAGTTATCGATTAGTTAAATCGAAAGGAGTTATCGAATTTAGTTATTCGAAAAGGAGTTATCGATTTGTTAAATCGAAAGGGAAGATTATCGAATATCATTTATTCGAGAGGAGATTATCGAATATAGTTTATGCGAAGGAGTTATCGATTATTAGTTAATCGAAGTAAGTTATAGAATATTAGTTAAATCGAAGGAGTTATCGAATATAGTTTATTCGATGGAGTTAATCGATTAGAGTTAAATCAAAGGAGTTAATCGAATATAGTTTATTCGAATAGAGAAAAGGAGATAATCGGATATACTTTATTCGAATAGAGAAAAGGAGTTAATCGAATATAGTTTATTCGAATAAAGTAAATGAGTTAACCGAATATAGTTTATTCGAATAGAGTTAGAGGAGTTATCGAATATAGTTTATTCGACAGGAGTTAAGTGAATTAGTTAAGTTAAACTAAGTGAATTAGTTAAGTGAATTGGTTAAGTTAACCAAAGTGAATTAGTCGAGTTAATCAAAGTGATTAGTTCAGTTAATCGAGATAAGTAAATCAAGTTAGGTTAATCGAGTTGAATTAGTCAGTCGAGTTAATAAATTGAGTTAGTCAAACCAAGTAAAACCAGTTAGAGTTAATTAATTAAGGTTAACCAGTTAGAGTTGATCGGTTAGAATTAACCAGTTAGAGTTAATCAATCAGAGTTAATCAAATAGAGTTAAGTAAAATTAGAACTGACTAGAGATTAGTAAATTAAATGGTTTTTCTAAGTGCCTATCTGATGTTGGTTTCGGCCTTCGAGATTTATACTTAGGGGATTGTTCTCATACTAGTTTACAGTCAGGGACTGATAGTTGGGGAAGAGTAGCGATTTGTAAATAAGCAGATGGAAACATTTTCCAGTGTTAATAACATATATTTTCTAAACATAGAAAATAAGGCAATGTGAATATATATATATAGATATATGTTGATGATTGATCGATATAATTTCCATCTGGAAATAATATCGTTGTTTGCACACTTGTTTTTCTTTGATAGTTAAATCACAGACTATCCGAGTTTTGACCATTTTAACGTTGTTAATATGGAGAGACCGGTTGGATTATTATCCAAAGAACCACTCTGTATTGGCATAAGCGTTGCGAATCAATTATGCCAAAGATAATTGAAGACGGAGTAAATGCAAGGGCTGTTGTATAAGTCTTAGATAACAGTGACTAAGATGGATATACTGAATAGTGCCTTCGGTTTGTCCAGTCCCAGGACAACTTGTATGGACGAAGGTCTGACAGAGTATATCTAATAAATCGCGTAAGTTGATCTGTTCAAACGTATTCACGTTTGGTGGCGGAGGAATTCATTTCTCTTAGCTGTATACCCGTGTTATCTTTGGATAAGTCAATTTGTGATTTGGCGGGTATGACGATGTGACATTCTAAGTGAATGAAGATGTGTGGTATGTGATAAGATAAGCGTAGCTTCTAGCCTCACATCCGGTAAATGACAGAAATCGGGCAGGCAGCATGGCTAAGTCGGTCGCACCGAAGTAGGGTGTATAATCACCTATCTAGAGAATATTCATTTGCTTCTTTAATCTAGCAATGTTGTCCCGTATATATATACGGGAACGGTTGCTGATCCCAACCGTTGGTGATGTACATTCGATACACTCAAGCGAAATGAGTGGTCGGTCATGTGTGGCTGAGTTGCAAGATGTTCTTGTTGAACTCCAGTGTATCGTTCCTAGAGTACACTGATCGGAAGGTGGTTCCATACCTTGTCATAGTTGGAAACCCATTACCCAATACGTGCTTGCGGTTTTGATTGTATACTATATATGTAGAACGTGAGATGAAAGCGTTTCTGCTAGTTGATATCTATTTGTACATAGACATTATTATAATATCAAAAGGTTTTTGATATAAAGATATTTTGGATTCTCATAAGGGAAAAACCCGTTCCGTTCTACGGCGTGGTCTTATGAGATATCGTTTACTTGTTCATATACCTGTTTTTAAACTGTTTTACTCATACCAGTCCCATGACTGACCCGGAGTTTACTTTGTTGTTTTCCCTAAACTCTTGGGTGCCTAAATTTGTACGGGCAGTCAAGTAGTCGGGATTTACAGATATACTTGAAGAGCTGGAGCAGGAGGCTTCTGGATCATATAGCTATAGTTTATTTCCACTGTGTTGTAAGTGTTGTACTCTGATAAGTGCTATTGTATATATAACTGTTTGTATTTCAAAAGTTATGTTATATTTTATTCGTTCCGCTGTGAGATTCGTGTTTACTCTGATGATGATGTTCTTCTTCTTCTTCTTCTATTCTATTAGTTCTATCTTATCTATCCTCACCCTCTAATTTCTTTCATTAATTACCAGGATTTTTCGATGTTTTGGTTATCGACATCGAGCTTATGTCGATAACCAAAGTCGCTCAAAATCTGGGTCGTTACAGTTGGTATCAGAGCTTAAGTTGAGAATTACTTGGCTCTGTGGCGTGACTCGGTAGAGATAGGGTTAGTAATACCCTAGATTGAGTTGAGTGTATATATACGAGTGCGTATTTGTATTTGATATAAAAATGATTTTTATTGTGGAGATTCATTGGCTGAGTTGTTTATGAGTTCTGATCGATCAGTTTGATCCACTGTATCGGTAGGAGTAAATACACACTTGAATACGATGGACCGACACAGTATGGATATGTGATATATTATCATATATAGGATGTGTTGGTAGTAATTATAATCGAATGAGATTATAAAGTGAAATGGTTATATATAACCAATCAGAATCATATAAGTAAAGTATATGAAATAAGATGAATTAAATATGAATTTAAATCAGATTTGGAATTAAAATAAGGAAATTTTAAGTTCCTGGTAGATTTTGAGATGTTTTCAAAATGGATGTATTTAGTAAGGGTTTTGAAATGATATAGTATTGAAATCACTTGGGTCGCTGGAAAATAATTCCGATGATGACTGCGCAGTATCATCGGTGTGATTTTCGAGTTCTAAGTGGTGGATTACTACCAAAGGTTTTGTTTTTTCAATTGTTTTGAGAAAACAAGTTGTTTAGAAATTCAAAGGTTTTGAATTGGTATTATAATTTCAAATTGATTTGAAAGAAACCCAGGAATTTAAGTTCTGGAATTAAAAATTTAACTAATGAAGTTAAATAAAATGAGATGGTAAAAATAAATTGAAATTTAACTTGAACAGAGTTAAATAGAATTGAATTGGATTAGAGAATAATTTGTTATGGAATTGGGTTGATGAGTTAAGAATTTGAAATTTGATATTGGAGTTCGAATAAAATTCGGTTTGGATTTGAGGATATGAACTGATTGGAATTTGATTGAGATAACACTGGTATATGCTGAGTTGATAGCATATGGAAGTGGTAGAGTTGATGTGCCCGATAAAAAGGTACCAGTTTATATTATATATGGATTTGAGATTTTGATGAGCCGAATTGGCAAGCCGCTTGGCTGTTTGATTTTCTTTTGGGTTGAAGAAGGCCCAGAGAGGCGAGTTGGAGTTTGAGCTATTGACCAGTACAAAGGAGGTGCTGGCGAAATTTTCCGAAAAATTTAAAGTGTTAGAAAATTTTAGTTAGTCGGAAGGAATTAATATTTTAGTCGATATTAATTGGTTCAGAGAAACAAGAGATAAGGGGTAAACCGATAAGCTTTTACCAAATAGATAGGGTCGTCCTCTAACTTAGCAATTTCGAGGACGAAATTATTTTAAGTGGGGAAGAATGTAATGACCCGCATTGTCAGAGGTATTATAATCAATTTATTTAATTATATAAATAGTGATATAGTGAATTTAATGATCGTGGGAATAAATAATGATGAATATTTAATTAAATAATATATTAAATTCTGAAATAATCAGAATTGGTTGAAATGACGATATGGTGTGAACCAGATCATCTGTGATATTTAATTCAGTTTAGAATCGAATTAGAATAACGAATATATTTAAATAACGACAATTTGAACGTAGAATTATAATATAATTAAAATCGAGCTCGAAATGGCGCTGCAGTTCGTAATTTGGCGATTCGAACTTCAACTGAATGTACAGGATTCGTTTTAAGCCAGATTTCTGTGAAACAAGAAACGTTTGGAGCTGGTGGAGTATATCTTTCTGGTGGAAGAGAAAAATCGGGAATTCGTCGTGTAGATTTTGATTTATGTCCAAATCAAATTTCAGAAAAGTCGCTGTGGAATTCCTTTATAATTTGCAACGCTTTATTTACGTTATAAAGGATTTTCAATATAAATCGAATATCGATTTAATCGGGATTTGAAATATCGAACTAGAAATTCATATAGGAATATTCTAGAGTCGAATGATATCATATGTGAAGATATACGATAATATAAATTTATTTATATTTAATTTAATTATATTTAAATATATTTATATATTTAAATGGGTCATCAAGAGCTTTAAAAATAACCGGTTTTGCAAACGAAGTCGGAATTCGACGAAACTAATTTTGTTGGGTCCGCAATGTTAAATTATTGCTAGGGTCCAGTTTTCGTGATTTTTAGAGGCACTGTATGGTCGTACGGATTTTTAGAGTGAGAAACAGTCGATATTTCGACGGTTAAAAATACGCTGTGTGGGCATACGAAGTCGGAATTCGACGAAACTAGTTTCGTTGGGACCGTAATGTCGAACTCTAGCTACATGTCTAGTTTCGTGATTTTTAGGTATCATGTGTGATCACATGGATTTTTAGAAGTCAGAAACGAATATAAAGGATTAGAATAAAATATAAAAATATTAATATAAAAATATCTAGATATTTTTGATTGGGTATAAATACCCCCACCTTCCCTTAAGACCTAATTTCATTTTCCCTTTGGTCAAAATATTTCCGTCGTTGCACCTTTCTTTATCTTCAGTAAAAAAAATGAGAGTTGTAAAATAGAAAACAAATCATATAAATTTCTGTAAATAGCAACGTGAGTTGTTTTGAGTTTGAGCGACCTTACTCTTCAATGTGATGGGATTTTTGTTGGGTACGGTTCTCTTCTGAGATGCTCGAAGACGTGAGCGACAGCCTAGGGCCGGCGTTGGCTGTCGAAGGGGGTTGAGTTGGTTCAAATGGGTGGTAGGATGGGATTCAGGGTGGAAATCTGCATCTGCAAGGAAGGTTTTGAAGGATTTGGTGTATAAAAGTGTCATTCGACACTGTGACCCATACAGAGCAGTTCGCGACGGAATTCCCATAAAGGGGATCGAGTGGAGCAATGAAGTCATGATGGGAAAGAGGAGATGGTGGGGAGAATTTAGAGTATTTTAGTTGGAATTTAAATGGAGTAGAGAGGATAGGAGGAGGTCGGAATCGAGCGTGTATGGTGAAGAGGGGAGCATCGGGTTTTCTGTTAATTGGGGAAGAACACTGTTGAAGCGGGTCTGGGCTTGGGATGGGCCGTGTTAATGGAGGTAAATCCCAACAGAAAATAAATAGTTAAGTTTATTTTTAAATTATAATAGTACACGAACTTATAAATATGATATCTCATCCATACGAGGTCAGAATCAAGAACCGTAAGTTGCGTTGGGATTGTATGGACGACGACCACAACATGGAACCGACGAAGAGCGAATCAAAGCTCATATGAATTTATGGCGAAATAAATTGTTTGATTCAAATCAAAACAAACAGTTTATCGTTCTTTAACGATGAACTACAAATGTGAGTAAAACTCACCAACTCTAAACAGTTATATTTTTATAATGTATTTTTAGAACTGTTAATCATCTGTTTATTGCTGTGTGTTGGTTGGTTGATTGAACTGCTAGTCAGCTAGTGAAAATTATATATATATATATATATATGTAATTATATATATATAAAAACCATTAAATATTTATATATTGATTCTGCTATCAGAATAATTTATATTGAACTGAAAGTGATGATAATCATATTGTGTAACATCTGTGGATGCAGGGAGACAGGTTGGAGGAATCCGACTGGATTCCTCAACAGTTATTTTATTGTTTTTCATATATTGTTATATGATGTGATATAAAATCTGTGGGCGATTATATGTGCTTGGACGATATTGAACATTGTGATTTGATATGATTGAATACCATAACATACCGAAATGTTGATAAGGGGATTTTCAAAGTGATATTGAAAATAGAATATTTATAAAATGGGATATTTATAAATAAGAGATATTTATAAAGTGGAATATTTATAAATAAGAAATGTTTATAAATTGGAATATTTATAAATAGGAGATATTCAAAAAGGAAATAATTACAAACCATTTTCTTTTTGAATGGAAAGGCCTGTGTGGCGGGTTTGGGGATTTCCCCGATGCTCCCGTTACAAAGGAGGTTATGGCGAATTTTTCAGAGAATTTAAGGAGTTAGAATATTTCCAGAATAAATTTGAAAAGGAAATATTTGTAAACCATTTACAAATAGAATTGAAAAGGAAACGTTATAAAAAGGAAATCATTTGTAAAGTGAAGAACCGTTACTAAAAGTAAATCTTTATAAATGAATAAACGTTGTTAAAAAGGAAATCCTTTTAAATGGATAAACGTAATTAGAAAGTAAGTTAATCGAATCTGGTATTCGAAAGTTAGTTAATCGAATATGGTATACGAAAGTAAGTTAATCGAATCAGGTATTCGAAAGTTAGTTAATCGAATATGGTATTCGAAAGTAAGTTAATTGAATCTGGTATTCGAAAGTTAGTTAATCGAATATGTTATTTGAAAGGGGGTTAGTAGAGTTAGAGTAAATCAGTTAGAGTTAATCAGTTAGAGTTAATCAGTTAGAGTTAACCAGTTAGAGTTAACCATCGGTTAGAATTAACCAGTTAGAGTTAATCAGTTAGAGTTAACCATCAGTTAGAGTTAATCAGTTAGAGTTAACCAGTTAGAGTTAATCAGTTAGAGTTAACCAATTAGAGCTAATCAGTTAGAGTTAATCAAATAAGTGTTAATCCAAATGAGTTGCCATTTCGTACGACTGCTAGCGTAATTCGCAGGGCTGTAAATAGCCTACGGCGGTCGGATGTTTCCTGAGGGAATCAGGCGTAACCATTGTGATCGCTGCGATCTAGAGTCAAGCGAATGGAGTTAAATAGAGTTATCAAATATTAGTTATTCGAACGGAGTTAAATAGAGTTATCGAATATTAGTTATTCGAATAGAGTTAAACGGAGTTAAATAGAGTTAATCGAATTAGTTATTCGAATAGAGTCAAATAAATAAGGGTGATTCGAATTAGTTATTCGAATAGAGTTAAACACAAAGGAGTTATCGATTAGTTAAATCGAAAGGAGTTATCGATTATTTAAATCGAAAGGAGTTATCGATTAGTTAAATCGAAAGGAGTTATCGAATTTAGTTATTCGAAAAGGAGTTATCGATTTGTTAAATCGAAAGGGAAGATTATCGAATATCGTTTATTCGAGAGGAGATTATCGAATATAGTTTATTCGAAGGAGTTATCGATTATTGGTTAATCTAAGTGAGTTATAGAATATTAGTTAAATCGAAGGAGTTATCGAATATAGTTTATTCGATGGAGTTAATCGATTAGAGTTAAATCAAAGGAGTTAATCGAATATAGTTTACTCGAATAGAGAAAAGGAGATAATCGAATATAGTTTATTCGAATAGAGAAAAGGAGTTAATCGAATATAGTTTATTCGAATAGAGTAAATGAGTTAATCGAATATAGTTTATTCGAATAGAGTTAGAGGAGTTATCGAATATAGTTTATTCGACAGGAGTTAAGTGAATTAGTTAAGATAAACTAAGTGGATTAGTTAAGTGAATTGGTTAAGTTAACCAAAGTGAATTAGTCGAGTTAATCAAAGTGATTAGTTCAGTTAATCGAGATAAGTAAATCAAGTTAGGTTAATCGAGTTGAATTAGTCAGTCGAGTTAATAAATTGAGTTAGTCAAACCAAGTAAAACCAGTTAGAGTTAATTAATTAAGGTTAACCAGTTAGAGTTGATCGGTTAGAATTAACCAGTTAGAGTTAACCAATCAGAGTTAATCAAATAGAGTTAAGTAAAATTAGAACTGACTAGAGATTAGTAAATTAAATGGTTTTTCTAAGTGCCTATCTGATGTTGGTTTCGGCCTTCGGGATTTATACTTAGGGGATTGTTCTCATACTAGTTTACAGTCAGGGACTGATAGTTGGGGAAGAGTAGCGATTTGTAAATAAGTAGATGGAAACGTTTTCCAGTGTTAATAACATATATTTTCTAAACATAGAAAATAAGGCAATGTGAATATATATATAGATATATGTTGATGATTGATTGATATAATTTCCATCTGGAAATAATATCGTTGTTTGCACACTTGTTTTTCTTTGATAGTTAAATCACAGACTATCGGAGTTTTGACCATTTTAACGTTGTTAATATGGAGAGACCGGTTGGATTATTATCCAAAGAACCACTCTGTATTGGCATAAGCGTTGCGAATCAATTATGCCAAAGATAATTGAAGACGGAGTAAATGCAAGGGTTGTTGTATAAGTCTTAGATAACAGTGACTAAGATGGATATACTGAATAGTGCCTTCGGTTTGTCCAGTCCCAGGACAACTTGTATGGACGAAGGTCTGACAGAGTATATCTAATAAATCACGTAAGTTGATCTGTTCAAACGTATTCACGTTTGGTGGCGGAGGAATTCGTTTCTCTTAGCTGTATACCCGTGTTATCTTTGGATAAGTCAATTTGTGATTTGGCGGGTATGACGATGTGACATTCTATGTGAATGAAGATGTGTGGTATGTGAAAAGATAAGCGTAGCTTCTAGCCTCACATCCGGTAAATGACAGAAATCGGGCAGGCAGCATGGCTAAGTCGGTCGCACCGAAGTAGGGTGTATAATCACCTATCTAGAGAATATTCATTTGCTTCTTTAATCTATCAATGCTGTCCCATATATATATATATATACGGGAACGGTTGCTGATCCCAACCGTTGGCGATGTACATTCGATACACTCAAGAGAAATGAGTGGTCGGTCATGTGTGGCTGAGTTGCAAGATGTTCTTGTTGAACTCCAGTGTATCGTTCCTAGAGTACACTGATCGGAAGGTGGTTCCATACCTTGTCATAGTTGGAAACCCATTACCCAATACGTGCTTGCGGTTTTGATTGTATACTATATATGTAGAACGTGAGATGAAAGCGTTTCTGCTAGTTGATATCTATTTGTACATAGACATTATTATAATATCAAAAGGTTTTTGATATAAAGATATTTTGGATTCTCATAAGGGAAAAACCCGTTCCATTCTGCGGCGTGGTCTTATGAGATATCGTTTACTTGTTCATATACCTGTTTTTAAACTGTTTTACTCATACCAGTCCCATGACTGACCCGGAGTTTACTTTGTTGTTTTCCCTAAACTCTTGGGTGCCTAAATTTGTACGGGCAGTCAAGTAGTCGGGATTTACAGATATACTTGAAGAGCTGGAGCAGGAGGCTTCTAGATCATATAGCTATAGTTTATTTCCGCTGTGTTGTAAGTGTTGTACTCTGATAAGTGCTATTGTATATATAACTGTTTGTATTTCAAAAGTTATGTTATATTTTATTCGTTCCACTGTGAGATTCGTGTTTACTCTGACGATGATGTTCTTCTTCTTCTTCTTCTATTCAATTAGTTCTATCTTATCTATCCTCACCCTCTAATTTCTTTCATTAATTACCAGGATTTTTCGATGTTTTGGTTATCGACATCGAGCTTATGTCGATAACCAAAGTCGCTCAATATCCGGGTCGTTACAAATCCAGTTGGATCCCTCCAACCTGTTTCTCTGCATCACAGATGTTAAACAATATACTTAACATCGACTTCATTTCAATATGAAATAGTCTGATAAACAGAATCAATATTTGGTTAACGATATATATATATATATCATTATCTATAATTTCAACCAATCACTTAGCAGTTCAACCAAACAGTCAACACATAGAATCAACCATCATCTATCAGTTCTAAAAATACGTTATAAAAATATGAACTGGTAGAATTAGTGAGTTTTACTCACATTGGACGATCATCGTTAATAACGATAACCATCGCTTGATTCAAACGGACAATTTATTTTGCTATAAATTGTAACGAGCTTCGATTCACTCCCAGTCAGTTTCATTGCATAGCCGTCATTCATACGATCCCATGGGATCTTGTTTCTCTCAATTCTGATAATGTATGCAGAAGTTACATATTTTCTAAGTTTAAATACTAATTTAAATCGAAATAACTCAAGTTAATTTAAATCGGGCCTCACACCTCCTTTCAAGGCCCAGAACCCCCTACTACCCGATCCACCAAAAACCCGTTCTTCCCAAATTTGATACCGCACCTCCAAGAAACGTACACAACCAATTCCCACTATTTCGATCTCCCCTTTCTCCTTAAACAGACCATCGTTCTTCACCCTGACCTCACCAATGTCTTGCTCTACCAAAACCGCAACACCCAGTAACCAAATGGCCGAACTCGATCACTTATATGCTTCGCGTTCTCTGCCTTCACACAGCCAGACCTTCCCTCCTCCGATCACCGGAGTTGATCGCACTGGCACCTTTGAGTGCGCCTCGATGCCCTGGATGCCACGCACCCCTCTGACCGACCAAACTCTTCCCATACCGCTGGTAGTTCGAAGCCCTAACTTTGCTGAGTAAAAATGACGCCCTTGTATCGTGATCGCACCTCATAAAACAGATACCAGGTTAAAGCTTTTTAAATGAGGAGTTCAATAAATCTGGTCTCACGTTATTCCATTAAGGAATCGATGTTTAATTGATTTTAGAAGTTCACCGATTTGTTGAGAAAGAAAAGTGTTGGCGGCGTAAATCTATTGACCAAAGAAAATTGTGATTTAGGGTTAGGGTATGGTTAGGTATTTATAGGAGGATTTTTAATATATTTTTATTCGATTTAATATTCATTTATAATCAAGTGTTGTATGTATTTATCCTTTTAAAATTCCTGTGATCACATACAATATCCAAAAATCATGAATATGGACATACAACTACAGTTTGACACTACAGACCTAACGAAACTAGTTTCGTCGAATTCTGACTCCGTTTGCTCACATAGCTTGTTTTTAACCGTCAAAATACAGACTGTTTTTCACATTAAAAATCCATATGGCCACACACTGACTCCAAAAATCACGAAAATTGAAATCTAGCAATAATTTAATATTGCGGATCCAACAAAATTAGTTTAGTCGAAAACGGAGGTCGTTTGCAAAACTGACTATTTTTAAAGCCCTAAATAACCCATTTAAATATATATATTTATTTATTTAAAAATAATTAAATTAAATATAAATAAATTTATATTATCGTATATATTCACAATAGAATACCATACAACTCCATATCGGGATTTATAACTCGATATTCCAAATCCAGTGTTACATCGATATTCGATTTATATTTAAAATCCATTTAAAAATATAAATAAATCAATATAAATTATAAAGGAATTCCATAGCGACTTGTTGAAAATTTGATTTAACCATAAATCAAAATGTACACGACGAAATCCCGATTTTTCTCTTCCATTAGAAATATATACTTCACCAGCTCCGAATTTTTCTTGTTTCACAAAAAACCGATTTAAAACGGATTCTGTATGTTCATTTAAAGTTTGAATCGCCAAATAGCGAACTACTGCGCCATTTCGAGCTCGATTATAATTATAATATAAATTATACGTTCAACTGACAGTTATAAATAAATTCATTAATATAATTCAACTCTAAACTGAATATATATATTTTAAATTGTCCAGTTCACATTATATTGTCAATTCACTATTTCTGACTATTTCAAAAATTAAATATATTATTTAATTATTTCATTAATTAAATATTCAATAGTTATTTTAATTTAAACCATATTTTAAATAATTAAATAAATTAATTATTCGACCGTAAAAATACGGGTCGTTACATCACCTTCTTTCAAAAATCTCACCCATTATATATTCAAAACCCGTTATAAATCAGACAACAGGGTTAGGCATTTTTAAATACTCGATCAGGCACTTTATAATTATACCTAGGAATAATTAAATATAATATTGGGCATGTAAAATATAACGGGGTTAGGCATCTATTTTAATTACAATTTGGCATTTATAATCATAAACTTATTTAAATTGGGCCACCTTATATCTATCATTAGGCACACGCAAATTAGATTAGGAATGGTTAACCCTATTTAGGTACATAAAATCATATTAAGCATAATTTATATGTATTTTGTACTTATCTCTGCATTAGTTCAGGTACATTAATATATGGAATTAGATAGATTAAAATGTTTGGGCACTGTACGTATTGATTAGGCAAGATTAAACATACCATTAGGCAAGTTATAAAATGATTAGGCTCCACCAAAAATGTATTGTTCCTCTTCATAGCTTTTCTTTTTCTTCGAAACACGACCGCCCTCACGGACCCATCTACCATCACTCTTCCTTACCAATGACTACACTATGGCCCTCCAACGAACACCTACACCGATCTCTGACCACCAGGCAGTCTGCACCTTCATTCTTTAGTTACTGTTCATCGCGAACCTATCAGTATCTCCAAACCCATTGCCTTTTCATCACCGTCGACAGCTAGAGTTGACCCTTCACATGCCAGGACTGTAACACCCCGTATGTTGAATAACTTGTAATAATATAAAACAGGGCAGAATTAAATTTTAAAATCTGAGCCTGGGGAAACGGGCTATGCCATTGCGTTCGTCTCGGAAAAATACGCGAAATAGAGTCCGAGTTTTCGAAAATCGGAGTCCGTATGACCCAGATATGGCCCGAAGAAGTTTTCAGAAAATTCAAAACAGATTTAAAAACGAAAATTTCACATTTCAGAAGTGGCGGGAAAATTCCCGCCAGACCCAGGGGGTCGACCTGGGGGTCGACTGGGGAGTCGACCTGCCCACCAGGTCGACTGGGGAGTCGACCCTAGTGTCGACCTGGGGGTCGACCTCCCTGGTCGAGCCCAGGTGACCTGGGTGCATCAGTTTGGCTTTTGGGCTGTGTTTTGGTGGCTAGGACGAAATCTGATGGCTCTAATCTAATTTAGGGTTAATCTAATGGCCTAAAACACCTAAGTAATCTATAAATACACCCTAAGACTACCCTAATTCATACTAAAAATAGCTACAACACCGTTATGCCGTCAAAATGCAACTTGAAGGAGCCTCCATCAATCTAAAGAGGAAGATAGCTTCTCAAATCAATCTCTAATCAACTCTAGCAACTTAATCTTCTTCTTAGGAGTGCTAATCAACAAGTTGTGAGTTTTCTATAGCCTTAATGACCAATTATTGAAATGATTATGATAGGATATAATGAGGTTATGGCTATGAATGTGGATCAATGCAAGTTATGCAAGTTATATGTTATGTGTTAATGATGTTATGCAAGTTATATGCTATGTGTTAATGATGTTATGCAAGTTATATGCTATGTGTTTGTGATGTTATGCAAGTTATGCAAGCCATATGCTACATGTTCATGATGTTATGCAAGTTATGCAAGTCATATGCTACATGTTCATGATGTTATGCAAGTTATGCAAGTCATATGTTACATGTTCATGATGTTATGCAAGTTATGCAAGCTATATGCTATATGATCATGATGTTATGCAAGTTATGCAAGTGTTCATGATGCTAGTTGCTATGATAAACATTGATCCACTATGACACCATGATTATGCAAGTTTGGTGTATGATTATATGCAAGTTCCTATATGATATGTTATGCAAGTTTGGTGTATGATTATATGCAAGTCCATATATGACATGTTATGCAAGTTGGGTGTTTGATTTTATGCAAGTAACATGTGCAAGTTTACACCTTAGTACGATATGCATACATATGCAAGTTAACCCCTTTGTATGTCATACATACATATGCAAGTTTACCCCTTTGTATGACATGAATAACTTATGCAAGTTAACCTCTTTATGACATGTGTGATTCATGCAAGTTTGGGTTGATTATTTATGCTAGTTGGGTTTGATGCTATATGCATGTTGACACCTTTAAACCCATGTTGATGCCAATGTTATGCAAGTTGAACCCATGACATTTGTGATGAATCTTCCCTTTTATGTCATGTTAGCGAATTACGTGGGGAATGATGGGGTTAATATACATGTTAATGAAATGGTGTGAAGTTGGTATGGTTATGCATACCATAAAGTGGATGGACATAATTGAGTCAATTATGTACATCGTTAAAATTGGAATTAATTAGGGAAAATTAATTCGGGGGTGATTAATTAGGTGTAATTAATCGACTAAGACACGAGGTTGGACCCTTTTGTAGCATAAGACTGCCCGGAACCGACCGGCAAATCCAGTGGCTACAAATGATTGGCCCAATGTGAGAGGTCTTAGGCACAAACTAAATACGTGACAAGTGTATAGACACGAGGTTAGACTCGGTTATGGCGTAAGGCTGCCCGGACCCAACCGGCAAATCCAGCTGCCATAAAAGATAGTCTAATGTGAGAGGTCTTTACAACGGTTACGTTTTTAATCAATTAAGAAACACTTAACCAGATAAGCATGTAGTGGGCATGAGGGGTTAAGTGGGTGCCTTGGGTGGCATGAGGAAATCTAGTGGGTTGCCTTGGGTGGCAATAGAAAATACGATTAGATGACTTAACCAAGTGGAAACATGTAATTAAACATGATTAAAGGGTTAAGTGGGATGCACTAGATAAATTGACAAGCTTAGGTGGTAGCTTGTGGGGGCCCATTTCAACCAGTAACCCATATGTATCTTATTGGGCTCGACCCATGTCGAGGACGGGACACGCGTACTGGGCTTGATTATAAGAGGCCAAAACGGGGTAGCGGTGGCAACGCGAGTCCAACGGGTTTCATATGCGTGTGTGGACCCGGGCTGGTAGGTAAGACGTTGTTGCATCGTGTAGGTATAAGTCGTGCACCATTTGTTGTATCGGGTTGCCACTTTGGGGAGTGATACACCCCATTGTGGGGCCAGCACGGGTATCTACGGTAGGGAGCCGATCGCTTGGGAGTAGTGGGTACACCTAGTGGAGATAGGGGCAGACGGCACCTATGTAGTCAGCTAGGGGTACACGAAACTACTGGGTAAATTTGCTAAGTCCTTGGGAGGGATCAACCTTTAAGTAGGAATGTCTGGTGTGGTGCAGTTAGTAATTACCCTTGGGTGGGTAGATGCGTCTTTACCGTTATCATAGTTCATCCTATGTCTAGTTGGCTACTTAGTGTAGTCATATATCCCCAGTCATCCCGTACCAAGTTTATATCATACCCTAATTACTTTAATGATTGTGTTGTTAAAGTTATAGGGCTCACTCAGACTTATGTCTGACCCCGTTGTTTTTATCTTTTCCCCCCTCAGGTCCTCAGGTTGGGCCTAGCACTAGTGGGCTTTGATCAGATTTCTTTATCTATCTTCTGGAGCTTGGACCGTGATGTAAAGCCCAGCTTATCTTTTCTTTTATGGCTATTGTTTATGTAGTGGGATTATGTACTTATGTTTTATCAGGATGGATATTTAGTACTGGACTCTTTATGGTGTTGTAACTAAACATGTTTTCCTTCTGCTGCAATGAAATGATGTTTTAAATTTCAAGTATTTATATCTGTCTTGTGTAATTTTTCTGTTCTATATTCACTTAAAATGCTCCACCGAAGTTAAGGCATTCCCATTGTGAGTGACCTTAGCGGGTGTGGGGTGTTACACGTGGTATCAGAGCGAAGGTTACCAGAACAGATAAAACTTTTAGAAAAACTATTTTTCTAAAAACAATTTTTGAAGAAGTATTTTCAAAAACATGTCTTTAAAGAGAAAAGTTTTTGAAAGAAAAAGCATAATCCCCAATAGCCATATCTTTATCTTTCGAATTCTCCGTTTTGAATCTTTCCTTTTTCGTTTCAGCATGGCTGAAGATCTTAACTTTCCGGAGGGTGTGACGATACCAGTATGGTATAGGAGATTGATGGAGGCTAGGGCCGCCACTGCGGGTCCAGCAAATGTTCCTCCACCAACAGTAGCACCCGATCTTCCTCCTCCCCCTCCTCCTCCTCGCACGGATACTTTTGCTAAGACTTGCAAGGAATTTAAAGCTATGGGAGGGAAACCTTTTCAAGGATCAGAAACTTTTGTGGATGCTAGAGATTGGCTTAAGGAGGTGGAAGAGTTGATAGACATTTTTGAGATGGAAGAAGGAAAGAAAGTCAAGTTAGCTGCTTGGTTAATGAAGGGAGAGGCCTCATTCTGGTGGGAGGTCACTAATGGAGAACGCCCCGTTGACTCTTGGGCGGATTTCAGGCAAAGATTTGTGGCAAAGTTTCTTTCAAGGGCGGAAGAAAACTTGTATATGGAAAGGTTCTTGACTCTAAAGCAAGGAAATCTCTCGGTGAAGGAATATGTCAACAAGTTTAATCAATTGGCAAGGTTTGGCATAAACATGGTGAATACACCGGAGAAGAAGGCTTTGAGGTTCGTTAAAGGCTTGAATGAACCGATGCATGGATTGGCTATGACTCACATCCCTATGGGAGCCACCTTTGAGAAGCTAGTTGACATGGTACTCATGCATGAGGAAGAGAAGGGTCCCAATGCTAATAAGGCACCCGAGAAGAAAGGAGATCAGAAGAGACCTCAACAGCAACAGCAAAACAAAGGTGGGAAAGGCAACGGTGGCAAGGGGAAGAAGAAGTGCTTCAATTGTGGGATACCAGGCCACCTAAGTAAAGACTGTCGGAAGAAGAAGAAGACTGGCTGCTATCACTGTGGCGAAGCAGGGCATCTAGTGAAGGACTGCCCTAAGAAGGGGCAAAGGACGGGATCTACCTCAGGGGGACAGGTGCAAGCTCTTATGGCACCGGGTCAGGCAAGGGGGCAAGTTCAGGCTCTCGCGGTTCCACCAGCTCAGGAAAGAGGTAGAACTATTTCCGTTGAAAGTCTGGTTTTTCTATTTGATCATCCTGTCCGTACATTGTTTGACTCTGGCGCATCGCATCCGTTTATCTCATCATCATTAGTTGAGTCACTGCACTTAGACATCAGTCTAGTAGATGATCCCTTGGTTGTTTCAAACCCAATTGGGGGCTCCACTTATTTGTCCATGATATGTTTGGGTTTGAAGATTTCTATACTTAGCATTGAGTTTAGATGTGATGCTTTTGTTTTGGGTTTCACGGGCTATGGGTTGATTTTGGGCATGGACTGGTTATCCAGTAATGGTGCCGTTCTTGATTGCGAAAGGAAAGTTGTTAGGCTCATGACCCGCTTGGGGAACACTCTCGAGATCTCTTGTAATCCCATGGATTCTGTTATGCTAAGTTATCTTGAATCGCTTGACGCTTCGGTCGAGAGTTTGCGATCCGTTAGAGTGGTCCGAGAATACTCGGATGTGTTTGAGGAGGTGAAGGGCTTACCTCCGAGGCGAGAGATAAACTTCCGAATATATCTGGTGGATAATGCTAAACCTGTATCTTTACCAGTGCGCCATATGGCTCCTCGTGAGAGGAGGGAACTCCATAAGAAAGTAGGGGAGTTGCTTGAGAAGGGGTTCATAAGACGAAGTATATCGGAGTGGGGAGCTCCAGTAGTTTTTGCCACGAAGGCGGATGGGTCCCTCAGACTTTGTGTAGACTATAGAGAACTCAACAAGCTCACAAAGAAGAATAGACACCCATTGCCGAGGATTGATGATCTTTTTGATCAGTTGGTTGGCGCTTCAGTATTTTCTCAGTTGGACTTAGCCACGGGGTTTCATCAGTTGAGGGTGGCTGAGGATAGCATAGACAAGACTGCCTTTAGGACTCCGGATGGTTTCTATGAGTGGCTGGTGATGCCATTTGGTTTGACGAACGCCCCGGCATATTTTGTTGATTTGATGAGTAGGGTGTTCAGGGAGTACCTTAATAAGTTCGTGGTGGTCTTTGTGGATGACATCTTAGTATTCTCTAAGAGTGAAGAAGAGCATGCCCTACATCTTAGGGAAGTGTTGGAGACTCTTCGAGCGCATAGCCTTAAGGCTAAATTCTCTAAATGTCACTTCTGGAGGAAGGAAGTGCGGTTCTTGAGGCACGTGGTCTCCAAGGAAGGGATAGCTGTGGATCCCGCGAAGGTAGTGTCCATTCAAGATTGGAAGGTTCCGAAGAATGCTACCGAGGTGAGGAGTTTCCTGGGGTTGGCTGGATACTATAGGAAGTTTATCAAGGACTTCGCGAAGATATCAGCCCCATTAACTCGCTTGACGAAGAAGAATCTAGTCTTCGCATGGGACGTAGATTGTGATGATGCGTTCCGACGGTTAAAGAGGGCTTTAACCACAGCTCCAGTCTTAGTGTTGCCAGATGGGAGTAAGCCATTTGTTGTCTAGACCGATGCTTGTGGGACAGGACTGGATGCGGTCTTAATGCAAGAGGGAAGGGTGATAGCCTACGGTGGAAGGCAGTTGAGAAAGCATGAGAAGAATTACCCTACCCATGATCTAGAGTTGGCCGCTATTGTTTTTGCGCTTAAGATTTGGCGCCATTATCTTCTTGGCGAGAGATTCGAATTGTTCACTGACCACAAATCATTGAAGTACTTGTTTTCTCAGAAGGATTTGAACTTGAGACAGCAAAGGTGGATGGAGTTCTTAGCATCCTATGATTTCGAGATAGCGTATACCCCTGGCAAGGGTAACGTGGTGGCGGACGCCTTAAGTAGAAAAAGGTTGTCCTTGAGTCCATTGTTCGTGGAGCGACGAAGCTTGGAATTTATCTCGATGTTTGATTTCAGACCTTCCGTTGACTATGTACCCGGTTTGCTAGCATCCTTGGAGGTCAGACCTACTCTTTTGGGGCGGATTGGCGAGGCACAGAGGGACGACCCACAGTTGGTTGAGTTAGTAGAGAGGCTCATAAGGGGGGAGTCGTCCAGCCATTTGAGTAGGTACACCCTAGACGATAGGGGGTGCTTGCGTAGAGACGGTAGACTTTGTGTACCGCAAGACGAGGGTTTGAGGAAGGCTATTCTTGATGATGCACACCGTTCTAGGATGACCATTCATCCCGGTGGGGACAAGATGTACCAAGACATGAAGCGAGTTTTCTTTTGGGCCGGTATGAAGAAAGATGTGGCCGAGTATGTCGCTAGATGCTTGGTGTGCCAACAAGTGAAAGCGGAGCAAAAGAAACCAGGTGGGTTGCTTCACCCATTGGAAGTTCCGCAATGGAAGTGGGATAGCGTCTCGATGGATTTTATTGATGGGTTACCGAGATCGAGGAAGGGTAATACGGGAATTTGGGTTGGTGTAGACAGACTTATTAAGAGCGCCCATTTTATACCCGTGAAGAGCAAGAGGACTGCTCCATGGCTAGCTTCAGTTTATCTTCGAGAGATAGTTCGATTGCATGGGGTACCCTCTAGCATAGTGAGTGACCGAGATCCTATCTTCACTAGCGAGTTCTGGAAGAGTTTGCAAGAAGCAGTGGGGACTCAATTGTGTCTGAGCACCGCATATCATCCTCAGACGGACGGCCAGACCGAGAGGGTGAATCGTGTTCTAGAAGACCTTTTGAGGCTTTGTATCTTAGATTTTGGAGGTACATGGGAAGAGCATCTTCCATTGGTGGAGTTCGCGTATAATAACAGCTTTCAGTCCAGTATTGGTATGGCTCCTTTCGAAGCTCTTTATGGAAGGCCTTGTCGATCACCTACATGTTGGTGGGAGTCTACGGATAAGATCTTGCTTGGGCCCGATATGGTTAGAGAGACTTCGGAGAAGATTGATTTGATTCGAAGAAGGATGAAAGCAGCTCAGGATAGGCAGAAATCTTACGCGGACAAGAGGAGGACGGATCTTGAGTTTGATGTTGGGGACATGGTCTTTGTCAAAGTATCTCCATTACGGAATGTTGTTCGCTTTGGGTCCGTTGGGAAGTTAGCTCCAAGATTTATTGGGCCGTTTCCTATTAAGGAAAGGATTGGACGGATGGCATATAGGGTGGATTTACCCGAGAGACTTAGTGGGGTACATGACGTATTCCATGTGTCACATTTGAGGAAATGCCTACATGAGACCGCAGAGGTGGTAGAGCCGAGCTTGCTTAAAGAAGTGGAGGTAGAGCGTGATGCGACTATTCGACGAGCTCCTACCCGCATCCTTGGGTCAGAGATTAGGAAATTGAGGAACAGAGAGGTGCGACTAGTCAAAGTGCAATGGGGAGAAGATGAGAGCAATGCTACTTGGGAGACAGAAGCGAAGATGCGTTCACTATACCCATTCCTTTTTGAGGGTATGTCTTTTAACTTCTCCTTTATCGTTTGTCTAGTACTTATCTTTAGTATGTCCTCTCATTAGTACCTTTGACCTTTAGATAGGGTAAACCTATGGTTGAAACATGTGTTTGAGACATGTTATGTTTGATGGATGCGCGTGGATGCAAGTGGTTGCTAGTGGTTGCTCGTGGATACATATACACACACTCTAGGTACTAGATCGGCTCAATCACTTCATATTGCATATTGCATAAAATTGTGTGTAGGTAGCTATATTAATGGATGTATAATGGTTGTGCTATCATATGGATGATGCATTTTGGTGAATGATTGTGCACTCATGTAGAAATAGTATGTGTAGATAGAGTCCTTTCGCATACATATTGGATGCATGGCACTATCATGGTTTGCATTAAGGAGGTCAACTGAATCAGTGGACCGCCTGATTTTGCATTAGACAGGGAACATATACACACACTCCTTGCATATGTTCATACAGCATTAGAAACTCTAAGGACAATGGATGCCAGTGTTTGATGGTTTGAGTAGATGGTTGTTTGGTTGGTAGGATACGTTCTTCTTGACTAAGAGATTTCGGGGACGAAATCCTTTAAGTAGGGGAGAATGTAACACCCCGTATGTTGAATAACTTGTAATAATATAAAACAGGGCAGAATTAAATTTTAAAATCTGAACCAGGGGAAACGGGCTATGCCATTGCGTTCGTCTCGGAAAAATACGCGAAATAGAGTCCGAGTTTTCGAAAATCGGAGTCCGTATGACCCAGATATGGCCCGAAGAAGTTTTCAGAAAATTCAAAACAGATTTAAAAACGAAAATTTCACATTTTAGAAGTGGCGGGAAAATTCCCGCCAGACCCAGGGGGTCGACCTGGGGGTCGACCTTGGGGTCGACTAGGGAGTCGACCTGCCCACCAGGTCGACTGGGGAGTCGACCCTAGTGTCGACCTGGGGGTCGACCTCCCTGGTCGAGCCCAGGTGACCTGGGTGCATCAGTTTGGCTTTTGGGCTGTGTTTTGGTGGCTAGGACGAGATCTGACGGCTCTAATCTAATTTAGGGTTAATCTAATGGCCTAAAACACCTAACTAATCTATAAATACACCCTAAGACTACCCTAATTCATACTAAAAATAGCTACAACACCGTTATGCCGTCAAAATGCAACTTGAAGGAGCCTCCATCAATCTAAAGAGGAAGATAGCTTCTCAAATCAATCTCTAATCAACTCTAGCAACTTAATCTTCTTCTTAGGAGTGCTAATCAACAAGTTGTGAGTTTTCTATAGCCTTAATGACCAATTATTGAAATGATTATGATAGGATATAATGAGGTTATGGCTATGAATGTGGATCAATGCAAGTTATGCAAGTTATATGCTATGTGTTAATGATGTTATGCATGTTATGCAAGTTATATGCTATGTGTTAATGATGTTATGCATGTTATGCAAGTTATATGCTATGTGCTTGTGATGTTATGCAAGTTATGCAAGCCATATGCTACATGTTCATGATGTTATGCAAGTTATGCAAGTCATATGCTACATGTTCATGATGTTATGCAAGTTATGCAAGTCATATGTTACATGTTCATGATGTTATGCAAGTTATGCAAGCTATATGCTATATGATCATGATGTTATGCAAGTTATGCAAGTGTTCATGATGCTAGTTGCTATGATAAACATTGATCCACTATGACACCATGATTATGCAAGTTTGGTGTATGATTATATGCAAGTTCCTATATGATATGTTATGCAAGTTTGGTGTATGATTATATGCAAGTCCATATATGACATGTTATGCAAGTTGGGTGTTTGATTTTATGCAAGTAACATGTGCAAGTTTACACCTTAGTACGATATGCATACATATGCAAGTTAACCCCTTTGTATGTCATACATACATATGCAAGTTTACCCCTTTGTATGACATGAATAACTTATGCAAGTTAACCTCTTTATGACATGTGTGATTCATGCAAGTTTGGGTTGATTATTTATGCTAGTTGGGTTTGATGCTATATGCATGTTGACACCTTTAAACCCATGTTGATGCCAATGTTATGCAAGTTGAACCCATGATATTTGTGATGAATCTTCCCTTTTATGTCATGTTAGCGAATTACGTGGGGAATGATGGGGTTAATATACATGTTAATGAAATGGTGTGAAGTTGGTATGGTTATGCATACCATAAAGTGGATGGACATAATTGAGTCAATTATGTACATCGTTAAAATTGGAATTAATTAGGGAAAATTAATTCGGGGGTGATTAATTAGGTGTAATTAATCGACTAAGACACGAGGTTGGAACCTTTTGTAGCATAAGACTGCCCGGAACCGACCGGCAAATCCAGCGGCTACAAATGATTGGCCCAATGTGAGAGGTCTTAGGCACAAACTAAATACGTGACAAGTGTATAGACACGAGGTTAGACTCGGTTATGGCGTAAGGCTGTCCGGACCCAACCGGCAAATCCAGCTGCCATAAAAGATAGTCTAATGTGAGAGGTCTTTACAACGGTTACGTTTTTAATCAATTAAGAAACACTTAACCAGATAAGCATGTAGTGGGCATGAGGGGTTAAGTGGGTGCCTTGGGTGGCATGAGGAAATCTAGTGGGTTGCCTTGGGTGGCAATAGAAAATACGATTAGATGACTTAACCAAGTGGAAACATGTAATTAAACATGATTAAAGGGTTAAGTGGGATGCACTAGATAAATTGACAAGCTTAGGTGGTAGCTTGTGGGGGCCCATTTCAACCAGTAACCCATATGTATCTTATTGGGCTCGACCCATGTCGAGGACGGGACACGCGTACTGGGCTTGATTATAAGAGGCCAAAACGGGGTAGCGGTGGCAACGCGAGTCCAACGGGTTTCATATGCGTGTGTGGACCCGGGCTGGTAGGTAAGACGTTGTTGCATCGTGTAGGTATAAGCCGTGCACCATTTGTTGTATCGGGTTGCCACTTTGGGGAGTGATACACCCCATTGTGGGGCCAACACGGGTATCTACGGTAGGGAGCCGATCGCTTGGGAGTAGTGGGTACACCTAGTGGAGATAGGGGCAGACGCCACCTATGTAGTCAGCTAGGGGTACACGAAACTACTGGGTAAATTTGCTAAGTCCTTGGGAGGGATCAACCTTTAAGTAGGAATGTCTGGTGTGGTGCAGTTAGTAATTACCCTTGGGTGGGTAGATGCGTCTTTACCGTTATCATAGTTCATCCTATGTCTAGTTGGCTACTTAGTGTAGTCATATATCCCCAGTCATCCCGTACCAAGTTTATATCATACCCTAATTACTTTAATGATTGTGTTGTTAAAGTTATAGGGCTCACTCAGACTTATGTCTGACCCCGTTGTTTTTATCTTTTCCCCCTCTGGTCCTCAGGTTGGGCCTAGCACTAGTGGGCTTTGATCAGATTTCTTTATCTATCTTCTGGAGCTTGGACCGTGATGTAAAGCTCAGCTTATCTTTTCTTTTATGGCTATTGTTTATGTAGTGGGATTATGTACTTATGTTTTATCAGGATGGATATTTAGTACTGGACTCTTTATGGTATTGTAACTAAACATGTTTACCTTCTCCTGCAATGAAATGATGTTTTAAATTTCAAGTATTTATATCTGTCTTGTGTAATTTTTCTGTTCTATATTCACTTAAAATGCTCCACCGAAGTTAAGGCATTCCCATTGTGAGTGACCTTAGCGGGTGTGGGGTGTTACAAGGACCACAATGTTGTGTATATCCGAACCACTCATCCCTACCTTTCTTTCTTCGATCCATGCTTACACCCCTCTCGACGATCCCAGGTACTGCTTCACACTTCAACATATTTTTATTTTATTTGTTTTTTTCTCGATCCACGCTCACTTTACTTACTTCACATGTCCACCTCCTCTTCGTATACATCTCCACATGTTTCCTTTCATTTCTCTATCGCATTGCTTTGTTTAAACAGACCATCATGTTAAAACCTCGTGCCCCTCACTGTTTCTTGTTCAGTATTCACGATGCCTCAATATTTCTTTCCCCAACCATCTTGACGCAACTTCCCACTCTTTACTTCTCCTCCTCACTTCACCATCGCCCGATCATCAGGCCACCACCACCTCACCAGTAAACGTGGTCTGCCTGCTTGATCTCCCCACCTCCTCACAGACCCGACAGACGTCTTTACCCTACCACCACGCTCCGACCAGGGGATGCTCCCTCCCAACTCTAGTTCACCGCCAGAACGCCACCCACAAGCGCCTGTAGCATGCTGGGTGCTCTTTTGGTGTTTGAATATATGGAGCTTTCAAAATTAATACATAAATTAGGAAATGAGACTAGGTTTTAAATTTTTGTATGGGGCTTTCGTTTTAATCAGAAAAGGGTTTGAAGACTGTTTTCTTTTTATAATTTGCAAAATAAGAAAGATGCTTGGAAGAAAGAAGGGAGCCTTAAAGAGAGAGAGAGAGTGAGAGTGTGTGTGTGTATATATATATGTATATATATACGATAATTTACGTAGGGGTCACGTTTTATTTATTAGTTTGCTCAATATAATAGGGTAGCAGTGGGGTAATCTCAAAATTTAACTTGGTCCGCACGTGTACATAATTTGGTAGGCAAGTAAAGTTCCTTTGGTGCGCAAGAAATGTGCAGCTTCCACGTGAAGCTTTTGGTTAAAGCTTACAAGAAAAGGAATATATTTATATGGTATAAAATCTTATTCGTTGATTGTAATATTTGTACATGCCCCACACTAACTCTAACATAACGAAAATAGATAACAGCTACATCTTAGCGTTTCGCTCCCAATGAAATTATTTTTGTTGGAAACCGACTCTGTTTACACAACGACGTTATTTAATTTATCAACTCACCTTTAAAATTCGCGCACAGATAAAACAACTCCGATTTGCCCCAAACTGGAAATCTAGCAATAATTAGCTGTACGTATTCCAATAAAATTTGTTTCATCGAAAACGGAGGTTGTTTGAAAAGAAAACTATTTCTAAAGCCTATATATTATCGATAAAATATAATTAAAATTCTCAAACAATTTGATTAATAAAAATAAACCAATAATATCGTTTATATCCAAATATAATATTATATAACTTCAAAATAAACACATTCGGGTATAAAACTCAATATTTAAAAATTTCATCTCTATACCGATATTTAATTATATATAAAAATCCTTAATATTTTAATTAATAAACGTTATCGTTTATTAACGAATTCCATAGTGACTATTTAGAAATTTGAATTGGACCTGACTAGCAATATATAAGCTGAAATCTCAATTTTTCTCTTTACTAGAAAAATATAATCAAATCGATTCAAACATTTCTTGTTTCACAGAAATTCGACTTATATCGGATCCTATATATTCAATTAAAGTTCAGATCGAAAATTACGAACTACCGCGTCGTTTTGAGCTCATTTTAATTATATTAAAAATTTATATGTTCGAACCCCATTTTAAATAAATAAATTCGATATGAAATCTATTTATATTACCAAATAAATATATAAAACGGATTTAAATATTCAAATTTAAATGACCGAAAAATCTGGGATGTTACAATTTCCTTCTTGAAAGTTCCATATTTGACGATACAGAGGTAAACATACCATTATCTTCCAAATACCAGACTGTTGTCATTCATCTTGAAGAGAATTTTAATCGGAAAAAAAACATTACTCGGTTTTGGCACAAACAGGAAAATGCAAAGAAAATGCACATAGACTTCTATTCCTTAATATGCAACCACAAGTTACAAGCAATTGTTCTTTAGCTCAACCTCACAAAAAACAAGAACTTTCTTGGTCAATGCCCCACAAAGGAGCCCCATGCGTCTGTCTAGTCTTTAACTTGTCAATTTAACAAATTCTTGGATGGCTTTGTGTGTTGTTCTAGTCATTCTTTCTTGTCTTTTTCTTCATGGTATCATGCTTGAACTACCTACATAGTTAACCTACTCTTTTAAATTTCCACACAAGTTGAGAGCCAACTGCATCTCCATGAAAAAATACTTGGCTTGTTCTTGTAAGCTATAACCTATTAGTTTGCAAACATAATGCCTTGACACTTAATATAAGTTGTCTGAAAATATAATGCTTTTAAAGTCTTCTTTCAAAAAGTTTAACTTAATGAATGAATTCTAAGTCATGACCTTTTGATCTCATGTCAAGTCCTTCTTTAGAACTAGAGCAAAATATTCTCATAATATTGAAGGTCGCTAATAAAAGGTATGTAGTAATAAATTTTCATGGCTATAATTTGCTTGCGCATTATGTACTTATGTTCATATCATATCTGAAGTTTGATAAATTGGGAGAAACACTATTATATGACCTACTTTCATAAATAAACGAAGTACATGTCGTATATGTTTTGACCGGATAAATAAATCAACATATAGAAAATGCAGGAAACATATTTTCTAGCTCTGGATCTAGCAGTTGATTGTCTGTTGTTCATCATGCGTTTATATTTACAGTCGCAGTCATGAATGCCTTTATCGTATGATAATTACTTTAGCACCAAACTGTACATATTTTAGACAACTCTTGCCTTATCCAAAAAATTGGCAAGTTTCATTAAAACAATTATATTCTAACTTCGATTAGTATTACATTAGTGGTGAGAAGAGAAATTTAATCAGCAAAAGCAGCAAATAAAATTGTTCACTAAAACAATTAATCTAACTTAGATATACCAGTACTTAGCTATGAGAAGAGAAATTCTATTAGCAAAACAAGTCAGTAAATGAAATTGTTAACAAAGATTGTAGAAGCACTTCTTTACAGAGAGTTATTCCATCCATGGAGACTTTTCGACGCATCAATTGTATATGTTTTTTAGTACAAACAGTTATCTCACATACATTGAAAAAAATTATAACATGTAAAATCATTGGAAAAATTTACCTTGAAAACGTGAACTTTAATCTATTGCAAATCTAACACATAGCACAAGGGTTCACTTGAATCATTAAAAAGCTTTTTATATCGTATGTTTTAATTTTGTTTTACTGAAGGAAAAAAAAAACCTAAACGAGAGAACGAATAATCGAAAATTGGTAGCAATAAGAACGAATTGATGGAGAAAAAGCATACCCTTGTCAAAAGTATTAAAAGAGAACTTCCAGATTTTTGAGGAATGAAGAAATAGAGAAAAATCGCTCTTCAAGCAGCAACCCTAATTTCATCAAAACGCGGCGAAAAAGTTGAAACAATAATTTGGATTTTGAAAGCAAAAAATATTTGCTTCTTAAATAAGGAGAAAAGCAACTTACATAAGCCTAGTTATTTAGTGGATCCATATGAGCTTAACTACTTTTGCTTTTTTAAATTAAAATAGCTGCTTATTCTTTGCTATCCAAACGGTCCCTTAATCCTTCTCCACATAAAGTATTATTAAGGTTCGAGAATTCAGTCTTAGTCTCGGTTTTGACCAATTGAATTTTTCTTAGTTTCAGACGATTTCAAAAATTTCAAAAGCCTCGGTTTTGGTCATGGTTTTAATTTTTAATGAATTGTTAATGAAACTATAATAACCTAAAATATAGTTTATAAAAAGGGAATACTATACACAGTATCATGAATAAAACCTAGGTCCCAAATTACTTTGTTGTTCTGGTTAATAATAATTACCATTATTTAACTAAAGTAAGAAACTATTGGTCCAGCAGGTCCAAAGCCAAAATAGATTAGGGCTGTTATGGTAATGGTTACCATTACCATTTGGCAAAGACTATTACCGTAACATATTTACTGGTAAGTCAGAATTGCTTATCGTTACCGATAGACTGGTATACCGATAATCTGGTAACCGTTACACTGGTAATGGTAAATTATCGTTTGTCAATCAAAGCAAGTATCTTGACATGTTTTTTGTACACGGTGCATCTTTATTATGTTATATGTAATGTTAGTTAATAAAAAATATAAATAAGAAAAAAAAAGTGCACTTAGAATTATTTTACTTGAACTAAATATAATCATTTATTTGGTTTTGAATTCATGTATTAAATCATATTTGATGAATATACATATGTTTTAAATTTATTGGTAAAATTATCGTTACCGCTGGTATTAAAGTAATGTTATCGATAATTTGCCATTAAAAATGGTAAATTTACCATTACCATACAATTTAACTAGTATACCGATTTCAATCAAAAATGATTACCGATCGACTGGTAATGGTATGATAATGGTAAATTTACCATAACAGTCCTAAAATAGATCACCTCCAAGCTTAGATTCTTTTTAGCCCCGCTTAACCCAGCCCAATCTCATATTATACCCATTGAAACCTACCCGCAAAATACATCCATCGATCTTAGTTA
This sequence comes from Allium sativum, assembly GCA_030737875.1. Classification (NCBI taxonomy): domain Eukaryota; kingdom Viridiplantae; phylum Streptophyta; class Magnoliopsida; order Asparagales; family Amaryllidaceae; genus Allium; species Allium sativum. Next base: position 881,189,289 of record CM060924.1, read on the forward strand.
AACCCAACAAAAAAAAAGTACAATGTTGTCTGCTACAAACTAAAAAAAAGGAAAAGATAACAAAATACTTGTTACAAAATAAAAGAACACAAGAAAATAAGAGAGAGCAGACATATTTATTCATTCAGATCTCTGTACAACATACACAAGCTCTCTATTTATAGGCTTTACATGTCTCATCAATTACAATAGTGTCCCTTGCATTAAGCGTATTCACCCTTGAAAACATATATATTACAACACTCCCCCTTGAATATGCGTATGCAAAGATGATAAGATCGATTGCCTCATTAAAAACCTTTTTATGAAAAACCCTGTGGGAAAAATCATAAACAAGGAAAATAGTACAATTTATTTCATCTCTAGGTAACATATTGACAATATGTTTCAATGAGGGTTGATACTTCTGGATCAAAATAATGCCTCGTTAAAAACCTTACTAACAAAAGCCAATGGGAAAAATATTAGTGAAGGAAAAGAGTACACTATAGCATTATATATGCTCCCCCTGATTCGTAACGCATTACTCAAATAGTTTTGTGATGCAAATGACGCATACCAATTTTATAAACCATCTTCTGAAATGTTGACTTTGGAAGTGCTTTAGTGAATAAATCTGCTGGATTTTCTTGAGATTGAATTTGCTTCACTTCTATCTTATTGTCCTTTTGAAGTTTTGTGTAAAGAAGAATTTGGGAGAAATGTGCTTCATCCTATCACCCTTGATATATCCTGCTTGAATCTGAGCTACGCATGCAGCATTGTCTTCATAAATGATGGTTGATCTTTCTGTTGTTGAGGGAAGTTGACATGTGATTCGAATGTGTTCGATTAATGATCTCAACCAAATACATTCTCGACTTGCTTTATGTAGTGCTAGTATTTCAGAATGATTGGATGATGTTGCTACCAATGTTTGCTTCGTAGATCGCCATGAAATAGCTGCATTACTGTTAGTAAACACATATCCTGTTTGTGATCTTGCTTTATGTGGATCAGAAAGATAACCTGCATCAGCATAACCAACTAGGATCAGATTATCGCCTATGTTAGAATAAAATAAGCTTAAATCAGTGGTTCCTCGCAGATATCTCATGATATGTTTTATACCATTCCAGTGTCTTTTAGCTGGTGCAAAACTATATCTTGCTAGAAGATTGACTGAAAATGCAATATCTGGTCTCGTGCATTGTGCTAAATATAATAATGCACCAATTGCACTGAGATATGGTACTTCTGGACCAAGTACATTTTCATCATCTCCTTTTGGTCGGTATGGGTCCTTTTTGATATCTAGTGATCTGACAACCATAGGCGTACTAAGTGGATATGCTTTATCCACTTGAAAACGCTTCAGGATTTTTTCAATGTAATTTGATTGATGAATTAGTATGCCATTTTTACTATGCTCAATCTGTAGACCAAGACAGAATTTGGTTTTGCCAAGATCTTTCATTTCAAATTCCCGTTTTAGGTAATCTATTGTTTCATTGATCTCTTCTGGAGTCCCAATCAAATTTATATCATCAACATATACTGCTGAAATAGCAAATCCCTTTACCGATTTCTTTACAAAGACACATGGACAAATGAGATTGTTTTTGTATCCAGCTTTTACTAAATATTCACTAAGACGGTTATACCACATTCTTCCAGATTGTTTCAAACCGTATAGTGATCGTCTCAATTTTAATGAATACACTGACTTTGATTTTGCTTCAGGCAATTTATATCCGTCTGGGATTCTCATGTAAATATCGGTATCCAATTCACCGTATAGGTAAGCTGTCACAACATCAGTCAATCTTATATGAAGCTTCTCAGAAACTACAAGACTGATTAAATATCGAAATGTTATGACATCCATAACAGGAGAGTATGTTTCTTTGAAATCAAAACCTGGTCTCTGCAGGAAACCTTGTGCAACAAGCCTTGCTTTGTATCTCACAAATTCATTTTTATCATTTCGTTTTCTAACGAATACCCATTTGTAACCAACTGGTTTAACACCTTCTGGTGTTTTCTCTATTGGTCCAAATACACCATGTTTTTGGAGTGAATCTAGTTCAACTTGAATAACATCTTTCCATTTTGGCCAATCATGTCTTTTTCTACATTCATTTATGCTAGTTGGTTCATTATCATTATCCTTATTATAGTCATGACTTTTAGTTATTTCAGTAGCTACTGCGAATGAGAATACATCATCAATTGTTATTTTACTTCGATCCCATATTTCTCCATAATTCGTATAAAACATTGAGATCTCATTATTATTAGGTACCATTTTATTTTCGGAAGTTTCTATTATTTCTTCTGGGATAATAGTTCCTTCACTGATTTTAGGAGAATTGAGATTTTCTTTTGATTTATCCTTTGGATCATTTATAACATCTTCGGGAGGTTTGCTAATTGATGATTTTTCATTAGACTTTCTTTTTCTAGGCGCCAAGTCTTTTGAACCTATCGGTCTTCATCGTTTTTGTCTAGCTTTAGATTCATTTGCTGCCATTGGTACTTCGGGGATTTCAATTCTAGCTGGTGTATTTGCTGCTGGAATGTGAGATTTAGTTATTTTTGCAGCATCATTAAATGCATCTGGCATTTGATTTGCAATATTTTGAATATGCAAAATTCTTTGTACCTCGTATTGACATTGTTTGGTACATGGATTCAAATGAAACATAGAGGGATTATTCCATGAAATTTCACGCCGTTCTACTGGAACGGTCTTTTCTCCCCCTAACGGCGGGAAATTTGACTCATCAAATTTGCATTCTGCAAATCTTGCAGTAAATACATCACTTGTAAGAGGTTCAAGATAACGAATTATCGAAGGTGATTCAAATCCCACGTAAATTCCCAACCTTCTTTGGGGACCCATTTTAGTACGAAGTGGGGGACTAATGGGTACATGCACAGCGCAACCAAATATTTGTAGATGTGAAATATTTGGTTGAGATCCAGTTAAAAGCCGTGATGGTGAAAACTGATGATAAGACGTTGGTCTAATTTTAACCAATTTAAATGCATGCAAAATTGCATGTCCCCAAGCTGTAACAGGCAACTTTGTTTGCATAAGTAAAGGTCTTGCAATAAGTTGCAAACGCTTAATTAATGATTCTACCAGACCATTTTGAGTATGAACATGAGCTACTGGATGTTCAACTTCAATTCCCAATGATAAACAATAATCATCAAATACTTGAGAAGTGAATTCTCCTGCATTATCTAGTCTTATTGATTTGATTTGATGATCGGGGAAATGTGCTCTTAATTTAATTATTTGAGCAAGTAATTTGGCAAATGCCATGTTTCTAGTAGATAACAAACATACATGTGACCAACGAGTTGATGCATCAATTAACACCATAAAGTATCTAAATGGCCCGCAAGCAAGATGAATCGGACCACATATATCACCTTGAATTTTTTGCAAAAATGTTGGAGATTCAGAGGTGATTTTACTGTATGAAGGTCGAGTAAGTAATTTTCCTTATGCACATGATGTACACATGTAATCATTTGGTAAATTCAACTGATTTGGTAAATCATGTCCATTTGAGTTCTTGGCAATTTTACGCATCATAGTTAAACCAGGATGACCTAAACAATCATGCCAAAGAATCAATTTCTTTGTATTTGTGAGCTTCTGGCTCATGTTTATAAAATGAGATTCAACTATGCCAATTTTGGTAAAGTATAATCCAGTTAAAATTGTACCAAATTTTTCTAAAATAAGCTTCTGACTTTCAATTTTAGAAATAACACAAAGATATTCTTTGTTGTTTTCATTTATAGTTTCAATATGATATCCATTCAGTCTTATATCTTTGAAGCTAAGCAGATTTCTTTTAGAATTGCTTGAATATAGTGCATTCTAAATGAATATATGTGTACCATTTGGTAACACTATATGGGCTCTTCCGGACCCTTCAATTATATTGGCTGAAACAACTATAGTTGAAACTTTATATGAAATATTTTCAGATAATTCAGAGAAAAACTTTGGATTTTTCAATATCGTATGAGCAATTCCACTATCAACCAGGCATATATCATCATTTAAACATTGTCGATCCATACCTTAAGAATTAAAAACAATACAGCTAGTCAATAACTGAATAAAAACTAATAAATATAAATAAATGTCCATGAGAATAAACTAACTATCATGTCCAACATTACATATTATTTCCGCAATTCCATAAGAATAAACTAAAAAGGAAAAACAAATAAACAAAAGTTTCAAACTAATACATGATGGAAGGAAATGGAATAACATAAAAATCACATAATAAGCTTCAGGCTACTTATTGGTTGGTTCGGTCGTCTCATCGAATATTGCATTCAAATTTTCATCGCTGAACAAATTCCCATCATAGTCTTCAAAGAAATCATCTAACTTCAGGTCAGTGTTATCGGACAATCCCTCAGTATTATTTGTCTCGATATTCTTCGATTTATGTTATTCTTCGATTGTTTTCTCTGATGATCTACAAGTACGTGACCAGTGACCAGTGCGCCCGCATCTGCTCATAATATTTTTTATTTTCTGCAGCTGAATTATTACTGTTTTCAGGCTCATTTTTCTTTTGCTGCTTTTTGAAATCGGTAGTTTTGTTGCCCTAAAAACCACTGTAACCACCTCTGCTGGAGTTGTATCCACGTCCACGTCCACGACCATGTCCTCTACCTCTTCCGGAGTGGGTAAAGTTAGCATTAACTTCAGGTAATGCAGCTGAACTAGCTGGTCTTGAGGAGTGGTTTTTAAGAAGCAGTTCATTGTTTTGTTCAGCAATCAATAGACATTCAATGAGTTCAGAATATTTTGTAAAATGACGCTCTCGGTATTGCTGCTGCAGGAGCACATTCGAGGCATGAAATGTTGAGAAAGTCTTTTCCAACATTTGCGCGTCATCTACCTTTTCTCCACATAATTTCAGTTTAGAAGTAATTCTAAACATGGCGGAATTATATTCCCTTACTGTTTTAAAGTCTTGAAACCTCAGGTTCAACCACTCTTGTTTCGTATTTGGAAGTATTACCGTCTTCTGGTGGTCATATCGCTCCTTCAGGGAGTTCCATAGGTGGAGAGGGTCTTTTTCGGTTAAATATTCCGACTTTAAATCATCGTGGATGTGGCATCTTAAAAATATCAGAGCTTTTGCCTTGTCCTGCTAGGACATATTATTGCCATTTTTAATGGCGTTTTCTAAGCATTGAGCTTGTAAATGGATCTCAGCATCCAGTATCCATGAGAAATAATTGTCTCTAGAAATGTCCAATGTTTTAAATTCAAGCTTAGCGATGTTTGACATTTTTGCAAACTACATATAAAAACAAAATTCAGATCAATCGCACATATAATTACACATATAAGATGCATGTAGCAATGTTGAAATAAATAATTATATGAGAATAAAAACAGATCTTAATAGAACAGGCACTAAAATGCACCGTCTAATATTATTATAGTAGTGAAAAAACAATCAACCAACAGAGGAGGGGTTCAAGGAAGAAACATTGTTTGATGGATACAATAATAAATACAACATCTTGTACTATATAGAAAAAAAATGGACCGATCAAAGCATAAAATATTGAATACATGCGTTGAAATAAGATCTGTATGTAACTAAGCCCCATTATATACATGCATTGAACATAGCAGAAAGTTAATGAAACCATAAGTATGCTATGCATGAGCAAAATACGAAACATGACTACACAGCAGCTTTATCATTAAAATAAGATGTGTGACATTAAACAAATAAAAGATTCAAGCACAATAGGATAAAGTAAAACCAGAACTTTGTTTAAATTCCCATACAAATCAGCAGACTTAATTTATATTTAAAATGCTTTCTTTCCAAAGTAGGTTGTAGCAACAAAAGAGAATACCTTACAGCAAGTGCAAAGGTAAAGACAAAATGTGCAAATATTGTCAAAAACTTCACCGTATATGTACTGTATGAAACTAAAGCTTCATATTACAGAATCAAAATGAGAATAAAATAAAACACTGTACCTTGGATTGTATAAGGTGAAGTGACAAAAAGAAGACTGCGTTTAATATATATCTAAAGAAAAGACGCAGATATATATATATATATATATATATATATATATATATATATATATATATATATAAGGTAAAACAACTGGAGAATTGGGATGCTATAGAGTAGGTAGGTAACAGAAAAATATTTACAATTTTGAACAGATTGACATAAGAAACAGTCAAAAAAGAAAATATCTCAGATCCTTTAAAAATTCGGTTGAACGTACAGAATAAAAATATAATTTTATATTATGATATAGAAAATCGTGCTGATAACGTGTTACAAAATAAAAGAACACAAGAAAATAAGAGAGAGCAGACATATTTATTCAGATCTCTGTACAACATACACAAGCTCTCTATTTATAGGTTTTACATGTCTCATCAATTACAATAGTGTCCCTTGCATTAAGCGTATTCACCCTTGAAAACATATATATTAACAATACTATGGTATTCGAATGCTAGAGACCCTGCCTTAGGCCTACTAGGCAATGGGCTTGGGCCCCAAAATGGAAGAGGGCCCCAAAAATAAAATCGCTGCTCTGGGAAAAAAAAAAAAAAGGGGAGCGAAGGAAACAAAGGCTGATAGGCATCAGCCGCAGCACACGTATTTTCGGCAAGACTTTGAAGAACGGAAGAAGAAAACGCAGGCGGCAGGCAAGAGGAAAAAATAATAATCGTATCTCAATCAAGAGAATCCAGAGGTAAGGGAATGTGCGTAGGATTCAGATTCGGAAATTGAATTGCAGCTGAAAGAGGGCAGCAGCTAGGGTTTCAACTATCGGGTAACATTTCTTGTAACTTTTCTTAGTTATTTCATGGCTGTTCAAATAGGGGAATGGGGAATTGGGGTTTCTCTTAGGAACAAATGACAATAATATTAAGGTGTGTGGATATTTCAAATTATATAGTTAAGGTGGAAGAGTTTTTCTTAGGATTTTTAGTGGTTGATGACACTTCCGGTAAGAGGCTTTTTGATGAACTTGTTAGTGCTTTGAATGATTTGGAACTTGATATTGATAATGTAAGGGGACAAGGCTACGACAATGGTTCTAATATTAAAAAAATAAAGGTGTTCAAAATCAATTGCTACAAGATAATCCTAGAGATTTTTATACCCCTTGTGGTTGTCATAGCCTTAATCTTGCGCTTTGTCATATGGTTAAATGCTGCTCTAAAGTTGTTTCTTTTTTTTGGAGTGGTACAACATATACATACTTTGTTTTCATCCTCAACTAAATGATGACAAATATTTAAAGATAATGTTGATGGACTTACACTAAAGCCGTTGTCACAAACACGTTGGGAAAGTCATTTAGAAAGTGTGAAAGCGATTTGATCTCAAACACCAAAAATAAAAAAATGCTTTAATTGAGTTGGCGAATCTTAATGAAGATCCCATGTGCAAAAGTGAGGCCGAATCCCTAGTAAAATACGAGCTTGAGAACTTTGAATTCTTACTTGGTATGGTTATATGGTACACTTTATTGAATAATATCAATCGAGTAAGCAAAGAACTACAAGTAGAAGATATGCATATTGACGTAGTTATGGATCATCTAAAAGGCCTAATTTATTTTTTTAAACATTTTCGAGAAAATGGATCTGAATCCTCTATGGTTGAAGCCCAAAAAAATTGCAAATGAATTGGGTATATAACCTTTGTTTCATGAAGGGCGCACAATACGTAGAAAGAAGCACTTTGATGAAAATAATAGTGAAGAGATCATGCAATCACCAAAAGAATAGTCAAATTTTTTTTTTATTGTGGATCCAGGTTCGTTATCACTTGAGAGTAGATTTGAACAAATTAAGAAGTATGATCATATATTTGGATTTTTGTATGATCTAGAAAGATTGAAACATGCTTCTTATGATAGCTTGAAGTCTTTATGTGATAAACTTGAGAATTATTTGAAACATGAGATGGTTTCCGATATTGATGGAGCAAAGTTGTTTGCGGAGTTGCAAATCATTAGAGAGATTTTATCAACAAATGCAAAAGGAAAGGAGCCGTAGATGTATTAAACTATATCAAGAGGATGGGTTGTCTTTATGTTAATGCATGGGTTGCTTACAGAATATTATTGACTATTCTCGTGACTATTGCCTCGGCTGAGAGAAGCTTTTCAAAATTGAAACTAATTAAATCATTTCTTCGAACAACTATGTCGCAAGAAAGATTGAATGGATTGACGACAATATCTATTGAAAAAAAGATTTTAGAATCACTTGATTTAAGTGATTTGCTTAGTAATTTTACAACTCAAAGTGCAAGAAGATTAAGTATGATGTGAACTTCTTTTGTAAACATCTATTGTGATATTTCTATGTAATCGCACCTATCATGAATGAAATATTCTCGCTTTCTTATTTTCTCTATTCATCATTTTTTTTAAATGTGGGGGCCTCAAAAAATTATTTTGCCTAGGGCCTTCTATGGCTCAGGGCCGACTCTGGATCGAAATCACTATCGAGATTAAAGTTGATAAAAAGGTCGAAGCTTTGATTTATGTTTGAGATTTATAGTTTCAGGTATGTATTTAGTAGATGATTGTAATTTTTCTAAATTTCCAATGATACTCTCTTCTCAACCGACGCCGGATTCTATTTGGGTTTCATCTCGAAGTCGGACGAAACCGAATCGAGAAGACCAGAATTTCGATATTCCGATCAAAACCTCAAACTATACTATTAACTGGAATGTGACCCCAAATTCAAATGTCAGTGCAAAAAGGTAACATATCTCTTTCTAATGTCTCAAAGTCCCCTAACAAGCGAAAGTCATGCGTGTTTTCTTCGACCTAGATTAAACTTGCATGGTTTGCTTCTAAGCAAACTATATTATTTATGCTTTGCTTGTCGTCAGGATGAGATGTATACAAATATAATGCGATAGAGTGCAGGCTAGCCCCTTAAAGTATGGAATGTAAATTGTTTTTAATTGTATGTATGTATGTAACATTCCCATCCATAATTGTAAATTGTTTTCTACTGTGTTTACTCTAAGGTTTATTTTTTTTCACTTAACACGGATAATTTTTTTTATTAAGAATATTATAATTATATGTTTAACTAAATCCAACGAATAACTGAAACAAATCTTTTTTTAAAAAAAAAATTTATATTTCAAGACAGTCGGTTTTTCCACTGTTCTATTATTGTACTGGTAGTCTCAAAATTAAAGTCCACGAAACTGCTTTTGGGAGCATGTCTCAAAGTTCCATCAAAATCAGGCTCAAATCACAGGAAATACGCCGACGTGAAGATCATACCACAGTGGCGAACTTGACCCGAAGTCATTCCTGGTTTCCCTGAAAAACTCGCCCTCGTTTGCCCTTGCCGCACTAATCAAATCAAGAATCCTCTCACTAACTACCTTATATGTGCAAATAACTCTAGCCATACGTTCACATAACTCTAGTTTTCAAGCAAATCCTATGGCCAAGCCCCAGCAAATTCTCTCCTTCCTCTCCTCATTGTGGACGCTGCCAACACAAAGTTCGTAGGATTTTGTCTTCACCATAATGAATTTATAAACCCTATTGCTTATTTCGCTTCTTCAGGTATATGTTTCCTTCCACTTTCTTTATTTTCGTTCACAATCCAAAACCAAGAATTCATTAATAATAAAATATACTAGAATGAGCATTAACAAAAAAGAATTTAGTTAAAATTTCATATCCTTTTTGCTGGGATTACTCGTCTAGTTTTCTAATTCCTTACAAATTTTCAACCGCTGCATGTCTTTCTTTTGTTGAACTTGCTGAATTCCAGGAACCTGTATCAATAGACCGCAGTAAAATGTCTTCAATCAAGTTAGCACAAAATTTAGCAATTTATGCAAATAGCCCGATAGTAGCTTATTTTTATCTAAATATCCATAATCAAATAAGTTCCAATACGATTTATCTATTATTTGGTCATAATTCGTATTCTATGCCAGTCGGGGCTGTGTCAAAAGTTGATTGCGCTGCTCTTCCATTTAGTTTATGTAAATGGTGAGTTTGGTATTAAGGTTTTAGCTTTATTTGATTGACTACATCATAGAAATGGTGTTTCACAGTCATGTTGGTACTCTTGTGTCTGCTTCGTATGTCAAGGCGTATGTTGGTTGCAAAGTTGCTCGATGAGGCTAATTGTGTATTTCATGCATTGGGCAACCTTGTTTTTTAAAACCCTTACTTAAAATTTGTAACTTTTTTCTTTATCTTGTGGTCGAAAATGGCAATTTGATGTTGGAACAAGTGTTATTCAATCAAATGAATGATTTTGAAATACATCCCGACGTTTGTATGTTCAGAATTATGAATAAATCTTCTTAAAATCAAGGTTTGAGAATTTGGTCGTTCGATTTTTTTTTTTTTTTGGTGGTTGTGATTCTGCCAATTTCGGAAGTTTCGAGAGTATCGGTATTTGTTTCGGTTTTGATCATGATATCATATTTTTGTATTTTTAATGAAAAAGCAACGTTAGACGATGCATATCATATAGAAACATAGTGGTCTACAAAAAGATAATAATACTTCATACAACTTTGTTCAAAATGCTGCACTATCCAACGCATTTTTAGTCAGAATCTGAGGGGATAGAAATAATAAATTTGAAGGATCCACTACAATCTCGTCAAAATACCCTAAATACCCATGAATTCTTCCATTTTCACTTTTTTGGGCATGAGTATTATTATTAACACTAAAAAAATGGTTAAGGGGAGGACATGAGTGAAATTCGGCAATGCTTTGCTGTATTTATTCACATAATTTGATGGAGGTATGGTTGAATTTTACCCTTAAATTCGACAAAGGACCGCCGAAAATGAAAAAAATGAAAAACGATGTGTATACCGAAATTTGTTTTCGAATGTGTCCCCTCTTATCCATTTTTGAGGTGTCAGTAACAATACTGTGGCATTTTACCTGATTCTAAATCCAGGTAAATTAGCCGAGTCCAACTCTATTACATATTAAGTCCAATATTCAGGTTTATATTCAACTTAACATTATTTAAATCCATGTCTTTCATGATTATTTAGCCAAACGTAGTAACTCATGTTGAAGCCCATCTATCTACAAACATCTCTTCCTTCATATTTAAAAAAAAAAAAAAAACTAGCACACATCAGAAACAAACGATTCTACGCACCCGAAAAGAAAACCAGAACAGAAAGAAAAATTGATAGAAACATGGGGAATGAAAATAAAAATCACCATGAGGAGTCGAACTCTTTGCCATGCTCGATTTTTGAAGGCTTGAAAATCGATTTGCTGAAGAAGCCTTGAAGCTCGATTTATTGAAACTCAAACTCACATAATTTATGTTTTTGATGGTTGTTCCCGTCCTTCTCTAAATACAGCAGATTTGTGTCTTTTTTTTAACATTCACGATGGCGGGACGAGATTTTCCCATAATCCGGTCATCGACCGAAACAGGTACAAGTTGGTCGGAACCTCGTGGTTCTAGTCGAAACCTTACACCTTGTATAAAACATGGAACATTAGTGGAAGCAGTTAAAATTTTGGTTTAAATGGAGAGTAGTACTTAGACCTATCAAAACTTACCCATACCGATTTACCCTACCCATTTACCCGCCTAAAAACCTTGTTGGATCAACTCATTTATGATTTTTTATTAAATGGGTCAGAAAAGGATTGACCCCTTTTTAAAAGGGTTATAAATAAAATGGGTAACCCATTTAACTCCATACATACAAAATCGCTATTTTTTTAAAGCGGTAATTTCTTTATACTATTTCGAAACCAGACGAGATTTTGACCGATGAACTCCGACCTAAATCCTCAAAAAAAAAAATAGGATTTTAAAACTTTCAAAATTCAAAATTTTGAAATTTCAATATTTCAAAACTTCGTAATCCAAAATTTCAAAATTTCACTTGTCAAAATTTTAATTTATCATATTTCTAAAATTTCATATTTCATATTTTGAAATTTAAAAATTCCACATTTAAAAATTTCAAAGTTCAAAAATTAAATTTCAAGCAATTGCTTTTGTTTTCCATATGGTTTCTTAGAAATTAATAGGCTAAATTCTCATATTTGAATTCTGCCTACGTACGAAGTCATTATTTTTTTGTTCAAACTGCAATAATTTCTTCATACTAGTTCAGAATCGAGTGAGGCATCAACCGTTAAACACCTTCCTAAATTACGGACTGCTGAAACACTTGGATACTTTGTATTGTAAACATGCGTTGTAGTTCTCCAAGGTGACTGCTGCTTTTACTTGGAAAATAACAAACTGCATTCTCATATTTGAACCCCGCCTACATGCGAAGTTACTATTTTTTTGTTTGAACTGCGGTAACTTCTTCATACTGGCTCAGAATCGGACATGACTTCGACCGATGAACTCCCACCTAAATTACGGATAGTATGGATCACTTGAATACTGTCTTCAGATGAATGTTATAGTTTCCTAAGGTGACTAATGGTTTTACTTAGAAAATAATAGAATACATTTAGATGGGTTAAATGGGTAACCCATATAATATGTTGGTTGGGTCAAATAAATCTTTAGGTTAAATGGGTCATAATTTGTTTGACCCTCATACAACCCTACATGACCCATTTGACACCCTTAGGTAGTAGAGCGAAGCATGATATTATCGCACCCACACTACGTTTATTAGTCGCGTGGGTAAACTGTTTGACCTGATACATGATTTAGTATTCTTACAAAATTTATTAAGTAAACGCTCACATAAACTGTGTTGCTTATAATGGAATAACAAGTAGATTGTGTAAAATGAAAGAATTGAACGTTTGCAGGGAAGTTTATCAGTTACCCGATGCTATGCATCTCATTAACGGTTACCGTGATATTAATTCCCTTTATCTATGCAAGAAGGATAGGTGCTCAGATGCATTAACTGAATTTGAGAAAAAACTTCAGGGTTCTGGGAGGTATATTGTTGTCGTTTATTATTCTATCGCCATTAAAACTCATAGCAAGACGAAGCATGATTGGTGTATTTAAGCTATTTGAAGTTATCTTTTGAAATTTAACTCTAGATGCAAAATTATATACTACTTTGTCTTTTTCTGAATCTGGTGAAATATCTCATGTGGAACTTGTTTACTTCGACATGCATGATGAAAATGTTGTACCTGACCTTGTTACGTTTAAAATGCTTGGTGGTGGTTTTTGTCAGCATGGCCTAGTTGGTAAAGCATTTGGTTTGATCAATGATATGAAAAATTCGGATTAAAACCCGATAGCGTCACTTATGGTAATTATATCGAGAATTTATATAAACAAAATAATAAGCTTGAAGTGGTTGAATAATAGTACTAGAAATTATATAAAATTTGGATATAAAATTGTAGGAATGACTTGATGTGAACTTTGTAAATAATCATAAAAAATATAAAATGTAGGTATTTGAATATAAAAACATAAAAATTTATAGAACATTATGAAGAATTGTCAATTGGTAACTAACTGGGATCCAAAGATTAATTTTTGGAGAGAATTAAGGTTAAAAAAAAATCAAAAGTTGATGAGAAAGCTAGAAATCCCTCTACCTTACTAGTATTTAATTTAATTTAATATATAATTTATTAAAACAAATGAATAATCAGATAAAGTTATAATTGATAAATTTTTGAAATGAATTATTGTTTATGCGTATTTTACATATTTTAAATATGAATTAGCATTAATTTCATCGGTTTTGTTAATTTGAAAATGGGTTATATATCGAAACTGTTGATTTTTATGATTTATTCGATAATTAATGAATAATATTTAAACAACGTACTTAATTTTATCTAGCTAATCTGAATATATAGTCTCACATATAAATAACTGAGAGAATTGATAGGAACTTTGTTAAAAAACTATGTAAACTACAAAATGTGGCTAGTTAAATGCAAAATGGTTAGGAAAAATAAATTTACAATTAATTGTAAAAAATAATAAATTAAGTTGGAATCTAAAATAATATGTCAAGAGAGAACTAAGGACTGGGAAAAAAATTCTCGAATTAATAAAATGATTATGTGCTCTTATATATTTTACCATTATCTATTGATAGATAGATGATTTACTAAGATAAATGAAATAAAGATAAAAATAGTACTGGTAGTTTACTGAGATAAACGAATTATGAATTGAAATTATTACTACTCATGTATATAGTTCTAGTTCTTGTTTTATATTTGAATCAAGCTTCGAGAACTCGGCTTTTGTCTTGTTTTCGATCATTTAAAAAAAAACTAGTTTCGTTGAATTTTAAAATTTTCGAATGTTTCGGTTTTAGTTTTAGTTTCTGTCCTAATTGTCATATAATGTTAGTTGATTTTAATAATATACCTAAATTGAACAAAATCAAGTATAAAACATCGAATTTAAATTAAATATTATAATTTATTAGTCACCCTATATTAAATTGAGCATTATGAATAAAAATCGCAAACAAATCAGGTTCGATTAATTAGAAAGAACCTTACGACAAATTAAATTAGTAGGTCCCATATAATAATTTTGCAGGCCGCCTCTTGTACTCAATTTATTATTGTTTATATATGTAGTTTTAGTGACGAGTTTTATAAATTTCTCTATTTTAGTATAATTTTATTTGAATTGAATTTACTGAAATAAGCGAATTATGAATTAAAATTATTGCTACTCATGTATATAGTTACAGCTTGTTTTATTTATATTTTTATTTTTATTTGAATTGAACTTTAATTTTACCATAATTATTAATATGAATATGTTATTCATATTGAAAAGTTTGCCTTTCGAATTTATTTATAATATGGATGAAAACATTTACCATTTGGATTTATGAGGCAAACTAATGAATACTACATAACCGAATTAATTTAAGTTATCGATTATTTGTTGACAAAAATGAGTTATAAACTCAATTTATTACTGTTTATATATGTAGTTATGTTGACGAGCTTTATAAATTTCTATAATTGAGTTTAATTTTATTTAAATTGAATTTTAATTTTACCATTTTTGTCAATAGGAAAATAGTGTGAAGAACAAAATTCATCAATTTTTTAGCCTTAAGGACATGTCCTTAATTTTTTAGTCAGGAGGACAAATTGTTCAACTAAATAACCATAAGGACAAAAAATTGGTGACAAGGACAATTTGCGTGGTATCAATTTTGCATAATCTTTTCATATATTGATACCATATAATTTTAATTTTTTTATGTTGTCCTTGTGACTAGTTTTGAAGAGCTTGTCCTTGAGGCTAAAAAAGAAATGAAGTTTATCCTTCACAATAAGATGAACTAGTAATATTATTCAAGTGGATTTTTTTAATTTGGGATTATTTAATTGGTTTACATATAGGGGGTTTTAGGCACAAAGACAAAATTAGAGAAAAATTTAGAAACAAGGTCAAGAGGTCAAAAATTTAGCAACAATGACACTTTTTAGTGTAAATCAAGAAAATCAGGGACCCTCCATCATTTTCTATTTTACACTAAAAGTGTCCTTCAGTCTAAATTTTTGGCCTTTTGTCCTTATGCTTAAATTTTTCTCTAATTTTATCTTTCACACTATTCTCCTGTTAAAGTTAAATATATTGATCTACATGAAAAATGATAGGAGAAAACGATGAAGAATTTTGCAGATAATTATATAAATTATAAAATGTAGGTATTCAATAGTTAAAAAACACCGAAAAATATTAATAAAGCATTATCAATAATTGTGAAAATCATTAATAAGATAGGATTTTAAAATATAATTGTTGTGCCAAATATTGACACAATTATTCAAAGTTTGGTTATATCTCAATCTGAAGTACGGAAATGATATAAACAAGAATAAAAAAGCAACTTTTATTATGGTTCGATGTTCCGGTTTGCGGTGTCTACTTAATCCTTATGATTGATAGTTTTTTCTCTGAAATACAATGATTACAATCAAAATATGAGCTACCCTCTTGTAGATTTTTGTTTTATATGAGTGTTATGGAAGAAGATAAAGTTTTAGATTTAAAGTGCCAATCCCCTTGTCTAGTTGAAGTCACCTTGCTATTTATAGACGGTTTCAAACATAGACATTACTATCCATGCTTGAGTACATGTTAATCCTCAGATCTGGAAATCCAGGATGAAGAAAATGTTAACTTGGAATACTCAAGTCATATCGGTACTGATCACAATCATCACTGGCACTCGATCAAATTAACTGGGTGTCAACATCATCCATTATATGCATGTTTTTCAACTTCCATAAGTTTGACAGATTTACAGTTATCATATGTGTATCGATCGTAATTTTAATTGGTACCGATCAAAATTGATTTTTCTTTTGACTTTGATTTTCGCGTGGCTTCATATCATCGTTCTAAGTATGCCCATAAATTATTGATTCATGTTGTCTTTTTCTCGACGTCCATATTCACTTAGAGGGTGTTTGGTTTAAACGTCTATCCATTTCTTCATCAATAAGTAGTCCATTTTCCTATCTCAGTTTGTTCCAAAACTGTGAAAGAAATTCCAATTAAAATGATATTACGAAAGAATGAAAGATATTTTCCTATCTCAGTTTGTTCCAAAACCATGAAAAAAATTCCAATTAAAATGATATCACGAAAGAATGAAAGATACGGAAAACAATTGGTATAGTAATATGAAGTTAAATTTTTCCCACTGACTATTATTTAATAAATAATATACATTGAATAAAATATCAAATAATTTTGTTAAACTGTTGATACTTGAAATGTTAGTATTTTTATTACTTTAGTAGTTGGTAAGTTTAATAATGTAAATACTATAAATGAAAATATGGACGATGATAAGTGGCTGAAAATTTGACGATGTTGATAGGTTAGAACAGTGATGAAGGGGTGTAAAAAAGCTGTACAATCTAAATATTATTTTAAATCAAACAATCTAATGAGAGTTCTGTGTTATAAGAGATTCAAATGCTAAATAAGGAGAGATAAATTGGCATGATATAGCATATGCTTTAACTTTTCCGTTTTTAAGTACATCGAAATCATGATCTATGATTAACCACTGAGGAGCAATTTTGTCATCTAAGGAGCAATTGAGCTATTATTATTATTACACACACACACACACCATGGTTACTACGGCGGTAAGTCAAGTCGAGTCGACAGAGGTCCAACTAGTCGACTAGTGGACTAGTCGTAGACTAGTCGATAAATAAATAAATATATACATATATACATAATTATAAATTTCTAACTAATACATACGCATAAAATAAAAACAGCAGCAGCTAATTAAATTAAAATGTCAGTAGCTAAATTAAAAACAACAGCAACAAAAAAAAAAAAAAAAAAGCAGCTAATTTAATTAAGAAAAACAGTAGCAGATAATTAAACAGCAGCAGCTAATTTAATTAAGAAAGCAGGTAATTAAACAGCAGCTAACTAACAGGAAGTTTTTTATAAAGCAAACGGGAAAATAAAATTCTCGGATACATCTACGCTGTTTTTTTTGTTCGAATGCAAAAAACTGCTAACAAGAAATTAAAAAAAGGAACGGAAAAAAAAGCATCTGACTCAAGATGCAGCTAAACTGGAGAAAGGAGGCGGCTTCAATGGAGGAGCAACGGCGACACGAGATTTTCGGTTAAGGTTTATTCGAACTTTCTTTTTTCCTCAATTTGCTGTGTTGTTTTTGGTTCGAAAGCGTAATTTGATTTCGATTATCTCTGCTGACCTGTTTATTTTCTTTTTTTCTTTGGTTTTGGGCCCAATTTAAAACCAGCCAGTTAAGTCGAACCGCCTAATCGCCTAGTCAGTTGACTAGTCGCTCCTAGTCGTTCTAGTCGCCGGACATATTAACAAAAACCAAGTCGTGAGTCCCAGTTGTTGACTCAAGACCGTCTTGTCGACTAGTCGCTCGCCGTGATAACAGTGACACACACGCACACTGTTCAGCACACCAAAAGCACTCCAATGTCAGCCACAAACTTCTATTTAATTAATAGTTGGAAGACCAAAGAAAAAGGGAAAAGAGAGAGGGGGGGGGGGGGGGGGGGGTTGAATGAGTGGGGGAGAGATAAATGGAACTTGTGGTTGATATCAAGGGGTCTTTAGGGGTGATGCACTGTTTGTGATGCAATGGAACGCTCCTTATATATGTATAGTAGCCAATGTCCACTCATATGAACAGGTAAGAATTTAACTCATGTTATTATTAGAGGTCTTAGGTTTAATAATAATTATAGTGATGATGACGATAATAATAATCGCCACCACCCCTACCATTGCTAATTCTAATTACTTAGTGAGTAAATTTTAATGTTAATTGTGTTTTTTTCTAATATATTGCAAGTTAGTATTCCTAGACTAAATAAATAATATATTGTTTAGTATCTCAATTTTGAGATAGGATCTTAGAATTCTAGTCTAGACATCAAATTAGAAAGAATAATCAATACGGAGATAAAGAAGCAAAATCATTTGTCGGTTTAATTTTATGTTTATTTAAAACAAGAATTAAACATTTATCTCATACATCAACTTTAAATTTTAGTCAAACTGAAAAAAACCGGTTCAAGTCAAATCCAAATTTCTAACTAAAGTCATAGACGATATCGATAAGAACATTTCGCGGGCTACTATATCAAAAGAGAGATTGAGTGGATTAGTCATGTTCTAGTTGAAAATGAATACATGGATATGCTTAATCATGCTGAGAGGATAGACAATTTTGATTCAACAAATGCATGGAATATAATTCGTTTGATATGTTATGGTGTCATGTTGACATTTAGATTTTTTTTCTTTTTCTTTTTCTTTGGACATGCAGTATAAGTGATTTGTTGATCATATATTGTGATCAATGTTAAATTTCATAATGGAATTATGTTCTTTTTTCTACACATAAAAATATTGTTGTTTATCATAAAATGAGGCCCAAAAAAAGGAGCTGTTTTGGTTTGAGCACTAACTACCTTTGGGTTGGCCTTGCAATTTGTTGGCTAGTAGGTTCTCTTGTTTAGTTTGAATTTCACCTTAATTTTAGAGTAACCTGACAAGTTACAAATCGACTATTTTCAGTTGTGAAGAAAAGGCATTTCTTTCTCTTGAAAGCAATATAAAATTGAAAGAAATGGGAGATGAGCAGAAGTCATTCCTGGATCGCATGCTTTCTAACCTAAGAACAACCAGCAAGTGAGAATTTGTTGCTTGCGTCCTAATTTTTGTTTAGAAGTACAAAATACTAAACACAGAAATATACTTTTGCATCTGTTAGGTACTACACTGGGTACCCAAAAGATTTAGGACCTTCTAAAATCATCCATTTTACATCAGAGCGGCAATTTGTTCAGCTGCTTCATGAAGGCCATCCTGTAGTGGTTGCATTTACTATCAAGTATGATTTATTTTTTATTTTTATTTTTTAAATGTCAATTAGCAGTTATTCTTTTATAATGTGGATATTAATTTGATGATTGCAGATGTAACTATACGAAACATCTTGAGAAAGTGTTGGAGGAAGCTGCTGCTGAGTTTTATCCTCATATTAGATTTATGCGGGTAAGTTTCAATATGTAATTGAAGTTTAACTTGTTGACAGTTACGATGTAATTGATAAGATCTGTTTGGTCAATTTATTCTTTTATCATCACACACATTGCTGACCTACTGGGATTTGTCTGGAGAGTTCATGTCTTCAGTCATTCCTACGTTATGTATTATTCTGCACTAACATTGAAGATGAATCATGGTATTGAACGTTAAGCATGTGCCAACTATGTTCCAAGATCCACGGCATCAACATGCTGTATTATACATACTTATATCTCAAATGCAAACACCGGACAACTGATTTTATAGCAAATTTTGGCGTACTTTGCCTCCATTTCAATGTGAGAATGGCATAATTTTCTTTGCATCAGCAAAAATACTACATTGTTTATTCACTAGTATTTTTTTCATTGTGGTCCAGTAGTAGAACGTGTCCATTAATAGCATGTTCCCATTGTTTTCAAAATGGTATTCAATTCCTAAAGTCCGAATTCTAAATCGAAGTTTGATTTAAATTGTGAATCGTTGACACAAAGATTTAGACTTTAATGAGCATGTGCTTTTGCACCGCCTTTTTTTTGTGCTTTAGTTAGGTCGTTAAGAAATACCTAAATATGTGAAATGTCAAGTTATCCATCTGTAATAATAATAATAATAAAAAATCCAAAATTTATTTTGATGCTTGAGCTTGTTTATCTGAATATAAAAGATAATATATTCTCCTAATTTTTCTGGAACTAGTAATTGTAAGCATCTTGGTTTCTTTTTCATCATGAGTTGAGTGATTTTTTTTTTCTATCACGACTTTCATTAAGTTTTAACTCAAAGTTTGGGAATCGAATAGTAATATACAAGATTAATTTTGAAGGATGGTTTGATAATAAAATTTAATAAAGATTTTCATAATAATTATGTATGGCATTTAATTCAAAGAAAGTCTGTTGGTACAAAATTGACAAACTGGTGAAACAATAGATTTTGTATGTTAGATCTCAGTGTGTTTTTAGATGAGTTGGAGATTTAACGACTTGAAATCCGTTGTGTCACCTATTATATCTCAATCTGTATCCCCATAACTGCTCCCTTAACTCGATTTGTGCTGACCTTTTTGTTCATTAGAATAGCTCATATTAGCATCTATTGTTAATGTTTGTGTGTACCATAATGATGTTAATTATCAGTGCAATATTTATCTCAGGTTGAGTGTCCCAAGTACCCGGGATTTTGCATTACAAGGCAAAGAAAGGATTACCCGTTCATTGAAGTGTTTCATAGTCCGGAACAAGTATGTAGATGCCTATTGTTACCATTTTCCTCTCCCGATTCTTAATATTAAATAGGCAATCAACTGACCATTATATCGCTAATTATACTATATTATGAAGATTATTGATACCAAGTTCCATGATACTTCAGGGATTTAACTTCGCATAAAATAATGAAATTTGTTATTTCCTGGTTACCATGAACAGAGTAATTTCAAAGCCCACTGACTTGTACTATTTCCATGAAAATATGGTAACATTGTGGTCCTCCATATTAGACAAGGAATGTTGACTTTATGCTAAACCTAAAATTATGGATTGACATGATTTTTTGAAATTTTGTACTTGCAAATTTTTCATAAGCAATGATATAATGTTTAATACAGATACAATTATAAGACTCCCCCTTCGCAGTGCGAGGGAAAGGCTGCATACTATCAACCTCCCCAGCGCCCGTTCTTGTACGGGAAGCCTAGTGCATTGGGTTCCACCACAATTACAAGACTCCCCTCTATTGTCAAGGAATTTGTGTGCATCAAGAATCATATGATTCTGCGATTTTTTTTTATATATACACATATATCTAAATATCTAATAGTCTTAAAGTTTAGTGCCTACTGGATGTCAAATAACGTTATTACACCCACACATTCACACACGTTTTCATACACGATAGGAGAGCTTGAGGACATGAAACTTATAATGGAATATCATATTTGTCCAATGAATAATGAAACGAGTATTTTGAAGGTGATTTATCACCTACCTAATAAGCTTATATTAGGTCTGGTCTCATAAAATTTTTATTTTGATGTTTATCATAGCCCTCTGAATTCGGAAGCAAATTAATGCCAATGGCAAGGTTTTTTTTTTTTTTTTTTTTTTTTTTTTGTGATTATGTAATTCAACTAGAAGATTTGTTGAGTCGATGCACTGGAATAGTTAATGTATGTGTGCGCCCACGCATGTAATACCTTCGCAAATAAACTACTTTCTTCTTGGTTATAAAGTAGAATTTAGTTTATAATTTGCTCTTATATGTATTTGCATATATCATTTATTGCACCAGGCGGATAATCAAGGAAAAGCTGTAGATCCTAACATAACAAAGTACTCTGTGAAAGTATTGCCTGTAAGTTTATCTCGTCTTCTTTCTACTTAATTTTCTTATACATTTCTGGATTTAAGGTGTATCGTATACTTGAAATAATCCAGTTTAATTATACTTGGCTTACAACAAACGATATGGCAAACTTTCTGTTGTAGCTAGTACCACTTTTAGATTTTGCCGGTCTTTTGGAGAGTGTGATCTATGGGTATTAGAAATATTATTACTTATACAATTAGCTCATTGTAAACGGTGAGAAACATTTGTGTGTGTTAAGTCTACTGTCAGTTTCTTGTATTGTTTCAATAGAAATGGCTTATGCTCTATATAATAGGATGAACCTATATGCTACCTAGCTTACCGATTTCTTCTGTAGGCAACACAAAAAGAAAAGCGCGCTCAATTACTTGATGATAATATGTACATGTTTTTTTTTTTTTTTTTCTTGTATGGTAATATCTTGTTCGAAGTTTTTGGGCTTGTATCTTCATGGACTGTCCTTAGTTGTTACTATCCTCATCGATGCTATTCATTTTTACTGGCGTACAGCCCATGGAAAAATTAAGAAAAATGGTAATATGAAAATAGGTACTAATTTTGCAAAGAAAATGTTGTTACTATGTGCATAACTGAAATCATGCAAGCAGTAATTGTGTGATTTTCGTAAATGCACTATTGTCAAACTGCAACTAATTTTTTTTAGAAAACCAGGGACTGTTTGTTTTTGTTTTGAGTTTTGCATTTTCAACATTCCCTGTGAGATACAAGAAAAAGTGAGGTTATATCTATATATAGCTATCAGGACACTAGAGAGACAGTTGAGGAGATAGATATATTGTTTTTCATCCTTTCTTTTTGTCTAAAAACATAAAAAATAGGTAAACTTGTTTTTTTATTTCTATGTTCATTTCATTTTTCAAAATTGTATGCTTTCCAACAATACATAAGAAGTGCACATTTTTTTTAGATGAGAACACAAAACTAAAACAGGGAGACCAAAGGAGGCCATTATGCTTGTACATGACATAAGCACATGCGAAGTCGCTAGTAAAAATATTTGGACAGAATATTGAACAACAATGATCAATCATTTTTCATTGAATTCAATCATTTTTTAATTAACCATTTATTTTCTCTGCTGTAAAGAAAATAATGTAACCAAGTAGTTTTAAATAAAAACAAACAATTAAATGTCGAAGATTACCTGCCTCGTTATAATTTTGACAATGTTAAACTAGTCATGATCATATATATATATCAGTAATAATCTTTTATGTCTGAAATCATAATACATGGAATAAGTTGATTTATAGTCATTATAATTATTGAACGCCATAAGCTTTAATAGCAATGAATTGTGCTCCATGCTCACTTTTTGTAGCATTTAGAGGCACCATTAGTCACAAAGGAGAACTTTGCTCTTGTGATTTTTTTGATGCCAGAGAAATTTACTGTAGTACATTTTCTGACATCGGTCAGTTTATTGATTTCACCTCCTTGGGTCTTATAGCATCACCAACAGGTTTGATTTGTTGGAAAATGGGTAGAATTCCCTTTTTCTTTTTGAACCATCACGCTCCAACAGCATGGATTCAAGTGTGGGGAAAGAGGAAAAGTCTCTCTCTCTTTCTCCCTCTCTCTCTCCCTCTCCCTCCCTCCCCCCCCCCCCCCCCCCCCCTCTCTCTCTCTCTCTAAAAGAGTGGGAAGAATCAATGTTTCTTTTTTGCTTTCCCCACCCTAAAAATGATCTCCCTCCTAGTGATTTCCTTACGAATTAGGATGCATAAGAATGGCTACTTTTTTGATGGCCATACAACTGAAAAGGGAAAACAACGTAATGTAAATGTTTATATTGGATAGTTCCAGAATTACATATTGGTTATGTTGTTTAAATATATTAGGCTTTAAATTCATAACATTTACATGATTATTCTTGGAATCAAATAGGCCTAATTTGTTGCCCATTTTTCTTCGTCCTTTGATTTGCTTCTAGATCAGAAGTGCCGGTTTTCTTTGTTTCTCAGCACTGTCACTTATACTGATTTTTTTTCCTGTGTTTCAGTTCAACTACGATCAGAGTGCATATGGTTTTCGAGAATATTTCAAGCGTCATGGAATGTACACTCCACCTACCAAATGAAATGGTCGCTTCATAGATCAAAACTGGCTTTATAGATCAAAACTGCATCAACATTTCATAAAATGGTTACACTGTGCTTTCATAACAAACTAATATTCATTCAATGCAGCATATGTTGTATTTTGCTCATATTATACATTTATATTCGTCTGTTTTTTCTTTCGTTCAATTTAATGAAAATGAACTAAACATACAAAATGTCAGCAAGCAATTGAAACTCTGAATTGTTAGTTTATAGTTTCTAAAGTGTCCGAGGTGGCTTCTCCAACAAAGCAGAGAGATAAACCTCATCTTTGGACTTGAACGACACAACCCACTTATGTTTCCTGTACCTAAACTGCAAGAACATATACATATAATCATCCAAATCCTTCCTGCTACAAAAAAACTTGTCGATCCACAAAAGCCCACCGGGCCTCAAAATCCTATCCCAATCAAATAACACGAAGTCCAACAGCTGCATATCGATCCACCCATCCAAAAACACGCTTGTATGGATCAAATCCATCGTGTTATCGAAGAACGGAAGCCTTTGGCTCAAGGTCATATATAAAGGAACCAAACCCCTTAGTGCGATTGTTTCGCTAAATGGCGCACCTACATTGAGAGATGTCGATATAATGGTCACATCGTGTTCGTGCATTCTTGCCGCGAAGCTGCCTGTGGTTACACTGATGTCGAGCCCGATTCGTATTTCTCCAGGCTTTATGCGTAGAACGTCACTGATTAAAAAGTCTGCCAAGGTAGAGTTCTTCATCCATTTTACCTATAAATTAACATTTCACGAGAATTATTATTATTATGTCATTATTGTATTGTAAAATTGAATCCTTAGATGCTAGCACATAATTGTTTAAGTTATGGAGAGCATACAATACATTACACATCAACATATGTCCACTGATTTGAATCAGGTTATTGTGGCAGTACAAATTTACCTTTTCCTTGTCGAATTCGAAGCAACCGGTGCATTTAATGAATCCCCTCCTAGGGTTTTTGCTGGAGAGACACTTGAAGTTTCGACACTTATACCGGCTCCACCTCACGTTTCCGTCGTCCGGAACCTTCCAGAGGGATTGTTCCATGGGAAACGGTTTCGTATACAGTTTTGACGCACGTGTCAGACACCTGCGCCTGGGCAACGGATCGCATCCACCCAGCATTAACTTCTGAGCCAGGTCCCAATCGTCCTTGCAGTAGGACCCGACGTCGTAGTCCATGTACTCCTCCAGCTCTTTCTTCATCAAAACACATGAGTGTCCTATACTGCTGTAAGTCATGTTTGCCCCATATATGTTCGCCTTTCCTCCTCTGTTAGGTTTGGACGTGATGTACTTGCGCGTCTCCTCGACCGTGAAGTAGTTGACTAACGGGTCTTCTATCGGGCTCGAACTGGGCCGTGGGATGCGGATTAGCCTTAGGGCTATGTGGGCCGAGTACAAAGGTTGGATCACGTCTTCCTCGAGAAACCTTTTGAATTCGGATTTGGTTACGGCCGGGGCCATGTAGGTTTTGTTGGCGTTGATGGAATGGACGGTTGATTCCAACTTCTCCTGAAGATTGGATAAACGGGTCAGGACATCCTCGAACCGATCCGAAAGCGATTTGAGGTCGAAGTTGGAGAATCCTTCTTGGGAGTTCTGGAAGTTGCCGGAAGGGTCCGGAATGCCATAGTGGTAGAAACGGTGTAGACTTGTTACGCTGGCTATTATAACGAATAAACCTAATAAAATCTGTAAATATGCGAGAGTTTTAGAAAATTTACAATATGGGAAACAAGAACTTCCCATTAGAAATAGAAAGCGAAACACAGGTGATGGAACTGGGAAGAGATGACGAGAGTTGAAATGAAACGCATTGAGATTGAAGAACGATGTGATTAATTAATTAGAAGTTTGGTATTTTGCGTAATTTTGAAGTACCATTAAAAAAAAAAAAAATTGGAGTGAAGGAAGAAGGATGGCATTTTCTCGTGGAGGGAGATACAAGTTACTGAAGTCAAACTAAATTTGGGCTTTTAATGGGCTCGTTTGCTTATAGCTTAGTGTGTGCAAGCCTAACCTTTAGCCTAACTTGGCTATGATTTCAACATCAGTTATCTTTGTCAACGTAGAGTATGTTTGCAGTGATAATAGAATATTTTAAGGGATTATTTAAGTGGAACATTTAAACAGTTTATTTGCTTAAGACGGCTTTAGTTTGTGATTTATAATTAATTTAATTATAGTTAACTGGTATGATCAAAAGTGGTAATTAAAAGGACACTTTAAAAAAATTAACTATTGACGTCACACGCTTCGAGCTTCAATCGTTGAGGGGATTTTATTGAGAAG
Source organism: Allium sativum (assembly GCA_030737875.1). NCBI lineage: Eukaryota > Viridiplantae > Streptophyta > Magnoliopsida > Asparagales > Amaryllidaceae > Allium > Allium sativum. The sequence goes on from CM060924.1 coordinate 881,215,708, forward strand.
GATAAACTTCAAAAAAAAAAAAAAATTCAAGTTCAAAAACAATTTATCAAATTTTTATTTTTAAATATAACACGCACTGTAAAACTGTTAATCTGATACTATACATACCGTAAAACTGATAGCTAAATTCTGATAATATATACTGTAAAACTGATATTTAAAAATTGATAGTCGAATTTTGATATTATGCACACTGAAAAACCGATACATCTAATCAAATGTTGTCTTTTAAAATAAAATTTCAACAGACCGTCTTTACGGTTGAAAAAATCTGTAATTTTGTACTATACACTATTTTTTCTGGGAAGCAACTATAATATATCTTTGGAATAAGAACTGTCAATAAATAAATAGGAATTAAGAAGGAGAATGAATGCTTGCTTGCCTTATGGGGTGGGTCTACGTAAATTTTGTACACAGCTGTATGAAGTTACAACAGACAAATCTTAAAATTTTGAAGGGGCAACTATACTCATAACTTCATAAGATACCCAAACTTTATTGTTAATCAATTCGTGCCAGCTATCGTTTTCCAATGGAATAGTTGACTTTGGTAAAGCATCCATACTATTGTACTTTTAGACTATTAGTTTAACTTAATTTGTAGTTTTAGCTAGAGGGATTTACTTTTAAGAGAAAAAATAATAAAAAAACGATCTCAGTTTGAAGGATATATAAATTTTAACTTAAAAACAACATACCCTAAATTTAATATAGCATTTAGGTAGAACACAATGTTATAATAAACTTGCACTAGATATGCATAATGCTAAATTAAATTAACGGGACTAACTACCATATTAGATGAACTAAAATAACATTCATTTTCACAATCAAAGAAATGCCAAATTAATATAAAAAGTACAAATATATAATGCTAAGTTCATATAGAATTTATTTTCATAGTTTATATATATATATATATATATATATATATATATATATATATATATATTAATTTAATATTTTATTAGTATGCATTTTGTATGGACCCACTAAATTTTATAACTTTTATTCTTTATTCGAAAATGAGGTTGAATTCTTTTCGTTCTACTTATTTTCTATTTTAGTTAAATGTAAATTTGATTTCGTTTCTTATTTTAGAATCGATACCCAAAAAATCCTTTTAAACAATTTTTTTTAATCATAGCCATATTTTAATTTTGATAAAAGATATTCATCTTTTTCCCCTAAAACTTAAATCTGGATAATAAACGTATAGTTTCAAAATTAAAACAGTTCATTTTTGGAAATTTTCTGCAAATTTTTGCAACATTTGAATTCAAAATATTTGCAGATGTCTGTAGAATTCTCGAAAATTAACCAAATTTGAAGATACTTGTAGATATAATACGTGGTTTGCGAATATTTTAAAATTTGTGTTTTTCAAAGCTTCCCGTCCATTTTCAAGTGAGAGCTCCCATTTACGAGCTGACTAGTCCCCTGCAATCAGACCTCTATTAGTCAACAATTGTTTTAGTAGTTGTTAGTCAATCACTTAATATGACTAATGACACCGACTATTAATTACATATAAGTTTGACAAACGGTTGAAAAGAAAATATAATACTCCATATTGTCATACTAGAGCTAATATTTTCGCACGCGACGTACACTATTTAATTATGTCCGCAACAACCAAACTATACGGAGTAATATGTTGTGGGTGTATTTATGTCCCCAGCGCCCAAACTTTGATATTATATGGTTGGATACTTGGATGTCTATAAATTCAGCCATTAATAATAAGATGTGGCAAAATTTATTGTGCATTAATGTTTGTAAACAACATCCATCTTTAGATTGCATTCTATGATGGTTTCCTAAACCTCCGTGCCTTTCTTGCCAAATTTATGTTTTAGTTGTATGCACAGGCAGCACAGCAATTAAAGAACTAATTAATGTTGCCTTATTTTTTCAACTTAACTACTTTTCATGCATAACTTGTTGATTATTTTTGTTTTCATGCAACACTCTACTGCACCTTTAGTGGTTGAAAATAGGATAGATGCGTAAAAAGTATTAGCTTTTATTAGTCATCACAAAAAGAGAACATCAAACCTTAAACATCTTATATTTCGAAACACATAAAACTTGTTAAAACATCTTACATATAGGAAGGGAGAGAGTATGTTTAAGTAAAAGTCCAAATATGCATTCCCATAAAAGACAATAAGTTTATATAACTTTTAAAACTCCAGTTTTAGTACATGATTTTATACCTGGAAATTTTGGATTGCTGTATTATTTGGTATATTTTCGAAAGAAATGATAATTAATTTTAAAATGGGTAATTCATTTTAAATGATACAGTTTGAAACCTTTTTGTTTCTAGGATAACAGCTTCAAAACTAAGCGGGAAGAAAACGATCTTTTGTAAACGACAACTCGTAAATTTTCAGATCACTGCACTAGCCCTACGTCTTCGCAGCCCACACAGTCGCATTCTTTGCATTGCCTTACACCTTTGTTTGTTGCTTCTTTTAGTCGTCGCATTCCTTAGTTGCCTCCTCCATAAACAACATCTCCTAAATATCTAATCCTAATATGCCAAATTAGGCATTTGCTCGTCGGCTATAACTTTCATAGTATAATAGTGTTGTCATTCGTCTTTGTAACGAACAGGGGTTTCGACTCCGAAAATCGACACAAATACAAATGTCGACTATTTGAGTATCTGCAATGCCAGATCATTAATTAAAAGAAATTAGAGGGTGAGAATATATAAGATAGAAAATTAGAATAGAAGGAGAAGAATATAACAACAGAATCAGAGTAACACGAATCTCATAACGGAACGAATAAATATATTATATAACATAACTTTGAAATAAAACCAGTATATGTATACAATACCATTTTCGGAGTACAACGCTTATACACAGCGGAAATAAACAGTAGTTATATAATCTTGAAGCCTCCTGCTCCAGCTCTCCAGGTATATCTATAAAATCCCGACTACTTGACTGCCCGTACAAAATTGGGCACCCAAGGGTTTAGGGAAAACAAAGCAAATAAACTCTGGGTCAGTCATGTGACAGGTGCGAGTAAACTCCAACAATTTGTTTAACTTTAAAAATCCTTTTAAAGGAAAGGAAAATCGTAAGACCGATCCACACATAAACACGGATGGTTTCTACCTTACGACTACTCAAAATATTCTTTGTATCACAACTCTTCTGATATTACAATAATGTCTAAATCAAATAGATAGAAATTAAGCAGAACGCTTTCATCTCACATTCCACATATATAATAAAAATCAAAAACCGCAGGCGTTTATTGGTTAATGGATTCCAACTGGAAAGGTATGGGACCACCTTTCGATAGTGTATCTCTAGAGAGGAATACACCGGGTTATACAAGAACATCTTGCAACCCAGGCTAAACATGACTGTTCACTCATTTTGTTTGAGTGTACCAAATGTATTATCACCAATGGTTGAGATCAACAACCGTTTCCCGAAAGGGATAACATCGAAATAGTTTAAAGAAGTAAATGGAATTTCTCTAGATCAGGTGACAATACACCCTAATTGGCCATGCGACCTACCCGATTTATACCATTTCTCGGTTGTGGGGCTAGCGGCCATACGTATCTTTTTGACAGATCACACATTTATTCACTTTGAATGTCACATCGTCGTACCTGCCAAATCACACATTGATTTTCTTAAAAATACCACGACTATACAGCTAAAAGAAACGAATTCCTCCGCCACCAAACGTAAATACGTTTGAAGGAATCAATTTACGCGATCTATTAAGTATACTCTGTCAGACATTCTTCCATACAAGTTGTTCTGCGACCGAACAAACCAAAGGCACTATTATGTAAACCCATCTTAGGCAATTTCTACCTAGGGTTTGCAAGAACAACCCTTGCATAAACTCCGTCTTCAATTATCTTCATCATATTTGATTCGCAACGCTAACGCCCATACGGAGTGGTTTTCATATTATAAATCTGATCCCGGTCTCTCCGTATTGACGATAGAAAATGGTCAACACTTTGATAGTCGGTTATTTAACTATCAAAGGAAAATATCCATACACACAATGATCCTATTTCCAAAGGGAAATTTCATCGATCAATCATCACTAAACATTTTTCCCTTTTAAATTAATTTATCATTAATTTATTCATTTCCCCATTTTCCATTTCCATATATTCATAAATCCTTATTTTCTAAATTTAGAAAATATACGTTATTAACATTGGAAATGTTTCCATTTCTTATTCACGCATCATTACTCTCCCACGTATATCAGTCTCTAACTGTAAACTAGTAAGAGAACAATTCCCTGAATATCAACCCCGAAGGCCGAAACCAACATCAGATCGATACCTAGAAAGCTTTTTAACATAACTAATCTCCAGTCAGTTTCTAATTTCCTTAACTCCATTTCTTACCTTCTTATCAAATCATTGCTTACACAACTCTCGGATTTAGTTTACGAATCCAATTCTTTTATGAAAAACATTGGTTATAAGGATAACGTTATAGTCCCTACTTTCGAAATATCTAACTTTAAATAAAACTTTTATACCTTAATTTAAATAAATAAGTAAACGATTTATTAAATAAATAAATCTTGATTTAAAAAACTGGGAAGTAAATAGTACTTTCCTACATTCGATATGGTCGAATCCCAATGTATAATTCTCTCTCAAATAATCTCTTTTCGATAACTCTCTTTCGAATAAACTATGTTCGATTATCGTTACGAACTCCAACATATTTTACCCTTTCGAGTCAACTCAATTTCTAAATTCATTATGGATTTAGTACTTCCCAACAATTACCAATTTCCTTTTATAACTGTTTTAATTCTGCAAAACGTTTGCTTTCAAATCGTTATTTACTTTAAACCGTGAATATTATTCCTTTATAGAAAACTGGACTCGTTTTATCAAATCAAAACTTGATTTCATAATTTAAATACTAACACAAGTTTAAACTCCAATTATCGAGTCATTTTATAACTTCTTATTCACATTCCATTTTTATTTATCAAATCTTGTTTACATGTCAACTTCATAGTTGATTTCATTTAATAAGTTTATAATTCTCTATCACCTTTTTATTTGATTATAAAATATCTGTTTCCAGCCGAATATTTATTATCTTGTCAAATCCCGATTTATCCAATATATAATTTCTTAAAATAAATTACTTTATAACATTTGGCCTAGTCGAATTCTAATTACAAATCTTTATGAAGTCTATTTAATCCAATTCATATTTCAAATCATCGAAATAAATTCCATCATTTCCTTTTTAAAACAACTCTCAATTTCCCATTTTAAATACATTGTTGAATTCACAATCCAAATTATCCACTGATAATTATACTTATTTCATTTATAAACATTGTTTATAAATCACACTACTTGTTTTTAAACAAGTTATTTATTTCTAGCCTATTCGAAATTCCATTTCTATTTTTAAAATAGATTTTTCCTTTTCAAATTCATATCCCATCCTTTATAGTTCCCTTTCTATAAATCTTTAGTTTACATTCCATTTCGAATATCGGTGTTAAAACCGATTTTTACTTCTCTATATCAATTCAGACTTATATATTAAATTTATCAAATGATAAATATTTTACTTAATTTATAAAACGTTATTTATAAATTAGTCTTCTCAATTTATCTGTTAAAACAGATTTCTATTTAACTTTAAATCCATCTTTCGTAGTTCTTTTATAACCTAAAATTCCCTTTTTATAACTCTATTTATTTCCCAAAAATTATATTGTTTCACATAAAGTTCTTTATTTACTTCTTATTACTTCCATTAAGCATTTTACCAAAATCGTCTTTTAAACTTCCATATAAATGTTGTTAACTTTATATAGAAGTTTTTTATTTAATTTTCAAATAACTCCTTTTATAAAATCCATTTGATTTTATAAAATTATAAAATTAAACATTCTCTTCACAAATTCCTTTTTATAAAATCCTTTGATTTAATAAAAATATTTTTATTTCAATATACACTTTGAAATTTTCCTCTTTACATTCCAGTATTACCTATGGTATTTAAAACACCAAATAACAAGGCCAATGCCATCATAACCAATCACAAATTATATATCACATCATATATCATAATATATGAAAAACTGTATTATAAATATTGAGGAATCCAGTTGGATCCCTCCAACCTGTTTCCCTGCATCACAGATGTTAAACAATATAAATAACATCAATTTCATTTCAATATGAAGTATTCTGATAAACAGAATCAATACTATTTTAACGATATATATTTTTATATATATTACTAGATCTATAATTTCAACCAATCAATTAGCAGTTCATTCAAACAATCAACACATAACAATCAACCATCATTTATCAATTCTAAAAATACGTTATAAAAATATAAACTGGAAGAGTTGGTGGGTTTTACTCACTTTGGTGGTTTATTGTTAAATAATGATAACCGTCGTTGATTCAGATCAGACAATTTATTTCGCTATAAATTATAACAAGCTCCAATTCAATCCAAATCAGTTCCATTGTGTAGTCGCCGTCTATACGATCCCAACGCGTTAGATGGTTCATCAAACTGACATCGTATGAGCAATATATGATGTTAACAAGTTTGTAGACTATTTTAAATTAAATACTTAGTTTATTTTCAATTTGGGCTTCACCTTTTCAAACCGGCCCAACATCGCAACTAAGCACAACTGTGCATTCTTCTTCTTGCGCAAAAGAATTTCCCACCTCCAGGAAAACAATACAGCGATTTTCGAATCTTTTTAAATTCCTTTAACTCCATTATTTCTTCATGACAAAGTTATTCTTGACCTCAACACTCCCACTTCGGTCATTATAACTCACGAACAAAAATACCATACTCCTCCTCCTCTTCCATTCCAATACACGCTGCCAAATAAGAGGCCATGGAAGCATGCATTATCACCTTGTTCTTCTTCCACAAGGCATGGAAAAATGCAACGCCTCCACCATTACACCCAGCATGCAAAAACCAATCTCATCCTCACCAAAATGACCAATTCGATCACCGTAGGCAAAAGAGACTTCACGGTCTTCAACCACGTTGTTACTGTACCACCACCGAACAAAGTTATCACGCAGTCTCCCAAAAATACCACAATCAAAACTCCTTAACATCCTAAACCCAAATACGAACAACATATTTCAAATTGACGCTTGAATTTCCCTAGAACAACAACACGAGTTAACGCTGGAAAACCAATGCGATGAAGAACAACATCAGACACTGTAAAACTTATATGAGAATGAAGAGGAACATCCCTGGATCTCGAACGTATATGCCATTGAATTTATAAGATTTAATTCAAATTGTTTTGATTTTCTAAAGTGGCGATTTGTTTAGTTTGGGGAGAAATAATTGGTGGCTGCAATTTTAGTTAACCAGAGAAATTGGAAATTAGGTTTAGGAGGAAGTAAGGATATTTATAAAGAGTTTTAATATTTTTATATTGATTATTTTATTTTGTTTTAATCAATCGCTATATATATTCGTCTTTAAAAATCTTTATGATCACATACAATATCCAATTTCAATGAAAATGGACATGCAGCTAGGGTTCGACATTAGGGACCCAACGAAACTTGTTTCGTCGAATTCCTAGCCAGTTTGCTCACATAGCGTATTTTTAAAGTCAAATTATTGTCTGTTTTTCACATTAAAATCCCATACGGTCACACTCTGACTCCAAAAATCACGAAAATTATAATCTAACAATAATTTAATATTCCAGATCCAACAAAATTAATTTCATCGAAAACGGAGATCATTTGCAAAAATGACTATTTTCTAAGGCTCTAAATAAACCATTTAAATATTAGTATATTTAAAAATAATTAAATTTAATATAAATAAATTAATATTATCGTATATATTCACATAGAATGGTGAAATGGCGACTTGCATCTAGCATTCTCTGTGATAGGAAGATCCCTCAGAAGCTTAAAGGAAAGTTCTATAGAACAACAATCAGGTCGGCGATGTTATATGGTGTAGAATGTTGGCCTACTAAAAGGCAGCACGTCCAAAAGATAAGTGTACAGAGATGCGTATGTTGCATTGGAGCTGTGGGCATACCGGACGTGATCGGATTGGGAATGATGATATTCGGGACAAACTTGGAGTTGCACCTGTTGAAGAGAAGTTAGTCCAACACTGCTTAAGATGGTTTGGACATGTCCAACGAAGACCGCATGATGCACCAGTGCGCGTTGGAATTATAGGCCGCGCCGAAGGCCCAAGAAGAGGTAAAGGCCGACCTAAAATGGTATGGGAGGAGATAGTAAAAAGTGACTTAAGGAATTGAAATATAGTTGAAGAGTCAGTTTCAGATAGGAGTGCATGAAAGTTAGCAATCCACGTACCAGAACCTTAGGGTTTTGTTTTTTTGTTTTTTTTTTTTTTTTATGTGAAACTTTTTTATCTTTGTTTTTGTTTTTTTCAAACCTGTATTTTACTTCTATGAAAGTTTTTAACCTTTTTTTTGGGTTTCATGTCTAGCCAACCCGAACTTGTTTGGCATTCATGACTTAGTTGTTGTTGTATATATTCACATAGAATATTATCTAGCTCCAAAATAAACATATGAATATATAACTCGATATTTCAAAATCCCAAGTTACAATGATATTAAATTTATATAAAATTCCTTTTATTATATAAATAAATCGTTATAAATTGTAAATGAATTCCATAGCGACTTTCTGTAAATTTGATTTGGACATAACTTACAATCTACACGACGAAATCTCGATTTTTCTCTTCCATTAGAAAAATATAGTTCACCAGGTCCGAACGTTTCTTGTTTCACAGAAATCCGACTTAAAACGGACTCTGTATATTCGTTTAAAGTTCGAATCGCCAAATTACGAACTACTGCGCCATTTCGAGCTCGATTATAATTATATAATAATTTATACGTTCAACCGTCATTTTAAATAGATTCGTTATAAAAATTCGAATCTAAACTTAACCAAATCTCTTATACTGCCAGATTCACACAATATTGCTAATTCTACTATTTTCGATTATTTTGGAATTTAATATGGTATTCTATTATTTATATTAATAAAATATAAACATTATTATTCTACTCATTTAAATTGCCAAATCATATTTAAATAAGTAAATAAATTATAAAACCGTTAAAAATATGGGACGTTACAGTCTCATCTTCCTCGTCAATCGTTAATTACCAGAAAAATACAATTAGGTAAAATGTGATACTATGCGATATCATTATATGAGAAGATAGTGAAAACATAAATAAAACAAATACAATTGCTATAGAGTCGTATCATTTGATCAAAATACTATATACAAGGGTGTAGCTGGCCTGGGCGGGCCTGGGCTGCAGCCCAGGGTCAGAGAATAATAATAATTTATTAGTTTTTTGGTTTATTTAAGCATTCATCTCTTTCTACCCTTCAATGTTGGCTTTCAAGTTCGCATCCTGAAGTCTTCAAACATATGTCCACGATTATTGTTTGATAATTTTAATGTTTGCTCCGTTAGAATTGAACTGCATCAACATATCCAAAGCAAATGTTGACATCAATGCGGTTGTAATTCCAAACTTTTATTCCATTGTCTACAGTTGATACTTTGACACTAACTTTTGTCAGAGAAAAAATAATCAACCCACCCATTTGTTAATTTCTGCATCCTCCCTTGACGACATAGCGAACATCTACGATTACACAATAATATTGGAATATGATTATCGAATTATTTTTTAATTTGATAAATACAAATATGAAACTAGAAGGTAGCATTGTTAAATAACTTATGAGAAATAACACAATAACAGTTCAATAAGTTAGACAAAAATGATATCTTCTTTACAAAGCCATGTCCCGCAACATAGAAGGCTACCATAAAATAACAATATGAATAAAAATATACTTGACTATTTTTTTAAATGGTACTACACGATACCATTATCAAACATCTAAAAAGAAGGTACAATTATTTATAAACTAACATTACAATTTTAAAAAATCCAATATTGTTTAGAGACTGTTACTATAATTCATAAAATCTTTTGGCATGACCGACCAGTTTTTTCAGTGGTCTGTAACGCTTATTATTATAAAAAAATAACAATTACAAGATGTGCGTAGGAGTTTAGCAAATTGTCAACTTACTACTATCGATTTTTAGTGTGGACCATCCATTGCAACTATACTAGTATACAGAGTTGGAGCTAGATTATTTGTCTATACTACAAAGATTATTACATCGCCTGAATAAAAAAACAATGCCCAAAAGGCTTGCAGCAGCACTACGACTCACAAGCACATTCTCTCATACCACAACATGTCCAACCGGGATGTTTGACATTAAACACTCACAAGCACCATGTAATCCTTATGTTACCAACTGCATCTAAGAGCAAAAAAAACACCAGATTATCACTATTATACTGATCAACTCTGACATCTCATACTACTAGTTTACATCATCATAAACAACCCAAAACAAACTCAAATAGACAACAACTCAGCTCATACAAGTCAATACCCTCGAGTAACCAGACGAACACATCCAGAGACATACCAAGAAGTACCACAACTGCAACCGCTACAATGCAGATACCAAACATAAGGAGAACACAACGTTTAGAAAACTCTTCAAGTCGGAGATCGGTAATATTGCTACACCGAAATCGAAAGATTAACTGCCTTCGCAGTTATGTGTGCTTCAAGAGCATCAAACTTGGTACAAATTATGCAACCGATGAATAGCAAAGACAAAGAAACATGAGTAAGGCAAAGTCATAAAATGGGACTGGAATCGTTGACAATGAACTGAGAACAAGAGGGAGCACTACGTATAAGGTGAGACTACCTCACCTCGAACAAGTCGATGCACCAAATAACAACATCTATTCACTTAAAATGAAAAATCTCTCAGGAGACACCAACAAGAATCTGTACATTAGATCCAAAACCAACACTAAGCCAATAAAAAGGGACACATGACAGTAAAACTCACAATGAAAAGGATTAAAAGCTCAGCACAAACGGACTTGGAGACCTTGTGTTGTTGATGAATGGAGAGCGCAAAAACAGGATAAAGACGAGTAAGTCATGAAACTTTCAAAGAGAGAAACATCAAGGAAAAACACTATATGGGGACACCACAAAAAAGGCGAAGAAGGGTTTTCTATAGGAGAAGGTGGACACGAGGTGACAATGTAAAAAACATATATGAGATTTGAAACAAAACAACGATGCACGATCCCCTTTGTAACACCCTGTATTTTTATATAAATATTACATGAAAATATCAATAATTTAATTTAGCCCCGAAACATACATAATTGTGTTTGTGGCAATTTTTTCGATTCGTTTTGAGATACGACTTTCCTCAAGCGGAGTGCTATGAGAAAGTTATTAACGAATGAAGATTTAATAGGTTGTACGCGTATATATACGCATAAACATGAAATTCGAAGTTAATATGTGTTATAAGAGGTTAATAATTATCCATATAAACAATACTAAGAAATAAAACGAACATTAAAGGTAATGTTAAAATAAATTTAATCTCCGTAGAAATCACGTTCAGACCTAGGCTTCGGGTCAACCCAAGGCATACGTGGGTCGAACATAGGGTTGACACACCTCTAAGGTGGGTCGACACACCTCTAAGGTGGGTCGACCCACCCGAGGATAGATCTACTTCTTGAGTGACGTGTTTTTCTTGTTTAAACGGTTCATACTTTATATTGTTAAATCCGACAGACCAGAATCTCTTGTACTCGTATAAATAAATTATAGGGCCTAGCCTCCAACTCATATTTTCTGAGACGACGCAAAGACTCTGCCATTTTCTTTCTCCTCTAAATATTTTAGAAATTAGAATATTAGCTTTTAGGAGTTCTGAATCAACATTTGAAGGCAAAAAATGTAAATCAACAACATAGGTGTTCAAATTTCTGATCAACATGAGTAAGTCCCGCGAATCTGAATTGTTTAGGTTTCTTAGTTTCCCTCTTCTTTTAGTTTCAGATTTGTAAATCCGTGGTTATTTTAATACTAGATTCAGTTAGAATGGCCATAGAATCACAGATCTGAATCAGATTCGAGAATTGGAAAGCAGTCAGGTGGGTGGATTTAGAATTATACTTTTTGGGTAATGGTATATTTAGCGTTCGCATTCCCCATAATTCTTAACATGTTAAATAATTGTAATTTGTGGTAATTACGTTAAATCTTATTTAAAATGAGTTGAGAATATTTTGTTGTAATTTGTTCAATGAATTCTCTGTTTGGGTTAAGAATTACTGTAATACCGAGAAGGTAAATTTGATAACAGCAACGCATACAGTCTTGAGATTACCATTCAACAATAAATTGGATATGTTGAAAAAGGGAATTATAATGAAATCGTGGAATTTATAATAAATATGAACATGCTCTTGAAATTGTTATGTAATGACAAATTGGCTATGTTGTAAATAGAATTATAGTAATTTGGGAAAATATGTTAATTTGACAGTAATTTGGGAAGCATGTTAATTTGACAGTAATTTGGGAAAACATGTTAGTTAAATAGAAACTTGGAAAATATGTTAATTTGACAGTAATATGGAGAATTTACAGTAAGTGATAATGGTAAATGAAAAACATGAATTAACATTTAGCTTAGAGAATAAAAAAGGAAAAAGTTAGTAATGGACCGAGTTAGTTAGATTTTGAGAAAATGGATACATTTCCATAATGGTAAAATTATTAAAAACATAGTTGCAAGAACAGAAAGGAAAAAGGGATTAGTGTGAAATAGGTGTTCTTTTACCGTATCACACACAAGTCAAATAAAATATACTATATCCACAATGAAAATACAAAAATAACTTGCAATTATGGATCTTAATTGATGCACATTATGGACATAGAACTTCACATCTTTCCACTGACCAATCTAATGAGGTATGTGAAATGTTTTACTCAAACAATAAGAATGTACATGATGACAATTAAGGAAAGATGACAACAATAAAAGTTGGTTCATATTACGGAATCCAAGAAGAATTATGATGAACGGGGAATATAACATATTATAATTAATTATATGAATGAGAATGTAATTTAATAGGTAGGCTTTGAAAATCTATAATAGGATCGTATATGTGTCCAAACAACAGCAAGTACTAAGATAATGCAATGGTAAGTAATAAAGATAAAATAATAGATAATCACACCGATATTTTATCCTGGTTCGGACTCCCGTCCTACGTCCAGTCCCGAAGCTCCCCTTCAGCCTTTCAACTAACAAAAACTGTCCTCACTTCACCATGAGGAATAGGTTTACAAATGAATAGTAATCTTGACAATCTTGTGTTCTTTACAACACTGATATTGAATGAATCGTACAAGTTGCTCCTATAATCTCCTTGAGTTGATATGAGAATTGAATTACTTAGAGAGAATAGAAGTATTTAATGCTTGATTGAAATCTAGAGAGTATTTGGTAATAAAGAGATTTTCAGAGAATATAGAATAGATCTAGAAAGAATAGGTGATTTCAAAACTTGAAACTTTGATCTATTTATAACAAACTAAGAGTTTCTATGAAAAGTTGTGATTTATGAGATAAAACTCTTTGTTTGAAAAGAGATTTCTTTTGAGAAAATTATTTTTGAGAAATAGAATAAAAGTTGCAACTATTCAAAACGAAGAGATGAGTTTTGAAACTGTAGGTCATGTGCCAGGACAGACGTCTGAACATCTTGGTCAGACGTTTGTCTTTGTTATCTGATATAACTCAGATACTTAGACAGACGTCTGGCCTTAAGACGTCAGACGTCTGTGTGTGCATGAAGGTTAAACTAAGGCTCTCTACAGACGTCTGTCATATATATGACAGACGTCTGTGCTTAGCCAGGAAGTATTTTCCTTCTCAAGTGACAGACGCCTGTTGTATGTATGACAGACGTCTGGCACTGCACAGACACTATAAATTCTCTTTCTGCGTTCTCATATTTCATCAAGGAGATTGTACATTATATCTATACTATCAATACACTAAATATTTGATTTCTAGTGAATGTCCTTGTTGTCTTCTCCTTGATTTGCTTCCTGTATGAATATATGTATGTTTATATAGCATGTCATCATCAAAACTGAGGATCTAACATTCTCTGCCTTTTTGATGATGACAACCATATATTTCAAAGGCTCCCCCTGAGTTAATGACCCTTACCTTTTCTCCCCCTTTGGCATTATCAAAAATAAAACAAGCAAAGTCACTGACATAGCAAAACCAAAAGGTGGCAGTCATACATAGGTGAAAATAAACGAAGTGTTGTGGAAAGCAAAGTTATAGATACAGACGATACATCAAAATAATACTAACTAGATATTATGAGAGAATAAACTTAAACATCTGCGAAATATCCCCATAGATCCGATGCTTCAGTACTTTATTTCTCCTACTGTGAATTGTCATTCTAGACAACATCTTCCTGAATAGAAAGGCTGTGAAGTGTTTGCTGAGTATAAGGAGTTGGATCATCTGGATCCCATTCAGATTCTTCCTCATGTTCATGGGTAGTTTGAGGTTCCTTACCAGGTGCATGTTCTTCTGAATGAGTTGGCTCAGGTTGAGCACTAGATCCTAGTGGTATATAGCGAATAATGGGTCCACTTAGAGTAGTAGTAGATGATGCAGAGGATGTACTAGAAGAGGATCGACCACGAACTTTGCGAATAATTTTGCCAAGTGAGTTAACAACCTTTTCTAGAGTCTTTTCAACTTTAGTCATACGAGTGAAAAGGATCGTTCGAGCCATATGACTTTCTTTCCTAATATTTGTTGATTTAAAGAAAGTATTCGTTGATTTTGTAAAGATACATCTTGTACATATTCGCCGTGTTCGGCCATTACCCTTGCTTCTTGCATTTCCGGATCAGAGTAGTATCGGTAGGTTCACTTGGTTCGGGTTATTGGCGTTGTTGGCGCTATGGAGGTTGAACTGGTTGGGGAGGATGTCCTTGATGTGCTTGGCATTGTTCAAATGGAATAATTTCTTGTGGTCGGTCGGGTAATTGCATTAATGCCGCAAATCATATTCCGCTATTATCAATAGGTATTTCCAGATATGCGGAAAGATACAAATTAATTTCTTGTGACTGTAAGATATGCATTAGATACATGCCATAGGGGGTCCAAAAACCTCGAATTTGCTCAAAGATAAATTGTGCCCAATTTACGTGTGTGTCCGAAAATGGCATATAGCGCCTTGTGATCATGTGAATATACTTTCTCATGACTTCCTAGCCGTGGTAGGACTGTACTGATAAGCATACAATTATAAGACGAGGTCTAGAACGGAATTGAGATGGAGTCATTTTTATGAAATTATCTTGCCAAAATTGATGAGTGAATCAATCTCGAGGATGAAACCACATATCTGGGATATCTAGTAGACAAGTGTTAGTAATGATGTATTTAATATTTGCCCTAGCATCTCGACATTAAATTTAACCACTTGACCATAAACCAAGGGCCAAATTCAATTTCTGGACCGGATGGAGACCATACCGATAGCGAGCATAAGTTAATGAAGAACGAATAGATTGCAAGAGAATCAGTCATACCTTTGTTATCTTCATATTCGATTAAATGATTAAGCTTTGCTCGAGTTAGGAGGTTTATGATATCGTATTGCTTCAATTGAGAAAGAGGGTAGAATGGTCCCGGATGAATTTATTTCTTCTTCAAAGCCTCTAAAAATTTTGGACCATCTTTCTCTTTCATCCATTCTTCGATTTGTTTATCAGAGGCATAATTATGTGTTTCGGTAGGTGGTTTAGAGGAGGAGGCTTCAACAACCTTCTTTCATTTGTTGGTGGATTTTCTTGGAGCCATGAATTTTGAATTCGAGAGTTGTGTAATTTGGGGATTAGGGTTTTCTTTTTGGAGGAAGAAAGAAATGGTAAAAAGTAAATTAGAGAAAGGTGAAAAGATATTATATAAGGAGTGAAAAACGGTTCAGGTGAGTATTCAGACATTTGTGGGGTTATTGACAGATGTCTGGTACTACAGGAAAAAAAATATCCCGAGGCCTTCCACAAACGTCTGAGTAATTTTATTCAAATGTCTATGCTGAAACCATTTGAATATGTCATGTGAAACTATGGTCAGACGTCTATGTGTCTTCTAACAGACGTCTGGTACTACAAGAATGTGAAACCGAGAGGTTCTACAGACGTTTGAAAGTTTTATTTTAGACGTCTGTACTGAAACATTTTTAAAAATCATTTTTTAGTAGCATGTCAGATGTCTGTAGTTAATTGATTTAAATGTCTGTTGACAGAGTATGCAAATGTTAAAGAATAAAAAACAAGTATTTTATTATCATAATATTTTATTGCAATGTTCAACAGATGAGAAAAATAAGTGAATATACTAATGCATCATCTTAATGCATTATATTATTTTTGAAAATAAGGCAAACATAAAAATTGAAATGAACAATATTCTTCATATCTTCATATATAATTTTTTAACGGTTTGGCGAAAACGGTGGCCTCTTTGTAGAAGACCATGGGTTTGTCGGATCGTGTGACGTACGAAAAGATGAAGAGGGATCCAGTTGATTAACCGGTTTCAGGAGAGGTTCAGAAACATTTTCTAGTCTAGAACTACAAAACTTCAATGCGACTTGTTATAGAAAATTCAACACAGAAGAAGTATTTTGCTATTCAACGTATAACTCTTTTTGGAGCTCTAGTTGTTCCTTCTGATAGTGATGAATTTCATCGATCTTCCATTTAGTATCTGGTGAAGTAAATAACACTCTCTTAGCTCTTTTGGAATCTGGAGTGAAACTAGTTCGATAATCCTGCCATTTGTACACTAGTTCATGTTTTGATACCGGAGTTGGATCATGTGGTGTTTCTGCCGAACTATTAGTGGTGAACATAATATTGAATAATGAAGTAGATTTATTTGACATTCTTGAAAGTATTATGTTGTTTTAGTTTTGTTGTTTTTAAGACAGAATGTGTTATTTATAGATAGTCATTTACTAATTTTTATCCCTTAAAACAAGCATTAGTTATTTTAAAAACCAACCAAAAATAAGGTGAAGAGAAACTTAAGATATGTGTGTTTATAAAGACAATGATTATTTATTGGAGATCGAGCAAATTCCTAACTTTCTACGTAAATTTATAAAAGTAGTTTCATTTAATGGTTTTGTGAAGATATCCGCAATTTGTTTGTTGGTATTTACAAATTCCAAAGTAATATTGCCTTTTTCAACGTGATCGCATAAAAAATGGTGTCTGATATCAATATTCTTAGTTCTAGAATGATTAATAGGATTTTTGGAGAGATTAACGACACTAGTGTTGTCACAGTGTATTGGTGAATTAGTAATTAAATTTCCAAAATCTCTTAAGGTTTGTTGCATATAAATTACTTGAGCACATGCAAGTGCAGCCGATATGTACTCCGCTTCGCATGTTGAAAGTGAAAATGAATTTTGTTTCTTACTAAACCATGACACAAGAGATTGACCGATAAAATGACATGTGCCGCTCGTGCTTTTTTTTTATCAGACTTGCATCCTCCGAAATCTGCATCACTATATGATACAAGTTCGAAGGGACTACCAGTCGGATAAAAGAGCCCGTAATCTCGTGTGTTAGTTAAATATCTCAAAATTCAGTTGACCGCTCTATAGTGTGATTCCTTTGGTTGAGCTTGAAAGAGTGCACATGGACAGACACTCATCATAATGTCTGGTCTACTTGCAGTTAAATATAAAAGTGAACCAATGATACTACGATATAATTTTTGATCAAAGTCTTTTCCATGTTCTTCCTTTTCTAAATGAGCAGTTGTGCTCATTGGTGTTGGTTTTCCTGATGTATTTTCCATGTTAAATCTTTTTAAGAGATTGTTACAATACTTTTCTTGGTTTAGAAAATTTCCATTTTTGAGTTGTTTAAATTGTAATCCTATAAAGAAATTTAGTCCTCCCATGTGAGACAATTCGAATTCATTTTTCATTATTTCAGAGAATTCATTACATAAATATTCATTAGTTGATCTGAAGATGATGTCATCAGCATAAATTTGAATAACTAAAATATCATTTTGAATTTTTTTTATAAAAAGGGTTGTATCTACTTTTCCAATTTCAAATCCAGAATTTATTAAGTGTGATTTTAATCTTTCATACCAAGCACGAGGTGCTTGTTCCAAACCATATAAGGCCTTCTTTAATTTGTAAACATGGTTAGGAAATTGTTAGTGTATAAAAAGTGGAGGTTGTTCAATATAGACTTGTTATTTTATTTAACCATTTAAAAATGCACTTTTAACTTCCATTTGAAATAGTTTTATATTGTGATGAACTGCAAAAGCTAATAAAATACGAATTGCTTCAAGACGTGCTACTGGGGCAAAGGTCTCTTCATAATCAATTCCTTCTTCTTAGTTGTATCCTTGTGCAACCAATCGAGCTTTATTACGGATTATATTTCCATTTTCATCAGATTTATTTTATAGACCCATATTGTTCCAACTACTGATTGTTCTACCGGTCTAGGGGCTAACTCCCAAACTTCATTTCTTTCGAAATGATTAAGTTCTTCTTGCATGGCTAAAATCCATGATTCATTATTAGCTGCTTCCTTATAGTTGTTAGGTTCTACTGATGAAATAAAAGCCACATGACTCGTTTTATTAAGTTGATGCCTAGTGGAAACTCTTGAATTTATGTCTCCAATAATATTATTTGTCGGATGATCTTTTAAAATATGAGGAGGTAATCTTAGGATAGTATTAGTTTCTGGTTCATTAATGTTAGGATTGGTGTTATTTTGTAATTCATTGTCGTCTTCATCAGATATTTCAATATTTTGAAAGTTTTCATCAAAAGAAACATGTAAACTTTCCTCAATAGAACTAATTCTTTTATTAAAAATTCTGTAAGCCTTACTTCTATTAGGATATCCAATAAAAATTCCTTCATCAGCCTTTGTGTCAAATTTTTCAAGATTATCTTTTATGTTTAAAGTAAAACATTTTGACCCGAAGGTTTTGAAGTATGATACATTTGGTTTCTTACCATAAAGCATTTCATAACAAATATTTTTTGTTAATGGTCGAAGGGTTACTCTATTTAAAACATAACAAGCTGTAGCTATTGCTTCAGCCCGAAATGATTTTGGTAAGCCACTGCTATTTAAAAGCGTCCCGGCACACCCTTGTAAAGTACGATTCTTCCTTTCTACAACACCATTTTGTTGTGGTGTTCATGGTACTAAACAGTTATGACTAATTCCTTTCTTGTTACAGAAATCATTAAACAGTTCATTTTCAAATTCTCCTCCATGATCGCTTCGAATCTTTTTAATTTTTAAATCGAATAAATTCATTATTCGTTTACCAAAAATTTTAAATAATCCTAAAGTATGACTTTTGTGTTTCAAAAATAGAGTCCATGTGTATCCAGAGAAATCATCTACAATAACAAAGACGTATTTATTGTGATTTAACGAACGAGTTTGAGTAGGACCAAATAGATCTAAATGTAATAATACTAGTGGTTGTCTTGTAGAGATTTTATTTTTTGATTTGAAAGAGCTCTTTTTAAGTTTACCAATTTGACAATCATCACATAGATTTTTTACTTTAAAATTAATTTTTGGTAAACCTCTAACTAATTCCTTTTTGGATAATTTATTAATATTTTTAATATTTATATGACAAAAACGTTTATGCTATAACCATGGATCTTCATGATTAACGGTTGGACCTAAATTAGTCTTTTGTTTTGATTTCATGTTTAAAATGTATATGTTTCTATTTCTAATTCCTTCAAAAATTAAATTTTTATTTTCGTCAAAGATGTTACATTTATCCTTTTCAAAGCTTATTTGAAAATCTTTATCACAAAGTTGACTTATACTTAAAAGATTATGTTTCAAATTTTTAACTAATAACACATTAGAAATAATAGGAGAGTCAGATATACCAGTATTTATGACTTCACCAATGCGAATGACATAGCCTTTTGAATTGTCTCTGAAAATAACTGTGCCACCATCCATGTATTTTATATTTGATAGCATGTTTACATTTCCTGTCATGTGCTTGGAGCAGCCACTATCCAAGATCCATTTCCCCGTTTGTTTTGATTTGGGTACCTGCAAGACAGAAAGAATTTATTGGTACCCACTTCCTCCGTTAGGGTCCTAAATGTTAGGCGGAGAAGGTAGCCATACCCATGTGGGTTTGGGACCTTTAAAGACATAATTTGAACTGTATATAACACTTTGTAAGAAATTTTTAATATGTTTTTGCCTAATAAGCTTGTTATTAGTTTTAGGAATCCATATTTTCACTTCTGTAGGTATTTTAGTGTTTTTAGAACTTATTTTTTCTTCTTTATGTATTTCTTCCTTTTTATGAATATTCTTTTTCTTAATCTTTTTATATAAAAGCTATGATTTTTGGAATTACCATCCTTTTTAAAGCCTAAGCCATTTCTATTTCCTGATGGTTTTGAAATTTTGATTAAATTTTCTAAAATTTGCTTACCTTGTTAAATTTGGAAACATTGGTAGTTATCTTTTTCAATTCACTTTTTAGTCTAGAATTTTCAGATAATGGGATTTCTAAATTACTACTCAATTCATTGCATTTTTCTAAAACCTCATTATTTTCTAATCTAACTTTTTCTAGTTCACTAGATAAGGAATCATTTTCTAAAGATATCTTACTACATTTAAATTGTGCATTTTCTAACTCTTCTTCTATAATAATTTTCTCATCGTTTAACAGTCCTATCTCAGTTTCAATTCTATTCATCTTAGCAATAAGTTCCTTATTCAGTTTCTTTTGATCTCTAAATTTATCGTCTAATTCGATACTAATTTCTAAAATTTCATTGTAAGTAAGTTTAGGACATACCTCATCAACATCAGCCATAAAACATACGTTTGCTTGTTCTGAATCACTATCACTGTTACTTTCTGATGAAGATGAATCTGAATCATCCCATGTAACCTGAAATGCCCTTCTTTTCTTTTTAGACTTCTTATTCCTTTTTTTCTTCTTATCGTTCTTTGGACAATCCTTCTTTATGTGTCTAAATTCATCGCAATTAAAGCATTTGACCAAAATCTGATTTGAATTTGGTTTTTCACTCTTTTGAAACCTTGTCGTTTTTCTGAATTTCTTGAATTCATTATAGTTCTTAGCTATGAATACAATCTCTTCTTCATCCAAGTCTGAATCTTCATTATTTGCTTGAAAAGCAATATTTTTCTTTTCTTTATTCTGTTTTTTCTAACCTACATGTTAGCTTCGTAGGACAATTAATTACCGATTAATTCCTCAACTTTGAGTTGAGAAAAATCATTTGCCTCTTTTATGGCCAAAACTTTTCTTTCCCACTCAATAGATAAAGAATTTAAGATATGTGTGACTAAATCAAAATCAGTAAATTTGACTCCAAGAGCCATTATATCATGTTGAATGGTTTGAAACCTAGTATACATATCACTGATAGTTTCAACTGTTTTCATTTCAAAAGATGAAAACTGATTCTGTAAAATCGATATTTTGGTTTGTTTGACTTTTGTAGTACCTTCATGAGTGTTTTGTAGTGTTCTCCATATGTCATAAGCAGTAGTGCACATCATAACACGTGAAAACTCATTTTTATCTAATGCACAAAAATAATATATTCATGGCTTTTGAATTATTTAATGCTGCTGCTTTTTGAACATCAGTCAAGTACTTAATTCAGTGGTTGGTGGTTCATATTTCTTTTGAGTAGCAACCCATATTTCCAAGCCATTAGCTTCCATAAAAATTCACATACGTGTTGACCAATAAGCATAATTAGACCCATTAAACAGTGGTGGTCTTTGTGTAGATTGTCCTTCTTGAAAAATGCTACTAACATCATTACTTGTTATATTAAACACAATGAAACAAACACAAATTACTGTTATTTGTTATAACCTCGCTCCGATACCAATGCAAAATCTATGATAGGATCGTATATGCGTCTAAACAGTAGCTAGTACTAAGATAATGCAATAGTTAGCAGTAAAGATAAAATAAAAGATAATCACACCGTTATTTTACCTTGGTTCGGACCTCCCGTCCTACGTCTAGTCCTGAAGCTCCTCTTCGGCCTTTCAACTAACAAAACTGTCTCCACTTTACCCAGAGGAATAGGTTTACAGATGAATAGTAATCTTAACAATATTGTGTCCTTTACAACACTGATATTGTCTGAATCGTACAAGTTGCTCCTATAATCTCCTTGAGTTGATATGAGAATTGAATTACTTAGAGAGAATAGAAGTATTTAATGCTTGATTGAAATCTGGAGAGTATTTAGGAATAAAGAGCTTTTCAGAGAATATAGAATAGATTTTGAAAGAATAGGTGATTTCAAAACTTGAAACTTTGATTTATTTATAACAAACTAAGAGTTTCTATGAAAAGTTATGATTTCTAAGATTAAACTCTTTGTCTGAAAAGAGATTTCTTT
The DNA here is from genome assembly GCA_030737875.1 of Allium sativum. Classification (NCBI taxonomy): domain Eukaryota; kingdom Viridiplantae; phylum Streptophyta; class Magnoliopsida; order Asparagales; family Amaryllidaceae; genus Allium; species Allium sativum. The sequence continues at coordinate 881,238,277 of CM060924.1, forward strand.
TGAGAAAATCATTTTTGAGAAATAGAATAAAAGTTGCAACTATTCAGAACAAGGAGATGAGTTTTGAAACTATAGGTCGTGTGCCAGGACAGACGTCTGAACATCTTGGTCAGACGTATGTCTTTGTAATCTGATATAACTCAGATACTTAGACAGACATCTGTCCTTAAGACGTCAGACATCTGTGAGTGCAGGAAGATTAACCCGAGGATCTCTACAGACGACTGTCATATGTATATGACAGACGTCTGTGCTGAGCCAGGAAGTATTTTCCTTCTCAAGTGACATATGTCTGTTCTATGTGCGACAGACGTCTGACACTGCACAGACACTATAAATTATCTTTCTGTGTTCTCATATTTCATCAAGGAGATTGTATATTATATCTATACTATCAATACACTAAATATTTGATTTCCAGCGAATGTCCTTGTTGTCTTGTGTCTTCTCCTTGAGTTGCTTCCTGTATAAGTATATGTATGTTTATATAGCATGTCATCATCAAAACTGAGGATCTAACAGGCTTGTCCTATGGACAAGTGGAATTATAACATGAGTTATTATAACGACCCGGTTTTTTAGCCGTTGAATTCTGAATATTTAAATTTGTTTTAAATATTTTATTTGAATTATATATAGGAATTTATTTAATAAAACGATATTTAAATGTATAATTTATAATATAATTAAAACGAGCTCGAAATAGTCGTGGTAGTTCATAATTTACGATTTAAACTTCAACTGGATTTACATAATCCGATATAAGTTGGAATTCAATGAAACAAGAAACGTTATGATCTATTTGATTATATTTTTCTAACGAAAGAAAAAAAAATCGTAATTTCGTCTTATAAATTGTTAGTTATGTCCAAATCAAATTTCTAGAAAGTCGCTGTGGAGTCATGTATAAGCCACAACGGTTTATTTGATATATTAAATATTGGTTCCAAATTTGGACAAGATTTCTGAGAGGTAGTTGTAATTTAATTTATAGAATTTTTCTGTAATTTTTAGTTTGAAAAATAAGCAAATTTTTATTTGAAGTATTTTACACCCTATATCAACGCTTTAGGATATCACAAAATAAGTTAACTAGTCTATTTTATTATATTTTTGGGATCATGGTGCACTGTCCGTCATAACGGTATTTTTATTTTCATTCATAGCGGTTGGTAAATATAAGTGGATGATACGTAATTGATATCGCATGAAATTTAACCAAAAATATAAACAAGGAACAAAATTAAAGAGACATTGACAGGGTAATGGCATATTAAGGGCAAACTGTTTTGACCTCTCGTATATATATTGTCATCAATTTAAACTAAACGGTGCGTAAAAGTAAATTTTTATAAACCATAACATAATATACAAGTTTACACAAATTTCACAAGTTATCAAGATTGTAAAAAAATGCTCTAGTTCCTACACGTTGTGATGCAGATGGTGTCTACAAACATTCTTGGCCATTCATACCAAACAGTAGCCAACATGGGATATGCTTCTTTTTAAACGTAGTCTATATTGCCTGGATATTGGTGCTTTTAAATTTTAATGCATGGATTAACTCTAAGAATGATATTAATTTAGCGAGTGCAACGTGAACATGAAAGGATCATAAGATACATATGAACATGGGTCCGAATACCATTGTCAGCTTCACACAATAACATAAGGTCCTCCTGTCTTCTCTTTTATCCTACAGTAATATGATAAATTTATATACACATTACTTTACATCTAAGATTTTGATAGTGTGCTCTCCACGTTTTCACTTCCGTGTTCCCCAAACCAATGACTTCCGTGTTCCCCAAACTACCTGTTTTCGTGCAAGACAAGCTACTATTCCCATTATAAATACTGTATGTCTTAGTCTCGTTCTAACAGCAGAGTCAAACCCGAAGAAAACTCAACTTCATAAATTAATTTAAAATCAAATAACGATCCAAAATTATCAGTTCCAGATCCGTTCGATTCCTGGATTTAAAAGCTTTAGGTTAGTATAAACATTATCCAGTTCGAATATAAAAGGACTCGCACCAGTTTGGCCTTCGACGACAATGGTTTCTGGAGTATAAGGCAAGCGGCTTGGGGAGATTTGGAGGGATTTGGAGGGGTTTCGAGTAATTAACGGTCGTGTTTTCGTGTAGAGCTGCAAAGATATCGGCACGGAAAAGGGGCCGATATGCGACTATAGCCGTGGTCTGAGAGCAAGTGGACGTGATGAGTGAGGTCAGTTTTTGGTTCCCGGAGTTGGTTCTGACTGTGTCAGCGGTATATTAAAGGTGGGATGGTGTTTGCTATAGATGTTAAGGGGGGGCAATGGTGTGTGTTCTTTCCGGGGAGATGGAGAACGTAGTGATGAGTGGATGTTAAGGGTGGTCTCTGTGAGGCTTGGGGTATCTGCAAATTGGTTGGCAAATTCACGAAGCAAATATTGTATTCATGTTGGTGAGTAATTCAGCGTGATTCAGGGGTGTTTTGGGAAAACTTATATTAAACTAGTTCGGAGTTTTATTATGGTGAATACCGGCTTGAAATGGCGAACGACACAGGGCAGTTCGAACTTGACCTTGTAGTGGCAGGCCTGAGACTGAGATGGTGAAGGTTGAGATCACCAGTGTGGAGTAGGCTGGGCTCGAGTGGTTCTGTTGATGGGCAGCGCAACCTTCTGGTCATGGGATTGGACACCATTGTGAAGTTTAAGGTGAGGTGATATTTGCAGTCTAAACAAATACCAGGGAAAATGTTATTATGCATTATAATGTATGATGGACCATCTAGTGTGAAGTTACAAAAGGGAGGTGTGGTTTCTGAAGTGTTCGCAAAGTAGTAGAAAGAAAAATGGAGGAAATAAACTATGATACTGATGAAGCTGAATGGGGAAGACTGCATGTGTACAGAAGGGGAAGGACTTTAATAACATAGTTAAAGGCAATAGAATCAAAAAAGGGTAATTAATTAGTTAACGACTATCATTAACAAATTTATACCATTTTAGTCCGATTAAAAATTATAATCTTAATATCGTACACATATTATATCAGAATCGGATGGAACCAGTCATGTTGGAATCATGACGGAAAAAATCTACGTTATGGAACTAATGAAGCTAAGGATGAAGCTACCGGAATTTCGTGTTAAGATCAAACGCCTGTTTGATTTTAAGCGAAACAAAAGCAGAATCGTCAATTGCAAAATAAGGTGAGTACCTCACTAAACTTTGACTTGTTTATTTTTTTTTTACATAAACGAGTTTTAATTTTTTTTCATGGTAATTATATACCGTGTGATGGTTGTTTGGTTGCATGGTTGATTAATGTGACAACCCGCCTCGCACCAGCCTGCATTTCCTCCGAAGGTTCGCTGTACACGTGCCCGAATAGCACGGAACGATCGCCAAAGAAAGGAAAGAAGAGAATAAACTAACAAGGAACCTGTAGAATGTCTCATAGCACATGGAGCAAAATATGATAATAACATAATCTTGACATATAACAGGCGAGACAGTGCATGAGCTGAAAACTAAACCAACATAGCAGCGGAAATCCAAATACAGCTTATGATCCAACAACATTATTACAATTTTAAACTGTCTCTAAAGCAGAAGAAAGTTAAAGTAGAAGATGCACTACTAATGCCCAAGCAGTGATCTTCAACAACACAGGGAGAATATCTATATTTATCATACGTGGAAGCCTCCTCCTCATCTCCGGATCAACTACTCGTGCATACCCAGCTAACCTGTCTCTAGTCTGCTCGTGAGAGTACCCAGAGTGACAAGAAGAGACATAAAACTCTGGGTCAGACAAAAAGTCTGGTATGAGCGATAAGCATCTAAACAGAACAATAACAGGTATACTAAGCCATACCTGAACCTGGACCTGCAACCAAAGAGTTAGCACTACATACCGTATAATACTCTAAGGTGCCACTGAACAGATGGTGTAAATATAACGGGGTGAGGGTGTGCATGTCATAATGATGGAAAACAAATCAACCATAGCACCCATCCTCACATTTCTCACTCAGTGCGTAAAGCATACGATGTCCACCACTGTCAATCACTAGACCCATCGAAGTAGTGACGAAGTTCGACTTGTACGACTACTGCTACTACCAAGCTTACCACATGGATTCATGACCAAATCTTTACAAATGACCCTACTTCATTGGTCTATAGCTCTTTAGTCGTACCAAGGCCACTTTGGCTCTGAATCCGTCCACGTACTCCCTACACATAGTGATTCAAAGTTACAGACATCGACAACCCCTTAGCACACGTCCCGCAGCAAAGCCCAATCATGAAGCTCACTCATTGGTTCCCAACTGGATCCTGAGTCAAAACTCCTCATTTGGACTTCCTTTGCATCTCGGGTTTTGGTCGAATTGGAGTTGGTCTTCAAAAGAGTCGTCGCATAATTGTAGCTACGTAGCTCCAGTCCTGTTCGGTTCGGTTGTTCTTCCCTAGTTCGGTTCGGCTCACTCCATTTCCTGGCCATCCGGTTCGGTTCGGACGTGTTCAAGTGCTCCAGCCTCGGTTCGGTTAGGTTGTCCTCATCCGGTTCATTTCGGGTACTATGCTCCATTCTGTTCGGTTCGTCCCTCATGCTCCAGCTTGCCTGCTCCGATCCGATCCCGCTCGCTCCCTAGCTCCGATCCGCTCCCTACCTCCGATCCGATCCTCTGTCCAACTCCAACTCTAACCAATGACCTTCCTTCCTGCCAAACTTCCTTTGTGCCAGACTTCAGTTCGGTTCGGATTCCTTGCCCAGTTCTCCTATCCGATCCGAGCCCCTAACCCGATCCGATCCGAAACCCTACACACTTTCTGCAACTTTTCCAACGACTTGTTTACGCCATTCGACGACCTTTTTGACCAATCTAACTTTTCTAAACAACCACAAATCATTCCAAATAGTCATTGCAACAAATAGAAGTGACCTCAAACACCAAAACAACAATCTTAACATGTAAAATGGATCAAACATACCCCAAAATCCCATATTTTCCCTTAAGCATGTTTAGGAAAAACTAATGATATGATTAGCAAAACTTAATCTAATTAAACCAAATTTATAACAGAGGTCTAAAACATTATTTTAGAATTTGTAAATATTTTTCCAGAATTTATTAGTGTATAAATTCGCTAATCTTCACTAACTACCCTTAATTAACCGTAATTAGTGCAAAACTATGCAAATCACTCACCTTGGCCACAAATAAAATTTTCAGAACTGAAACCTCGCTGATTTGGGTAAATACTGATGTCTAACAGCAGCTCTAATACTTATTTGGTGCTATTTCTCCTTGATTTGATGTTGCCAAGCTTAATCCTTGATTAGAAAGTGATTTGGGGATGTTTTTAGATGTTGGTGGCCATTGTTAGGGTTCAAGAATGAAAGTGGTGGCTGAAAAATGAAAATAAGATCATTCTCTAACTGATTTTAGCCTCCTCATAACCCTAATCCTGAAATTTCCCATTGGGCCTAGCTGTTAATTACCTGGTAAAGCCCAATTAAGCTGTTTTTCACCATCTGAAACTTGTTTTAGCCATTTCTCCCAAACAGTAAGTCCGTTTGGCTAATGTGACCACTCTACGGAATTGTAAACAATCATCCAGAGCCAATGGAAGTGGTTTTAGGTCAAAACTCCTTTCCAATCAAATGGCCAAAACAGTATCGGCAAGGGGTAAAATGGTCATTTAAAAATCGGCAAAAATCATGAACATGGGAAATGACCCCAATAGTCGTCCCCCAAAGTTACATGACCATACGACTTCGTATGTGAAAGAAATAAATACTCTACGATCCTTCGATGCGTAGAATGCGGGTCGTTACACTCTCCCCCCTTAAGAATTTTCGTCCCCGAAATTCCTTAACCCAAAACATACAAAGGATCCCACATGCCTACCAGCCACATACAACAATCAAACATGCAAAACAAACAAACAAGTCTATCCTAGCATGCGGAAAGACTAAATCGAAGTTAAAATCTTACCAGGCGAAGAGTTCTGGATACGTCTTCCTAATGCTCTCCTCTGTATCCCAAGTACAGTCATTCTCATTCTCGCCCCACTGGACTTTGACTAGATTCACCGCTTTCCTTCGAAGTTGCTTCGTATCATTCCCAACAATACGCATAGGCTTGTGGTTCCCAACCGCCTCGGGTTCAACTTCGATATCATCCAACTGATCAGGTGAAATAGTCACATCTGGGTCGTGCACGAACTTCCTTAGCTGGGAAACATGAAACACGTTGTGAACTCCTGCCATCTTCTCTGGTAATTCAACTCTATATGCCAAATTCCCAATTTTCTCAAGAACTGGGAATGGACCAACAAATCTTGGTGCTAACTTGCCTCTCCTGCCAAATCGTATCACGCTCTTCAATGGAAAAATCTTGACAAACACCAAGTCACCAATGGAGAACTTTAATTCTCTTCTCCTCTTATCAGCATAACTTTTCTGCCTATCTTGGGCAGCCTTTATTCGCTGTTGAATAACTTTAATCTTGTCTGATGTTTCTCCTATTACCTCTGGTCCAAGTACATATTTCTCACCGGTCTCTAACCAACATGACGGTGAGTTGCACGGTCTTCCGTACAAAGCTTCAAATGGAGCCATACCAATACTGGACTGATAACTATTATTATATGCAAACTCTACTAGATGCAAATGGTCATCCCATGATCCACCAAAATCCAATACACAAGCTCACAAGAGGTCTTCTAACACCCGATTCACCCTCTCTGTCTGTCCGTCAGTTTGAGAATGATACGCGGCACTGAGATGTAATTATGATCCTAACGCCTCTTGTAAGCTCTTCCAAAATCCACTAGTGAACAACATATCTCGGTCACTCACAATGCCTTTGGGTATTCCATGAAATCTCACTACCCACTTCACATATAGCTCAGCTAACTTAGCTGCCGTTCTATTCGACTTGACGGGTATAAATCTTGCACTCTTGGTTAATCGGTCCACAATCACCCAAATGCTATCATGGCCCGACCTAGTTCTTGGTAACCCATCAATGAAATCCATTGACACTTGTTCCCATTTCCATTCTGGAATTTCTAATGGTCGTAGCAAACCACTAGGCTTCTTTTGCTCAGCTTTAACGAGCTGGCAGTTCATGCATTTGGATATAAACTTCCCAATTACTCTTTTCATCCCTTCCCAGTAGTAGGTCTGCTTCATGTCTTGGTACATCTTTTTACCACCAGGGTGTATGGTCAGTTTTGAGTGATGACATTCTCTAAGCACTTCATCTCTCAATCCATTGACATTAGGTACAACTAGTCTTCCATTCTTTCTAAGCCATCCATCTCGATCAATCCCATACTTGTTCATCTCTCCGTCGATTCCCATCTCTAACTTTGAGATGATTTCCAATAGGTTAGGATCATTCCTCTGAATGGAACCAATCTGCTCAATCAAAGTGGGTCTAATCATCAAACTTGCTAATATTTCTGGATCCAATTCGCACTTTGGCCTGAAATCATACCCATCGATGTACTCCAGTTGCTTCCATTCTAAAAACATAGCCCCTAAACTGGCATGTCTTCTGCTCAACGCATCAGCCACCGCATTGCCCTTTCCCGGTGTATATGCGATGTCGAAATCATAGGAAGCTAAGAATTCTAACCATCTTTGTTGTCGGAGATTTAGATCCTTTTGAGAGAAGAGATACTTTAACGATTTATGATCGGTAAACAACTCGAATCTTTCTCCCAAGAGATAATGTCTCCACATCTTCAACGCGAACACGATCGCTTCCAATTCCAAATCATGGGTAGGGTATCTTCTCTCGTGCGGTTTTAGTTGCCGAATTGCATAAGCTACAACCCTACCGCCTTGCATCAATACAGCACCTATTCCGGTACCACAGGCATCCGTGTATACCATCATCTCTTCATTCCCCTTAGGAATGACTAACACCGATGCGCGCGTCAACTTTTCCTTTAGACTCTTGAATGCATTCTCGCAACTTTCGTCCCAGACAAAAGCTTGATTCTTCTTGGTCAACTGGGTCAACGGTGCTGCTATCTTGGAGAAGTCTTGGATAAACTTACAATAATATCCAGCTAACCCCAAGAAACTTCTTATGTCCGTTGAATTCTTGGGCGTAGACCAATCTTGTACCGTAGCCACCTTTGCAGGATCCACGGCAATACCATTCTCTGAAACAACATGGCTCAAGAATCTCACTTCCCTTCTCCAGAAGTGACACTTAGAAAACTTTGCTTTTAATTGGTGCTTTCTCAACACCTCCATCACTATTCTTAAATGTTCCTTGTGTTCTTCCTCTGTCCTCGAATAGACCAAAATATCATCGACGAACACAAGGACAAACTTATTCAACTGATCTCTGAATACCCTATTCATAAGACCCACAAAATATGCCGGGGCATTGGTCAGCCCGAATGGCATGACCAACCACTCATAAAATCCAAACGGCGTCCGAAATGCCGTTTTAGCTATACTCTCAGCTTCCACTCTAAGCTGATGAAAACCTGTCGCGAGATCCAACTGAGAGAATACTCTCGCGCCACTCAACTGATCAAACAAATCATCTATCTGCGGTAGAGGATACTTGTTCTTCCTCGTCACTTTATTCAACTCGCGGTACTCTACACACAAACGAAGGGAACCATCCGCCTTGGTAGCAAACACAACTGGTGCTCCCCATTCAGAAACACTCCTTCTGATAAATCCCTTCTTCAAAAGATCATTGACTTGCACCCTGAGCTCTTGCTGCTCCCTTGGTACCATACGAGAAGTGGCATCACTATAGGTCTGGCATCTTTCACTAAATCAATTCGGAACTCAATCTCCCGGTGTGGTGGAAGCCCGGTCACTTCTTCGAAGACATCCGGATACTGGCCAACCACGGGCAAACCTGACAACTCACTATGCGGGATGTCGAGGGAATTTAGAAAACTAGTCATTACCCCATCACTAGGTAGACCACCAAACACAACCCTCTTCCCATCATCCGCTCTAGCTGTCACCAAAAAGCCCTCACAGTCTACCACCACCCCGTATCTTTGGAGCCAATCGACTCCCAAAATAATGCCAAACCCAGTAAAGCCCAAAACAAAACAATCACAAACAAACGTGCATCCATGACTCGATAAGACCACATTATGACAAATCATGCTAAGGTTAGTCGAACCACCAATCGGGTTCATCACTACTAAAGGTCTATCGACAATCTCGGGCTCCAATCCCAACCTATCTACCAAGTCACTAGATATGAAAGAACTGGAAGCCCCGGTATCAAACAAAACTCTAACAGGAACATCATAAACAAAAAGCATACCTTGAATAACAACATTCTTTCCCTTCTCCGCCGCAGTTGGGGCATTCGACGAAGAAGGAATAGCATTAAGGGCATATGCTTTCACCATTTGCCTTTCTTTAAGGGGTTGCGGACACTTGTCCTAGTGATGTCCCACTTGGCCACAGTTGAAGCACTTCCTATCCGCTGGCTTGGCCCAACAATTACTAGCATAATGGCCCTTCTTACCACAGCTGAAGCACTCAACATCTTGCTTATTCTTTTTCTTCTGGCCATCCTTAGGCTGATTCTGCTTTCTCTTATTCTGAGAACCATTCTTACCTCCACCGCTTGCTTGCGGTTTCAGTTCCTCCGCAAATGCAGCCTCAGTCTTCGGCTTAGGGTAAAGACTCTCTGACCTTAATGCTTTCCCCACAATTGATTCAAATGTCTCATCGATGTGGTTAATAAGCCTTTCCCCCAAGTATTGATCCAAGCCGGTTATGAACTTCTCATTCTTCTTCTCGGCGGTATCAATAAGAGATAACCCGTATTTCGATAAAGTGTCGAATTCAGCAATATACTCCGAGACAGCTCTGCCATTCTGCTTGAGCTCCAAGAATTTCTTAAGCAACACTGACTTTTGAGCAGCTGGAATGAACTTCTCGCTAAAGCGAGCCTTAAACTGATCCCAAGTAATTTGATCCTCGGGAGTAGCTGCCTTTATAGCATTCCACCAATTCATTGCCCGTCCTTCCAGCTGACGGGATGCTAGCCTTCTCTTCATCGCATCCTCGATACTTAAATCTTCAAAGATACACTCGCAGCTATCCAACCAATCCTGAACATCCGTGGCCGACTCCGTTCCGTGGAACGGCTTCCCACCAAGACTAGTATAATCCTTATTCAGCTTGGCAAAATCGGCCCTAGGCGCCTGCACTATTGGACCACCACCATTATCACCATTGGGAGCTTCCCTCTGCACATTCCTAAGCATATCTCTCATGAGGTCAGTAAACATCGTCCTCATGTCAGCAGCATTCCCATTATCGGCTCCTCTACCGGCACCTCTTGCGTATCGGCTCATCGTTCAATCTGTAAAGAGAAACGATTAACCATTTCTATGGTGGTGCTAATGCAGTGCGACTCCATCCTTAGCTATAATAATAATATATATATAGCTTTTGAAAACCAAAATAATCACAAATACGCACTCTCATATACGTATTATCTCTCCTTGGTGTCTTTCCCTAGGTTAACTACGCAACCTAGAGCTCTGATACCAAGTGTGATGGCCCGCCCCGCACCAGCCTGCATTTCCTCCGAAGGTGCGTTGTACACATGCCCGACTAGCACGGAATGGTCGCCAAAGAAAGGAAAGAAGAGAATGAACTAACAAGGAACCTATAGAATGTCTCACAACGAATGGAGCAAAATATAATAATAACATAATCTTGACATAAAATAGGCGAGACAGTGCATGAGCTGAAAACTAAACCAACATAGCAGTGGAAATCCAAATACATCTTATGATCTAACAACATTATTACAATTTTAAACTGTCTCTAAAGCAGAAGAAAGTTAAAGTAGAAGATGCACTACTAATGCCCAAGCAGTGATCTTCAACAACACAGGGAGAATATCTATATGTATCATACGTGGAAGCCTCCTGCTCGTCTCCGGATCAACTACTCGTGCATACTCAGCTAACCTGTCTCTAGTCTACTCGTGAGAGCACTCAGAGTAATAAGAAGAGACATAAAACTCCGGGTCAGACAAAAAGTCTGGTATGAGCGATAAGCATCTAAACAGAACAATAACTGGTATACTAAGCCATACCTAAACCTGGACCTGCAACCAAAGAGTTAGCACTACATACCGTACAATACTCTAAGGTGCCACTGAACAGATGGTGTAAAGATAACGGGGTGGGGTTGTGCATGTCATAATGATGGAAAACAAATCAACCACAGCAACCATCCTCACATTTCTCACTCAGTGTGTAAAGCATACGATGTCCACCACTGTCAATCACTAGACCCATCGAAGTAGTGACGGAGTTGGACTTGTACAACTACTGCTACTACCAAGCTTACCACATGGAATCATGGCCAAATCTTTACAAATGACCCCACTTCATTGGTCTATAGCCCTTTAGTCGTACCTAGGTGTAACACCCCACCTCCGTTAAGGTCACTCACAAAGGGAATGCCTTAACTTTGGTGGAGCATTTTAGTAAACAGAACAGAAACTTACAAGACAGATAAAATAGTACTTGGAAAATTTATAACTTTATTACAACAGAAACCAAAATAAGCTTGGTTACATCCTTTCAAATCACAATATCAGAATTCAAGTACAAAATATCAGTCTTGTACAAAAGCCTTCAGAATGCATAGTTTGAAATCATAATCCCCACAGAAGAAGACAAGCCATACTTTAAGCACTTCAAGCGGAAGAAATCTGGATCAAGCTAGAGTACTCCCTTCTACAAAACCTGGGGGGGGGGGGGGAACGGAAGAAAGGAGGCGAAACAACAAGGGTCAGACAAAAAGTCTGGCAAGTCCAGTGATTTTCAGTTATGAACAGATAATAATAATATGACATGAAAATAAAACTGGATGAGAGATAACAGTAACAGGTGTAGCGGATATAACAGAAGAACAGAATGACATAAGCTATTTCTTTACACTTCTCTGCACTAATACTAGTATAACAGGATTAGGTGTCACCTTAATGTCTAAACTGAAGCAGAAACAGGAACAAAATAATTTCCACAGAAACAGAAAGCTAATAATGGGCCTTTACCACCCAAACAGAAACAGACAGAAGCAGAATGCTGATAATGGGCCTTTACCACCCGAACAGAAACAGTCAGATTAATCCCTACGGAAACAGAACGTAGAATTAGGTGTACACTAGTAATTGGCCCTTTACCACCCGAACAGATGGTACCACGCAGAAACAGACGGGTGTTGCCACCCAACAGAAACAGACGGTACCAACAGAAACAGACAGAACTAAGTGTACCCTAAAACCCTACCCCAAGCGATCGACTCCCTAAACATAAATACCCTGTGTCGGCCCCACAGTAGGGTGTATCACTCCCTAAAGTGACAACCAATTGGCACAGACCTATTTACAGATGTCACGGCGTCTTACATCCTCAGAGACAGACCGGGATCCATGCACGCACATGACCCTGTTGGAACGCACCATCAACACCCCTCGCCATTATCAGAATGAACCACTTATAATTAGTTCAGTAAGCGTGCCTGTACCCTACCTACTGTTGGGTCAAAGTTTTGATACCAGAAAGGGTTACTGACTAATATGGGTCCCAAACAACAGATGACACAAGTAATTTCCCTCCTAACCTTGTGTCCCCAGACTAACAGATTTCAGATTAACTTGTTTACAAGTTCAGACATACAGAATTCAGATCAACCAGTTCACAGATTAGACAAGTTTTCAGACCAACGGATCAGATATACGGATTTAACAGACTTACAGATTAACCGGTTATAGATTAACAGAATTACAGATTAACCGATTACAGATTAACAGACTTACAGATTGTCTAACTTTGTATTGGGCCTACAGATTCATGAAACAGGTTTATTAATTTCATCAGTCTAGTTGGTTTAACCCTATCCACCCAACATGTTTTAGACATCATATTTATCCCAGATTTTCATTAATTAAATATTAATGCCCAGACTTCTCACATTAGACTGACAGTTTGCGGCTACTGGTTAGGCCGGTTGGTTCCGGGCAGGTTTCTGCCACAAACTGAGTCTAACCTCGGGTTTCAAGCACGTTATGACTAACTTCTCACATTAGAACCTATTGTTTGCGGCCACTGGATGTGCCAGGCAGTTCCGTGCAGAATTACGCCGCAAACTCATTCTAACCTCGAGTTAGCCATGTTTATCTTTGCGGCCAATTAATTAATAATTTACCATTTATGCCCACGCCTAATGTCAATTATTCATAACTATAGCCAATTCAGATTATGTCAATAACAGACTAAATATATCAACTCAACAGATATAGTAGATAACAGATTTCGCAGATTAGGTGACTTGATAGATTCAGCAGATTAAGCAATTTAGCAGATTTAGCATATAACAGATTAGGCATTTTTAGCAGACTTAGCAGATGAAAGATTTGGCAGATGAACAGATCTAGCAGATTAGGCAATATAGCAAAACTAGCAGATTAAGCAATATAACAGAACTAGCAGATTAGGCAATATAACCGAACTAGCAGATTAGGCAATATAACAGATTGAATCATTCCTTAAAGTTTCATAAACATATGCTGCCTAAATAGTTGTCATGATTCACAATATGGTCATATACCCCACGTTTGCATTGAATTTACATGGCACGGATTATGGTCATTATTTACCATATAACACTTGTCCTAAAATCTAGTTAAACTTGCCTACTACAAAAGATTCACATACAAATTATACCAAATATAGCCATCGATTTCAATGCATGTCATATATTCAAAAATTTCCCACTTAGGTGTTATTCACATTTAATAGTTATCAAATCTTAATATAGACCTTCACACCTAAGTCATATTCTATTTTTATCCCAAATCATGAATTGTTATATAAACAATATGCCCAACAATCTAGAACTTTAAATTATAACAGATCTTTAATTTAGAAATATGCGTTATGTCCAAAGTCTCAAGTCACATGTTAACATACAATGGTTCCTCTTCTTCCAATTCACAGAATATGCATAGATCTAAGTCCAGTTTACAACATGTGTCCTTTTAGTTACCGATTAGCCATGTCCAATTATGCCACATTCATTATTTCTCCCAAACATTTTAGCGTTCGTGCGTTAATCTCTTATGAGATTTGGCGCAGGCTCGAAGTAGCCTGGCTATAGAACAGAAGGAAGAAAGAGACACAGAATAAAATAGATCAGAACAGAATATACACAACCTCAAATTCAGATTTACAATCATGTCACAATTATGATTAAAGTTTATATCGGAAAATAACTGTACTTGCCTTGATTGGTTTAAAGAAGAAGAAGAGTTGCAGTTGTTCTCTTTTAATTCTGTTTAGTTTGGAAGAAGATGCTTTAGTCCTAGTTCCAGTTCATATTTCAGCAGAGTAGTGACGCCATTATTTTATTTAATTAGAACAGAGGCAGAGTATAGGCAGAATGAAATGGTGTAGAGAGAATGAGGCTAGAGGGTTGTTTATATAGGGTTAGGCGGACGAATCTAGGCAGAAAACGTGACCAAATACACCAGAACGAACCAGGTTCAAAAACTGGATTTCGGGGGCAGGTCGACGCCCAGGTCGACTACCCAGTCGACCTGGTCAGGGGGGGTCGACTACCCAGTCGACTCCCCAGTCGACCTGGTGGGGGGGTCGACTACCCAGTCGACTCCCCAGTCGACCTGGGTCCTGGGCGGGAAATTTCCCGCCCAGCCCGCTTCTGGGTTTGAATTCGAATTTTGAATTCGAATTTCGAGCTGTTTTCGATTCCAAAAATTCCTGAAACTTCGGAGGGTCATATCTCCCTCATACGGACTCCGATTCTCGCAAACTCGGACTCGTTTCCAAGCAGAATTCCGAGACAAACGCAATGGCGCAACCCGTTTCCCTTGATTCTTATTTTAAAAATTAATTATCCTCTGATTTGTTACTTATACGTTCATAGAAAATACGGGGTGTTACACTAGGCCACTTTGGCCCTGAATCCGTCCACGTACTCCCTACACATAGTGATTCAAAGTTACAGACATCGACAACCCCTTAGCACACGTCCCGCAGCAAAGCCCAATCATGAAGCTCACTCATTGGTTCCCAACTGGATCCTGAGTCAAAGCTCCTCATTTGGACTTCCTTTGCATCTCGGGTTTTGGTCGAATTGGAGTTGGTCTTCAAAAGAGTCGTCGCATAATCGTAGCTACGTAGCTCCAGTTCGGTTCGGTTGTTCTTCCCTAGTTCGGTTCGGCTCACTCCATTTCCTGGCCATCTGGTTCGGTTCGGACGTGTTCAAGTGCTCCAGCCTCGGTTCAGTTAGGTTGTCCTCATCCGGTTCAGTTCGGGTACCACGCTCCATTCGGTTCGGTTCGTCCCTCCTGCTCCGGCTTGCCTGCTCCGATCCCGATCGCTTGCCTGCTCCGATCCCGCTCGCTTGCCTGCTCCGATCCGATCCGCTCCCTAACTCCGATCCAATCCTCTGTCCAACTCCAACTCTAAGCAATGGCCTTCCTTCCTGCCAAACTTCCTTTGTGCCAGACTTCAGTTCGGTTCGGATTCCTTGCCCAGTTCTCCTATCCGATCCGAGCCCCTAACCCGATCCGATCCGAAACCCTGCACACTTTCTGCAACTTTTCCAGCGACTTGTTTACGCCATTCGACGACGTTTTCGACCAATCTAACTTTTATAAACAACCACAAATCATTCCAAACAGTCATAGCAACAAATAGAAGTGACCTCAAACACCAAAACAACAATCTTAACATGTGAAATGGATCAAACATACCCCTAAAAATCCCATATTTTCCCTTAAGCATGTTTAGGCAAAACTAATGATATGATTAGCAAAACTTAATCAAATTAAACCAAATTTCTAACAGAGGTCTAAAACATTATTTTAGAATTTGTAAATATTTTTCCAGAATTTATTAGCGTATAAATTCGCTAATCTTCACTAACTACCCTTAATTAACCGTAATTAGTGCAAAACAATGCAAATCACTCACCTTGGCCACAAATAAAATTTTCAGAACTGAAACCTCGCTGATTTGGGTAAATACTGATGTCTAACAGCAGCTCTAATACTGATTTGGTGCTATTTCTCCTTGATTTGATGTTGCCAAGCTTAATCCTTGATTAGAAAGTGATTTGGGGATGTTTTTAGATGTTGGTGGCCATTGTTAGGGTTCAAGAATGTAAGTGGCGGCTGAAAAATGAAAATAAGATCGTTCTCTAACTGATTTCAGCCTCCCCATAACCCTAATCCCGAAATTCCCCATTGGGCCTAGTTGTTAATTACCTGGTTAAGCCCAATTAAGCTGTTTTTCACCATCTGAAACTTGTTTCAGCCATTTCTCCCAAAAGGTAAGTCCGTTTGGCTAATGTGACCACTCTACGGAATTGTAAACCATCATCCGGAGCCAATGGAAGTAGTTTCAGTTCAAAACTCGTTTCTAATCAAAATTTATGGCCAAAACAGTATCGGATAGGGGTAAAATGGTCATTTAAAAATCTGCAAAAATCATGAACATGGGAAATGACCCCAATAGTAGTCCCCAAAGTTACATGACCATACGACTTCGTATGTGAAAGAAAGAAATATTCTACGATCCTTCAATGCGTAGAATGCGGGTCGTTATAATTAAATTGATTGAAATGGTTGATATAGTCAATCGTTGATCGATTATTTATTAAGTTCACCATGATATTTCATATTGATGTGAAATTAAGATTATTGATGTTATTAATGCTGATTAACATCTGTGGATGCAGGGAAACATGTTGGAGGGATCCAACTAGATTCCTCAATATTTATATTACTGTTTTTATTTGATTGGGCTATATGATGTGTTATATCATCCTTGATTGGATATGTTGTGTTTGAATTAGCCTGCCGTAGAAACCTAGTATGTTAGATAACGTAAAATATTTTCGAACGTGGAAAGGGAAATTGGGATTTAAAATGGAATTTATTTTCAATATAGAAATAAATTTTAGAATAGAGTTGAAAATAAACACCTGTTCAGGCGGATAAATCAAGAAGTTGTTTATAAATAAGAATATAAATTAAGTGAATCATTAATCATTTGATAAATTGAAATAAAGTTCAAATATGAATCTATATGGAAAAGTGAAAATCGGTTTTGAGACCAATATTTGAAAATAGATTTGAACTTAGCAAATTATAAAGGAAACTATAAACGAGATTATAAATGTTTGAAATTAATAATGAGATTTTCTATAAACAATTGTAAATAGAAGTTATAAATGAAATTTGGATTTGATATGGTAAAATCAAATGGATTAGATTATGTAAAAGGAAATATTATTCACAATTAAAGTGAATAATCGTTTAAAGCAGATATTTTGCAAACGGAAGCATCTATAAAAGAAATCTGGGTTGGAAATTTGAATCCAAATAGAAATTTGAATGAAAAGGGGAGTGAGTAATCGTTTTAGAAGAAAACAATGAGTTTTAGATCAAAATTTGGAATATAAAATAAAGTGTGATAACTTTTTGTAGACTGGAATGATTATAAAGAAATTTACTAATGATTTGGAAAGGATAAATTCAAAAGTGAATTTGGATTTGAATGAACCTGAAACGGTAGATAAATTCCGAAGTTCGGAATATAAATCGAATATAGATTATTCGGGAGAGAGTTATTTATTGGAATTTGATTATATCGAATTAAGAGAAGTAGTTATTTTACTTTCTATTTTGAATCAAATTTAATTATTTAATTATTAATTGAATTAATAAGTACAAGTTATATTTTTGTAAACCAAATATTTGGAAATAGCGATTTTAACGTTGTCATTAAAATAATTTCTTTATAAATCTAATCAACATTTTAACGCTGTCGTTATAATAAACGTTTTATAAATCTAAACAGCGATTTTAACGCTGCCATTATAATTAATGTTTTATAAACCATATATATATATATAGAAACAATGATTATAATGCTATAGTTATAATCAATATTTTTCCATAAAAGAAGTGGATTCTTAGATTTGAATTTGAAAGTTGCGAAAGTGATGTTTTGTTTGAAATTGTGAGCTTTGACTATTTCAAAGTTGAGAATGTTGTTCAATTAAGGTCTGAGTGGTAATTATACCCAACTTGATTGACTTCATGATTGATGGAGGAATGGTTAAGGTTCGATAGTGAAGATTGGTTAGCAATATGGTGAGTTAATAAATGATAAATGGTTTAAGTTATAATAATGATGTTTTTATAACATCGGGTTAATTTAACGGATTTTGAAATGTTTCCCCAAATAAAATGAGAGGTATTTTCTATGCGTAGAAAATGAAATGAATTGGTCAACAAGGAATTAAGAAATGAAAATATTTTCCAATATTAATAAGGTATATTTTCTGAATATAGAAAATAAGGATTCGTGAATATATAGAAATGTTTCTAGTTGGAATAAGAGAAATTTTCTTAAATAAAGGAATTATAATATTGGAAATGATTTTCCAAGAATCGAGTTTTGAAAGGGTATGAAAGACGGGAAATAGGAATTTGAAATGATAATATAATAAGGGGCCAGTGTTGTTTGATGCTTGATCGGTAGAACTTCCAATTGGAAATAGGACCGTTGATTGTATGGATGTTTCTTTAATAGTTAAATCACCGACTATCAAAGTTTTGATCTATTTTATACCTCCGTTGTCAATATGGAGAGACCGGGATCAGATTTAATATCTGAAAACCACTCTGTATTAGTATAATCGTTACGAATCAACTCATGCTGAAGAAAATTGAAGATGGAGTAAAATGCAAGGGCTGTTCTGTTAATCCTAGGTAGAAATTGCCCAAGATGGAGAAATAGAATAGTGCCTTCGGTTTGTCCAGTCCCAGAACAACGTATATGGATGGATCTAATGATGTGGCATTCGAAGTAAATGGTGGCAAGATGTTCTAAAAGGATAATCGTGACCTCAAGCCTCATCAACCGAGAAATGACATAAATCGGACAGGCAGCATGGCCATGTGGGTCATTCCCATTAGGGGTATTATCACCTGATCTAGAGAAAATTCAATTGCTTATTATTCTATTCGCTGCTATATGCTTTCGGTAACGGTTGCTGATCACAACCGTTGATGATAATATGCTCAATACACTCAAGTTTAATGAGTGGTCAGCCATGTGTGGGTCAGGTTGCAAGACGTTCTTGTTGAACCCAGTGTATTCCCCTCTAGAGACACACTATCGAAAGGTAGTTCCATACCTTGTCATGTTGGAAATCCAATCTCCAATAAGCGCCCTGCGATTTTCGATTTTATATTATATATGGAGCATGAGATGCAAGCGTTCCGCTAAATTCTATTTATTTTATGTAGATATTATTATAATATCACCGGATTTGATATCAAAAATATTTTTGGTTATCGTAAGGTAAAAACCATCTGTGTTTGTGTGTGGATTGGTCTTACGATTATCATTTCTTTCAAAAGGATTTTTGAAAGTTAAATCAAATGGTTGGAGTTTACTCACACCAGTCCCATGACTGACCCATAGTTTATTTTGTTTTGTTTTCCCTAAACTCTTGGGTGCCCAATTTTGTACGGGAAGTCAACTAGTCGGGATTTACATATTCATTTGGAGGAGCTTGAAGCAGGAGGCTTCATCAGCTAGCTACAGACTATCATATTTTCTGCTGTGTACTATGTTGTATCTGGAAACAGGTGTTTATAACTGTTCCAGAAGTAGCTGTTGTGCTCTGATGATGGTATGTATATAAAGTTACTGAATTATATTTCAAAGTTTATGTTATCTAATATATTTTATTCGTTTCGCTGTGAGTTTGTGGTCTTCGTTTTCTTCTATTCTAATATTTCTTTCTTTATATTTCTCATCCTCTAACTTCTTTCTAATAATGATTCGTATTTCTGTGCAATTTGGGTTGGACGTGTGGTGTTGTTAGTCGACTCAAATAGTACGGAAATTCGGTCCATTACAGTTATAATAAATGAAAAGGAGAAGTTGTTAATAATCCTTAGTTCAATAAGTAAACAACAACAGGAGGTTGTTATTACAGTGTAAGACGAGGTATGATTAAATAAGAAAGAATAAAGTAGACTTATGAAATGAAATAAGTTGTACTTAATTATATATTAAGTAGACAAGTCACAAGAAAACGTGAGAATAGGGAAAGGATATACTTAATTGTACATTAAGTAAAACATGTTATTGAACCTTTAAACATATAATTGGACCGTAAATGACATGGTAATAAAAAGGGGTCGTAGATTACTTTCATTAATTATGTTTCAGAGATAAAATGTCATAGATTACTTCCGTTAATTTCAATCTAAGGAATAACATGTCATGACACTGGACTTATTAATGAATTTAAAACAAGTTAAGTTAAAACACTGGATTAATAAGCGGAATAAAAGGCGTTTTAGATTACTTTCGTTAATAACAATCCGAGAGTAAAAAATTGTAGATTACTTTCCTTAATTACAATCTAAAAAATAACATGTTATGGCACTGGGTTTATTAATGAACTTAAAACATGATTAAGTTGAAAGGGGTCCGTTCTAATCATATATAAGGGGCTCGGGGAAACCTAGTAACTTGAATAAAAGTGATTTTGTGGATAATCAATTAATTAGCAATCTGATAAGATAAAGCAAGTGCATGATTAAAAGATTAGACAGAGGGTCTAATAACACGTTTGCGTGATGCGTTTGGACCAGTCCGCACATACGAAAGTGAAGAACCCAACGGGGTAGATCATCGTGGTGTTTGGAGACATGCGAGGAGCACATCCATCTGATTATTTTGCTTGATATTATATCTTATTGCTTCGTGGGACTAGAGGGAAGCACGCAACTTCCGAGGGACGTGGTTAGGTACTCCATGGTGGTCCTTTGTGAGGTGCGTGCTCGGACTGCACTCGCAGAGGTTTAGTCTATGCGGTACCACCCGGTGATTATACCTTGACTGCAACTGTAGTTTGGCAGTCAGAAGGCTACGGTGGATGACGTTGGGTGATTCGGTGATTTTGCTCGGGAGAGGTGGGTCAGGACCAATACATGATAGTAATCGTTGGGTATTTGTCATTGGTAGTCAGTGTGTGACACGAAAAGACATGAGCTAAACCTAGAGACCATCGACCTTTCACCACCGAGACGTTGGTTGCAGGACACGCCAAATTGGATGCTAGATTGTCTAATACGGGCACATCACTTAGCTCTTGATGCAGTCTTTCATTAGTTGAGGAAGAGGCAAGGGTAGGGAAATAGCCACCGTGAAGATGCAGAGTCTGGGTATTGTTACTATTGTCTCAACGAGGAGGGCCTTTACAGATATGGAAAGCTCCCGACCGAGTTCTATGCATTGGATGCAGACCTATTACGGGACTCGGGGTATAGTAGACAGCACGTTCCTGTGAAGTTCTAGATACACGCACTGGGTTGTGTATTGTAGACAATAGGGTATTACTCTGTGTTGAGACTTGATTTGACCGAGGAAGCTGGATACAATGATCCGTACGCTAACATGGCATAACAATGATGGTTCTGTGCGATTATGTGGCGTAGTGATGTAGATTTCCGTACGTCGTTCGGCATAGGATGGATGTTGCATACACTTATGTGGCATGATGGTAGAGACCGTACGAGGTGGGCACTATGGGGAGTACCTTAAGATGCGGAGTATAACTACATATATACTATATTAGTTTAATCTACTGAGAAGTCAATGTGTATGACGTGAGTGTAGAGCCTTGAGTATAGTTAACCCAGATAACCTAATAAATAAGAAAACATAACTGAACGGTATATGCAGAGTTATTTCAGAATTATAATTTGTCCATTCACCATAACTTTGTGTTCTGACCCCTTCGTCATAAAATACTCGCAGGTTAGGTTTATGGCAGAAATTTGGTAGCCTTTGGAGACATGTTAGACATTGTTATTATTTTGGTAGCTATACTTATTATTATATTCTATCTATTCTGTTATGAGATGTTTTATCGAGCTCTGGTATATTTGTCATCTCTGTCTTATCTGCAGGATACTAGACAAGCTAACTAGTGCTTTGTCAGATTGAGATTTTTGAAAAATATTCGGTCTATCGAAATTTCTGTTGTTACACCCGTCAGTACAACTGGGGGAAAGGTAGGTATATTTTTTGTGTGTGTGTGTGGGGGGGGGGGGGGGGAGGGGGTAAAAAGAAGGCAAAAAGGAATCGAAGAAAGGGGAGAAAGCGGTCTGAATCGAAAAAGGAATTGACCTAGTCCCCGTTAGGTGAAAACGAAGAAGCTTGTTGAGCAACACCATAAGTGAACTTTTTTCTCGAATTCATAAAATGTTGGTATGAAATAACGTTATTAATAAAAATATGTATAACTACGTTTATTTGAAGAAACAAAAATGATACTCCCTCCAATTCATAATGTAAGAAGTTCTAAGAAGTTTGTTTTGTTTCAAAATATAGGATGTTTAAGCTTGTCATTCCAATTTTATCCCTCACCCATGATAAATGATAGAAGCCTAAAAGCTACTTTTTTAGTATTTTTTTTATGCATGAAAAGGTAAAAAGTGGTTGCTGGGAATAGAAATAGTAGTTGGCAGACGTGAAAAGAGAAAGTAATGTGGAAGACAACAAATTTAAGTATAGAGCAAAATGTCATTTGATTTTTTTCCTTAATTCTTGTGCAAACCTCTAAATCTTATATTATGAACCGGAGGGGGTATTATACTTATCACTACTAGACACATCTAAACACAAGCTACAATATAAACTACTGGTACAAATTAAAAAACCATCACAATTCATAAAATATTGTAAAATGCCTTCGTTGAATTGCCTTACGAACAAAAATATTCATAATTTAGTTTATTAAAAAACAAATAATGACACTATGTGGTAACATTACTACATAGATCTCAAACAAAAAGTATATTATATTATATCTTCATCTGTACTTGCTGCATCAACATCGTCTAATTACTTCAACCAAATCTATTACGCATGAAAGTAAGTCTAGAACCATGTTAGATTAATTAACTGAGCTCACCATCAAATGAAAAAAAAAATTCTAATTGGATACATATATATCGAAAATCTAATCGGACGAACGACATAATCGGGTAATATGGAAACAATCAATAACCGAGATAGATTGGTTAACTGAGTTTACCATTGAATGAAAACCTAAATGGGTGTACAACCTAAACATATATATATATATATATGTGTGTGTGTGTGTGTGTGTGTGCAAAAGCAAACATAATGCACAACATAATCGGGTACATATGAAAGTAAAATCAAGACAGATTTGCTACCTAATTGATACACATGTATGAAAAAGCAAAAAGGATACTCAACTAAGTTGGGTACATACGAAAGCAAAAGAAAACTTGACCCATGAATTAATCGAATACATAAAGATATAAAAGGTAACCGAATGCCTAACCTAATTAGATATATATATAAACCAATCTATAATCAAGGAAGATTAGCTAATCAAGCTTACCATCAAATGAATAAAATAATAAGTAACAAACTAATTTGATATATATGGATGCGAAAATTAGATGGATCCACAACCTAATCAGGTACATATGGAACAAACCTTTAACCAAGACAAATAGAGCTTACCATCAAATGAAAAAGCAAAGCAGATTTACAACACAAGCAGGTAAATATAGATGAAAAAGCAGACCAGAAGCAAAAATTAATCGATTACTTATGGATATAAAAGCTAGTTGTATGTAGTACGTAACGTGATACGTATTGTGTAACAATCCGTCTTTTCAACCCTTAGAAATTAACACTAATATATCTACAGTATTCACGAGTTGAATACCAAAAGCGCCAAAAAGACATATTGTTTGGATGAAAGGAATAGAAGAAAGTACATAATTTCACAATGTAACAGACATCATATAATATAAAAAGGATGTTTACAAAAAGAAATCATTTCCATTTGCATAGATCAGAGTATAGCATCAGCTCGGACAATTATAAAAATCCATTCCTATAGTTTGTTGATAATTATACACAACATATACGGGAAAGATAACCAAAATATAGAAGTAAGTTTTGGGCCTCCAACTCCTCTTTTGAGCTCCAAAAGGATCCAAATCTAATATGAAAATTATGTTCGGTCTGACACGAGGATTGTAAGGTAATAATATCTTGGATAGTCTGGAATACCACCACGAGAAAATTTAAATCATAAGAATTTGATTTATTATATCTACAAAAATCTTTTGAAATAAAAAGTATATCGTAAGACCACGCATCACATAAACATGGATGATGTTCTAACTTATGATAACCAAACATTTCTATCGAAAATCCAACGATATTATAATAATGTCTAGATGTTGACAATAAAATATAAAATAATTGAAATTCTTGCATCTCACATTTCAACATAGTTGGGCACTACTGAATTTGTAAAGGCTCGTATTGGAAATTAGATATCCACTTTGAATGGGCAACGACGCACAATCTGCTACAGTACACGTCCAAAAATATACCGAGAGTTACCCTATGGATCCTTTCCAAAACAGGACCGGACTATCCCTGGATAGTGCGAAAAATGTCATTACCCAATTGCTTTGAAACAATTTCAAGGGTACTTTCATGCATAATCAATTCTGTAAATGTATATTTGTATTTAGAAGGGCGATATTCTATCCGGTGCAACCCATATAGCCTGTTACCTTTCTCTTGAATTGAGTCACTTTCGGTTGATGAGGCTTGAGGGTAATATTTAATTTTTTAAAGACATTTACACTTAAAATTTTACATTTTCCCCCAGTGACAATGTACAAAATCATTCGTCCATACAGGTTCATTTTGGGACTAAACAGATTAAGAGACGTTACTTCTACTAATCTTTGCACATAACCCTTGCACTCCAAAACTCCATTTTTATTTTCAGCATCTATAAGATGTCTTCCATGTTTGAAAGCTTAAGCTGATTCGAAGTGATTTCAGATGTAGATGCGACCCTCGTCTCTTTTAAAACCAACAATGATAGTTTTTGGTAAACTCGACCTCGGTTCTTTTGACATTAAATTGATAATAGACAAGATCAGAGATCACTTCTTAACCATTTAAAGGAGAGTGAAGCTAGATATATATACATAAGGTATAACACCACTAATGTTAACCGTACCATATAACACACGTGTTTCCCTTGGAAATTCCAAGGTTATGCTTTGGTCAAGATTTTATACTTGGTTATTTAAACAAAACAACCAATCAAGCCACCCATAGTTTAATTTTATATGGAAATGACTAAACCTAATTTAATTCATCTTCCTTTAATCAAATATCCTTTATGTACTTGAAAAACATTTCCATATACTTATCTCATCTATGTAAGTATATTCACAAATCACTATAATTAAATTACTTAGAGAAATATCCATATCCTCATCTCAATGGTACAAGTATATTAACAAAGCATGATATTTTCAGTACTTAAAAGAATCCATATGCTTATTTTACTTGTATAAGTTATTCAGGAAGTTTCTAAGGAAAGTTTCCTTACCTTCAAATCATATTAAATGGGTCAAACCCATTAATATCCAAAAAATGGTTTGTTAAACCCATTAATTTTGTTTTTTCTTTCAATCAACACCTGTATCATATTAAACATGCATGTCATGTACAATGCACTAGTCGTCGGAGCTCTGACCCTCGATCATAGACCACCTGCGTATAGCACCTTGTTGGGCCCATCACCATAACACCTCTACCTCCTTTAAGGTCGCTCCAATCACCATAGCCTAGATTAAATCTACGTTTATCTAACGGGTTCTATTCATTTACGCACCTATAAATACCACCTAACTCACCTCACAATTCTCTCAACTCTCTCATTCTTTGTGCCTCCACTCTGCTGCTAATATTCCAAAAATTAGATTGAAATAGTTTTCTTCTTATATCCCTAATCTATTTCATTTCTAATCTAATTCTATTTAGTTTATATTCTAGAATTACATTAATTTATATACAAGATTCAAATCTATATGATTCTCTTATATAAATCTGCAGTAGAATCGAAGAAGGACGATTTAGCATTCAAATCAGTATTATCTCTTTTCTCCAAAATCTCTATGAGTGAAAATAATACCTTTTTATTCTAAAATCTACATTTTGTAGATTACTATATTGATTTGTATGCCTAGGGAAATTTGATTTCACGATAACATCATATTATAAACCCACAAATATCCTATTTTTGTATATATCGCAAAGTTGTCAATCAACATTTGGGTTTGTGAATTGTTTGGGTTATATATGAAAAATAGTTTGGTGATTTACTTTTTTTAATTGGATTTACCTCTTTTATTTAAAATGTGTTTGTTATGTAAGAAGATTAAGATTAGATTTGGTTTTATTATTTGAATAGGTTTAGATTTCCGATCTAAAATGGATAATTTGAACGTATTTAGATTTGAAATAATCAAATGTTAATGTTTTTATGTACAACATTGAAAAGGGTAAATTGAATCAAATAGAGGTTTATATATATATATATGTATATTCGTGTATATATATGTGTATGTATATGTATGTGTGTGTGTGTATACGTTAAATATGTATGTATGTAATTAACACCTTGTTCCTTTTACATTACCTAAATTGTTCTAATAAGCCTAGGATACAAGTTTGGAATGTATATTCGTGTATATATATGTGTGTGTATATGTATGTGTGTGTGTGTATACGTTAAATATGTATGTATGTAATTAACACCTTGTTCCTTTTACATTACCTAAATTGTTCTAATAAGCCTAGGATACAAGTTTGGACAGTTATGTTGTTATTTTTCCCATTTGCTGATATTGTTAATTATGCCATGAATTTAGTAGTTTGATGTGGGAATTAGGCTTGTATACCTTTAATGCGAATCGGATTGGCAATTTACACCGCTAAAACGTTTCTTCATTCGAACAAGAAATAACAATTATAGTACGTATTAAATATTATATTTATATAGCATAATCAAACGTAATAATGACGTAATAAATGCGTTAGAATAAGATTATAAATTTGAAATGTCCCCATATGAACGGTTTCTTGTGTGTGTATAAAATGGATTATATATATTAAATAATAACACATAGACACGAGGTTAGTCGTCATTTGTGGTAGAAGTCTGCCTGGAACCAACTAACAAATCCAGCAACCACAACTGGTTTTTGTTAATGTGAGAGGTCTAGGTGTCATGGGCCATTTAACTTAGTACACTATGACACGAGGTTAAACCCACTTGTAGTAGTAGCCTGCCCAGAATCGCCCGACATATCAAGCATCTACAAGTAGACAGTTTAATGTGAGAGGTCTAGTGTATATATATACACCTATTATATGTGTAAATAAGTAGGCTTATTATGCCTTGAGAAGTTCTTAAGTGGCTGGCTTTCTTCTTATCTAGTTTGGGTCTTAAGTGATCAAAGACTAGGACCATTTCGAAGGTTTATTCCTTGGATTTGGACCAAAGTCATGGGACTCTCCCTTATTAGGTTTGAAGTTGGTCTATGGGTCCTCCTTCTCTAAAAAGTGGTTTAGTCATGGCGATAACAAAGTAGGATAGTTTACCAGAATCTCCACTTCCTGTAGGAGCATAGTATGGGCCAACCTAGGGACGGATTTGGTATACATGGGACGTAGCATGCTATTTAATTAATCAACTGTCTTAGGGAAGTCTTAAGCGACCTAGGTGTTCTACCGTAATATCAGTTAAGTAGTAACATGAGGCATCAGCTGGAGGGGTCTTAATTGGCTATATGCGAGCCTACCCTAAACCGGTATTAAGCGACGAGTCATGAGATACTACTTCTCATATTACTTGTAAGAATATATCTATAAGGACGTTGACATGCTAGTATGGGGTCTTAAGTGGCTAGGGTCTGCCTTAGGGTCATAAGAGATCATAAGAATCCACCCTTAATAAACATACTAGAATGGGCCTTAAGTGACCGAGAATGTCCACCTCGTTGGGTCTTCACCCTAAAAACATTAATGAAGGTATTAAGTGATTGACTCGAATATCCACGTCATTAAATAAAATATTCCTTTGCATGTGTATGCTTGTGTATTCCATAGGCATACTTTGAAATATATAACCTGCTAAATCTAGAGTATAGTCTTTAAGCACATATTATTTTCAATCACCAGAACTGTATGTTCTGACCACCATCCTCTTAACATATAAAAAGGACAGTAGGTAGGAATGCTTGGATCAACGATACTTTGGAGATAGAACCTAACGATGGAGGATCCATAGCTATTAGGCAATATGGCAATATAATTATGTTGGGATAATTGATGTTGATGTAAATATTATTGTATGAGACTCGTTGAAATTAATATTTATGATGATTTTAAACTAAAGGTACATCTATTCTAAGTTATTATATTTTATCCCTTCCGCTGTGTGAGATACTGATTTCGCTTTAATATGCTTATTTATATTTGTTATACCATTTCCTTATAGGAACTGGCGATCCGTTCAGAATGATTCTAAGTTTCGATTGTACCTTTTTGGGTCTAAATTTAGGCCTACTCCGGACGAGTTGTTTCAGAACCTCCTGGAGATAGGAGGCATAAGTCGTCAGTCCTACATATAGCTCCTAACTATTGCATCTACGAGCCGCTAAATAATCCCAGATGCCCTCTAGAAAAGGGACATGTAAGCCCTTGGTACGTCCATGAAAGTGGCTTGGCCAAAGCTCCGAACGAAGCACGCTCTGCGTCTTTTCTTTTTAGAACAACCCATGCCTTTGCTTCGGTTAAGCATGCCCTGCTCTACTTTAAATATGAGCATGCCTTGCCTCTGCTTATGCCTTGACCCATAGAGGAGAATGAAGTCTTTAAATAAGAGCACTTAAAGCACTTCTTCCCTCTATTCGAAAGAAGAAAATGCTTACCTCCGCTTAAAGGAAAACTAAATTTCAAACACCGAAAAGGGATTTCAAAACTTTATTTCAAATATAAAAAAGTTGAAACTCAAAAAAGTTTTTGAGTGGTCAAAAATGGCATACTATTTCTGAAGCATGTCTTACCGTTGCTCTGCTTTTTTCTTCACGCTAGTTCTTTCTATCTCCCCGCCTTCTTCTCCGACACTCTGCCGTTACCTCGTCCCTCCTCATCCTCCCTCACTCCCTGCTGCCCAACCTTACACCACCTAGCTAGCCTCCTGTCCGCCTCAATCCTTACCATCTCGCAACCTTTACCCCATCGCGTTCTGAAGCCCCTTTTTTGTCGCAAACGTTCTGACCTAGGTTTGACCAATGTGGGGCGTTGGGTCCCTCCCATTGGTGGTCGATTAGGTTGCCATTAATGGCATCCTCCTCTGACCCTGCTGTTCCACCTCCCACCCCGACTTTCCCATGTGTTGCTGCGTCAGATGCGACTGCTGCTCTTAGAGCTTCCCGTCCAACTCGTCTGCAAGTGTGTCGAGAGCAGCAATGAAAAGCTTTTCGACTGTTGTGTCTGGTCAGCCCAAAGCGCCTAAGCCGAAGGTGTTGTACAAAGGTGAACCGGCTGTCTTTTTTTCCCCAGAACAAATCTCAAGGTTCGCCAGGCCACTGCAACACGCGTTGATTAGAAGATTCACTACAGCGCGGCCTCCGATTGAACAAATACGTAAGATTTTCACAAAATTTTCCTTGGTTGGTCAAGGTAAGATTGGTGTTATTGACGAACGACATATTCTAATTCAATTGTTTAATGAGACTATCTTCACCTATGGCTCCGGGAGCAATTGACAATCTTAAACGCACAAATGAAAGTTTTTAAGTGGTCCATTAGCTTCCATCCTCTCTTAGACGGTACGTTATTCCCCGTTTGGATTTCATTTCCTTACCTACCGGCTCATCTTTATAACAAAGATGCCTTGGAAGCTTTGTGTGATCATGTTAGGAAACCGCTTAAGGCGGATGAAGCTACAATTAATCTTAATCGTCCTAGTCTTGCATGTGTTTATGTGGAATTGGTTCTTTGCCGGTCTCTGCCTCCAAGAATTTTTGTTGGGCAAAATGGATGTGATTTTTGGCAATACATTGAATATGAAAACTTACCGATTTATTACCTGAGATGTAGAAGGCTTGGTTATACCCAACTCCCGTATTGTAAAGAAGTGTTTGTTAATCACAACGTAGAAGCGAATCTTCCCAAAAACCCATACCCGAAACCTATTCCCCCACAAACTATGCCCATAACCATTAATGTTCCGAAATTTACCAAGGCGAACCCGACTCAATTTGGGACAATCAGTTATAAACATAATGCTCTGGGTAGCTCGAAATACTAGGCTCTAGTCGCCAAACAGGGGTCTGTGCAAACATCTAGTGCCGGATTGAAGACTAGCGATAGTTCGGATACAGCTCCTACTTACTTATGTGGTAACAGTGGGCTACGTCAACCTTCGGGCGACCGGTTGAGCATCACCTGTGCAGATTTAACTGCTAAAGATATTCAGGTCTCGGCTTCCGCTGCTCCCACCCATGTCTCAACTCTGACTCATGTATCTAAAGCTGCTTCAAGTATTGCTCATGATAGCTTTCTAACTACGACTTCAAATGATGATAGGACCGGTGACTCAGCAATTGCATGTACTGCTGATGCATGGGTGGTCATGCAAAATGAAGTACCTGCACACACTAACTTTCCATTATCAGCTTCGGTCAAATTTAGTGATTCTGGTGCTTGCATGGATACATTAACACTAACTCTCAATCAACAGCTACAGCCAAATGAATTTCCTGTACACACCGAAGCACCTGTGCAATCTTTACCTAACTCAGTGGCTTCTGTGTCACACACTGATGCAAATGCCACTGTGCTGCTACCTTGGTTCCATACACCTGCCTCGTAAGATATACAATTGGCTCAACTTCTCCTGCAGGCAAGTATTTGGAACCGCAGATCGATTCCTATTCCAACTCCCTGGGCTCATCACTTTGGCGGTCAGCTCCTGCCTGCACTAATCCAGATGACCCAACCTACTGCATTCGCTGATCAACATGGTGCTCACCCCAGTTGTAATAATCTCCAAACGCAGTTTCAAAATCTGATGTTAAATGCTAATTTGAAGGAAGCTAGTCAAGGCTCACCTACTCTTGTTGGTAAAGCTCGGGCCATTGGTTCCTGGCAAACACATCCTGCTTCCAGAACACGAGCCACCCCTTCTAAGGCCGACTTGCTCCCCAATGTCGGACTGCTTCTTGTCTCGAGCATGACCACCAAGCGCCCTCGTGGCATGCCCCGTAAGGTATCTAAATTCAGCAAACAGGTTTTGTCTGTGTCAAACGATTAACTAGCTATAGCGGGTGCAGATTTTGACTTAGCTATGGACGACTTGCTATCCAACAATCTTCGATCAGACGACGAACATGCAGTTATTTCTATATCTTTGTGGTCTGCTCGTTCTAGCGGGTTCTTGGAAGGCAAATCCATGGCAAACACAATTGGGCCTCTTTCTCTCTCAGACTGTGATTCTTCAAGTGCTCAGGTAAAGCTTTTATTAACTGATCCACTTTTTGTTCATCAACTCACTTCCAATGCACCTGTACTTAGTACTCCCACATCTCAAGTGGCTCATAGTGTCCAATCCCCTGATAATAATATTGATTCTTCAACTCTTATGGATTTATCTTTTGGCTCAAAGGCCACCTCCCCAGGACTTGTTTCCATTAAAAGTTCGTCTGCTTCGTCCCCTAGGACGACTACCTCATCATCTGCCCTTCTGAAAAGCGATCAGTTCTCATCTCGTACTCCAAAAACGCGGACGGCTGTCGCCAAAATGTACAAAGCTTCTTTTCCAATCAACTTGTAATGATTAGTATTCTTTTTTGAAATATTAGAGGGGTTGGTAACGATCCCATGGTTAATCAACTTAAACGTATCGCCAAAATTCACAACTTATCGATTCTTGCTATTCAAGAACGATGGTGGAATCTCAAACCTTACCAGATTTGGTTAGAAAACTAGGCTTCTTTAATGGGATTTCCAATTGCAGTTGTAAAATCTGGATTTTATGGAAATTCAAATGGACGGCAAATATTGTTCATGACTTGGAACAATTGTTGGCCTTCTCTGTCGAGATTTTTCCAAACTCTGATCCCCACTTATTCTCGTGTGTCTACGCTAAATGTTCAGGTGTCGACAAATGAATCCTTTGGAATGATATCTCTTATCTCGCCACTTTGGATATTCCCTTGTGGGTCATTGGCGGAGATTTTAATATCATTGCGAATCAGGATGAAAAAATCGGCGGAAACCCCACAACACTCAAGCTATTGATGAGTTCAACTGTGCTATTGCATCAGTGGGCCTTATAGAAATTCCTTTGTATGGGTCCTTATACACTTGGTGTAATAACCATGAAGGTGAACTTCGTATATCCGCTAGGCTTGATCACACATTTGGCAATGCAGGCTAGTTCGCCAACCCTTTCACATCGGTTATTGATCATCTTCACCGGTCCAACTTCGCTTATGACCCTATGCTTCTTTATTTAAAATTGAGCTTTGACTTGACAACTAAGCCATTTCATTTTCAAAACATGTGGGTTTCCCAAAATACGTTCCGTGATGTTATTGAGGAAGCATGGGATTTGCCAGTTTCTGGGAATCCCCTTCAAGCCTTCTCTGCCAAACTGCACAATGTGATGGTCCAGATCTGCTCTTGGAATAAATCTACCTTCTCTAATATCTTCAACCGGGTCATGGAGGCGTACAAGAACGTTTCCATCAAGGAAGCTATATATGATGAGGACCACTTTGCTGCTAACCGAGATTCTTGACTTCAGGCTAAAATCGAGTTTGATCATGCTCTCAAAATTGAAGAGATTATTGTAAATAGAAAGCTAGGACTAAATGGATCCAGCAAGGGGATACTAATTCCATGTTTTTCTACTCCATTGTCAGCAGAAATAGATCTAAGATCACTATTCACAAAATTCAGAAACCTGATGGTTCATGGGCCGCTGAAGGTCCTGAACCCGACAACACTATTGTATCCTTCTTTAAAGACCTTCTAGGTTCCCTATTTGTTGCAACCTTAGACGTGGATATCCTTGTGCATGTCCCTCCCCTCATATGGGATCAAGTCAACACCACTATTACTAAACCTCCTTCTGATGAAGAAATCAAAAGTTCCATTTTTTAGTTAGACAAAAACAGCGTTGCTAGCCCTGATGGTTTCAATGGCGTTTTCTTCCACTCATTTTGGGACATCATTGGTCCTGATCTGATTCTGGCTATTCGTGCATTCTTCTGTGGCTATCCTCTCCCTAAGAATTGGACGGCTGCCAATATCATTCTTCTTCCTAAAATAGACAATCCAAAGAAACCCACTGATTTTCTGGCTACCAATATCTTCCTAAAATATCATTCTTCTTCCTAAAATAGACTTTAGGATATCTGTGGTGGTTAAACTTGATATGGCCAAGGCCTACGACCGTCTTTCTTGGTTCTTTCTCATTAAAATCCTTCTTAATTTCGGATTTTGTGAATCTTTTATTGACATTGTGTAGAGACTTATTTCTAATTGCTGGTACTCTATGCTTGTCAATGGCTATCCTAATGATTACTTCCGCTCTGCTAGGGGAGTCCACCAAGGCGACCCTTTATCGCCAAGTCTGTTTTTCATCGCCGCCGAGGCTTTGAATCGTGGTCTTCATAACTTAATGGTGGCTGGTAAGATAGGAACATTCTCTCTCCCTAATGGGACTCGTATCATTTCCGCCCTGTCATTTGTCGATGACATTCTTATCATTGCCAATGGGCAAGCCAGATCTATGCATAATCTCGTCTCTTTTCTTAAGGAATATGAGTGTTGTTCGGGGCAGCATATTAACTCATCTAAAAGTTCCATTGTCTGCCCTGTTAGGACCTCGCCTGCGGTTAAAGCTAGGCTCCATTCTGAGACTAACTTTGTGGTTAGACACCTTCCGGTCTCATATTTGGGTGTCCAACTATATCAGCGTCATAAAAACAATATATACTTCAGAGAGCCTATCGTTAAAGCTCGAAAGCTCATCAACAAATGGAGTGGTACGATTCTATCTCAGGATGGCAGGCTTATTCTCATTCATTCGGTTCTAAGTTCACCTAGCTCTCATATTTTCTCTGTCTATGCTCCCATTGAATCTTTTTTCTTCGAATTCCAGTGTCTTTGTTCTAATTTCTTTTGGGGCTCGCATGAAAACCATTCTAAACATCATTGGGTCTCCTAGGATCGCTTTTGTCGACCCAAATCTGAAGGGGGTCTTGGAATCCGAAATTTATGGGATGTCTGCAAGGCTTATTGCTTCAAACTCTGGCAATGTTTTCTTTATCTAAATTCTTCATGGTCTAATTTCCTACAGCATAAATACCACAGGCTTGGGACCAGTGGTTTCATGGGTTCCCCTTCTTTCTCTAGCAAAACCTGGAAACGCATGCAAAAAAGCAAAGCTCAGTATGATGGGGGTGATAGCTCTTATCCCTCCACAGACGATTGGTAACTTCTATCTTAGAGAAGCATGGGAGGCCTTTAGGGATCGGTTACCCATCAGGCTTCCTTTTGTATGATTTGGGATCGTCTCATCCTCCCTAAAATATCGATCTTCATGTGGAAACTCTTTCACAGTGGCCTTCCTATTGATGCGAACATTTCCAAGCTTGGAATCGCTTATGCTTCTAAATGTTGTTGTTCTGATGGGAATTGCAAATCTTTATCCTACCTATTTTGCAATAATGAAGCGGCCAACTTTATATGGCGATACTTCAGCAAACTTATGGGCTTCCCTTAAGCCCCCTCGTCTCTTAATGCTCGCCGTATCTTTCGGTGTTCCAACTCCCATGGAAATTCCATCAGAGCTATTCTCGTGTGCATTATTCCTGCTTATATATGTTGGCATATCTGGTGTGCATGCAACAAATTTAGATATGACGACAAGAAGTTTGACCGGTGTGAAAACCCGTAACTTCCCCGTAAAGGAAAGCGTCGGATAGTTCGAGAACAAGCCACAACAGAATGCATACAGAAGAACATTTCATTGCATATTACAACAATGCATCAGATTACAAGAATATACAGAGTATAAAAGAATATTACATAGAAATATCAGAGATTTAAATTACATTTAAATACATAGCAGCGGAAAATAATACAATACACAACTAGAAGAGATATACGGATACAAAGCTTTCCGGATATCGTTCCAGCTGTAAACCAGGATCCTGTGAATATAAATCTGCAAAACCGAAACTACTAGCTGCCCGTGTCAAAATAAGGGCACCCAGAGTTTAGGTTAAAACAATAAACTCCAGGTCAGTCATGTGACTGGTGTGAGAACTAAAACAGTTATTAATCTTTATTTTAAATCATTAGGTAAATCAAGGGACCACGCCGTATAACACGGAACGGGTTTCCTCCCAAGAATACCAGTGCATAAAACAAACAGCGCAATGCTAAATAAAGAGAAAATGAAGCTGTTATAAGACCCAGGTCCCATCACACAATGCAACGCAGCCGAGGATAGGGTTTTCCCTTATAACAGCCAAAGAATGCTTGATACGTTTAAAACAAATCATTTGATACTACTATAAGTGCATAGTGATATAAAACACTTCAAATCATAAGTATCAATCATAGGCGGCATGAATGGCCCATAACACTATGTCGCCATATATATAAGTTTACAATCGAAACCGCAATGTCGTATTGGAAGTTGGGTTATCATTTATGGTATGAACCGAGGCTAGGGGCAAGATCCTCAACCGATTCGAGACGCTCTAGCCCGTGTCTCAGGAACAGCCGCAACTGCCCCTTGGATCGTCAGGGCCGGTCCACCGATGTGGATTATAATGCCTGAACAATACGTTTCTCCGCCCTTTGGGGCGTAAGCCTGGCCCGTCAGCCGACCAGAAGCATCGGCCGAAACCGATATCACGAGGCGCCTCGCTTTTCAGCAAGTAATAATAAGCAACATCCACATGAGTCAAACTCGTCAGCCAGTTCAAGCACTGACGCCACTCATAACTAGAAAGAAAACGCATGTCCCCCCTGAGGTCCGTCTCCCGTTTTTGGTTCATACCGGGTGTGATACTCGCGAATCAACGTTACACAAAGCTACGCCACAAAGGCCGTGCTTCGATCACCAACCACAAGACTTTTCTTTTCAACAGAAGCCTTGATCATTTGCCTCTTGGCATGCCACACAGGCAATTCACTCCATGCGATTGATATCCATCAATATATAACCCCTGAGCTCGTACGTCTCAGAGAAGGGCGTTATGCAAGAGAATAAATTCTCCGCCGCCAAACAGATATATATTTAATAGAGATCAATCACACGGACTAAAATCCAATGTCAGACACACAGTCCATTTACAAGTTCGTTCTGGGGCTGAACGAAACCGGAGGCACCTAGTACCCCGCATATCCATCGATCTCCAAGTACGTCTGGACGATCACTAACTGTTTCCATCTTCTTGGGTGTACAGCCCAATCAAGATCATCAGTAATTACCCAAACGACGTGAAGACCTCTGGTCTTCGACCACCGTCTTCATCTTCGACACCACGTCGAATCAGTTACTCAGAATGGGATAAACCCGGTCTTTCTGAATAACTCGCGTATATATTATAAAAGTGTTACACAAACACAACATACGCCTCATTCCAATTCATTAGTCACTAACCATAAATTCATCAAGAGAATAATTCCCCAAATATTAACCCCGAAGGCCGAAACCAACATCAGATCAATATCCAGAAAACCATTTTGCTTGGCTAACCGACAGTTAGTTTCTAAATTTCACATTCATAGGGAAAGGTTCCCATTAATTTTATCCAAGATAAATTCCTTGAATTTATTCTTTATTCTATCTTTTGAATTTCGATTCAACTAGTCGGGATTAACGAAACTTACCGAAGTAATCATTTGTTTTAATTTCCCAATCCCAACCTATTAATCCCATGAAGTAAAACTGGTAATACTTCATATCTAACACCACAGTGTTATCGGTAAATTCAATTACCATTTCACGTTCAAATCTAATTAAAGATTTAACTATCGCCTGGAGTAAAACTGGTGATACTCCATTTCGATTATTTCAATCTAATTAAAGATTCATTAAAACTCCACTTAGTTTTAATCTTTGACTGGGTTAAAGAATCAGTGTCATTTAAAACACGGTTCACGATAAACCCAAAATCACATTCCATTAATTATCGGGTTAAAGAACAAGTGTTATTTAAAACACCGTTCACGATAAACCCAAAAATCAATACCAATTCAGTTCCAATTAAATATAATTTAATTGGTACACTTCATTAAATCTAAATAAAAAGATTTAATCTTTTCTCAACTGGGTTCAAGAACAGTGTTAGTGAAGACACCATTCACGACAAACCCAAATCACATTTGATATTCAATATAAGGCTCTGAATATAAAATATATCGGCTTATATTCAATATCAAATTCTACGATTAACAAATGTCGTATTGGAAATAACGATATAAATATATATCTTTCAAATTTCCATAACAACATCTGTATAATCACGAATTCCAACATCGAAATATTCCGAAGACAATTTCGATTCAAATCCACTCCAATGCAATCATTGGATATTTTGGTTATTTTCAAAACCCTTTTCAAATTCAATTTATTTACTTAAAAATAAATAGAATTATATTTCTAGTTCAAAACTAGTTCATTTCGATAAAAATCTATTTTTATCTTTTCAAATATGGAGTTTTTCATCCCAATCCTTTCTAAACCATTTCTTATGATTTTACACAAATTATTACTATTTTTAATAATTTTATCAAGGCCCGTACAGTCGATTTCCATCAATGGCCATCGAACTGCACTTACAGCGACCTTTTTCGAATTTGATTTGGACGTATCTCCAAATCCAACCGTTAGATTTCAAATTTCTAATATTCGTTAGAAAGCTCTTTTCGATACGAACCCAACGGTTCCGGTTTTAGGAGAATCCGACGGTCGGATCTCCCGCAATGTCCGTTTGAAATAAATGGTCGAAATTCACGAACTGCCGCGGCGCGGCGCGTTCTATTCAGGCCATTATATTATATATATAATATATATAATATATACTTCGTCGATTTCTATTTAAAACGAATTATATAAATAGTTTTAAAATCGTTTCAAAAGCTATTTCAACTTTCTTTTCAATTCAAATCAAAATTGAATTCTTCTTTATAAATTCGTTTCAAAATTCATTTCTATTCAATTCAAATTTCAATTCAATTTGAATTCATTTCAATTCGTTTTCAATTCAGTTTGAATTCGTTTTCAATTCATTTCGAAATCGTTTTCAATTCAATTCATTTCGAAATCGTTTTCAATTCATTTCATTTCGAAATCGTTCTCAATTCATTTCATTTCGAAATCGTTATATATTCAATTCATTTCGAAATCGTTTTCAATTCATTTCATTTCGAAATCGTTATATATTCAATTCATTTCGAAATCGTTATATATCGATATAAATATCGTTCACGTCAAAATGGCGTCAAACTAATCAACACGGCTTCATAAATTTCTATTTTCAAATATTCTATTTCAAATATTTCTTTTTCAAAATAGTTGTTATTATCAAAAATATTTCGTTCAACACATGACCAATCTCAATGAATGAGTAATGTCAACACATGAACTTTTATTTTATATCGATAAAGGTGCAAATTTTATAACTAAAATATTTGGTTCAACACATGACCAATCTCAATGAATGAGTACTGTCAACACATGAACCTTTATTTTATAATATAAAGATGTAGACTTTATTATTAAAATATTTCGTTCAACACATGACCAATCTCAATGAATGAAACTGTCAACACATGAACTTTTATTTTATAATATAAAGATGTAGACTTTATTATTAAAATATTTCGTTCAACACATGACCAATCTCAATGAATGAAACTGTCAACACATGAACTTTTATTTTATAATATTCTTTATTTTTCAAATTGGAATGAGGCCCAATCAATTACCATACAAAGTTAATTATATGGATTTTCATACAACACATGTATATCATAGCATTGAAAAATAATCAACCATCAACCAAAGTGCACTATACTGTATAAGCATCAAATATAGATATTCAACGCTTATAACAGCCTGTCAATCAATCGATCGACATATTCAATCAATCAGGATGAGTGAACTTCAAATTTCATCCCAACACCCGTGTGGGGTTTTCAAACAATCAAACAAAGATTTTATTTGTGCAGTTGGGCGATGTGTAAAATTTATCGACCTAATCGATGTCCTTCAAATAGGTGTACATAAACAAACCGTCTGGTTTGTAAATGAATATTTATTTATTCACATTCACGTTAAAAATTATATTTCTAACGACAAAACATTTTATTTCGACATATGAATTTCTATTCAGTTCATTTATTCAATAAAATTGATATTTTTATTTTTCTAACATATTTTAGAAAATTTCGGCGGCATAACGGCACGATACTAGAAACGGGACAAGGCCTAGCCTTATCCCCGGTCTAGTGAAGGCCCACGCCATTCACACATCAATCAATTCATTCATTTCACCAAACAATTCAATTTCAAATCAAATCATCTAACTAATCTATGCAACCAAACAAACAAGTCCATGGTCTGTGGACGATTGTGTCGGGTGCTACTAAGCACCGTCTGCAACCTAGTATATATATATAACTAGAAAAGAAATTGAAAGGTGAGAAATTCTCACCTATAGCTATCCAAACATCTTGACTCTTCTTCGCCTCTTCGTCATCTTCGTTGCCCGTATTCTCTACATAGGTAAAAATCGAATTTTTACTATGTTATTCAATATATAAAAATCACATTTTTATTTTTTTATTTTATTTCATAAAAATCCTATCTTTTCAGTGAAGAAAAAAAAAACTAATCCTTTCAGTTTTAAAAACACTGTATATTTATTTTTCAAAAACCATATATGTTTACTCTTCTTTGATATTTTTCCAATTTAAAAACAAAGTATATTCTTCTACTTTAAAAACAAAGTACATATTTCTACTTTGAAAACAAAGTATATATTTCTACTTTAAAAACAAAGTATATATTTCTACTTTGAAAACAAAGTATATATTTATTTTCATAATCAAAGTATTTTTTTATTTCTATTTTTAAAAATCTGTTTACTGCTTATTTACTAAATTTAATAAGCTAATTACAATAAAAATAAAAAGAGTTGACCTTAATCACGCTTGGAAAAAAAATACTGCAGCTCGCATCCCTACTTCTTCGTTTCTCCTGGTATCGCAGAACCCAAAACGCGCAACCCTAAATCCATTTCCGCACTCCACTAGGCTTGACTTTCCGATGATCCAACACCTCAACGAGGAAGCCCTATGATCCATCTTCTACCGCCGGCCAATTGGTGAAGCTCGGCGCCCCAAGTCGCCCTGAAACAGCCTCGAAAGGCGCGCCCTTTGAGGGCTGAAATCGGTCACCAAAAAGAAACCCAAATGCGATCAAATTGGTACTGGATTGAAACCCTTGATTTGCTCCTTAACCTTCTATTTCGAAACTTCTTGGATAGTTGAATGGATCAAAGATTTTGAGGGGGGGGATTTCCGAACTCGACTGCCGTTCATTGAGGAAGAAGACGGACGAAAAAAAGAAAAAGAAAAAAAATCTGGGCTGTGCGGATATGTTTGACTAGGGTTTGACCCTTCTGGCCTTATATAGTTATATTTAATAATAATATTAAATTCCCATTTTAACTTTCTAATAAAATTTTCTCATTCGAACTCGAAACAAACTCCAACGACTGTCGTCCCCAGCTAATTACCCCCATTCCGAACACAATGGAATATGTATCGCAGGCTAATTCGATAGTTACAATCAGTTTCCGTTGAAATTTACATTTAAACCGCTATATTGAATTTTAAACGTACATTTCAAATTACCGGGGCCCCATACGAACTCTAAAAATTCTAGAAAAATATTTTCTAGCTTTGTATTGACGATACGGTCCTAACAAAACTAGTTTCGTCGAATTCCGAGACCGTTGGAAAAATGGCCATTTTCCAGTCGATTAAAATCAACTGAAACTGGTCAAACGCGTTTTCCTTTGCCACGCTCACATATTGATTCAAAAAATTATTAAATTAGAAACCTAGCAATAATTTGACACTGCGGATCCAACAAAACTGGTTTCGTCGAAATCCGAGGTCATTTGCAAAATGTCCATTTTTAAGGGCCTGAATTCCATAGCGACTATTCAGAATTTTTAACTGGACATATCTTTTGATTCCCGCTACGAACTTTTGATTTTTCGGATTCGTTGGAAAGATATTCACTATTAGATTCCATTATTTTTGGTTTCACTAAAATCCGGATTGTTTTGCACCCGGTACATTCAATTGAAGTTTGAAATCGAATTATCGAACTACCGCGCCATTTTCTATTCCTTTTATAATTATATATAATTATTATATTTTCTAACGACGACGTATATAATATATACGTTCGAATTATATTAAAAATAAATTTCTCGTCGATATTATTTAAAATAATTCATTTTAAATAATCAAAACTCGCTAAAATTGCCAAAATAAAAATTTCAAACTGGCCCGCATTTTACGGGTTGTTACAATCTCCCCCACTTAAAACTTTTCGTCCCCGAAAAGGAACAAAGTCGAAAGTGGTTTGATTATTCAACTCAACGCTCGATTTGGCTTCCATTCTCCAACTCTTTAGTTTCTGAGAATTTTCAAAATTTCAAAAATTTGGCTAACACCCTAAATTTTCGAAAAATTTCGCCATAACCTCCCCTGCACCGGGAGCATCGGGGAATTTCAAATAGCTTCCCCGGTCCTCCAGATCTCAAAAAGAAAAAGAAAAAGCCAAGCGGCTAGCCAATAGGCTCATAAAATCATCATCACCCAAACAAAACAGTAAATTATGTAGTAAACATGTACCTATTTGTCGGGCAAACAAATTTTATTCTCTGCTCTAGCCTCCTTGCTATGACCTGTTCAATGTAAGTATATGTATATGCAAGCAAATGCGACCAAATTCCAATACAGTTCAATATTTGATACAATTAGGCTAAATGGTTCAAAATTATCAAACAAATGAACAAACAACACAAACATCAATCAATTAGTGAATTAGATTTTCAAATTCATAATTTTGATACATATACAAAAATCATGTTTTTGATGCCAAATCACAACAATAAATCTATCTATATTAGTTTTGGTTCTCACACCAGTCAAATGGAAATATATAGATATCACACCTTCGTCTTTCGAATATAAACACTGATGATGAGGCCTCATCATCTGAATCATCTCCGGGCGACTAGAGTGTGATTCTATATCTATCCAATATATTAAAACTTTGAATACACGCGGATCAGACGTATACGCAAAGTCTATATATACTGGATTGTCCACATCAATATAAATAAATAATCAAATACGAATGATTGATTTAAATTTTCAAAACAAAAATTTGTTTTCATTTGAAAAATATACTCTCCACACTCGTTCTAGGATACTACTGATCCCATCTCTAACGAGTCGTTCCCTTGGATATTACTAATCCAATATCTGATGAATTCTTTCGTACGGTTCTCATGTGTCTTGTTCTCTGAGCTTTGTAAACCAAAGCTCTGATACCAACTGTGAAAACCCGTAACTTCCCCGTAAAGGAAAGCGTCGGATAGTTCGAGAACAAGCCACAACAGAATGCATACAGAAGAACATTTCATTGCATATTACAACAATGCATCAGATTACAAGAATATACAGAGTATAAAAGAATATTACACAGAAATATCAGAGATTTAAATTACATTTAAATACATAGCAGCGGAAAATAATACAATACACAACTAGAAGAGATATACGGATACAAAGCTTTCTGGATATCGTTCCAGCTGTAAACCAGGATCCTGTGAATATAAATCTGCAAAACCGAAACTACTAGCTGCCCGTGTCAAAATAAGGGCACCCAGAGTTTAGGTTAAAACAATAAACTCCAGGTCAGTCATGTGACTGGTGTGAGAACTAAAACAGTTATTAATCTTTATTTTAAATCATTAGGTAAATCAAGGGACCACGCCGTATAACACGGAACGGGTTTCCTCCCAAGAATACCAGTGCATAAAACAAACAGCGCAATGCTAAATAAAGAGAAAATGAAGCTGTTATAAGACCCAGGTCCCATCACACAATGCAACGCAGCCGAGGATAGTGTTTTCCCTTATAACAGGCAAAGAATGCTTGATACGTTTAAAACAAATCATTTGATACTACTATAAGTGCATAGTGATATAAAACACTTCAAATCATAAGTATCAATCATAGGCGGCATGAATGGCCCATAACACTATGTCGCCATATATATAAGTTTACAATCGAAACCGCAATGTCGTATTGGAAGTTGGGTTATCATTTATGGTATGAACCGAGGCTAGGGGCAAGATCCTCAACCGATTCGAGACGCTCTAGCCCGTGTCTCAGGAACAGCCGCAACTGCCCCTTGGATCGTCAGGGCCGGTCCACCGATGTGGATTATAATGCCTGAACAATACGTTTCTCCGCCCTTTGGGGCGTAAGCCTGGCCCGTCAGCCGACCAGAAGCATCGGCCGAAACCGATATCACGAGGCGCCTCGCTTTTCAGCAAGTAATAATAAGCAACATCCACATGAGTCAAACTCGTCAGCCAGTTCAAGCACTGACGCCACTCATAACTAGAAATAAAACGCATGTCCCCCCTGAGGTCCGTCTCCCGTTTTTGGTTCATACCGGGTGTGATACTCGCGAATCAACGTTACACAAAGCTACGCCACAAAGGCCGTGCTTCGATCACCAACCACAAGACTTTGCTTTTCAACAGAAGCCTTGATCATTTGCCTCTTGGCATGCCACACAGGCAATTCACTCCATGCGATTGATATCCATCAATATATAACCCCTGAGCTCGTACGTCTCAAAGAAGGGCGTTAAGCAAGAGAATAAATTCTCCGCCGCCAAACAGATATAT
The DNA here is from genome assembly GCA_030737875.1 of Allium sativum. Classification (NCBI taxonomy): domain Eukaryota; kingdom Viridiplantae; phylum Streptophyta; class Magnoliopsida; order Asparagales; family Amaryllidaceae; genus Allium; species Allium sativum. The sequence continues at coordinate 881,282,344 of CM060924.1, forward strand.
ATTTAATAGAGATCAATCACACAGACTAAAATCCAATGTCAGACACACAGTCCATTTACAAGTCCGTTCTGGGGCTGAACGAAACCGGAGGCACCTAGTACCCCGCATATCCATCGATCTCCAAGTACGTCTGGACGATCACTAACTGTTTCCATCTTCTTGGGTGTACAGCCCAATCAAGATCATCAGTAATTACCCAAACGACGTGAAGACCTCTGGTCTTCGACCACCGTCTTCATCTTCGACACCACGTCGAATCAGTTACTCAGAATGGGATAAACCCGGTCTTTCTGAATAACTCGCGTATATATTATAAAAGTGTTACACAAACACAACATACGCCTCATTCCAATTCATTAGTCACTAACCGTAAATTCATCAAGAGAATAATTCCCCAAATATTAACCCCGAAGGCCGAAACCAACATCAGATCAATATCCAGAAAACCATTCTGCTTGGCTAACCGACAGTTAGTTTCTAAATTTCAAATTCATAGGGAAAGGTTCCCATTAATTTTATCCAAGATAAATTCCTTGAATTTATTCTTTATTCTATCTTTTGAATTTCGATTCAACTAGTCGGGATTAACGAAACTTACCGAAGTAATCATTTGTTTTAATTTCCCAATCCCAACCTATTAATCCCATGAAGTAAAACTGGTAATACTTCATATCTAACACCATAGTGTTATCGGTAAATTCAATTACCATTTCACGTTCAAATCTAATTAAAGATTTAACTATCGCCTGGAGTAAAACTGGTGATACTCCATTTCGATTATTTCAATCTAATTAAAGATTCATTAAAACTCCACTTAGTTTTAATCTTTGACTGGGTTAAAGAATCAGTGTCATTTAAAACACGGTTCACGATAAACCCAAAATCACATTCCATTAATTATCGGGTTAAAGAACAAGTGTTATTTAAAACACCGTTCACGATAAACCCAAAAATCAATACCAATTCAGTTCCAATTAAATATAATTTAATTGGTACACTTCATTAAATCTAAATAAAAAGATTTAATCTTTTCTCAACTGGGTTCAAGAACAGTGTTAGTGAAGACACCATTCACGACAAACCCAAATCACATTTGATATTCAATATAAGGCTCTGAATAGAAAATATATCGGCTTATATTCAATATCAAATTCTACGATTAACAAATGTCGTATTGGAAATAACGATATAAATATATATCTTTCAAATTTCCATAACAACATCTGTATAATCACGAATTCCAACATCGAAATATTCCGAAGACAATTTCGATTCAAATCCACTCCAATGCAATCATTGGATATTTTGGTTATTTTCAAAACCCTTTTCAAATTCAATTTATTTACTTAAAAATAAATAGAATTATATTTCTAGTTCAAAACTAGTTCATTTCGATAAAAATCTATTTTTATCTTTTCAAATATGGAGTTTTTCATCCCAATCCTTTCTAAACCATTTCTTATGATTTTACACAAATTATTACTATTTTTAATAATTTTATCAAGGCCCGTACAGTCGATTTCCATCAATGGCCATCGAACTGCACTTACAGCGACCTTTTTCGAATTTGATTTGGACGTATCTCCAAATCCAACCGTTAGATTTCAAATTTCTAATATTCGTTAGAAAGCTCTTTTCGATACGAACCCAACGGTTCCGGTTTTAGGAGAATCCGACGGTCGGATCTCCCGCAATGTCCGTTTGAAATAAATGGTCGAAATTCACGAACTGCCGCGGCGCGGCGCGTTCTATTCAGGCCATTATATTATATATATAATATATATAATATATACTTCGTCGATTTCTATTTAAAACGAATTATATAAATAGTTTTAAAATCGTTTCAAAAGCTATTTCAACTTTCTTTTCAATTCAAATCAAAATTGAATTCTTCTTTATAAATTCGTTTCAAAATTCATTTCTATTCAGTTCAAATTTCAATTCAATTTGAATTCATTTCAATTCGTTTTCAATTCAGTTTGAATTCGTTTTCAATTCATTTCGAAATCGTTTTCAATTCAATTCATTTCGAAATCGTTTTCAATTCATTTCATTTCGAAATCGTTCTCAATTCATTTCATTTCGAAATCGTTATATATTCAATTCATTTCGAAATCGTTTTCAATTCATTTCATTTCGAAATCGTTATATATTCAATTCATTTCGAAATCGTTATATATCGATATAAATATCGTTCACGTCAAAATGGCGTCAAACTAATCAACACGGCTTCATAAATTTCTATTTTCAAATATTCTATTTCAAATATTTCTTTTTCAAAATAGTTGTTATTATCAAAAATATTTCGTTCAACACATGACCAATCTCAATGAATGAGTACTGTCAACACATGAACTTTTATTTTATATCGATAAAGGTGCAAATTTTATAACTAAAATATTTGGTTCAACACATGACCAATCTCAATGAATGAGTACTGTCAACACATGAACCTTTATTTTATAATATAAAGATGTAGACTTTATTATTAAAATATTTCGTTCAACACATGACCAATCTCAATGAATGAAACTGTCAACACATGAACTTTTATTTTATAATATAAAGATGTAGACTTTATTATTAAAATATTTCGTTCAACACATGACCAATCTCAATGAATGAAACTGTCAACACATGAACTTTTATTTTATAATATTCTTTATTTTTCAAATTGGAATGAGGCCCAATCAATTACCATACAAAGTTAATTATATGGATTTTCATACAACACATGTATATCATAGCATTGAAAAATAATCAACCATCAACCAAAGTGCACTATACTGTATAAGCATCAAATATAGATATTCAACGCTTATAACAGCCTGTCAATCAATCGATCGACATATTCAATCAATCAGGATGAGTGAACTTCAAATTTCATCCCAACACCCGTGTGGGGTTTTCAAACAATCAAACAAAGATTTTATTTGTGCAGTTGGGCGATGTGTAAAATTTATCGACCCAATCGATGTCCTTCAAATAGGTGTACATAAACAAACCGTCTGGTTTGTAAATGAATATTTATTTATTCACATTCACGTTAAAAATTATATTTCTAACGACAAAACATTTTATTTCGACATATGAATTTCTATTCAGTTCATTTATTCAATAAAATTGATATTTTTATTTTTCTAACATATTTTAGAAAATTTCGGCGGCATAACGACACGATACTAGAAACGGGACAAGGCCTAGCCTTATCCCCGGTCTAGTGAAGGCCCACGCCATTCACACATCAATCAATTCATTCATTTCACCAAATAATTCAATTTCAAATCAAATCATCTAACTAATCTATGCAACCAAACAAACAAGTCCATGGTCTGTGGACGATTGTGTCGGGTGCTACTAAGCACCGTCTGCAACCTAGTATATATATATAACTAGAAAAGAAATTGAAAGGTGAGAAATTCTCACCTATAGCTATCCAAACATCTTGACTCTTCTTCGCCTCTTCGTCATCTTCGTTGCCCGTATTCTCTACATAGGTAAAAATCGAATTTTTACTATGTTATTCAATATATAAAAATCACATTTTTATTTTTTTATTTTATTTCATAAAAATCCTATCTTTTCAGTGAAGAAAAAAAAAACTAATCCTTTCAGTTTTAAAAACACTGTATATTTATTTTTCAAAAACCATATATGTTTACTCTTCTTTGATATTTTTCCAATTTAAAAACAAAGTATATTCTTCTACTTTAAAAACAAAGTACATATTTCTACTTTGAAAACAAAGTATATATTTCTACTTTAAAAACAAAGTATATATTTCTACTTTGAAAACAAAGTATATATTTATTTTCATAATCAAAGTATTTTTTTATTTCTATTTTTAAAAATCTGTTTACTGCTTATTTACTAAATTTAATAAGCTAAGTACAATAAAAATAAAAAGAGTTGACCTTAATCACGCTTGGAAAAAAAATACTGCAGCTCGCATCCCTACTTCTTCGTTTCTCCTGGTATCGCAGAACCCAAAACGCGCAACCCTAAATCCATTTCCGCACTCCACTAGGCTTGACTTTCCGATGATCCAACACCTCAACGAGGAAGCCCTATGATCCATCTTCTACCGCCGGCCAATTGGTGAAGCTCGGCGCCCCAAGTCGCCCTGAAACAGCCTCGAAAGGCGCGCCCTTTGAGGGCTGAAATCGGTCACCAAAAAGAAACCCAAATGCGATCAAATTGGTACTGGATTGAAACCCTTGATTTGCTCCTTAACCTTCTATTTCGAAACTTCTTGGATAGTTGAATGGATCAAAGATTTTGAGGGGGGGGGGGATTTCCGAACTCGACTGCCGTTCATTGAGGAAGAAGACGGACGAAAAAAAGAAAAAGAAAAAAAATCTGGGTTGTGCGGATATGTTTGACTAGGGTTTGACCCTTCTGACCTTATATAGTTATATTTAATAATAATATTAAATTCCCATTTTAACTTTCTAATGAAATTTTCTCATTCGAACTCGAAACAAACTCCAACGACTGTCGTCCCCAGCTAATTACCCCCATTCCGAACACAATGGAATATGTATCGCAGGCTAATTCGATAGTTACAATCAGTTTCCGTTGAAATTTACATTTAAACCGCTATATTGAATTTTAAACGTACATTTCAAATTACCGGGGCCCCATACGAACTCTAAAAATTCTAGAAAAATATTTTTCTAGCTTTGTATTGACGATACGGTCCTAACAAAACTAGTTTCGTCGAATTCCGAGACCGTTGGAAAAATGGCCATTTTCCAGTCGATTAAAATCAACTGAAACTGGTCAAACGCGTTTTCCTTTGCCATGCTCACATATTGATTCGAAAAATTATTAAATTAGAAACCTAGCAATAATTTGACACTGCGGATCCAACAAAACTGGTTTCGTCGAAATCCGAGGTCATTTGCAAAATGTCCATTTTTAAGGGCCTGAATTCCATAGCGACTATTCAGAATTTTTAACTGGACATATCTTTTGATTCCCGCTACGAACTTTTGATTTTTCGGATTCGTTGGAAAGATATTCACTATTAGATTACATTATTTTTGGTTTCACTAAAATCCGGATTGTTTTGCACCCGGTACATTCAATTGAAGTTTGAAATCGAATTATCGAACTACCGCGCCATTTTCTATTCCTTTTATAATTATATATAATTATTATATTTTCTAACGACGACGTATATAATATATACGTTCGAATTATATTAAAAATAAATTTCTCGTCGATATTATTTAAATAATTCATTTTAAATAATCAAAACTCGCTAAAATTGCCAAAATAAAAATTTCAAACTGGCCCGCATTTTACGGGTTGTTACAACCGGGCCAAAATTATCAGCCTTATCCATGAGGATATTAAACTTGTGCTTATTGCGTCTCCTTATTCGGGTCCCACTAGTAGATTCCTAGGCACTTTCATTACAGACTTTAGCATATCCTGTACTCCATGATTTCCACACCCTGTTTGGTACTCTTTTACTTGTCTGCTTTTTCCTTTAAGTCTCGGTTACTACAGGCGTGTTGCACTTCTTTGAGGTTGTTCGAGATGGTTATCAGTTGATTGGCTATGTTTCTATCTATCTGCTGGTCTTGTATGCCCTCGAGCTTCATGATGGATCCTCTCGGCCGGCCTGCTTGGAGCTTTCAGATGGTGGTGGCTTCGAGTTGTCCTTGGTCCTTCATGGTCCCGTCCAGTTGGATTGTGTTTCAGATGGGCATACACTTCCTACTTTTTATTGTGGTTCCCTCACTCTCTACATGCTTGTTGGTCGATGGCTCTTTGTCACTTTCCTGCGCCATTGTGTCACTTAGACTTCTATTTTTTCAGTGTTATTTTTGTGGCCTCAGGCTTTGGTTTTCTTATGCTTTTATTTTCCATGATGTGAGCCACTGTTGGGAGGTAGTTTCCCAACTATACTTCGTTTTTTATATAACACCACCCTACCTCAACATCTATGATGGTTTTTGAGGGTTGGTTTTTCAGTAAAAAAAAGGAAAAAAAGAAAAAAAATGGATTATGGACCATTGAATTAGTAATACCTAAATACAGGTTTTAGTTCTTCTAATTATTTCTGAAAGAGATCTTGGTCAACTATTATTTTCAAAAAAGGATTTCTAGACTTTATACTTCTAGTACTCGAATCTAGGTTTTGGATACTCTAATTATTCCTAAAAGAGGTTTCAGGTCTTTTATTATCTCCAAAAGTGAATTACTGGACTTCTAGTTTAATACACAATCTTGGGTTGTCTTCTAATTATACCCAAAATAGGTTTTTGTCTTTTATTATGTGATAACCCCAAACTCCCGTGACACGGAAGCAAGGATAATCATTGGAATATAACACATTTATAACAACATCAGATTTTAGATAACAGCATAACACATTGAATCATAGCAGCGGAAATTAGAATGTCATCAACATCACAACATCAGAGTCGCACAGACACAGGATACAACTTAGTACATAAGAAGTCTCAGCAAATTGAAATAATGCTAAAACATCATCAAGTACAACATGGATAAATGATGTCTAAATGTTCCAAAATAGAAAAAAAAAGATAGAAATTATCTTCATCTTCTGCCCAACAGCATACTCCACTTTGGTACATATCCAAAATAACCTGTTACCTGTCACTTGGCTGCCCGTGTAAAAATAAGGGCACCCGAGTTTGCAAGTAAAACAAACTATGAGTCAGTCATGGGACTGGTATGAAAAATCTTTCTTAACCTATCTAACAATAAGGCTAATCACAGGACCACGCCGCTAACGCGTAACGGGTTTACTCCATTGGATTGCCGGTGCATAAAATAAGTAAATCTTTTTAAAACAACGCAATTCTTTTTAGGAAAATGAAATTATTATAAGACTCAAGTCCCATTACACAATGCAATGCAAACCGGAGGATAGAGTTTTACCTTATAATGATCAAACATGCTTGATACGTACAAAACTTGATATTATTATTAGTGTCTAATCAGTTTTAAAACACTTTCAAAGTAAATGTATCAATCCTAGACGACATCGCTATCATATACTATGTCACCGTATATAGGTTTACAATCAAATCCGTAATGTCGTATGAGAAATTTGGTTTCCATCATGAGTCAAGGCTAGGGATGGTCTCTTACCGATTCGAGACGCTCTAGCAAATGTCTCAGGATCATACCTACGGGCGACCTTGGATCCTGCAGGGCCAGTCCACAAATACTTCAGTGGACTGGCAATTCCTGAACACACGTTTCCCGGTCCTATAGGACCTATAACTTGGTCAGTAGCGACCAATATATCGAGGCCTCACAAAACTATCATCCATATAAGTAAAAATGTCTGGGCTCCATACCATGACACCACTTCTAGCTAGAAAGAAACGTCATGTACTTCCTGCGTTCCCTTATCCCGTTTCTGACTCTTACCGGGGTGTGAGGCTCGCGAAGTAACCCTATACACAAAGCTATGCTAATTAAAGTTGTTCTTTGATCATCAACCACAAGGCTCTTCTTTTCACCAAAAGCCTTGATTATTTGCATCTTGGCATGCCACATTGACAATCCATGCCATGTGACCGATATCTATCAATATATAGCATCTAAGCTTGTATGTCTCAGAGAAGGGTGTTAAGCAAGATAATATATTCTCCGCCACCAAACAGATATATATTAAATAGAAATCAATTCACACAGAACGAAATCCAATGTCAGAAACACATCCATTTACAAGTCCTTTCTGGGTCTGAACGAAACCGGAGACACCTTATTCCTCGTCCCGTGTGTCTAATACGGAAGAGAGGTTCTCGCTTATCCGGACAATCAACAAGTACGTCCGGACAACTACAACTTTTAACCCTTTACTGGGAGCTAGCCAATGCCGGGCATCAATAGTCGTCCATTCGATGTAAAGATCGCTGGTCTTCAACCACCGTCTTCAATGTCTTTAAATCTTCGTATAATTATTTGAAATGAGATTTAACTCGGCCTTTTCAAATAATTCTCGTATATATATAATTCAAATTATTTCATATCGTTAGTATTATTTTATAACGATTTATCGCTTTTTTATTTATATAAAAATAGTCTAATTTAATTTAACGACGCTTAAGGTCAATACGCGGCCCTGGCGTTGTTTTTACCTAAATTTGATTTACACATTTCTCGAAATCTAACCATTGGATTTTTAACAAAATAAATATCGTTGGGAAGATCTTCCCAAAGCGAACCTAACGGTTTCAGTTTTGGAAAAATGCGACGGTCGGATCTTATGGTATAATCATTTAAAATTACGATTCTGAAACGCGAACTACCGCGCGCGATTTGTTTAATTTTAATATATATATATAAATCGTTCAACGTTTTCACTAACATATTAAAAATGATGTTTTCAACAAATAAAGCATATACTAGTATTTAAACATTTTCCTATTTTACTAACATGTAAAATGTAACATTTTTAATTGCAAATCCTATTTTAACTTACAACCCCTTTTTATCTAAATGTACATGTAAAACGTGACATTTTCAATGAAACTAAATAAACATTAAAATGTCATTTTTAATCTCTAAACAATTTCCAATGTACATGTTATTTTTATTAAAGAATCATTTTATACATTAAAAATGTTTCATTTTAATGTTTACCATTTTTGACAATAAACATGTTGCTCTAATAATGAATCATTTCAACATGCGCACAATAAAAAAGATGTTGTATTATTTAACAAATTCTACATTAACATGTATACAATAAAAATGATATTTTATTGTTTAAAAAATTCTACATTTACATGTAAACAATAAAAAGGATAATTTATTGCTTACACATCCTCGGTTTCATATGTATAAAAATAAAAAGAATATTTTATTTTCTACACGTCCTATGTTCAATATGACAAATAAAAAAAAGAATTTTTTGTATACAATTCCTATATTCAACATCACAAATAAAAGAAGAATTTTATTTGCATAACAATTTCAATGTTTCTAATGACAAATAGAAAGAATATTTATAAAAAGAATGTTTTATTTGCGTAACAATTTCAATGTTTCTGATGACAAATAAAAACAATGTTTTATTTGCGTAACAATTTCAAAGTTTCTGATGACAAATAAAAAGAATGTTTTATTTGCGTAAGAATTTCAATGTTTCTCATGACAAATAAAAAGAATGTTTTATTTGCGTAACAATTTCAATGTTTCTCATGACAAATAAAAAGAATGTTTTATTTGCGTAACAATTTTAATGTTTCTAACGACAAATAAAAAGAATGTTTTATTTTCATAACAATTTCAATGTTTCTAACGACAAATAAAAAGAATATTTTATTTGCATAACAATGTCAATGTTTCTAACGACAAATAAAAAGAATGCTTTATTTGCTTAACAATTTCAATGTTTCTAATGACAAACAAAAAGAACGCTTTATTTGCATAACGATTTCATTGTTTCTAATGAAAATAGAAAGAATTTTTTATTTGCATAACAATTTCAATGTTTCTAATGACAAATAAAAAGAATGTTTTATTTGCATAATAATTTCAATGTTTCTAATGACAAATAAAAGGAATATTTTATTGTCTACACGTTTTCTGCATTTCATATATATATAAATGAAAAGAGAATTTTTATTTGTCTACATGTTTATATTACATATGTATAAATAAAAAGAATTTTTATTTGTATACCAATTCCTATATTTAACATGACAAATAGAAAAAAGGATTTTTATTTGTACACAAATTTATATATTAACATGACAAATAAAAAAGGAATTATTATTTTTATACAAATTTCTATATTAACATGACAAATAAAAAAAAGAATTTTTATTGGTATACAAATTTCTATATTAGCATGAAAAATAAAAAAGGAATTTTTATTTGTACGCAAATTTCTATATTAACATGACAAATAAAAAAGGAATTTTTATTTGTATACAAATTTTCAACAATTCCGTTATATCCGATTAAATCCATCGGATCACCACAAACAACATCAACCAATTAAAATCACGTACCACAAACAATATGAATCTTAACAGCGAATAAATAAAAATTTCCGACGCATAACAATTTATTTTAATTTTAATTTTTAAATAAGAAATCTCACATGCTTTGGATTTTCCCAAAAATTTCAGATCGATCTAAATTCTTTAGTTGCTTTTAAAACGAAGTAGACTCCGCCACGATCCAAACAATTCTTGTTTCATGCGATTCCGATCACGTATGAATAAGTTACGCATTTTATTGTGTTAATAATATTTTTAAATTAAATTAAGTAAATAATTAAATAAAAACAATACCTTTCTTCTTCCAGATAACAAAGCCAATGGTTTTTCCTATTCGTTCAAACTTAGGTCTAGCTTTTGCGATCCAGCCACTCGACTTCGCGACAATCCGACAATGCTAAGTCAAAGAGGAAGGAGGCGCGCGCAGAGGGGAGGCCACAATGGTGAAATCGATCTACCCTATGCGGCTGCGCAGCGGTGAAAACGGGCGAGATTCAGGGCGTTGGAACCGTCGAATGCTCGACGATAAGGAGGGTTGTCCGTACGGATTTGAAGAGGAGGAGGAGTACTTCAATATTTTCAAAAGGAGGCAAGGATTTTATTGAGTGGATGGAGAGATTTTAATTGTAATGACCCGGGTTTTCGCGATCCTGGGTAATCAACATATAACCCAATGTCGACTATCAAGCATCAGAAATACCAGACAGTTAATGAAAGAAAATAGAGGGTGAGAATAGATAAGATAGAAACTTAGAATTGAAGAAGAAGAAGAACATACAACATTAGAGTAAACACGAATCTCACCGCGGAACGATCAATATATAATAGATACATATCTTTGAAATAAAATCAGTATATGTATATAGTAACAGTATTAGAGTATAACACTTACAACACAGCGGAAATAACAATAGCTATATAATCCTGAAGCCTTCTGCTCTAAGATCTCCAAGTATATCTGTAAAATCCTGACTACTTGACTGCCCGTACAAAATTGGGCACCCAAGAGTTTAGGGAAAACGACACAAAATAAACTCCGGGTCAGTCATGGGACTGGTATGAGTAAACAATTTAAAACAGTTTGAGAATATAAACGATATCTCATAAGACCACGCCGTATAACAGAACGGGTTTTTCCTTATGAGAATCCAAAAACACTTGGTCCAACATTCAAAAACCTTTTGAAAGGAACAATAATCTTTATATCAAACTCATTTGATATTATAATAATGTCTATCAACCACAATATAATAATCATCTAGCAGAACGCTTTCATCTCACGTTCTACATACATAATATATAATCAAAAACCGCGGGCGCTTATTGGTTAATGGATTCCAACTGGCAAGGTATGGGACCACCTTCCGACAGTGTATCTCTATAGAGGAATATACTGGGTTCAACAAGAACATCTTGTAACACAAGTTAAACATGACCGGTCACTCATTTTGCTTGAGTGTATCGAATGTATTATTACCAACGGTTGGAATCAACAATCGTTTCCCGAAAGGGACATCATCGAAATAGATTATAGAAGTAAGTGGAATTTCTCTAGATCAGGTGACAATATACCCTAATTGGCATCCAACTACTTAGCCATGCGACCTACCCGAGTTTATACTATTTCCGATTGTGAGTCTAGAAGCCATAACGTATCCTTTACAAACCACATCTTCGTTCACTTTGAATGTCACATCGTCATACCCGCTAAATCACAAATTGATTTCTCCAAACATATCATGGGTAAACTAGCTAAGAGAAACAAATTCCTCTTCCACCAAATGTAAATACATTTGAAGAGATCAACTTACACGATCTATTAAATATACTCCGTCAGACATTCTTCCATACAGGTCGTCCTGGGATTGGACAGACCAAAGGCACTATTCTGTAAATAGGATAGCCCTTGCATAACTCCGTCTTCAATTATCTTCATCATATTTGATTGCAGAGCTAACGCCCATATATAGTGGTTTTCAGATAATGAATCTGATTCCGGTCTCTCCGTATTGACGAAGGAAAAATGGTCAAAAACTTTGACAATCAGTGATTTAACTATCAAAGAAAAACACATGTGCAAACAACGATATTATTTCCAGATGGAAATTCTATCGATCAATCATCAATCAACATTTATTCATTTCCCCATTTCTCGTTTCTATATATTCATCAAATCCTTATTTTCTAATTTTAGAAAATATACGTTATTAACTTTGGAAAATATTACCATTTTTGATTCATGCATCACTATCTTCTCACATATACCAGTCTCTAACTGTAAACTAGTAAGAGAACAACCCCCTACGTATTAACCCCGAAGGCCGAAACCAACATCGAATCAATACCCAAACGGTTGTTCAACTTAACTAATCTCCAGTTAGTTTCTAATTCCTTTAACTCTATTTTAATTCCTATTTCAAACCTTATTCCCTTTATATAATTCTATTTATTTTATATAAATCCCTTTTATGTAATTCTATTTATTTTATATAAAAATATTTCATTTTCAATATTCACTTTCAAAATTTCCTTTCATATATTCCAGTAATTCATATGGTATTTAAAATACTAAATAGCAAGACCAGTGTCATTATAATCAATCAAAGATTATATATCACATCATATACCACAATATATGAAAACAAACAACATTATAAATATTGAGGAATCCAGTTGGATCCCTCCAACCTGTTTCCCAGCATCATAGATGTTAAACAATATAAATAACATCGTTTTCATTTCAATATGAAATATTCTGATAAACAGAATCAATATTTGATTAACGATTTGTATATATTGTTATCTATAATTTCAACCAATACATCAGCAATTCAACCAAACAATCAACACACAACAATCAATCATCATTTATCAACACTATATTATATTTATAAAAATATAAACTGTACGGAGTTAGTGAGATTTACTCACATTGGACAGTTATCGTTAAATAACAATTAACTGTCTTTGATTCAGACGGACGATTTATTTTGCAATAAATTGTAACGAGCTCCAATTCACTCCCAGTCAGTTCAAATGTGTAGCCGTCGTCCATATGATCCTAATGGATCTAGCCGTTCGAAATTCTAATACAGTATGATCGAGATATTGAATTTACAAGCTATACAGTTATTTAATTAAATTAAACTTGAACACTATTTATTTTTGGGCTTCACCTTTTGTTTTGGTCCATCAGGCCCATCACCCATTTGAAAATCCCAGGACCACGCCGCTAATGCGGAACGGGTTTACTCCATTGGATTGCCAGTGCATATATATAAATTAAATCATTAAACAACGCAATGCTTTTTAGAAAAATGAAACCATTATAAGACTCAAGTTCCATCACATAATGCAATGCAAACCGAAGGATAAAGTTTTACCTTATAATGGTAAAAAATCCTTGATACGGTAAAACGGGTTTGATAATATTATAGTGTATGTATGTTACAAAAACATTTCAATCATAATGTATCAATCATAGACGGCATAGCTACCATATACTATGTCACCATATATAGGTGTACAATCAAAATCGTATGGGTCGTATTGGAAGTTGGATTTCCATCATGAACCAAGGCAAGAGATATTCCTTACCGAATTCGAGACAATCTAGTCTACCATGTCTGAGGATACAGCCGCAATTGCACTAAGGAGCGCTAGGGCCGGTCCACAAATATGTTAGTGGATTAGTCATGCCTGAACAATACGTTTCCTCGCCTTATGGGCGTAAACAGAGCCACTAAGTATTCAATATCCGAGGTACCTCGCTTTCCATCATCCACATAAGTAAAAATATCTGAGCTTGTAAAACCCAAACACCACTTCTAGCTAAAAAGAAAAGCATGTTCTACCTGGGGTCCTTCTCCCGTTTCTGGTTGATACCGAGGTGTGAGGCATGCGAAGTAACGCTATACACAAAGCTATGCTACAATAAAGCTGTGATTTGATCATCAACCACAAGGCTCTGCTTTTCAACAATAAGCCTTGATCATTTGCATCTTGGCATGCCACACTGACAATTCACGTCATGTGATCGATAACTATCAATATATAACCTCTGAGCTCGTGCGTCTCAGAGAAGGGTGTTTAGCAAAAGAATAAATTCTCTTCCACTAATCAGATATATATTAAACAGAGATCAATTTACATGGAATGAAATCCAATGTCAGACACACATCCATTTACAAGTCCGTTCTGGGTCTGAACGAAACCGGAGACACCTTATTCGTCGTCCCATCTGTCCAATACGGAAGAGAGGTGCTCGCTAATCTGGACAATCAATAAGTACGTCCATACAACAACCACTGTAACACTTTCTTGAGAGCAAATCAGTACAGGGCATCAGTAGTCATCCATTCGATGTGAAGATCGCCGGTCTTCAATCACCGTCTTCAAATCTTCGACCTCCAATCGTCGTATAATTATTTGAAATGAGAGTTAACTCTGCCTTTTCAAATAATTCTCGAATATATATATAATTTAAATCATTCTTTTCATTCCATATCGTTAATATAACGATTTATCGCTATTTTTATTTATTTAAAAATAGCGATTTTCAAGTAAACGATGCTTCAGGTTATTACATGGCCCTGGCGTTGTTTTCATCAAAATTTGATTTACACATTTCTCAAAATCTAACCATTGGATCTTAGCAAACTTTATATCGTTGAAAAGGTCTTTCTAAAACGAACCCAACAGTTCCAGTTTTGGGAAAATCCGACGGTCAGATCTTTCGGTATAATCGTTTGAAGTTACGATTTCGAAATGCGAACTGCAACAACGTGATTCGTTTTATTTTAATTTATATTCATATATAAATATAAATCGTTCGACGATATCAAACTATTTTCAATTCAACATTGATTTCTTTTATATATGAAATCATATATTACATTAAAAACGAAATTTTTAATGATAATACCATTCTCTTTGTACATTGAATCTTTTATATGATTCATATATATATTACATGGAAATGATATTTGTTTTATCATTCATCTATAGAATTAAAATTGTAATCTTTTATTTCAATACAATATTACATTGAAAAATGTAATCTCTTATTTCAATATATGTTTACATTGAAAAATGTTATCTCTTATTTCAATATATGTTTACATTGAAAATGTAACTTTCTATTTCAATATTTATTTATATTGAAATGTAAACTTTCTATTTCATTATTTATTTACATTGAAAATGTAGAATTTTATTTCATTACTTATTTACATTGAAAATGTAAACTTTTATTTCCTTATTTATTTACATTGAAAATGTAAACTTTTATTTCCAAATCTATTTACATTGGAAAATGTAAATTTCTATTTCAATTTCTATTTATATTGGAAAGTATAAATTTCTAATCATTCTTTTATTTACATTGAAAAATGTAAATTTCTATCTAATCTTTATTTACATTGAAAAGTATAAATTTCTATGTAATCTTTATTTATATTGAAGAGTATAAATTTCTATGTAATCTTTATTTATATTGAAAAATGTAAATTTCTGTGTAATCCTTATTTACATTGAAAAGTATAAATTTTATGTAATCTTTATTTATATTGAAAAAAGTAAATTTCTATGTAATCCTTATTTACATTGAAAAGTATAATTTCTATGTAATCTTTATTTATATTGAAAAATGTAAATTTCTATGGAATCCTTATTTACATTGAAAAGTATACTTTTTTATTTCAATGTATGATTACATTGAAAAAATGAAACTTTTTACTCATATTTTTGATTGCATTGAAAAATGTAACTTTTTCATTCATATTTTATTTACATTGAAAATGTAATCTCTATTCATATTTTATTTACATTGAAGAATGTAAATCTCTATTCATATTTTATTTACATTGAAGAATGTTAATCTCTATTCATTCTTCTATTGACATTGAAGAATGTAAATCTCTATATGACAAATAGCTATTTTAATATTGCATTATATTAAAAATGTATATTCTAATATAAATACACTTCTGTTTAACAGTATCTATTTTTAATGTTGCCTTACATTTAAAAATGTATATTTCAATATAAATGCATTTCTATTTAACAAACGACTATTTTTAATCTTGAATTACATTAAAAATGTATATTTCAAAGTAAAGACATTTTAATATAACAATGGTCATTTTCAATGTTTTGTTTACATTAAAAAAAATGTAACTTTCAATGAAAATACTTTTTGCTATTTCAATGACCATTTTAAAAGATTCATTTGCATAAGAATGTAAAACATAATGTAAAACATTTTATTTCCCAATGTTTTATCTTTCTAATGTTGTATATACATTAATAATGTAAATGTAAATGTCAACACACTTTTATTTAACAAACGACCATTTTTGATTTACAACAAAAATATGAATTTCATGTTGATATACAAGGATCATTTTCATATATATATATATATAAAAATATATATATTGAAAATCTAATATTTATATTATGCGAACAATTAATATATAATAACATGAATATTTTATAACACAAAAATATTTCAGAAAATTTCGACAGCATAACGGTAGGGTAATTAAAACCGGCTGTACGGCTCCTCGCACTACCTTAGGCCTCGCGACGTTTACAAGGGGTTTAATTTCCTAATACATTTTTCTAGGCAGTCTAATGCCAAAATATCAATAAATTTCATTTTTTTCCAACCACAAATAAACACCAAAATTCAACCAATCACATACCATAAAACAATCAAGTCGTCCATGGTCTGTGGACGACGGGTGTCGGGAGTTTATAAACTCCGTCTGCATCCTAATATAATTTTATTTAATTTATTCGGATTCAGAAATCTCACTTTGCTATTTTATTTCTTCTAAATTTGTCGAATGCTCCAAAAATTCTCTGATCAGTTATAGAAAGTAGATCGCGAAATTACGGTCCCAATGCTTCCTGTTTCATCAAATTTCATCAACGTATGATAAAGATACGAATTTTTAAAGGTTAACCACATTTTAAGATTAATTAAGGAATTAATTAAAAGGGGTTTAACCTTCTTCTTCTTCACAGAACCTACATGCCGCTGTTTTTCAAAACCCTTCGATCCTTGGTTTCGGTGTGTGACGGCCCGCCTCGTACCAGCCTGCATTTACTCCAAAAGTGCGCTGTACACATGCCCGACTAGCACAAGACGGTCGTCAGAAGAAAGGAAAGAAGGGAACGAACTAATCAAAGGACCTGTAGAATGTCTCACAGCGCATGGAATAAAATATAATAATAACATACTTGACATAAAACAGGCGAGACAGTGCATAAGCTGATAACTAAAACCAACATCAACCTCAAAGCAGCGGAAATCCAAATACAGCTTATTACAACTTTCCAAATTTACTGTCTCTAAACAAAAGAAAGCTAAAATAGAAGATACACCAACAATGCCCAAGCAGTGATCTTCAACAACACAGGGAGAATATTATGTATATAGTACGTGGAAGCCTCCTACTCGTCTCCGGATCATCTACCCGTGCATCACCAGCTAACCTGTCTCTAGTCTGCTCGTGTGAGCACCCAGAGTAATAAGAAGAGACATAAAACTCTGGGTCAGACATAAAGCCTGGTATGAGCGATAAGCATCTAAACAGAATAATAACAGGTATACTAAGCCATACCTGAACCTGGACCTGCAACCAAAGAGTTAGTACCACATACCGTACAATACTCCAAGGTGCCATAATAAATAGTGTAAGAATACGGGGGTGGGGTGTGCATGTCATAATGATAGCAAACAAATCATCCATGGCAACCATCCTCACGTCTCTCACTCAGTGCGTAAAGCGTACGACATCTACCACTTTGGAACACTAGACAAACTGAGGCAACGACGAATCCCGACTTGTAGAAACCCTGTTGTGACCAAGCCAAACACTTGGAGTCATGACCAAACATTTCAATGACCCACTTCATTGGTCATAGCCCTTGGTTCTACCAATGCCATAATGGCCCTGAATCCGCCTTCGTACCTCCTACCATAGTGGTCCAAAGCTATAGGTGTCGATAACTCCTTAGCACGCGTCCCGCAGCAAAGCCCAATCATGAAGTGAACTCGTTGATTCCCATCTGAATCTTAAGCTCTAACTTCTCATTTGGACTTCCTTTGCCTCTCGGGTTTGGTCGAATTGGAGTGGGTCTTCAGAAGAGTCGTCACGCAGTAACAGTCCTAGAATTCGGTTCGGTTCGGTAGTCATCACCATCATCGGGTCGGGTCGGTAGTCCACTTCGGGTCGGGTCGGTGTCTCCCTCCGGGTCGGGTCGGTTCAGTGATTCTCCCCCTCCAGATATCGGTTCGGTTCGGGTGCCTCTGCTTGAGTTCGGTTCGGAGGTAGTTCATCCGATCTGATTCTTCCTGTTTGACTTGTTTGCCTACTCCGATCCGTCCTGTTCTCTTCTTCCGATCCGGTCCGCTCCTTCGCTCCGATCCGATCTTCTGTCCAACTCCAACTCTAAGCAATGGCCTTCCTTCCTGCCAAACTTCTTCCAGTGGCAAGTCCTCATCCAGTTCGGATTCCCTTGGTCAGTTCCCTAGCCCGATCCGACCCCTTTTCTCCGATCCGAACCGGTTCGGAACCTGCACACTTCTGCAATTTTCCAGCAAGCTTTCTACGCCATTCGACGACGTTTTCGAGCGATTTAACTATTCTAATCAATCATGAAACATACCACAGAGTCATAGCAACATGTAATAGCAACCACAAACAACAAACAACAAACAACAATCCAATTGAATCAAAATGGATCAAAAGTGGCTAAAACCTCACATTTTCCTATAATCCTTCTTAATCATGTTTAAGCATACGATTAGCAAAACACATCGAAATTAACCCAAATTTCTAACAGAGCCTTAAAACATTATTTTAGAATTTTAAGAATTTTTCCAGAATTTATTTACGTATAAATTCGCTAATCTTCACTAATTACCCTTAATCACTGTAATTAGTGCAAAAACTATGCAAATCACTCACCTTGGCCACAAATGAAATTCTCAGAACTGAAACTCCTCTGATTTGGGGCGAATACTGATGTCTAACAGCAGTTCCAACCTTGCTTTGGTGCTTTTTCTCCTTAATTTGGTGTTGCTAAGCCTAATCTTCAATTAGAGAGTGATTTGGGGTGTTTTAGATGTAGGAAGCCATTACTAGGATCTCAAGGAGGTTTGTGGCTGCTCAAAACTGAAATGAATGTGATAACCTAACCCTAATCAGACCTCCTATACCTCTAAACCCGAAATTCCCCTTGGGCCTAGCTGCTAATTACCCGGTTAAGCCCAATTAAGCTGTCCTTCTCCATCTGAAACTTGTTTCAGCCATATCTCCCAAACGGTGAGTCCGTTTGGCTAATGTGACCACTCTACGGAAAGAGAAACCATCATTCAAAGCCAATGGAAGTGGTTTCAGGTCAAAATTCATTTCCAGTCAAATGTTATGGCCAAAACAGTGATAACTAGGGGTAAAACGGTCATTTAAAAATCGAGAAAAATCATGAACATGGGAAATGACCCCAATAGTCGTCTCCCAAAGTTACATGACCATACGACTTCGTACGTGAAAGAAATAAATATTCTACGATCCTATGATGCGCAGAATGCGGGTCGTTACACTCTCCCCCCCTTAAGAAATTTCGTCCCCGAAATTACTTAACCCAAAACATACAAAGGATCCCGCATGCCTAACCACCACATACAACAATCAAATATGTAAAACAAGCAACCAAGCCTATCCTAGCATGCGGAAAAACTAAATCGAAGTCAAAATCTTACCAGACAAAGAGTTCTGGATACTTCTTCCTTATGTCCTCCTCTGTTTCCCAAGTACAATCACTCTCGTCCTCGCTCCACTGTACCTTGACTAGCTTCACCGCCTTCCTTCGAAGTTGCTTCATGTCGTACTCGACAATACGGGCCGGCTTGCGGTTCCCAACCGCCTCGGGTTCTACTTCGAAGTCCTCTAACTGATCAGGTGGAATAGTCATATCTGAGTCGTGAACGAACTTCCTTAGTTGGGAAACATGAAATACGTTATGAACTCCCGCCATCTTCTCTGGTAAGTCAATCCTATATGCCAAATTCCCGACTAGTTCAAGAACAGGGAATGGGCCAACAAATCTTGGTGCTAACTTGCCTCTCCTGCCAAATCGTATTACGCTCTTCAACGGGGAAATCTTGACAAACACCAAGTCACCAATTGAGAACTTTAAGTCTCTTCGCCTCTTATCAGCATAACTCTTTTGCCTATCTTGGGCTGCCTTCATTCGTTGCTGAATGATCTTGATCTTATCTGAAGTTTCCCTCACCACATCTGGTCCAAGCATAAACTTCTCGCCAGTCTCTATCCAACATGATGGTGAGTTACACGGCCTTCCGTATAAAGCTTCAAACGGAGCCATACCGATACTGGATTGGTAACTATTATTATATGCAAACTCTACTAGATGCAAATGGTTATCCCATGATCCACCAAAATCCAATATACATGCTCTCAAGAGATCTTCTAAAATACGATTCACCCTTTCCGTCTGACCGTCGGTCTGAGGATGATATGCGGTACTGAGATGTAACTCTGACCCTAGCGCCTCTTGCAAGCTCTTCCAAAACCCACTAGTGAACAACGGGTCTCGGTCGCTCACAATGCTTTTAGGTACTCCATGAAATCTCACTATCCACTTCATATACAATTCTGCTAACTTAGCTGCCGTTCTAGTCGATTTGACTGGTATAAACCTTGCACTTTTAGTCAGTCGGTGTACAATTACCCAAATGCTGTCATATCCTGTAACAACCCGTATTTTCAATAACCTGTAATAACATAAATCGAGGCAGAATTTAATTCTAAAATGGGAATCAAGGGAAACGGGCTATGCCATTGCGTTCGTCTCGGAAAAATACGCGAAATAGAGTCCGAGTTTTCGAAAATCGGAGTCCGTATGACCAAGATATGGCCTCGCGAAGTTTCACGAAAATTCCCAAATTAAAGTATACTTAATTAAGTGAAATGGGTTGTGTAGATATATATATATATATATTGATATATATATATATATATATAATTGAAAATTTAATAAATAAATATGCAAAAATGCTCAAAACAGCGAATTGGGAGAGGGGAATAACCGAACCGGCCGATTTTTGAAGTCGACCCGAGCCCGCTGGGTCGACTAGGGGTTAATCCAGGGTGTTTGGCTGTCAACCCGTGGGCCGATTCGCTCAAGTGCAGATTTTGCATTTGAATGGTTCTCATGGTCCATCTTTAATCTAAAGGCCCTAGATGGTTCCTACACTTGACTTCTTCCCCAAGACATGCTTTGATGGCTTGGATTGAATCTAGGGTTAATCCTATGGCCTAAAACACTTGCCTAATCTATAAATAAGACCCTAACCTACCCTAATTCATTCATAATTAAACCTAGTAACTAAACTATGGCAAAATGCTAGCTCTCATGGCCTCCACTAATTTTATGAAGAGGGTTGCATGCTAATCACTCTCTAATCAACCTCTAATCTCTTCTTAGCATCTTAATCTTCTTCATTTGGTGTGCAAAGTTGCTAGTTGTGAGTTTCTATCACTTTGATGATCTTTTGGTAAACTAATTAGATGAGATGTGATGAGATTTATGGTTTTGTATGTGGGTTAATGAGCTTTGAATCATATGATATGATGTTAGCATTAATCTTATGTTTATGCATGTTGAGTATGTAAGCTTATGCAAGTTTAATATGATGTATGTTATGTTTGCATGATGCTAAATATGCAAGTTGTGGGCTATGTAATCATATGCATGTTATGCAAGTTCATGGTAATATGCTATGCAAGTTACATGTATGTAAATATGCAAGTTACATGTTTGTTAATATGCAAGTTACATGTATGTAAATATGCAAGTTACATGTTTGTTAATATGCAAGTTACATGTTTGTTAATATGCAAGTTACATGTATGTAAATATGCAAGTTACATGTTTCTTTATATGCAAGTTACATGTTTGTTAATATGCGAGTTACATGTATGTAAATATGCAAGTTACATGTTTATTAATATGCAAGTTCATGATGACACATTATGCAAGTCTATAAGCTAATATGCAAGTTTGTTATGCAAAATGAATATGTAAGTTATGTGACATATTATATGCAAGTTATGTGACATGTTATGCAAGTTCATATGCAAGTTATGTGTTTGTTAATATGCAAGATGGCACCTTTGAAACATGTTCATTCATATGCAAGTTGACACCTTTTATATGTGTTATATCATGAACGAAATTACGTGGGAACGATGGGGTAATTAAATGCATAAGTTAATAAGATTGTGTGAAATTAATATAATTATGCATAACACAAAATAAATAAACATAGTATGGGAATTTGCCTATTTGGTTAGGTGTACCCATACTATGTGTTGGGAATTTACCTATTGAGTTAGGTCTACCCCATGGGAATTTACCTATTAAGTTAGGTCTACCCATGTTAAGAAAACTTGATTAATTAGGGATAATTAATATAAAATTATGAGGGTGATTAATTAGGTGTAATTAATTGACTAAGACACGAGGTTGGACTCAGTTGTAGCGTAAAACTGCCCGGACCCAACCGGCTTAACCAGTTGCTACAAATGTTAGCCCAATGTGAGAGGTCTTAGGCACAAACTAAATACGTAATTAATGTAAAGACACGAGGTTAGACTCTGTTATGACATAAGGCTGCCCGGACCCAACCGGCTTAACCAGCGGTCATAAAAGACAGTCTAATGTGAGAGGTCTTTACAAAGGTTACGTTCTTAATTAATTAATTAAGAAACACTTAACCACATTAGCATGTAGAGGGACATGAGGGGTTAAGTGGGTGCCTCGGGTGGCATGAGAAAATCTAGTGGTTGCCTTGGGTGGCAATAGAAAATACGATTAGAATACTTAACCAAAATGGAACATGTAATTAAAACATGATTAAAGGGTTAAGTGGGATATACTAGAAAAAGGGACAAGCTTAGGTGGGTAGCTTGTGGAGGCCCATTTCAACCAGTAACCCATACGTATCTTTGTGGGCTCGACCCATGTCGAGGACGGGACACGCATACTGGGCTTGACTGTAAGAGGCAAACGGGTTAGCGGTGGCAACGCAAGTCCAACGGGCTTCATATGCGTGAGTGGGCCCGGGCTGGTAGGTAAGCCGTTGTTGCATCGAGTAGATATAAGCCGTGCACCTTTAGTTTCATCAGGTTGCCACATTGGGGAATGATACATCCCACGGTGGGGCCAGCACGGGTATCTACGTTAGGGAGCCGATCGAATGGGAAGTAGTGTGTACACCTAGTGGATTGTAGGGCCCCGTGGCGCCTACTTGGTCACCTAGGGGTACGCAGGTACTAATTAGTAAATTTTATAAGTCCTTGGGTGGGATCAACCTTTAAGTTAGGAACGACTGGTGTGGTGCAGTTTAGTAATTTACCTTAGGGAGGGTAGATGCGTCTTTATCCTTTATCTTCGTTTAGTTGACTGCTTAGGGTAGCCATTCATCCCTATATGTTACCGTATATCAGTTTATGTCTTCTCTGGTTACTTTAACGATTGTATTGTTAAAGTTATAGGACTCGCTCAGACTTATGTCTGACCCTGTTGTTTTTATCTTTTTCCCAACCCTCAGGTCCTACGGTGGATCCTAGCAGTAGTGGAGCTTGATCGGATTGTTGTTCCAGTCTTTAGGAGCTTGGATAGATGTAAAGCTCCAGTTATCCAGTTATCTTTTCTTTTGTTTGGCTATTGTATGAGAGTGGGATTATGTACTTCTTTATTTTGATGGATATTGTACTTGACCTTTATTGTGGTTTTATGATGTAACCAGACATGTTTTACTTCCGCTGTTATGAGATGATGTTTTAAAATTTCAAGTACTATTTATATCTGTCTTGTTGTAATTTTTCTGTTCTATATTCACTAAAATACTCCACCGATGCTATGGCATTCCCTTAGTGAGTGATCATAGCGGGAGTGGGGTGTTACACGTGGTATCAGAGCTTAAGGTTACCAGAACAGATAAAATTTTTGAGAAAAACTATTTTCTAAGAGTATTTTCGAAGAAAGTATTTTCAAAAGCATGTCTTCTAAGAGAAAAAGTTTTTGAAAAAGAAAAGCATAATCCCCAATAGCCATATCTTTATCTTTCGGAATCTCCTTTTTGAATCTTTCCTCTTTCGTTTCAGCATGGCTGAAGATCTTAACATCCCGGAGGGTTTAGTTATACCACTATGGTATAGGAGGTTGCAAGAGGCTAGGGCCGCGGCTGCGGGTCCGGCCAATGCTACTACACCAGAGACAACCGCTCCTCCTCCTCAGCCTAGAGTGGATAATTTTGCTAAGGTTTGCAAGGAGTTCAAGGCTATAGGAGGAAAACCTTTTCTTGGTTCAGAGACTTTCGTAGAGGCTAGAGATTGGCTTAAGGAAGTGGAAGAGTTGCTAGATATCTTTGAAGTGGAAGAGGGAAAGAAAGTCAAGTTGGCGGCTTGGTTAATGAAGGGAGAGGCCTCATTCTGGTGGGAGGTCACTAATGGAGAGCGCCCTGTTGACTCTTGGGCAGATTTTAAGCAAAGGTTTGGGGCTAAGTTTCTCTCAAGGGCGGAAGAGAATCTGTTTATGGAGAAGTTCTTGAATTTGAAGCAAGGGAATCTCACGGTGAAAGAATATGTCAACAAATTCAATCAATTAGCAAGGTTTGGCATAGAGTTGGTGAATACACCGGAGAAGAAGGCTTTGAGGTTCGTTAGAGGCTTGAACGAACCATTGCAAGGAATAGCTATGACTCACATTCCTATGGGGGCCACTTTTGAGAAGCTTGTCTACATGGCACTTATGCATGAGGATGATAAGAATTCTAAGGCACCAGAGAAAAAGGGGGATCAGAAGAAACCGCAACAACAACAACAAGGCAAGGGCGGAAAAGGCAATGGTGACAAAAAGAAGACGAAGAAGAAGTGCTTCAATTGTGGAACACCAGGACACCTTAGTAAGGATTGTCGCAAAAAGAAGAAGACCGGTTGCTTTCATTGTGGTGAAGCAGGGCATCTTGTGAAAAACTGCCCAAAGAAGGGGCAGAAGACGGGGTCTACCTCAGGAGGCCAGGTGCAAGCTCTTATAGCACCACCTCAGTCAGGGGGGCAAGTTCAGGTTCTCTCAGTTCCACCGATTCAGCAGAGAGGTAGAACTATTTCCGTTGAAAGTCTGGTTTTTCTGTTTGATCATCCAGTTCGTACTTTGTTTGACTCTGGCGCATCGCATTCTTTTATCTCATCATCGTTAGTTGAGTCACTGCACTTAGACACCAGTCTAGTTGATGATCCCTTGGTTGTCTCAAACCCAATTGGGGGCTCCATATATCTGTCTATGATATGTTTGGGTTTGAAGATTTCTATACTTAGCGTTGAGTTTAGATGTGATGCTTTTGTATTGGGCTTCACGGGCTATGGGTTGATCTTGGGCATGGACTGGTTATCCAGTAATGGTGCCGTTCTTGATTGCGAAAGGAGAGTTGTCAGGCTCATGACCCGCTTGGGTAACACTCTCGAGATCTCTTGCAATCCCATGGAATCTGTTTTGCTAAGTTATCTTGAATCGCTCGATGCTTCGGTCGAGAGTTTGTGTTCTGTCAGAGTAGTCCGGGAATATCCGGATGTGTTTGAAGAAGTAAAGGGTTTGCCTCCGAAGCGGGAGATAGATTTCCGAATTTATTTGGTGGATAATGCCAAACCAGTGTCTTTGCCAGTACGCCACATGGCTCCTCGTGAGAGAAGAGAACTTCATAAGCAAGTAGGGGAGTTGCTTGAGAAGGGGTTCATAAGGCGAAGTATATCGGAGTGGGGAGCTCCAGTAGTGTTTGCCACGAAGGCGGATGGGTCCCTCAGACTTTGTGTGGATTATAGAGAACTTAATAAGCTCACGAAGAAGAATAGACACCCATTACCGAGGATAGATGATCTCTTTGATCAGTTGGTTGGCGCGTCAGTATTTTCGCAGATGGACTTAGCTACAGGGTTTCATCAGTTAAGAGTGGCGGAGGACAGTATAGAGAAGACTGCTTTCCGGACTCCGGATGGTTTTTATGAGTGGCTAGTGATGCCATTTGGGTTGACAAACGCCCCCGCATACTTTGTTGATCTCATGAGTAGAGTGTTCAGAGAGTATCTGAATAAGTTTGTAGTAGTTTTTGTGGATGACATCTTGGTCTTTTCCAAGAATGAAGAAGAGCATGCCTTACATCTCAAGGAAGTGTTGGAGACTCTTCGAGCGCATAGTCTTAAAGCTAAATTCTCTAAATGCCATTTTTGGAGAAGAGAAGTGCGATTCTTAGGGCATGTGGTCTCTAAGGAAGGGATAGCTGTGGATCCCGCAAAGATAGTATCTATCCAGGATTGGAAAGTTCCTAGAAATGCTACCGAGGTAAGAAGTTTCTTGGGGTTGGCAGGATATTATAGGAAGTTCATCAAAGACTTCGCGAAGATATCAGCCCCATTAACCCGCTTGACGAAAAAGAATCTGGTTTTCTCGTGGGATGTAGATTGTGATGATGCTTTCCGACGGTTAAAGAGAGCTTTGACCACCGCTCCAGTTTTAGTGCTCCCGGATGGGAGTAAGCCGTTTGTTGTTTATACCGATGCTTGTGGAACAGGATTAGGCGCAGTCTTAATGCAGGAGGGAAGGGTAATAGCCTATGGAGGGAGACAATTGAGAGTGCATGAGAAGAATTACCCTACCCATGATCTAGAGTTGGCCGCGATTGTTTTCGCACTTAAGTCTTGGCGCCATTATCTTCTTGGTGAGAGATTCGAGTTGTTCACCGACCATAAATCATTGAAGTACTTATTCTCTCAGAAGGATTTAAACTTAAGACAGCAAAGGTGGATGGAGTTCTTAGCATCCTATGATTTCGAGATATCGTATACCCCTGGTAAGGGTAACGTGGTGGCAGACGCCTTAAGTAGAAAAAGGCTATCTTTGAGTCCATTGTTCGTGGAACGACGAAGCTTGGAGTTTCTTTCTTTATTTGACTTCAGACCTTCTGTTGATTTTGTACCTGGTTTGTTGGCATCCTTGGAGGTTAGACCTACTCTTTTGAGACGGATTGGCGAGGCTCAGCGAGACGACCCACAGTTGGTTGTGTTGGTAGAGAAGCTTATAAGAGGGGAGTCGTCCAGCCATTTGGGTAGATACACCATAGATGATAAGGGATGGTTGCATAGAGACGGTAGACTTTGTGTACCGCAATATGAGGGTTTGAAGAAGGCTATTTTGGATGATGCACATCGTTCAAGAATGACTATTCATCCCGGTGGAGACAAAATGTACCAAGACATGAAGAGAGTTTTCTTCTGGGCCGGTATGAAGAAAGATGTGGCCGAGTATGTGGCTAGATGCTTAGTGTGCCAACAAGTTAAAGTGGAGCAAAGGAAACCCGGTGGTTTGCTACACCCATTGGAAGTTCCACAGTGGAAGTGGGATAGTGTCTCGATGGATTTCATCGACGGGTTACCGAGATCGAGGAAGGGCAATACGGGAATTTGGGTTGTGGTAGACAGACTTACCAAGAGTGCCCATTTTATACCCGTAAAGAGTAAGAGGACCGCTCCATGGCTTGCTTCAGTCTATGTTAGAGAGATTGTTAGACTGCATGGCGTACCATCCAGCATTGTGAGTGATCGAGATCCTATTTTCACTAGTGAGTTTTGGAGAAGTTTGCAAGAGGCGGTAGGGACTCAGTTGTGTTTGAGCACCGCATATCATCCTCAGACGGACGGTCAGACTGAGAGGGTGAACCGTATCTTAGAAGATCTTTTGAGGCTTTGTATCTTGGATTTTGGAGGTACATGGGAAGAACATCTTCCTTTGGTGGAGTTCGCATATAATAACAGCTTT
Source organism: Allium sativum (assembly GCA_030737875.1). Classification (NCBI taxonomy): domain Eukaryota; kingdom Viridiplantae; phylum Streptophyta; class Magnoliopsida; order Asparagales; family Amaryllidaceae; genus Allium; species Allium sativum. The sequence goes on from CM060924.1 coordinate 881,310,255, forward strand.
CAGTCCAGTATTGGTATGGCTCCTTTCGAAGCTCTTTATGGAAGGCCTTGTCGATCTCCTACATGTTGGTGGGAATCTACGGATAAGATCTTGCTTGGGCCGGATATGGTTAGAGAGACTTCAGAGAAGATTGATTTAATTCGAAAAAGGATGAAAGCAGCGCAAGATAGACAGAAATCTTATGCGGATCGGAGAAGGACGGATCTTGAGTTTGAGGTTGGGGACATGGTTTTTGTCAAAGTATCTCCATTGAGAAATGTTGTTCGCTTTGGGTCCGTAGGGAAGTTAGCACCGAGATTTGTTGGGCCGTTTCCTATTAAGGAAAGGATTGGACGGATGGCATATAGGGTGGAGTTGCCCGACAGACTTAGTGGTGTTCATGATGTATTCCATGTATCACATTTGAGGAAGTGCTTACATGAGACCGCGGAGGTGGTAGAGCCGAGCTTGCTTAGAGATGTAGAGGTAGAGCGTGATGCGACGATTCGACGAGCTCCTACTCGCATCCTTGGGTCAGAAACTAGGAAGTTGAGGAACAGAGAAGTTCAGCTAGTTAAAGTGCAATGGGGAGATGACGAAAGCAATGCTACTTGGGAGACGGAAGCAAAGATGCGTTCTTTGTATCCATTTCTTTTTGAGAGTATGTCTTTTAACTTCTCCTTTATTGCTTGTCTAGTACTTATCTTATCTTTAGTATATCCTCTCGCTAATACCTATGACCTTTAGATAGGGTAAAACCTATGGTTGAAACATGTGTTTGAAACATGTTATGGTTGATGGATGCATATGGATGCAATTGTTTGCTAGTGGTTGCTCGTGGATGCATATACACACACATTAGGCACTAGATCGGCTCAGTCACTTCATGTTGCATATTGCATAAATGGATGTGGTAGTTAGATTGATGGATGTATCATGGCTGTGTTATCATATGGATGATGCATTTTTGTGTATGGTTGTGCACGCATGTAGAAATTTGTATGTGTCAATAGGGTTTCGCATACATATTGGATGCATGGCACTATCATGGTTTGCATTAAGGAGGTTTACTGTATCAGTAACCGGCTGATTTTCGCATTAGGTAAGTACATATACACACACTTTTGCATATATCCATCCAGCATTTAGAATCTTGTAAGGACAATGATTGCTCGTGGATGATGCTTTGAGTAGATGGATGATTGGATGGTAGGATACGTTCTTCCTAACTTGAAGATTTCGGGGACGAAATCCTTTAAGGAGGGGAGAATGTAACAACCCGTATTTTCAATAACCTGTAATAACATAAATCGAGGCAGAATTTAATTCTAAAATGGGAATCAAGGGAAACGGGCTATGCCATTGCGTTCGTCTCGGAAAAATACGCGAAATAGAGTCCGAGTTTTCGAAAATCGGAGTCCGTATGACCAAGATATGGCCTCGCGAAGTTTCACGAAAATTCCCAAATTAAAGTATACTTAATTAAGTGAAATGGGTTGTGTAGATATATATATATATATATATTGATATATATATATATATATATAATTGAAAATTTAATAAATAAATATGCAAAAATGCTCAAAACAGCGAATTGGGAGAGGGGAATAACCGAACCGGCCGATTTTTGAAGTCGACCCGAGCCCGCTGGGTCGACTAGGGGTTAATCCAGGGTGTTTGGCTGTCAACCCGTGGGCCGATTCGCTCAAGTGCAGATTTTGCATTTGAATGGTTCTCATGGTCCATCTTTAATCTAAAGGCCCTAGATGGTTCCTACACTTGACTTCTTCCCCAAGACATGCTTTGATGGCTTGGATTGAATCTAGGGTTAATCCTATGGCCTAAAACACTTGCCTAATCTATAAATAAGACCCTAACCTACCCTAATTCATTCATAATTAAACCTAGTAACTAAACTATGGCAAAATGCTAGCTCTCATGGCCTCCACTAATTTTATGAAGAGGGTTGCATGCTAATCACTCTCTAATCAACCTCTAATCTCTTCTTAGCATCTTAATCTTCTTCATTTGGTGTGCAAAGTTGCTAGTTGTGAGTTTCTATCACTTTGATGATCTTTTGGTAAACTAATTAGATGAGATGTGATGAGATTTATGGTTTTGTATGTGGGTTAATGAGCTTTGAATCATATGATATGATGTTAGCATTAATCTTATGTTTATGCATGTTGAGTATGTAAGCTTATGCAAGTTTAATATGATGTATGTTATGTTTGCATGATGCTAAATATGCAAGTTGTGGGCTATGTAATCATATGCATGTTATGCAAGTTCATGGTAATATGCTATGCAAGTTACATGTATGTAAATATGCAAGTTACATGTTTGTTAATATGCAAGTTACATGTATGTAAATATGCAAGTTACATGTTTGTTAATATGCAAGTTACATGTTTGTTAATATGCAAGTTACATGTATGTAAATATGCAAGTTACATGTTTCTTTATATGCAAGTTACATGTTTGTTAATATGCGAGTTACATGTATGTAAATATGCAAGTTACATGTTTATTAATATGCAAGTTCATGATGACACATTATGCAAGTCTATAAGCTAATATGCAAGTTTGTTATGCAAAATGAATATGTAAGTTATGTGACATATTATATGCAAGTTATGTGACATGTTATGCAAGTTCATATGCAAGTTATGTGTTTGTTAATATGCAAGATGGCACCTTTGAAACATGTTCATTCATATGCAAGTTGACACCTTTTATATGTGTTATATCATGAACGAAATTACGTGGGAACGATGGGGTAATTAAATGCATAAGTTAATAAGATTGTGTGAAATTAATATAATTATGCATAACACAAAATAAATAAACATAGTATGGGAATTTGCCTATTTGGTTAGGTGTACCCATACTATGTGTTGGGAATTTACCTATTGAGTTAGGTCTACCCCATGGGAATTTACCTATTAAGTTAGGTCTACCCATGTTAAGAAAACTTGATTAATTAGGGATAATTAATATAAAATTATGAGGGTGATTAATTAGGTGTAATTAATTGACTAAGACACGAGGTTGGACTCAGTTGTAGCGTAAAACTGCCCGGACCCAACCGGCTTAACCAGTTGCTACAAATGTTAGCCCAATGTGAGAGGTCTTAGGCACAAACTAAATACGTAATTAATGTAAAGACACGAGGTTAGACTCTGTTATGACATAAGGCTGCCCGGACCCAACCGGCTTAACCAGCGGTCATAAAAGACAGTCTAATGTGAGAGGTCTTTACAAAGGTTACGTTCTTAATTAATTAATTAAGAAACACTTAACCACATTAGCATGTAGAGGGACATGAGGGGTTAAGTGGGTGCCTCGGGTGGCATGAGAAAATCTAGTGGTTGCCTTGGGTGGCAATAGAAAATACGATTAGAATACTTAACCAAAATGGAACATGTAATTAAAACATGATTAAAGGGTTAAGTGGGATATACTAGAAAAAGGGACAAGCTTAGGTGGGTAGCTTGTGGAGGCCCATTTCAACCAGTAACCCATACGTATCTTTGTGGGCTCGACCCATGTCGAGGACGGGACACGCATACTGGGCTTGACTGTAAGAGGCAAACGGGTTAGCGGTGGCAACGCAAGTCCAACGGGCTTCATATGCGTGAGTGGGCCCGGGCTGGTAGGTAAGCCGTTGTTGCATCGAGTAGATATAAGCCGTGCACCTTTAGTTTCATCAGGTTGCCACATTGGGGAATGATACATCCCACGGTGGGGCCAGCACGGGTATCTACGTTAGGGAGCCGATCGAATGGGAAGTAGTGTGTACACCTAGTGGATTGTAGGGCCCCGTGGCGCCTACTTGGTCACCTAGGGGTACGCAGGTACTAATTAGTAAATTTTATAAGTCCTTGGGTGGGATCAACCTTTAAGTTAGGAACGACTGGTGTGGTGCAGTTTAGTAATTTACCTTAGGGAGGGTAGATGCGTCTTTATCCTTTATCTTCGTTTAGTTGACTGCTTAGGGTAGCCATTCATCCCTATATGTTACCGTATATCAGTTTATGTCTTCTCTGGTTACTTTAACGATTGTATTGTTAAAGTTATAGGACTCGCTCAGACTTATGTCTGACCCTGTTGTTTTTATCTTTTTCCCAACCCTCAGGTCCTACGGTGGATCCTAGCAGTAGTGGAGCTTGATCGGATTGTTGTTCCAGTCTTTAGGAGCTTGGATAGATGTAAAGCTCCAGTTATCCAGTTATCTTTTCTTTTGTTTGGCTATTGTATGAGAGTGGGATTATGTACTTCTTTATTTTGATGGATATTGTACTTGACCTTTATTGTGGTTTTATGATGTAACCAGACATGTTTTACTTCCGCTGTTATGAGATGATGTTTTAAAATTTCAAGTACTATTTATATCTGTCTTGTTGTAATTTTTCTGTTCTATATTCACTAAAATACTCCACCGATGCTATGGCATTCCCTTAGTGAGTGATCATAGCGGGAGTGGGGTGTTACATATCCCGATCTAGTCCTTGGTAAACCATCGATGAAATCCATCGAGACTTGCTCCCATTTCCATTCGGGAATTTCTAAGGGCTGTAACAAACCACTAGGCTTCTTTTGCTCGGCTTTAACTAGCTGGCAATTCATGCACTTGGATATAAACTTCCCAACGTCTCTTTTCATCCCTTCCCAGTAGTAGGTCTGCTTCATATCTCGATACATCTTATTACCACCGGGGTGTATAGTCAGCTTTGAGTGATGACATTCTCTAAGCACTTCATCTCTCAATCCATTGACATTGGGTACAACAAGCTTTCCATCCTTTCTAAGCCATCTATCTCGATCAAGCCCATACTTGTTCATCTCCTCATCGATACCCATCTCTAACTTGGAGATGATTTCCAATAGGTTAGGATCGTCCCTCTGACTAGAGCCGATCCGCTCAATCAAAGTGGGTCTGATCGTCAAACTTGCTAACATCTCTGGATCCAATTCGCACTTTGGTCTGAAATCAAACCCCGCGATAAACTCCAGTTGCTTCCATTCAAGGAACATAGCCCCCAAGCTGGCATGTCTTCTACTCAATGCATCAGCCACCGCATTGCCCTTTCCTGGTGTGTATGCGATGTCAAAATCATAGGAAGCTAAGAACTCTAACCATCTCTGCTGACGGAGATTTAAATCCTTCTGGGAGAATAGATACTTTAACGACTTATGATCTGTAAACAGCTCAAACTTTTCTCCCAAGAGATAGTGTCTCCACATCTTTAACGCGAACACGATTGCTGCCAATTCTAAATCATGGGTAGGGTATCTCCTCTCGTGCGGTTTCAATTGCCGACTTGCATAAGCTACAACCCTACCGCCTTGCATCAATACAGCACCCAGTCCGGTACCACAGGCATCCGTGTATACCGTCATCTCTTCATCCCCTTTAGGAATGACTAACACTGGTGCGCTTGTCAACTTGTCCTTTAGACTTCTGAATGCATTCTCGCACCTTTCATCCCAGACAAAAGCTTGATTCTTCTTGGTCAACTGGGTCAACGGTGCTGCTATCTTGGAGAAACCTTGGATAAACTTACGATAATATCCCGCTAACCCCAAGAAACTTCTTACATCTGTTGCATTCTTGGGCGTAGGCCAATCCTGTACCGTAGCCACCTTTGCTGGGTCCACGGCAATACCGTTTTCTGATACAACATGGCCCAAGAACCTCACTTCCCTCTTCCAGAAGTGACACTTAGAAAACTTTGCTTTCAATTGGTGTTTTCTTAACACCTCCATCGCTACTCTTAAATGTTCTTTGTGTTCTTCCTCTGTCCTTGAATAGACCAAAATATCATCAACGAACACAAGAACAAACTTATTCAACTGATCCCTGAATACCCTATTCATAAGATCCACAAAATATGCTGGGGCATTGGTCAGCCCAAATGGCATAACCAACCATTCATAAAACCCAGACGGCGTTCGAAATGCCGTTTTAGCTATACTCTCAGCTTCCACTCTAAGCTGATGAAAACCTGTCGCGAGATCCAACTGAGAAAATATTCTCGCGCCACTCAACTGATCGAACAAATCATCTATCCGCGGTAGAGGATACTTGTTCTTCCTCGTCACTTTATTCAACTCGCGGTAGTCTACACACAAACGAAGGGAACCATCCGCCTTGGTAGCAAACACAACTGGTGCCCCCCATTCAGAAACACTCCTTCTGATAAATCCCTTCTTCAAAAGATCGCTGACTTGCACCTCGAGCTCTCGCTGCTCCCTTGGTGCCATACGACGAAGTGGCATCACTATAGGTCTGGCATCTTTTACCAAATCAATACGAAACTCAATCTCTCGGTGTGGTGGAAGTCCGGTCACTTCTTCGAAAACATCCGGATACTGGCCAACCACGGGCAAACCTGACAACTCACTATGCGGAATGTCGAGGGAGTTTAGAAAACTAGCCAATACCCCCTTACTGGGTAGACCACCAAACACTATCCTCCGCCCATCATCCGCTCTAGCTGTCACCAACAAGCCCTCACAGTCTACCACCACCCCGTATCTTTGGAGCCAATCTACTCCCAAAATAATGCCAAACCCAGTAAAGCCCAAAACAAAACAATCACAAACAAACATGCATCCATGACTCGATAGGACCACATTGCGACAAATCATGCTAAGACTAGTCGAACCACCAATCGGGTTCGTCACTACTAAAGGCCTATCGACAATCTCGGGCTCCAATCCCAACCTATCTACCAGGTCACTAGATATGAAAGAACTGGAAGCTCCGGTATCAAACAAAACTCTAACAGGAACATCATAAACAGAAAGCATACCTTGAATGACGACACTCTTACCCTTCTCCGCCGCAGTTGGGGCATTCGACGAAGAAGGAATAGCATTAAGAGCATATGCTTTCACCATTTGCTTTTCTTTAGGGGGTTGCGGACACTTGTCCTTGTGATGTCCCATTTGGCCACAGTTGAAGCACTTCCTATCCGCTGGCTTGGCCCGACAATTACTAGCATAATGGCCCTTCTTACCACAGCTGAAGCACTCCACATCTTGCTTATTCTTTTTCTTTTGGCCATCCTTAGCCTGGTTCTGCTTTCTCTTATTCTGGGAACCACCTTTGCCTCCACCACTAGCTTGTGGCTTTGGCTCATCGGCAGATGCAACCTCAGTCTTCGACTTAGGGTAGAGACTTTCTGATCTTAATGCTTTCCCCACAATCGACTCAAACGTCTCATCGATGTGGTTAATAAGCTTTTCCCCTAAGTACTGATCCAAACCAGTTATGAATTTCTCATTCTTCTTCTCGGCAGTATCAATAAGAGATAACCCATACTTCGACAAAGTGTCGAATTCAGCAATGTACTCCGAGACAGCTCTGCCATTCTGCTTGAGCTCCAAGAATTTCTTAAACAACATTGACTTCTGAGCAGCTGGGATGAACTTCTCACTAAAGCGAGCCTTAAACTGCTCCCAAGTAATCTGGTCTTCGGGAGTAGCTGCCTTTATAGCATTCCACCAATTCATTGCCCGCCCTTGCAGCTGACTGGACGCTAGCTTTCTCTTCATCGCATCCTCGATGCCCAAATCCTCGAAGATACGTTCGCAACTATCCAACCAATCCTGAACGTCCGTAGCCGACTCCGTTCCGTGGAACGGCTTCCCACCAAGACTAGTATAGTCCTTATTCGGCTTGGCGAAGTCGACTCTTGGCGCCTGCACTATTGGACCACCACCATTTCCACCATTGGGAGCTGCCCTCTGTACATCTCTAAGCATCTCTCTCATGAGGTCAGTAAACATCGTCCTCATGTCAGCAGCATTCCCATTATTGGCTCCCCTACCAGCACCTCTAGTATCTCGGCTCATCGTCAATCTGAAAAAGGAAACGATTAACGACTCCATAGTGGTGCTAGTGCAGTACGACTTCATCCTTATACTACTAATAGTATATATATATAGCTTTAAAAAAAACCAAAGTAATCACAAATACGCTCTCTCGTATACGTATAATATCTCTCCCTGATAACTTCCCTAGGTTAACTACGCAACCTAGAGCTCTGATACCAAGTGTGACGGCCCGCCTCGTACCAGCCTGCATTTACTCCAAAAGTGCGCTGTACACATGCCCGACTAGCACAAGACGGTCGTCAGAAGAAAGGAAAGAAGGGAACGAACTAATCAAAGGACCTGTAGAATGTCTCACAGCGCATGGAATAAAATATAATAATAACATACTTGACATAAAACAGGCGAGACAGTGCATAAGCTGATAACTAAAACCAACATCAACCTCAAAGCAGCGGAAATCCAAATACAGCTTATTACAACTTTCCAAATTTACTGTCTCTAAACAAAAGAAAGCTAAAATAGAAGATACACCAACAATGCCCAAGCAGTGATCTTCAACAACACAGGGAGAATATTATGTATATAGTACGTGGAAGCCTCCTACTCGTCTCCGGATCATCTACCCGTGCATCACCAGCTAACCTGTCTCTAGTCTGCTCGTGTGAGCACCCAGAGTAATAAGAAGAGACATAAAACTCTGGGTCAGACATAAAGCCTGGTATGAGCGATAAGCATCTAAACAGAATAATAACAGGTATACTAAGCCATACCTGAACCTGGACCTGCAACCAAAGAGTTAGTACCACATACCGTACAATACTCCAAGGTGCCATAATAAATAGTGTAAGAATACGGGGGTGGGGTGTGCATGTCATAATGATAGCAAACAAATCATCCATGGCAACCATCCTCACGTCTCTCACTCAGTGCGTAAAGCGTACGACATCTACCACTTTGGAACACTAGACAAACTGAGGCAACGACGAATCCCGACTTGTAGAAACCCTGTTGTGACCAAGCCAAACACTTGGAGTCATGACCAAACATTTCAATGACCCACTTCATTGGTCATAGCCCTTGGTTCTACCAATGCCATAATGGCCCTGAATCCGCCTTCGTACCTCCTACCATAGTGGTCCAAAGCTATAGGTGTCGATAACTCCTTAGCACGCGTCCCGCAGCAAAGCCCAATCATGAAGTGAACTCGTTGATTCCCATCTGAATCTTAAGCTCTAACTTCTCATTTGGACTTCCTTTGCCTCTCGGGTTTGGTCGAATTGGAGTGGGTCTTCAGAAGAGTCGTCACGCAGTAACAGTCCTAGAATTCGGTTCGGTTCGGTAGTCATCACCATCATCGGGTCGGGTCGGTAGTCCACTTCGGGTCGGGTCGGTGTCTCCCTCCGGGTCGGGTCGGTTCAGTGATTCTCCCCCTCCAGATATCGGTTCGGTTCGGGTGCCTCTGCTTGAGTTCGGTTCGGAGGTAGTTCATCCGATCTGATTCTTCCTGTTTGACTTGTTTGCCTACTCCGATCCGTCCTGTTCTCTTCTTCCGATCCGGTCCGCTCCTTCGCTCCGATCCGATCTTCTGTCCAACTCCAACTCTAAGCAATGGCCTTCCTTCCTGCCAAACTTCTTCCAGTGGCAAGTCCTCATCCAGTTCGGATTCCCTTGGTCAGTTCCCTAGCCCGATCCGACCCCTTTTCTCCGATCCGAACCGGTTCGGAACCTGCACACTTCTGCAATTTTCCAGCAAGCTTTCTACGCCATTCGACGACGTTTTCGAGCGATTTAACTATTCTAATCAATCATGAAACATACCACAGAGTCATAGCAACATGTAATAGCAACCACAAACAACAAACAACAAACAACAATCCAATTGAATCAAAATGGATCAAAAGTGGCTAAAACCTCACATTTTCCTATAATCCTTCTTAATCATGTTTAAGCATACGATTAGCAAAACACATCGAAATTAACCCAAATTTCTAACAGAGCCTTAAAACATTATTTTAGAATTTTAAGAATTTTTCCAGAATTTATTTACGTATAAATTCGCTAATCTTCACTAATTACCCTTAATCACTGTAATTAGTGCAAAAACTATGCAAATCACTCACCTTGGCCACAAATGAAATTCTCAGAACTGAAACTCCTCTGATTTGGGGCGAATACTGATGTCTAACAGCAGTTCCAACCTTGCTTTGGTGCTTTTTCTCCTTAATTTGGTGTTGCTAAGCCTAATCTTCAATTAGAGAGCGATTTGGGGTGTTTTAGATGTAGGAAGCCATTACTAGGATCTCAAGGAGGTTTGTGGCTGCTCAAAACTGAAATGAATGTGATAACCTAACCCTAATCAGACCTCCTATACCTCTAAACCCGAAATTCCCCTTGGGCCTAGCTGCTAATTACCCGGTTAAGCCCAATTAAGCTGTCCTTCTCCATCTGAAACTTGTTTCAGCCATATCTCCCAAACGGTGAGTCCGTTTGGCTAATGTGACCACTCTACGGAAAGAGAAACCATCATTCAAAGCCAATGGAAGTGGTTTCAGGTCAAAATTCATTTCCAGTCAAATGTTATGGCCAAAACAGTGATAACTAGGGGTAAAACGGTCATTTAAAAATCGAGAAAAATCATGAACATGGGAAATGACCCCAATAGTCGTCTCCCAAAGTTACATGACCATACGACTTCGTACGTGAAAGAAATAAATATTCTACGATCCTATGATGCGCAGAATGCGGGTCGTTACATTTTCGCTCCAATCAAGGTACGGGGTGACGATCGGAATAGGTCACGACATAGAGCCTTATGTGGCACGCCTGGGGTGGTTCTCCGGCCTAACTCGGTGGTTTGCTGCGGTGTAAAAATGGAGCCAACGGTAATGTCTTCGAGCTCGGATTTCTCGACCTACACTCCACCAGGGACGATCATCCCCTTATGGATCTAAAGCTCTTAGAAATCTCTTTACAATTTACTTTCAAATCTAGAGTTAATTTGATTTGGATTAAGAATTTGTAAGGGATCAATTTTGGAGGACAGTGGCCATTGAAAAGTTATTGGCGGCGGCAGATGTATTAGGGTTTTGAAGGAATACGGAATACGGCGTATATTTATACGTATTTATATTTATATTTTATCTATTTAATTCAATTTAATTTCAATATACCCCTTTCTCAATACGAACTCCAAATTAAACCCAACGAGTGTCGCCCCTAGCCACATACCCCCATTCCGGACACAATGGACTTTGTTTTGTAGGCCAATTCGACTGTTTCAGTCGGTTTTGCTTTAAATTAAAATATAAAACATTCAATATTAAATTTGAACGTACATTTTAATTTACCGAGGCCACATACTGACTCTAAAAATTTCCGAAAAATAAATCTAGCTATGTTTTGACGATACGGTCCCAACAAAGCTGATTTTGTCGAATTTGGAGACCGTTTGAAAAATGGCCATTTTCTGGTCGATCCAAATTGACTAAAATTGACAAAACACATTTTCTTTTGCCATGCTCACATATTATTTCCAAAATTATAAAAATTGGAATCTAAGAATAAATTGACACTCCGGATCCAACAAAAGTAGTTTCATCAAAAACGGAGGTCGTTCGTAAAATGATTATTTATACGGGCTATATATATATATATTAAATATATATAAATTCTATAGCGACTTTTCTGAATTTAAACTGGACATAAATTTTTATTCCCGCTATGAAATTTCAAATTTTTAGATTCCTTGGAAAGATATTATTAAACAGATTTAAATATTTTTGGTTTCACTAAAATCCAATTTATTTTACATCTTGTACATTCAGTCAAAGTTCAAATTCAAATTTTCAAACTGCCGCGCTATTTCCAACTCCTTTTATAATTAAAATAAATACATTCATTCAACCTTCGATTTAAATAGATTTTTAATCATTATTATTTAAAATAAATTATTTCAGCTATTCAAAATTCAGTAAAATAGAAAAAATAAAATTTCAAATTGGCTCTGAATTTCCGGGTTGTTACAATCTCCCCCACTTAAAATCTTTTCATCCCCAAACAGGAAACAACAGTAAAGTAGGAAACAAAACGGAAAATGTAAAAATAGTAAATATACGTTGCACTAGAGCTGGTCAGATATATCCACTCTGCACTGGGGATAAGTCTGTTTGATGCTATCCTCAGTCTCCCATATACAGTCTCTAGGATCCCCACTCCACTGCACTTTGACTAGATGAATTCTTTTGTTCCTCAGAACTCGGGTTTCTTTGCCAATGATCTTCACTGGCTCTCTTCTTACTGCTAAGCTCGGGGTAACCACCAAATCTTGCTGTGCAGCTTCCTCCATAATCAAATTTGGATCATGCACATGCTTTCGAAGTTAAGACACATGGAATACATCATGTACCCATGGTAACCAGTCAGGTAACTGAACCCTGTAAGCGAGAGTTCCAATTCTTTCAAGAATAGGGAATGGACCAATGAATCTAGGAGCCAACTTCCCAGTCTTCCAAAAACGGACAACTCCTCTCAATGGGGAAACCCTTAAGTGCACATAATCGCCAACAACAGATTCTAAATCCCTTCTTCTTGCATCTGCATAGCTTTTCTGTCGGCTCTGAGTTTCTAGCAACCACTTCTTAATAAAATCAACTTTGTCCGAAGCTTCTCGAATCATATCGGGACCTAATACTAGTCTATTTCCTGGTTCTACCCAACATGCGGAAGATCTACATGGCCTGCCATATAATGCTTCGAATGGCGACATTTTCAAGCTTGCTTGGTAACTGTTATTATAAGAGAACTCGACCAAATGCAAGTGATCTTCCCATGATCTGCCAAAGTCAAGAATACAAGCCCGCAACAAATCTTCCAGTATACGGTTCACCGTCTCAGTCTGGCCATCTGTTTCAGGATGATAAGCGGTGCCCATATTTAATGTTGTCCCCAGCTCTTCTTGGAATGCTTCCTAGAATTTACTAGTGAATATAGGGTCACAGTCACTAACAATGCTATTGGAACTCCATGTAGTCGGACAATTTCTTTGAAATAAATTTTCGTCAAGCTTTGAGTTATTCTATTAGATATGACAGGAATAAGATGGGCAGACTTTGTGAAACGATCACCCAAATACTGTCATTTCCCTTTCTGGTTCGGGGCAAGCCATCAATAAAATCCATGGAAATTTGATCCTATTTCCAGCTTGGAACTTCTAGTGGTTGTAACAATCCGACAGGTTTTTGTTGATCACTTTTGACTCGCTGGCAAGTAGAACACCTGCTAATGTATATGGAGATATCCCTTTTCATGGATTTCCACCAGAACGTGTACTTGAGATCATGATACATCTTGCTCACCCCTGGATGAATACAAAGCTTTGATTTGTGACATTCATCCGTTACTTCTCTTCTGAGCTCAAAGATATTCGGGACACAAATTCGCCCTTTTAACCTCAGAACTCCCTTGTTATCAATTTGGAAATTGGAGGGTTCGCCTTCCCAAACTCTTTTACTAATTCTTTGGATAAATTCATCATCTTTCTGAAGAGCAGAGATTTTGTCAATCAATGTGGGTGTAATGATGAGATTGGCAATGATAAGATTGGCGACGCCCGTATTCTTCCTGCTAAGCGCATCTGCCATAACAATGGCTTTCCTTGGAGTATACAAGATGTCCAGATCATAGGCCACAAGAAATTCTACCCAACGTTGCTACCTCGAATTCAAGTCATGGTCTGTTTATAACTCAAACTTCTCACCCAGAGGATAGTGCCTCCATATCTTTAAAGAAAACATGATGGCCATCAACTCAAGATCATGAGTGGGGTATTTCTTCTCGTGTGGCTTCAATTGACGGCTAGCATAAGAAACTACTTTGTTTCTTTGCATTAACACTGTACCAATACCTTCTCTAGAAGCATCTGTCCAGACTTTCAAATCTTGATTGCCATCAATAATAGTCAACACTGGAGCAGTAGTCAACCTTAGTTTCAGCTCTTGGAAAGCTGCCTTACATTCAGGAGTCCAAATAAACTTTGTGTGCTTCTTGGTAAGCTTCGTCAATGGACACGATAGCCTCTAGAAATCTTCAACAAATTTTCGATAATAGCCAGCCAATCCTAGGAAACTTCTGACTTCAGTAGGCGTGCTAGGCTGCTTCCAATTTCGAATGGCTGTGATCTTACTTGGATCCACTGAAATTCCTTCCTTCGATACTACAAGACCGAGGAACTTCACTTCTTCTTACCAGAATACGCATTTGGAAAATTTGGCTTTTAGTACATTCTTTCTCAGAATTTCCAAAACTTGTTCCAAATGTTTTTCATGCTCGACGGTTGACTTGGAGAAGATTAAGATGTCGTCAATGAAAACCATCACAAATTTATTTAAGACATCGCGGAATACTCGATTCATCAAATCTACGAAATAGGCAGGAGCATTGCATAAGACAAACGACATTACTAACCACTCGTAAAATATGTCTGGGCCTCTAAAAGATGTCAAAGGAACACACTCTTCAGCAATACGCAATTTATGGAAACCTGTAGCTAGGTCCATCTTTGGAAACACTTTCACTCCATTTAAACAATCCAACAAATCATCTACATGGGGCAATGGATATTTATTCTGGAGCGTTTGCTTGTTGAGGTCTTGGTAATCAACACATAATCTGAGAGCACCATTTGACTTTGGAACAAATACTACTGTTGTTCCCCAATTCGAGAAGCTAGGCCTGATCAGACCCTTCCATAACAGCTGTTTAGTTTGATTGCCCAATTCTTCTTTCTCTTTCGATATCATTCTCCGAATAGGATGTACAACTGGCCTTGCATTCAGAACTAGATTAATCCTGAAGTCGATTTCTCTACGCGAAGGTAAGGTACCAACTTCTTCGAGCACATCCGCATAATTCTTAATAACAAGAATATCTTCAATAGGACCACGAGAAACATCAAGAGCAGACCAAAATTCTTTTCTATCTGAATTCGGTTTTGTGCATGGTATCGTTATAAATTTTTTATACTTGGTCTTTGCCTTAACGATTTTTTCTGCACATTTAACTTCGGCCTCATATTTGGTTAACCAGTCCAGCCCAAGAATGATGTCAAATTCAGGGAAATCCATGACAATCAAATTAAAAGAAAACTGGTAATGGAAAAAGGAGATAGGTGCTCTACAATACACACCGAGAATAAGAGAACCCCCTGTCGGATTATGAACTCTAACCAATTCCTTAAGGTTCCTTAACCTTAGCTTTAACTTCTTAACTGTATTGCTTGAAATAAAGCTTTGTGATACGCATGTATCAAATAATACTTTAACTGGAATATTGTGGATAGTGAGAGTGCCTTCTAAAACATCTGGCCTTTGCTGACTAGCCGAGTGTGCTGGAGCATCTGTTGTGCTATTGATTTGAGCTTCTGCCACTTTATTGACTTGAGTCACCTTGGTCGTTTTAAAAAGCGGGCAATCTTGCTTTACATAACCAATTTGATGGCAAAGATTGCATCCTCTATCCTCTTGAAACTTTTCATTGGATTTAGATCCATTCTTCTTTCGTTTCTTCGAAGATTTGCAATTTCTTATCGAATGCCCTTGCTTATTATAGTTGAGACATACGACTGTCTTTACCTTTTGCTGACCGACTTTAGGCTTCTTACTGACCATAGGCTTTGTACTTGCCTCAGGGCTATCAATTTCAAACTTTCTTTTGCTGCTAGAGCTGCCTTCTTCTTCTTCATCATCTTCCCAACCATGTTGCTTATCATTATACTCATAGCGATATGCCATTTGTATCATTTCAGAGAATGGGAGATTCACATGAGCAAGTACTCTACCTTCGTATTTCTTTTGAAGTCCTTTGATAAATCTCAAATTCTTCCTTGTAGGTTATTGAATTAGTTCTGGAGCAAAATGGGAAAGTTCATTGAATTTATTATGATATTCTTGGATGGCTATATCTCCTTGTTTCGGATTGTAAAACTCATCACATAGTAGCTCAGTTGCTTCTGGAGGAATAAATTTTTCTTTGAACATTTCCTTAAATCTATCCCAGGTAATATTACCTTCTGGATTTTCCTCCGTAACAGTTTCCCACCAGATTAGAGCTTTGTCTTTAAGTGCCCAAGATGCCAGTAATCTTTTCTGATCATCTCTCAATTTTAAGCCTCCAAAGATTCTCTCAGTAGAACGCATCATGCCTGTGTTTCAATAACGGATTCTTTGCCCGAAAATTGTACTCCACCCAGATTTTGATATTTCATTACTAGTGCTTCTAGATCTGGTTCTGGTTGTGGGAGCACGATTGGATCATTAGATTGTTGAGCCATAGAATTACTTCTTCTGTTTCTGCCACTCAAGTCTACTCTATCTGCAAATAGCAGACAAAGAGTCAGGCCAACAGAATAGATATTGTAAAGCATAGAGGCATATATTTAAACGTAAATGAATCTATGGGGGTGTATTTTATCCATCCATACTCATTCTAGGACATTGCTGGTCCTATCTATGATGAGTTTTTCGTTTTAGAATACTGCTGATTCCACTTCTGTCTGATTTATTTATATGTTATATTCCGAGCTAAGTTTATCCAAAGCTCTGATACCAACTGTGATGACCCCAAACACCCGTAGTACGAAAGCAAGGATAATCACTGGAATATAACACATAAAAAATAATAGTAGAATAGAAATATAGAATTACAGTAGGTAAAGTACATCAAATTACACTCGGAATAATATATCATCAGAGTTACATAACATAATAGGATCATAATTAGTACAAAATACAGTTTTCAGCTTAATATAAAATGTCTGCAGCGGAATCAAACATAATATACTAAATGAAATCTGAATAGCATAATAGAAATGGTAAGATCCATCTTCAGCTCTATAGCTACCCAAAATGAATCTGCTAAAACCTGTATACAAGGCTGCCCGTGTGGAAAAGAGGGCACCCGAGTTTGCAAAGTGAAACAAGCTACGAGTCAGTCATGGGACTGGTATGAGAAATCTATTTAACCTATTTAATAGTAAGGCTAATCATAGGACCACGCCGCTAACGCGGAACGGGTTTACTCCATTGGATTGCCAGTGCATATATATAAAGTAAATCGTTAAACAACACAATGCTTTTTAGAAAAATGAAACCATTATAAGACTCAAGTCCCATCACACAATGCAACGCAAACCGGAGGATAAAGTTTTACCTTATAATGGTCAAAAATTCTTGATACGACAAAACGGGTTTGATAGTATTATAGTGTATATATGTTTCAAAAACATTTCAATCATAATGTATCAATCATAGATGGCATAACTACCATATACTATGTTGCCATATATGGGTGTACAATCAGAACCGTATGGATCATATTGGAAGTTGGATTTTCATCATGAACCAAGGCAAGAGATAGTCCTTACCGAATTCGAGATAATCTTGCCAACCATGTCTCAGGATACAACCGCAATTGCACCTAGGAGCGCCAGGGCCGGTCCACAAATATTTTAGTGGATTAGTTATGCCTGAACAATACGTCTTCCCGCCCTATGGGGCGTAAATAGAGCCACTAAGGATTCAATATTCGAGGAACCTCGCTTTCCATCCTCCACATGAGTAAAAATATCTGAGCATGTAAAACCCAAACACCACTTCTAGTTATAAAGAAATGCATGTTCTCCCTGGGGTCCTTCTCCTATTTCTGGTTCATACCAGGGTGTGAGGCTCGCGATGTAACGCTATACACAAAGCTATGCTACAATAAAGCTATGCTTTAATCATCAACCATAAGGCTCTGCTTTTCAACAATAAGCCTTGATCCTTTGCCTCTTGGCATGCCACACT
The DNA here is from genome assembly GCA_030737875.1 of Allium sativum. Lineage (NCBI taxonomy): Eukaryota > Viridiplantae > Streptophyta > Magnoliopsida > Asparagales > Amaryllidaceae > Allium > Allium sativum. The sequence goes on from CM060924.1 coordinate 881,327,918, forward strand.
GACAATTCATGCCATGTGATCGATAACTATCAATATATAACCTCTGAGCTCGTGCGTCTCAGAGAAGGGTGTTAAGCAAAAGAATCAATTCTCTGCCACCAATCACATATATATTAAATAGAAATCAATTTACATGGAATGAAATCCAATGTCAGACACACATTCATATACAAGTCCATTCTGGGTCTGAACGAAACCGTAGACACCTTATTCCTCATCCCATATGTCCAATACGGAAGATAGGTGCTCGCTAATCTGGACAATCAACAAGTACGTCCGGACAACTACCACTGTAACCCTTTCCTAGGACCAAATCAGTACAGGGCATCAGTAGTCATCCATTCGATGTGAAGATCGCCGGTCTTCAATCACCGTCTTCAAATCTTCGACTTCCAATCGTCGTATAATTATTTGAAATGAGAGTTAACTCGACCTTTTCAAATAATTCTCGAATATATATAATTTAAATCATTCTTTTCATTCCATATCGTTAACAATATTTTATAATGATTTATCGCTATTTTTATTTATTTAAAAATAGCGATTTTCAATTAAACGACGCTTCGGGTCATTACATGGCCCTGGCGTTGTTTTCATCAAAATTTGATTTATGCATTTCTCAAAATATAACCATTGGATCTTGGCAAACTTTATATCATTGGAAAGATCTTTCCAAAACGAACCCAACTGTTCCAGTTTTGGGAAAATCCGATGGTTGGATCTTTCGGTATAATCGTTTGAAGTTACGATTTCAAAACGCAAAATGCAACGAACGTGATTTGTTTTATTTTAATTTATATTCTTAAATAAATATATAAATATAAATCGTTCGATGATATCAAACTATTTTCAATTCAACATTGATTTCTTTTATATATGAAATCATATATTACATTAAAAATGAAAATTTTAATGATAATACCATTCTTTTTGTACATTGAATCTTTTATATGATTCATATATATATTACATTGAAATGATATTTGTTTTATCATTCATCTATAGAATTAAAATTGTAATCTTTTATTTCAATACAATATTACATTGAAAAATGTAATCTCTTATTTCAATATATGTTTACATTGAAAAATGCAATCTCTTATTTCAATATATGTTTACATTGAAAAATGCAATCTCTTATTTCAATATATGTTTACATTGAAAATGCAAATTTCTATTTCAATATTTATTTATATTGAAATGTAGACTTTCTATTTCATTAATTATTTACATTGGAAATGTAAACTTTTATTTCATTATTTATTTACATTGAAAATGTAAACTTTTATTTCCCTATTTATTTACAATGAAAATATAAACTTTTATTTCCATATCTATTTTCGAATGTAAATTTCTATTTCAATTTCTATTTCTATTTACATTGGAAAGTATAAATTTCTAATCATTCTTTTATTTACATTGAAAAATGTAAATTTCTATGTAATCTTTATTTACTTTGAAAAGTATAAATTTCTATGTAATCTTTATTTATATTGAAAAGTATAAAGTTTTATGTAATCTTTATTTATATTGAAAATGTAAATTTCTATGTAATCCTTATTTACATTGAAAAGTATAAATTTCTATGTAATCTTTATTTATATTGAAAAATGTAAATTTCTATGTAATCCTTATTTACATTGAAAAGTATAATTTCTACGTAATCTTTATTTATATTGAAAAATGTAAATTTCTATGTAATCCTTATTTACATTGAAAAGTATATTTTTTTATTTCAATGTATGATTAAATTGAAAAAATGTAACTTTTTACTCATATTTATGATTGCACTGAAAAATGTAACTTTTTCATTCATATTTTATTTACATTGAAAAATGTAAATCTCAACTCATATTTTATTTACATTGAAGAATGCAAATCTCTATTCATATTTTATTTACATTGAAGAATGTATATCTCTATTCATTCTTCTATTTACATTGAAGAATGTAAATCTCTATATGAAAAATGGCTATTTTTAATGTTGCATTACATTAAAAAAAAAATTCCAATATAAATACACTTCTATTTAACAGTATCTATTTTTAATGCTGCCTTACATTTAAAAATGTATATTTCAATATAAATGCATTTCTATTTAACAAAAGACTATTTTTAAACTTGAATTACATTAAAAAAAAATATTTCAAAGTAAAGACATTTTAATATAACAATAAGTCATTTTCAGTGTTTGTTTACATTAGAAAAAATGTAACTTTTAGTGAAAACACTTTTTGCTATTTCAATGACCATTTTAAATGATTCATTTGCATAATAATGTAAAACCTAATGTAAAACATTTTTATTTCCCACTGTTTTATCTTTCTAATGTTGTATATACATTAACAACGTAAATGTCAACACATTTTTGTTTAACAAATGACCATTTTTGATTTACAACAAAAATATGAATTTCATGTTGATATACAATGATCATTTTCATATATATATATATATATATATATATATATATATCGAAAATCTAATTTTTATATTATTCGAACAATTAATATATAATAACATGAATATTTTATGACATAAAAATATTTCAGAAAAATTTCGGCAGCATAATGGCAGGGTAATTAAAACCGGCACCGTTCTGATGTATGGCTCCTCGCATTTCCTTAGGCCTCGCGGCGCTTACAAGGGGTTTAATTTCCTAATACATTTTTCTAGGCAGTCTAATGCCAAAATATCAATCCATTTCATTTTTTCCCAACCACAAACAAACACCAAAATTCAACCAATTACATACCACAAAACAATCAAGTCATCCATAATCTGTGGACGACGGGTATCGAGTGTTTCTAAACTTCGTCTACATCCTAATAGAATTTTATTTAATTTATTCGGATTTAGAAATCTCACTTTTCTGTTTTATTTCTTATAATTTTGTAGAATGCTCCAAAAATTCTCTGATTAGTTCTGGAAAGTAGATCGCGAAATTACGGTCCCAACGCTTCCTGTTTCGTCAAATTTCCTCAAAGTATGAAAAAGATACGAATTTTTAAAGGCTAAAAACATCTTAAGATTTTAAGGAATTAATTAAAAGGGGTTTAACCTTCTTCTTCTTCATAGAACCTACGGGCCGCTGTTTTTCAAAACCTTCCTAGGGTTCGGTTTTTCGCTCCAATCAAGGTACAGGGTGACGATCGGAATAGGTCGTGGCGTAGAGCCTCGTATGGCATGCCTGGGGTGGTTCTCCGGCCTAACTCAGCGGTCTACAGCGGTGTATAAATGGGGCCGACGGTAATGTCTTCGAGCTCGGATTTCTAGATCTACACTCCACCAGGGACGATCATCCCCTTATCGATCTAAACCTCTTAGAAATCTCTTTACAATTTACTTTGGAATCTAGAGTTAATTTGATTTGGATTAAGAATTTGTAAGGGATCAATTTTGTAGGACGGCGGCCATTGAAAAGTTATTGGCGACGGCAGTTGTATTAGGGTTTTGACGGAATACGGCGTATATTTATACGTATTTTTATTTTAATTTTATTTAATTTCAATGTACCCCTTTATCAATACAAACTCCAAATTAAACCCAACGAGTGTCGCGCCCAGCCAAATACCCCCATTCCGGACATAATGGAATTTGTTTCGTATGCCAATTCGACTGTTTCATTCAGTTTTGCTTTAAATTAAAATATAAAACATTTAATATTAAATTTAAGAATACATTTTAATTTACCGAGGCCACATACTGACTCTAAAAATTCGTAAAAAATAAATCTAGCTATGTTTTGAAGATACGGTCCCAACAAAGCTAATTTCATCGAATTTGGAGACCGTTTGAAAAATGGCTATTTTCTTGTCGATCCAAATTGACTGAAATTGAAAAAATACATTTTCTTTTGCCATGCTCACATATTGATTCCAAAAATTATGAAAATTGGAATCTAAGAATAATTTGACACTCTGGTTCCAACAAACATGGTTTCGTCGAAAACGGAGGTCATTTGTAAAATGACTATTTATACGGGCTATATATATATATTAAATATATATATAAATTCTATAGCGACTTTTCTGAATTTTAAACTGGACATAACTTTTTATTCCCGCTATGAAATTTCAATTTTTCAGATTCGTTGGAAAGATATTATTAAACAGATTTAAATATTTTTGGTTTCACTAAAATCTGATTTATTTTATATCCTGTACTTCAGTCAAAGTTCGAATTCAAATTTTCAAACTAGCGCGCTATTTCTAACTCCTTTAATAATTAAAATAAAATTTTAATCGTTATTTTTTAAAATAAATTATTTCAACTATTCAAAATTCAGTAAAATAGCCAAAATAAAAAATTTAATTGGCTCTGAATTTCAGGGTTGTTACACCACCCAACTATATACATTAGTCTTTCTTCCCTGCCGAATTTTACACCACTTCAGATTCCCCTTTTGTCCACTTTCAAGATCAGACCCGTACTCCTCAAGCCTTCTACCGACTCCATTTTTCATTGGAAAAAAACAAACTAACTTAATTAAGATAATTGATGATTCCCTAATTACCCCGTTAACTAAATCCCTTTCTTCCTCTTCAGTTGAACCACCGAACCCGCTGCCCCTTAATTCAACATTTCCAGGTTTCTAAACACACCGCCCTCCCTCCAAAATTCACGAATTCACTAATCACTACACAAATATAATTAAACAATAAAATCCTTAATCACTTTCATAATCGACCCTTTACAGTAAATTAGCTTCTTCCCAAACAGATCGAAATATGCTCCAGTTAATCGCTACTTCACCATCTCAAAACCTCGGAGCTCTCCCTCTCGTTGGTTTCTCCACGCAACTCAAAACCATAACCACCAATCTATATGTCGATCAATCCTCTCTAACATCCACATAGTCGTCTCCAACTCGAGTCCCATCTTATCATCGCGACTTCATGTCGTGCGTACCACTACAGTAGGTTACCGACCCTTTTTGATTTGAAAACACCCCAAAATCAATTGCGCCACTCCATTCGAACTCGTGAATCCATACATACACTCAAAATCCAAATCGATGTACTAAACTCGAAGGGAACCCAAACCCTAACTACTACATGATTTTCCAGTAACAAGAAAATTGATGTCGAGCCACATAAAAATCATACTGCATTGAAGAGCAGCACATCACGAGTCCAAAAACATATATTTAGTGACTTATATATTTTCTATGAATTTAGCACGGATTTTTGAAGATGGAGTTTTACATGATAAATGAACTGGTGACGGCGGAAAATCCTTTGACCGCTGAAGAATGAAAATAGGGTTAGTGATAGGTAGTGTATTTATAGGTAGATTTTAATATAATTTTATTCGATTTAATATTCAATTTTAATCAACCGCTGTTTGTATTTTATCATTTAAAATCTCTATGATCACATACGATATCCAAAAATCACGAAAAGGGACATACACCTTTAATTCGACATTACGGACCCAACGAAACTTGTTTCGTCGAATTCCGACTCTGTTTGCTCACATAGCGTATTTTCAAAGTCAAAATATTGATTGTTTTTCGCATTAAAATCCTGTACGACCACATACTAACTCCAAAAATCACGAAAATTGAAGTCTGTCAATAATTTAGTATTCCGAATCCAACAAAATTAGTTTCATCAAAAACGGAGGTCGTTTGCAAAACTGGCTATATTTAAAGCTCTAAATAAACCCATTTAAATATAAATATATTTAAAAATAATTAAATTAAATATTAATAAATTAATATTATCGTATATATTTACTTTGAATATCATACAACACCAAAATATACATATTAGAATTTATAACTCGATATTTCAAATCCCGGTTAAATCAGCATTCAATTTATATTGAAAATCTATTTATAATATAAATAAACCCTTTATAATTTATAAAGGAATTCCATAGCGACTTTTCAAAAATTTGATTTGGACATAACTTAAAATCTACTGAATGAAATCTCGATTTTTCTCTTCCATTAGAAAAATATACTTCACTAGCTCCGAACGTTTCTTATTTCACAGAAATCCGATTTAAAATGGATTTTATATATTCGTTTAAAGTTCGAATCGCCAAATTACGAACCGCCGCGCCATTACGGGCTCGATTATAATTATATTATAATTATACGTTCAACTGTCGTTTATATAAATATATTCGTTATTATAATTCAATTCTAAACTGAATTATATCCTTTAAATAATCCAATTCACACAATATTGTGAATTCCACTATTCTCGACTATTTCAGAAATTAAATATATTATTCTATTATTTAATTTAATTAAATATTCACTATTATTTAATTTTGGTCATTTTAATTACCAAACCATTATATAAATAATTAAATAAATTATTTATTGTCCATTAAAAATATGGGTCGTTACATTCTTCCCCCCTTAAAATAATTTCATCCTCGAAATTGCTAAGGTAGAAAACAAACCCTATTAACTGGGTTATAATTATTCATTTGCTTCTTAACTTCGGTTTTAACTGAACCAATTTAATTTCCATTAAATTGTTAATTTATTCTTACCAAATAAAATTTTCAAAAATTTTGAAAATTTTCTAACACCATAAATTTTCGAAAAATTTCGCCAGCACCTCCTTTGTACGGGTCGATCAGTACAATTACAACTTGCCTCTCTAGGCCTCCTCCAATCCAAAAGAAAATCAAACAGCCAAGTGGCTTGCCAAACAGGCTCATAAATATCATGCTTATTCAAAATATAAACTTGTACCTTTTTGTTGGGCATATCATTATATCATTTCCATTTGCTGCCAATTCTGCATATACCAATGTCATCACAATCATTCGGTTATACCCAAGCCAAATTCTATTCTTAACTCATATTTCATTTTTAATTTTTAATTTCAACTCTTAACTTACCAGTCCAATTTCATTTCGGATTGTCTCTAATCCAATCTAATTCGATATTTTCTGTCTCAATTCATTTTCCACTTAACTGGTTTCAATTCAATTTCTATTTCTATTTGCTTTTACAAATTCAAATTTAATTTGTTTTAATTCAAACAATCTTCCCCAATGATTTTCAAACAGTTTAGCTTTTCTAAAACCAGATATCCCCTTTCAGGATTCAAAACAACTTGCTTTTCACAAAACAATTCAAAAATAAAATTTTGGTAGTAATTCGTCACTTACAACTCGAAAACGAATACCGATGATGGTCGACTTCATCATCGGAATTTATTTTCCAACGATCGAAGTGAGTACAATACTATATCACTTTCAAAACCCATATTTAAACATTTCCATTTTTGAAATCAAATTCAAAATATCATTCACCATGCTTGTTAGTAATTTAAAGTCTCCCAGGATTTTAAAATTCCTATATTTTAATTCCAAATCCATCTACAAACACCTTTCCAAATTTCCAGGGTTTTAATTTCAATTCTAATTTAAATTCAGTATTAATTCATTTCGTAATACTTATACGAATTTTATTTGGTTATATATGTATAACCAACTCAATTTTAATCTTATTCGATTAATATAACAGCCAACACATCCAATATACTATAATATATCAAATATCTATACTTTGTTTATATCAAAATATAATTTGGGCAAAATTATTTCATTTATCCTCTTTTCAAAACATACCATGTCGGTTCATCGTACTTGAGTGTTTATAAACCCTTACCAATACAGTGGATCAAACTGATCGACCAAAATTCATAAATTACTCAACCAATGAATCTACACAATATAAAATCAATTTTATAAAATCTACAAATACGTTCACTCATATATATACACTCAACTCAATCTAGGGCATTACTAACCCCATCTATACTGAGTCACGCCACAGAGCCAAGGTAATTACTTAACCTTTAGCTCTGATACCACTGTAACGACCCATGTTTTCGCGATCCTGAGCAATTGACATATAACCCAATGTCGACTATCAAACATCGGAAATACCGGATAGTTAATGAAAGAAAATAGAGGGTGAGAATAAATAAGATAGAAACTTAGAATAGAAGAAGAAGAAGAACATACAACATCAGAGTAAACACGAATCACATAGCGGAATGATCAATATATTATAGATACATATCTTTGAAATAAAATCAGTATATGTATACAGTAACATTATCAGAGTATAACACTTACAACACAGCGGAAATAACAATAGCTATATAATCCTGAAGCCTTCTGCTCCAAGCTCTCCAAGTGTATCTGTAAAATTCTGACTACTTGACTGCCCGTAAAAAATTGGGCACCCAAGAGTTTAGGGAAAACAACACAAAATAAATTCCGGGAAAGTCATGGGACTGGTATGAGTAAACAATTTAAAACAGTTTGAGAAAATAAACGATATCTCATAAGATCACGCCATATAATGGAACGGGTTTTTCCCTTATGAGAATCCAAAAATACTTGTCCAACATTCAAAAACCTTTTGAAAGGAACGATAATCTTTATATCAAACTCATTTGATATTATATTAATGTCAATCAACCACAATATAATAATTATCTAGCAAAACGCTTTCATCTCACGTTCTACATACATAATATATAACCAAAAACCGCGGGCGCTTATTGGGTAATGGATTCCAACTGGCAAGGTATGGGACCACCTTACGACAGTGTATCTCTAGAGAGGAATACACCGATTTCAACAAGGACATCTTGTAACCCAGGCTAAACATTACCGGTCACTCATTTCGCTTGAGTGTATCGAATGTATTATCACCAACGGTTGGGATCAGCAATTGTTTCTCGAAAGGGACAACATCGAAATAGATTATAGCAGTGAATGGAATTTCTCTAGATCAAGTGACAATACACCCTAATTGGCAGCCAACCACATAGCCATGCGACCTACCCGATTTTATACCATTTCCGATTGTGAGGCTAGAGGCCATAACGTACCCTTTACAAACCATATCTTCATTCACTTTGAATGTCACATCGTCATACCCGCTAAATCACAAATTGATTTCTCCAAACATTTCACGCGTAAACATCTAAGAGAAACGAATTCCTCCGTCACCAAACGTAAATATGTTTGAAGAGATCAACTTACGCGATCTATTAAATATACTCCATCAACATTCTTCCATACAAGTCGTCCTGGGACTGGACAGACCGAAGGCGCTATTCTGTAAACAGGACAGCCCTTGCATAACTCTGTCTTCAATTATCTTCATCGTATTTGATCGCAACGCTAATGCCCATACAGAGTGGTTTTCAGATAATGAATCTGATCCCGGTCTCTCCGTATTGACGACGGAAAAATGGTCAAAAACTTTGACAGTCGGTGATTTAACTATCAAAGAAAAACATGTGTGCAAACAACAATATTATTTCCAGATGGAAATTCTATCGATCAATCATCAATCAACATTTATTCATTTCCCCATTTCTCGTTTCCATATATTCAGCAAATCCTTATTTTCTAATTTTAGAAAATATATGTTATTAACTTTGGAAAACGTTTCCATTTCGGATTCATGCATCACTGTCTTCTCACATATATCAGTCTCGAACAGTAAACTAGTAAGAGAACAACCCCCTATGTATTAACCCCGAAGGCGGAAACCAACATCAGATCAATACCCAGATAGCTGTTCAACTTAACTAATCTCCAGTCAGTTTCTAATTCCTTTAACTCCATTTTAATTCCTATTTCAAACCTTATTTCCTTTACAAATATTTTATTTGCAACATATTTACTTAAATCCTTTATTCGCATTAAATGTAAATAATATTTCTTATTTTCAATAAAAACAGTTTGATTTCGTATTTAAAACAATATCCCAAATCCAATTTCTATTTACTTCTAATTATAGAATTATTTATACAAATCTTATTTTTTTTATTTCTAACACTTAAATCTCAATTATAATTCTCTTAATATAATTCTATTTATTTTATATAAATCCCATTTACGTAATTCTATTTATTTTATATAAAAATATTTCATTTTCAATATTCACTTTGAAAATTTCCTTTTATATATTCCAGTAATTCATATGGTATTTAAGATACCAAATAACATGACCAGTGTCATTATAATCAATCACAGATTATATCACATCATATACCACAATATATGAAAACAAATAGTATTATAAATATTTAGGAATCCAGTTGGATCCCTCCAACCTGTTTCCCTGCATCACAGATGTTAAACAATATAAATAACATCGATTTCATTTCAATATGAAATATTCGGATAAACAGAATCAATATTTGAGTAACGATTTATATATATATATCATTATCTATAATTTCAACCAATACATCAACAATTCAACCAAATAATCAACACACAGCAATCAATCATCATTTATCAACAATAGATTATATTTATAAAAATATAAACTGTACAGAGTTAGTGAGATTTACTCACATTGGACAATTAAAGTTAAATAATGATTAACTATCTATGATTCAAAGGACGATTTATTTTGCAATAAATTGTAATGAGCTCCAATTTGCTCCAAGTCCATTCCAGTGTGTAGCCATCGTCCATACGATCCCAATGGATCTGGCTATTTGAAATTCTGGTACAGTATGATCGAGATATTGAATTTACAAGTTATACAGTTATTTAATTAAATTAAACTTGAACACTATTTATTTTTGGGCTTCACCTATTGTTTTGGTCCATCAGGCCCATCACCCATTCGAAAATCCCCCCCAACTATATACATTAGTCTTTCTTCCCTGCCGAATTTTACCCCACTTCAGATTCCCCTTTCCACCACTTTCAAGATCAAACCTGTACTCCTCAAGCCTTCTACCGACTCCATTTTTCATTGGAAAAAAACAAAGTAACTTAACTAAGATAATTGATGATTCCTTAATTACCCAGTTAACTAAATCCATTTCTTCCTCTTAAGTTGAACCACCGAACCCGCTGCCCCTTAGTCCAACATTTCCAGATTTCTAAACACACCGCCCTCTCTCCAAAATTCACGAATTCACTAATCACTACACAAATATAATTAAACAATAAAATCCATTATCACTTTCATAATCGACCCTTTACAGTAAATTAGCTTCTTCCCAAACAGATCGAAATATGCTATGGTTAATCGCTACTTCACCATCTTAAAACCTCGAAGCTCTCCCTCTCACTGGTTTCTCCACGCAACTCAAAACCATAACCACCAAACTCCTCGTCGATCAATCCTCTCTGACATCTACATAGTCGTCTCCAACTCGAGTCCCGTCTTCTCATCGCGACTTCATGTTCTCGCTCATACCACTACAGTAGGGTACCAACCCTTTTTGATTTGAAAACACCCCAAAATCAATTGTGCTACTCCATTCGAACTCATGAATCCATACATACACTCAAAATCCAAATCAATGTACTAAACTCAAAGAGAACCCAAACCCTAACTACTACATGATTTTCCAGTAATAAGAAAATTGATGTCGAGTCACATAAAAATCACACTGCATTGAAGAGCAGCACATCACGAGTCCAAAAACATATGTTTAGTGATTTATATATTTTCTATGAATATAGAATGGATTTTTATAGGTGGAGTTTTACGTGATAAATGAACTGGTGGCAGCGGAAAATCCTTTGACCGTTGAAGAATGGAAATAGGGTTAGTGATAGGTAGTGTATTTATAGGTAGATTTTAATATAATTTTATTCGATTTAATATTCAATTTTAATCAACCGCTGTTTGTATTTATCATTTAAAATCCCTATGATCACATATAATATCCAAAAATCATGGAAATGGACATACACCTTCAGTTCGACATTATGGACCCAACGAAACTTGTTTCGTCGAATGCCGACTCTGTTTGCTCACACAGCGTATTTTTCAAGTCAAAATATTGACAGTTTTTCACATTAAAATCCCATACGGCCACATACTGGCTCTAAAAATCACGAAAATTGAAGTCTGACAATAATTTAATATTACGGATCCAACAAAATTAGTTTCGTCGAAAACGGAGGTCGTTTGCAAAACTGGCTATTTTTAAAAGCTCTAAATAGACCCATTTAAATATAAATATATTTAAAAACAATTAAATTATATATTAATAAATTAATATTATTGTATATATATTCACTTTGAATATCATACAACTCCAAAATATACATATAAGAATTTATAACTCGATATTTCAAATCCCAGTTAAATCAGTATTCAATTTATATTGAAAATCCATTTATAATATAAATAAACCCTTTACAATTTATAAAGGAATTCCATAGCGACTTTTTGAAAATTTGATTTGGACATAACTCAAAATCTACACAATGAAATCTAGATTTTTCTCTTCCATTAGAAAAATATACTTTACCAGCTCCGAACATTTCTTGTTTCACAGAAATCCGATTTTAAATGGATTCTGCTTATTCATTTAAAGTTCGAATCGCCAAATTACGAACTGTCACGCCATTATGGGCTCGATTATAATTATATTATAATTATACGTTCAACTGTCGTTTATATAAATATATTTGTTATTATAATTCAATTCTAAACTGAATTATATCCTATAAATAATCCAATTCACACAATATTGTGAATTCCACTATTTTCGACTATTTCATAAATTAAATATATTATTCTATTATTTAATTTAATTAAATATTCACTGTTATTTAATTCTATTCATTTTAAATTACCAAACCATTATGTAAATAATTAAATAAATTATTTATTATCCGCTAAAAATACGGGTCGTTACATTAATGGAAGAAATTCGGAGGTTTCTGGCCATGAAATAAACGATGGTGACAGGTTTAGAATTAGGGTTAGAATAATTTAGGGTTATTTATAATATAAATTATTAAATTCATTAATTCACAAAATAAAGTCCGTTAATTCTTAATAACTCCAAATCCAGCCCAGTGAATGTTGCCTCTAGCCAAATACCCTTATTCCGGACATAATGGATTAGGTCTCATCAGCCCATTTGATTGTTTCAGCCCACTTTTCTTTAAATTAATATATAAACCATTTAATTATTTAATTTGATTGTACATTTCAATTTACCGGGGTAACATACTGCAGACTCCAAAAATTCCCGAAAAATAAATCTAGATATGTTTTGATGATACGATCCTAACAAAATTAATTTCGTCGAATTTGGAGACCGTTTGGAAAATGGCCTTTTTTAACAGTCGATCCAATTCAACAGAAATTAACAAATGCATTTTAATTTACCACGCTCATATATTAATTCAAAAAATTATGGAAATTTAAACCTAGCAATAATTTGACATTATGGATCCAACAAAAATAATTTCATCGAAAACGGAGGTCGTTTATAAAATGACTATTTTTAATAGCTTTATTATTATTTAAAAATGGGATTTTTAAATTCTGGCACATTTTCCGACAAAATTTCTTAAAATAAAAATTTTAAATTGGTTCCGATTTTCCGGGTTGTTACATATTATTTCCACAAGTGGATTTCTTGACTTCTGCAGTTCTAATACTCAAACCTAGGTTTTAGATCTTCCACTTCCAAAAGTGGGTTTTCTAACTTCTAAACTTCTAGTACCCAAATATGGGTTTTAGATATTCTGGTTATCACCGAAAGAGGTTTTGACCCTATTATTATTTTCAAAAGAGGATTTTTGGACTTATAAATTTCAAATACCTGAATAAGGGTTTTGGTCTAGAATCGAAAGAGGTTTCAGATCCTCCATTATTTTCAAAAGGGAATTTCTAGATTTGCTAATTAGAAATACTCGAATCTGGGTTTTGGGACTTCTAATTGTTTTCGATGGTAAAGCTTTTCCATCTCATTACTGAAATCAATTTAGGTGTTTGCCTTTATTTGGCGATCCGCCTGAATAAATGCCTTATCTTTTTGAACAATCCTGTATTCCTAATCTATTTTTTAATTCTTTCGGACCTTAAAAAATTAAACATTGGATTTAATATCTCTTAAACCACTATATTGCATGAGGATTACCTTCGATCTTCGAAGGGATTGTTTTGTATTAGTTTATTCTTTGTTTGATTTTATCAATAACATTATCTTTCATTTTAGAATTTGGGGAGGAAGACCCTCCGACAATATCACTAATGTTGATGGAGAATCCTACTTAAATAAATTAACGAAATTAGCAAATATTCAAAAGACAAATTCTTTGCTTCATATAAAGGTCACAAGAAAATAGAAATCAATTCGTAATACGAAATACATTCACTATTTTGAAGCAGCATCTCTAGCCTTATAGTCACGTCCTTTGACAATAAGAGTATCACGTTCACAAATTAGTTTCAAATGAAATATCCTGCTTTCTCTAAGAATTTTTATTTTTTTCTCAGGAAATCAAAACGAAATCAAGACAATAACATGTGTAGCTTAAACAAATCTTTGGGAAACCGATGGTGTGCCAATTTTGAAGGTTTAATTAAAGAAGAATCTTCTTGATTGTCCCTTATGACTTAATTTTTTGATAAAAAGCTTTGGGTGATGGGATTGCTAGGAAAATTGATTTTTTTCCATAATTCAATTAAATGATGCTAAGAATAAAATAATATTATGAAAAAGTATTCGCATTAAAAAAACGAAGGCATTTCACAAAGCTCTAATATGATTCACACAAAATAGGATACTTATATATTATAGAGCAAAATTCTTTCTTGTAGTATTTAAGCTTTAGGGGGGAGATCCACTAGATAGAATAAACTCTTGACAAATCCCAAAGTTGCTCCAAAAGAGGGTAATTAAATCTTCATTCTTCTCCAAAAGCCTTTTGTTTCAAAGTCGTGCTCTTTTTAGTAAAGGGTCTATTCTGTTACTCTTATAAATCATCAAGGCCATGGTACTTCTATCAAGCTTATATATTATCAGATAAGTCACTATACGCTCTGACTAAATTATTTAAATATTTTAGCAAAATATCAATTTAGCTTATCTTTAAAGTGAAACTGAAGGCTTCCCTAAAATCATTTAAAAATTCGTCTAACTTGTTACCAACAACAAAAGTCATTTTAAGTAAAAGATTATACCTAGGAATAGGAATTGAAGAATTAAGCATTAGTTGTTTCCCCATTCGATCCCAAGGATTGGGTCGTCTTGAAAGTCAAAAGGATCAATGGCTTCCTGCTACCTTTTTCCTTTAGAAGGAACATGGGATTTTTTTCTCTTTGAAAATTATCCCCTTTCAAAAGACGAGAATCATTACCACTATTTCCTTCAACTGGTCATCATGACCCTCTCGATTCTCCTAGCACTTTGATCTGTTACTCTTTGTCATCTCCATCATGGTGATCATCATCTTCATCGTTATCATTATCACGCCTCCACAAATTATTGCAGGAGCCTCATAATCATCTAAGTTAAATTGATCCTAGGGATCTTTCACTATGGTAAGAACCACAAAAGATAAAATCATAACTACCTCTAATAGTGCAAAACAAGTTTATCCATTCAATCGGTTTCACATGCATCTTTCATTTTAGGCATTTTTCTACTAGCCATTACATTCATGCATCTTTCATTTCAGGCATCTTTCTACTAGCCGTTACATTCATGCAACTAGTCGTTACATTCATGCATCTTTCATTTCAGGCAACTTTCTACTAGCCGTAACATTTATTATCTATAAATTTGCATACTATTGTATCCAATCTAGTAATCTGTATCATTACATCTTCTTGAATAATAAAATCTTCTCGGCTATTCTTCTATATGGTATCAGACCCTAATTGCCGAAAGGCTTAATCATTAAGCAGAAAGTTGACTTTGTTTAATTCTCTCCTCAGCTTGGATCGTCATCACTAGAGCTCAAATCATCTTCGCCAAGCATTAACTGGCTGTTGATTTGAGATCTTATCGAGCTCAACTGCAAATTTTTCAGTCTACCTCGCACGATCTATGATCTTTTATGGCCAACAACAATGAAGCAACCTCCGTTGTTTTAGGAAGTATGGGGTACAACGCTCCGCCAAACCACCATGACCTGATTAAACCAAAAACCCAAATTATCACCATATCTCTTGACGAAGACAATTATATTCAATGGAAATATCAAGTAGAGATCGCTTTAAGAGGGTATGATTTACTGTAGTACATTAATGGGACAACAACAGTCCCACCAGTGATGATAGCCAATCCGGAAGGAGAAATTGTGCCTAACCCAGACTACACAAAGTTTCAAAAACAAGACTGCCTCCTCTCCTCATGGCTCCTATCGTCAGTAAATTCGAATTCATTATCACAAATAGCTGGATGCAGCACGTCTTATGAAATATGGAAAACAGTTGAACAAATTTTTAGTTCTCAATCCGCACCTAGAGTTATGCAGTACAGGAAGGAATTACAAAACATTAGAAAAGAAGGCCTAAGTTTGAAAGAATACTTGGGTAAAATAAAAAACATATGCGACAAACTGAATGCTGTAGGTCATAAAATCAATGATAAAGAGTAAATCCTATTTATTACGCGAGGACTGGACGATGAATACGAGTCTCTAATAACTATTATAGTAACATAACAAAATTTACCTTACTTACAGTTTGTTCGATCAGCACTCCTCGCCCATGAAGGCAGGATTGAACAAAGGAAAATAATACAGGGAGATTTTTCAGCTAATTACGCCACTGCTAAAGCAAAACAGACACAAAGCAACAAGTATGACAACATGAATAACCAGGAAAATCAATACCAGCATAGGAATCATCCACCAAGAGGAGGACATCAACCCCAAAGAGGTCGCAGACGTGGAAGATGGAACAATAACAATCATGTTAAATGTCAGATATGCCAGAAATTTGGACGCATGGCAAACAAATGCTATTTTAGGTACGACTCTGAAGGCAATACTTCACAGAAAAATGCTCAAGCCAACACAGCAACCATGAGAGGATTAAACATGAACAACAATGAGCTGAACAGAAGTCAAAGTGCAAGCAATGATGATGCATACAAGACTGATGATACCAATCCTGAAGAATGGTATCCAGAATCCGGTGCTACCCACCATATCACCAATAATCTCCAAAATTTAAACATAGGAAGAAAGAGCTACTCAGGTATGAAATCTCTACACACGGGAAATGGAGAAACCGCTAGTATAACTCACATCAGTAAGGGTACTATACTTGGTAAAAGACAATTCAAAATGAATAATTTACTTAGAGTACCCACTATCAACAAAAATTTATTAAGCGTATCAAAATTTTCCAATGATAATAACGTATACTTCGAGTTTCACCCAAATTTCTGTTTAGTTAAGATTCACTAAGCCAGGATATATTACTACAGGATAATCTACATGATGGCCTATACAAATTCAGCAACTTGAAGACCGCCAATTCTAGTAAAGGATTTTGGTGTAATAATCTAGATGTTAGCAGTAATGATAATTGTACTAGGAAATTTTATAATAATGATAGTAATAGATGCATCAGAAATACTAGTAAATGTAATTCTCTTGAATCATGGCATGTTAGATTGGGTCACCCAAGTCTTGAAACTATTAGAATAATTTTAAATAGCAATAATATCTCTTTTGATAATAACACACTTGTCAAGCACACTTGCACACACTGCCAACTCGGCAAAAGCCACAAACTTTCGTTCAGTGATTCTAAAACTATTTATGATAAGCCACTGGAGCTTATAGCGACTGACTTGTGGGGACCAGCGCCACTAAATTCATATCAGGGACACAGATACTATCTTTCCTTTGTTGATGCATATTCTAGATATACATGGATATACATGCTTAAAAACAAATCTGAAACATGCAATACAGTCATACAATTCATAGCATATGTTGAAAAACAACTTAATCACACTGTCAAATTTATGCAAACTAATTGGGGGGGCAGATTTCAAACCACTTGCTAATTATTATTCCAAAAGAGGAATAAAACACAGGTTAACCTACCCTCACACATTTGAACAAAACAGTTTAGTGGAAAGAAAACATAGACGCATCATAGAAACAAGCTTAACTTTAATGTCTCAAAGTGCCTTACCTATGAAATACTGGAATGAGGCATTTTATAGTTCTGTTTTTCTCATTAATAAGCTACCCACTAGAGTGTTAAATAATAAAACACCACATGAATTGATATATAATATAAGGCCAGATTATAACTTCTTAAAATAATACGGCTGCTTATGTTTTCCATGTTTGAGAGACTACAATAGACACAAACTAAGCATGAGATCAAGTCCATGCACGTTTATTGGGTATGCTCAAAATCAGAAAGGATATAAATGTTTGACAAAAATGGCAGAATTTATGTTTCAAGACATGTTATATTTGATGAAAATAGCTTTCCCTTTGCAGGAAAACAAGAAACCAAAGACAGGAGTATGGGACACACTACTATAGCTGAGCAGTTCAAACCTTTTATCACTAAACCACTTATAGACGATGCTTGCCAAAAATCACATTACACCAACATGCATGATGCATATGAGGAAGATACAGATGCAAGCAATATTGAAGGAAACATTGATCAACCTTATCATGAAATGAACAATAGCAATATGGAAAGGAACAACAATACAAACACAAATGCAAGCTCAACTGCACAACAGGAGGCACAAATGCAAGCTTATCATGATGTGAACAACAACAATATGAAAGGGGAAAACAATACAAACACAAATGCAAGCTCAACTGCACAACAGACACAAGCTAGACACCACATGATCATGAGATCAAAGAGTGGCATTTTCAAACCTAAAATGTACAGTGTTTCCATGGTTGAGACTGAGCCTGCAAATTTTGAACAAGCAATAAAATCAAATAAGTGGAAAGAAGCTATGTATACTGAATATGAAGCACTTGTGAGAAATAAAACATGGAGACTCGTGCCACCGCCAAAACACAAGAACATAATTGGATGCAGGTGGACGTACAAAATAAAAAGGAAAGAAGACGGAACCATTAACAAATACAAGGCCAGACTGGTGGCCAAAAGTTATGCGCAACAGTTCGGGTTTGACTTTAATGAGACATTCTCCCCAGTAATTAAACCCACAACCATCAGAATAATACTAACTATAGGTTCAAGCCAAGGTTGGAACGTGAAGCAACTAGATGTCAAGAACGCCTTTCTAAATGGAGAATTGAATGAAGAGGTGTATATGCAACAACCGGAAGGATATACTAATGGAGATAAAGTTTGCAAATTACACAAGGCCATTTATGGTTTAAAACAAGCCTCAAGGGCGTGGCATGAGAAACTAAAATCTACCCTATCTAACATGGGTTTCAAGCAAGCAATGTCTGACAATTCCTTATACATAAAGAAGAACACACTGGGAACTATTTTCATACTGGTATACGTGGACAACATGCTTATAACAGGAGACAACGATCAAGAAATAAGCAGAACTGTACACTTATTAGATAAAAGTTCTGCTATCAAAGATCTGGTTGAGCTAAAATATTTTCTTGGAATACAGGTGATCAAAAGAAATAACAAAGATCTAATCTTGTCACAGCAGAATTATATTTCAGAGATATTGCAAAGATCAAATATGCATCACGCAAAACATTTACCAACACCGATGATCAGCAATCTATGGCTATCTAAACATAAAGGTGAGGCCGTAGATAATATCAAGCAGTATAGAAGTATAATCGGTGCACTGCAATATGCAACCATCACAAGACCTGACATGTGTTATAGTGTGAACAAATCAAGTCAGTACATGTAAAACCCACTGACAGAACATTGGATAGCATTGAAAAGAATTGTAAGATACTTACAGGGTATAAGACATCATGGAATAATTCTGAAATCAGAGAAAGAATGCAACTTACAGTGCTTTAGCAATGCCGACTGGGAAAATGACATTGATGATAGAAAGTCGGTGTCAGGATACTACGTTTACCTAGGATCCAACATCATTTCATGGTGCATGAAGAAGCATCATACTACCTTCAGATCCAGCACAGAGGCCGAATACAGAGCACTATCAAGCGCAATAGCAGAAGTACTTTGGATAGGTTCACTCATGGAAGAACTAGGGTTTCCCTTAAATAGAAAACCAGTTATCTGGTGCGATAACAGGAGCACAGTTTCACGGTCGCTTAACCCAATCCAACATTCAAGGACAAAGCACCTCGAAATTGACCTCCACTTCGTAAGAGAAAAAGCACAAGCAAGACGATTGACAATTTCTCATGTACCAGCGTATTACCAAAGAGCCGATGCCCTCACCAAAGCTCTATCGACTATAAACTTCATCAGAATGAGAGAGGAACTGAGGGTAATAGATGGAGGTGAAAATGGAAATGAGAGCGGAAAACGCAGATCTAATTGAGGGGGCGTAATGGTGTAAAACAAGTTTATCAGTTCAATCGGTTTCACACGCGTCTTTCATTTCAGGCATCTTTCTACTAGCCGTTACAATTATCACCAATGCTCTATCGACTATAAACTTCATCAGAATGAGAGAGGAACTGAGGATAATAGATGGAGGTGAAAATGGAAATGAGAGCAGAAAACGTAGATCTAATTGAGGGGGCGCAATAGTGCAAAACAAGTTTATCAGTTCAATCGGTTTCACACGCATCTTTCATTTCAAGCATCTTTCTACTAGCCATTACATTCACGCATTTGTAACAACCTGCATTCTACATATCTAGGATCGTAGAATATTTATTTCTTTTTCGTATGAAGTCGTATGGTCATGTAACTTTGGGAGACAACTATTGGGGTTATTTCCCATGTTCATGATTTTTGCCGATTTTTAAATGACCATTTTTCCCCTTGCCGATATTGTTTTGGCCATAACTTTTGATTGAAAAGGAATTTTGACCTGAAACCACATCCATTAGATTCGTTTGATGGTTTACCTTTCCGTAGAGTGGTCACATTAGCCAAACGGACTCACCGTTTGGGAGATATGGCTGAAACAAGTTTCAGATAGTGAAAAACTGCTTAATTGGGCTTAACCGGGTGATTAACAGCTAGGCCCAAAGGGGAATTTAGGGATTAGGGTTATGAGAGGACTGGAAGGGTTAGGAAAATCATTTTATTTCAGTTTTCTCAGCCGCCACAAACCTTCCTTAAGCTCAAGCAATGGCCTCCATCTTCTAAAACACTCTAAAACACCATTTTGTCATCTCTAATCACATATTAGCCTAATCTACATCAAATCAAGACGGATTAGCATAAGGATTGGGATAGAGCTGCTGGAACACGTAGAGATTGGATCCAAATCAGAGATTATTTCAGATCTATAGTTTACTTTGTGGCAAAGGTGAGTGATTTGCATTGTTTTTCACTAATTACGGCTAATTATGGTAATTAGCGAAGATTAGCGAAATTATGGCTCAGAAAGATCTAGAAAAATTCCTAAAATTCTAAAACATCATTTTATGTCTCTGATATGAATTTGGGTTAATTTCGACTAATTTTGCAAATCCCGGAATTTAGGGGATTAAGGGGTGATTAGTGATAATTAGCGAATTTAAGCATGTTAAAAATCTGGAAAAATATTTATAAATTGCTAAATATTATTTTAGGCCCCTGTTAGAAAATTTGGTTGATTTGGTTAAGTTTTGCTAATCCTATCATTAGTTATGCTTAAACATGATTAAGGGGAAAACATGGGTTTTGGGTACGTTTGATCTATATTGTTATGATTAAATTGTTGTTTTGGTGTTTATGGTTGATTATACATATTGCTATTACTGTTTGGTATGACCTATGATTGCATTATAAAGTTAGAATGGTTGAAAACGCCGTCGAGAGGCGAAAATAGCTTGCTGAAATGGTGCAGGTTTTCTTTGGGTCGAGTTAGACCGACTAGGGGAAGGTTTTGACTGACCGACCCGAGCTCACAACCGACCCAAATAGAAGAAGTACATCACGACCGACCTTGAATGAAGTGTTCGACCGACTAGGGAGACCGACCAGGCTGGGCAAGACCGACCACTATGCGATGTTCGACCGACCCCATACGATGATGAAAACCGACCAGAATGAAAGGTTTTTGACCGACCGACCCGAACAGGAGGAAACCAAAACCCGAGATGCAAAGGTAGTCCAAATGGAAGTTAGAGCTCAGGATCCAGATGGGAACCAATGATTTCACTTCATGATTGGGTTTTGCTGTGGGACGTGTGCAAAGGGGTTGTCGGTATTCATAACTTTGGTTCACCACTGAGAGATGGATAGTGGGCTTGTAGTGATAGTTACACGGGATTGGATTCCGTCATGGCCCAAAGTATTAGGTGACCAAAGTAGTGGATATCGTATGCTTTACGCACTGAGTGAGGGATGTAAGGATGATTGCTATGCTTGATTGTTTGACACCACTATGACATGCACACCCCCACCCCCGTATCTCTTACAATGTATGTTAGTGGCACCTTAGAGTATTGTACGGTATGTAGTGCTAACTCTTTGGTTGCAGGTCCAGGTTCAGGTATGATTGAATTATACCTGTTATTGTTCTGTTTTGTTGCTTATCGCTCATACCATACTTTTTGTCTGACCCAGAGTTTTATGTCTCTTCTTATTACTCTGGGTGCTCACACGAGCAGACTAGAGACAGGTTAGCTGGGTATGCACGGGTAGCTGATCTGGAGACGAGCAGGAGGCTTCCACGTATGATATATATAGTATTCTCCCTGTGTTGTTGAAGATCACTGCTTGGGCATTAGTCGTGCATCTTCTATTTTAGCTTTCTTTTGTTTTAGAGACAGTAAACTTGGAAAGTTGTAATAAGCTGTATTTGGATTTCCGCTGCTATGTTGGTTTAGTTTTCAGCTTACGCACTGTCTCGCCTATTTTATGTCAAGATTATGTTATTACTATATTTTGTTCCATGCACCGTGAGACATTCTACAGGTTCTTTGTTGATTCTTCGTCTTCTTTCTTTTCTTCTGACGACCGTCCCGTGCTAACTAGACATGTGTACAGCGCACTTATGTAGGAAATGTCGGTTGGTGCGGGGCGGGCCGTCACATTTGGTATCAGAGCTCTAGGTTGCAAAATTAACCTAGGGGAGTCATTAGGGAGAGTTAGTATATGTATATGAGAGCGCGTATTTGTGATTATTTTGGTTTTCAAAAGATATATATACTATTAGTAGTATAAGGATGAGTCGCACTGCACTAGCACCACTATGGAGATGGTTGATCGTTTTCTCTTTACAGATTGAACGATGAGCCGATACGCAAGAGGCGCTAGTGGAGGAGCCAATAATGGGAATGCTACTGACATGAGGACGATGTTTACTGACCTCATGAGAGAGATTCTTAGGGATGTGCAGAGGGCAGCTCCCAATGGTGGTAATGGCGGTGGTCCAGTAGTGCAGGCGCCTAGGGCCGATTTCGCCAAGTTGTGCAAGGATTACACTAACCTTGGTGGGAAGCCGTTCCACGGAACGGAGTCGGCCACGGATGTTCAGGATTGGTTGGATAGCTGTAATCGTATCTTCGACGACTTGGTTATCGATAATGCGATGAAGAGAAGGCTAGCGTCTCGTCAGCTGCAAGGGCGAGCGATGAATTGGTGGAATGCTATTAAGACAGCCACTCCAGAGGATCAGGTTACTTGGGATCAGTTTAAGGCTCGCTTTAGCGAAAAGTTTATCCCAGCTGCTCAGAAGTCGGAATTGTTTAGGAAGTTCTTGGAGCTTAACCAGAGTGGTAGGGCAGTCTCGGAGTATATTGCTGAGTTCGACACATTGTCGAAGTATGGATTATCCCTTATCGATACTCCCGAGAAGAAGAACGAGAAGTTTATAACAGGCTTGGATCAGTACTCGGGGGAAAAGCTTATTAACCACATCGATGAGACGTTTGAATCGATTGTGGGGAAAGCATTAAGGTCAGAGAGTCTTTACCCTAAGCCAAAGACTGAGGTTGCTATTGCATCTGCAGGGGAGCCAAAGCCACAAGCAGGCGGTGGAGGCAAGAATAATTCCCAGGACAAGAGGAAACAAGACCAAACCATGGATGGTCAGAATAAGAAAAATAAGAAAGATGGCGAGTGCTTTAGTTGTGGTAAGAAGGGCCACTATGCCAGAGATTGTCGGGAAAAGCCTGGGGAAAGGAAGTGCTTTAATTGTGGCCAAGCGGGACATCACAAGAATGAATGTCCACAACCTCCTAGGGAGAAGCAGATCGTGAGAGCATATGCTATCAACGTTGTTCCTTCTTCGTCGAACGCCCCAACTATGGCGCAGAAGGAAAAAGGTGTCGTTATTCGAGGTATGCCTTTTATTTAAGATGTTTTGATTGGGTTTTGTTTGACAAAACCTGAGTTAGTCAATAGATCTTTAGTAGTGACGAACCCGATTGGTGGTTCGACTAGCCTCAGTATGATTTACCATAATGTGGTCTTATCGAGTCATGGATGTAAGTTTGTTTGTGATTACTTTGTTTTGGGCTTTACTAGGTTTAGCATTATTTGGGGAGTCGATCTACTCTAAAGGAATGGGGTGGTATTAGGTACCTACCTAGTGATGGCGATAGTAACTGGAGTCAAGGAAGCTGAGAGGTAATCGTTGTATTAAGTCCTAGTTGTCTCTGGGAGGCAAATGAGTGCTCCAGTGCTTAGTTGTTTCGCTAGTATCACTTCACGTGGATTGTCCGAATTCGGAGGAGATGTTCCTTAGGTGCTTGTCTGATATTGGTTTAGGACTTTGGGGCTTGTGCTTGGGGAATGTCGAGTTTGACTAGGATGGTTTGCGTGAGGGATAAGTAGTCGTTGTGATTTTCATTGGATGATACCTTGGTTTACTCGAGGAGTGATGCGCAGCTGTGACAGGATAAGACTATTCGATGGTATGGACTGCCCCGAGTTGGACTTGATAAGGTTATGAGATGACTCGACTGGGACTCGAGAAAGATGCAAAGTAATGGATTGTTTTGGACCCTATGCTGATGTTCTCTTTGGATAGTAGAACTTTGAAGGAATAGGATGAGTTCGTTGATCATGGAAGATGCAACGAAGGTTAGGACGATTCAAGTTGGACTTGTACTCGTAAAAGAAAATAGGTATTCGTTGATCTAGGAGCTTGAACGAATAGGGGGACGACTCATGTTGGACTAGGGTTGGTAGGTAATGGATACTCAAGACTGGGTCTGAGTTTATGGGTAATAGATTGACTCGATTTGGACTGGAGAAGGTTGCAAGGAATTGGATTGACTCGAGTTGGACTCGAGAGGGCAGCAAGATAATGGATAGACTTGGGTGGGACTCAAGTGTTTCAGGCGGACTAAAAGAAGGGGTATCTGGGGACGCCCACTTACCTTGGATCCGTTGGACGTGATCTAGTTATCCTTGGAGGATAAACATACGTTGGACGTACGGTAGTCCGTTTGGAAGTAGAGTTTCCATTAGTTATTGATGTTGGTTGGACCAGAAATGTAGGTATTGACGTATTCATGGCTTTAGCAGGTGATAGATAGGATTTGTTTGATGGATGCTATGGTTGTTGTGTTTGTTCTTACCTTTCTTTTCTTGAGTATCACCTGTAGGATCCTGTTGAATGGAAATAGGGTAAGTTCGTTGATCATGGTGATATGACGAGTGTAAGATACTTTACGTTAGACTTGAAGTATGTTGGGTTTTGTGGGGGCGTCCGTTGTCTTGGAGATTCAACGGATATAGGAGTTTCAGTTGGACTTGGACTCATAGGTAGAGTACCTAGATTCATTGGATGAGTCTAGTTCACCTTTGGAAGGTGAATGTACGTTGGACGTACAGTACGGATGTAGGTAGAGTGCCTAGATTCATTGGATGAGTCTAGTTTACCTTTGGAAGGTGAATGTACGTTGGACGTGCAGTATGAATATGGGTAGGGTACCTGGGTTCATTGGATGAGTCTAGTTCACCTTTAGAAGGTGAATGTACGTTAGACGTACAGTGCAGATGTTGGTGTAGTGCCTAGGGTCATTGGATGGGTCTAGTCTGCCTTTAGGAAGTGAATGTACGTTGGACGTGCAATAAGAATGTAAGGAATCAAGTTGGACTTGAAAGGACATTTGGAATGTAGTTGAAGATTTGGCATATAGGTTTGGATTACCTAAGAAAATGACAGTATAGACGAATGCCATAGTATCGGACTGGGTGCGATAGCTGATGCATTGAGTAAGAAACGTGCCAGTTTAGAGGCTATTTTTCTGGAATGGAAGCAACTAGAGTATATCACGGGATATGACTTCAGACCTAAGTGTGAATTGGATTCAGAAACGCTAGTAAGCTTGACGATTAGATCGATCTTGATTAAGTGGATTGGTTCCAGTTAGAGGGACGATCCCAACCTATTAGAAGTTATCTCTGGGGTAGAGATGGGAATCGATGGCGAGAGAACGACTGTACTTGGGAAGTAGAGAATGACATAAGAAAGTCGTATCCAAAGCTCTTTGCCTGGTATGATTTTAGCGACGATGATTCTTCCCTTGTTAGTAAACCGCATGTTAGGGCAGAATGGTTCTGTTTGTTTTGCATGTTTGATTGTTGTATATGGTTGGTAGGCATGCGGGATCCTTTGTATGTTTTGTGTTAAGGAATTTCGGGGACGAAATTTCTTAAAGGGGGGGGGATGTAACAACCTGCATTCTACGTATCTAGGATCGTAGAATATTTATTTCTTTTTCGTATGAAGTCGTATGGTCGTGTAACTTTGGGAGACAACTATTGGGGTTATTTCCCATGTTCATGATTTTTGCCGATTTTTAAATGACCATTTTGCCCCTACCCGATATTGTTTTGGCCATAACTTTTGATTGAAAAGGAATTTTGACCTGAAACCACTTCCATTAGATACGTTTGATGGTTTACCTTTCCGTAGAGTGGTCACATTAGCCAAACGGACTCATCGTTTGGGAGATATGGCTGAAACAAGTTTTAGATAGTGAAAAACTTCTTAATTGGGCTTAACCGGGTGATTAACAGCTAGGCCCAAAGGGGAATTTCGGGATTAGGGTTATGAGAGGACTGGAAGGGTTAGGAAAATCATTTCATTTCAGTTTTCTCAGCCACCACAAACCTTCCTTAAGCTCTAGCAATGGTCTCCATCTTCTAAAACACTCCAAAACACCTTTTTGTCATCTCTAATCACATATTAGCCTAATCTACATCAAATCAAGGCGGATTAGCATAAGGATTGGGATAGAGCTGCTGGAACACGTAGAGATTGGATCCAAATCAGAGATTATTTCAGATCTATAGTTTACTTATTGGCAAGGTGAGTGATTTGCATTGTTTTTCACTAATTACGGCTAATTATGGTAATTAGCGAAGATTAGCGAAATTATGGCTCAAAAAAATCTAGAAAAATTCCTAAAATTCTAAAACATCATTTTATGTCTCTGATATGAATTTGGGTTAATTTCGACTAATTTTGCAAATCCCGGAATTTAGGGGATTAAGGGGTGATTAGTGATAATTAACGAATTTATGCATGTTAAAAATCTGGAAAAATATTTATAAATTGCTAAATATTATTTTAGGCCTCTGTTAGAAAATTTGGCTGCTTTGGTTAAGTTTTGCTAATCCTATCATTAGTTATGCTTAAACATGATTAAGGGGAAAACATGGGTTTTGGGTACGTTTGATCTATATTGTTATGATTAAATTGTTGTTTTGGTGTTTATGGTTGATTATACATATTGCTATTACTGTTTGGTATGACCTATGATTGCATTATAAAGTTAGAATGGTTGAAAATGCCGTCGAGAGGCGAAAATAGCTTGCTGAAATGGTGCAGGTTTTCTTTGGGTCGAGTTAGACCGACTAGGGGAAGGTTTTGACCGACCGACCCGAGCTCACGACCGACCCGAATAGAAGGAGGACATCACGACCGACCCTGTATGAAGTGTTCGACCGACTAGGGAGACCGACCAGGCTGGGCAAGACCGACCACTATGCGATGTTCGACCGACCCCATACGATGATGAAAACCGACCAGAATGAAAGGTTTTTGACCGACCGACCCGAACAGGAGGAAACCAAAACCCGAGATGCAAAGGTAGTCCAAATAGAAGTTAGAGCTCAGGATCCAGATGGGAACCAATGATTTCACTTCATGATTGGGTTTTGTTGCGGGACATGTGCAAAGGGGTTGTCGGTATTCATAACTTTGGTTCACCACTGAGAGATGGATAGTGGGCTTGTAGTGATAGTTACACGGGATTGGATTCCGTCATGGCCCAAAGTATTAGGTGACCAAAGTAGTGGATATCGTATGCTTTACGCATTGAGTGAGGGATGTAAGGATGATTGCTATGCTTGATTGTTTGACACCACTATGACATGCACACCCCCACCCCCGTATCTCTTACACTGTATGTTAGTGGCACCTTAGAGTATTGTACGGTATGTAGTGCTAACTCTTTGGTTGCAGGTCCAGGTTCAGGTATGATTGGATTATACCTGTTATTGTTCTGTTTTGTTGCTTATCGCTCATACCATACTTTTTGTCTGACCCAGAGTTTTATGTCTTTTCTTATTACTCTGGGTGCTCACACGAGCAGACTAGAGACAGGTTAGCTGGGTATGCACGGGTAGCTGATCTGGAGACGAGTAGGAGGCTTCCACGTATGATATATATAGTATTCTCCCTGTGTTGTTGAAGGTAACTGCTTGGGCATTAGTCGTGCATCTTCTATTTTAGCTTTCTTTTGTTTTAGAGACAGTAAACCTGGAAAGTTGTAATAAGTTGTATTTGGATTTCCGCTGCTATGTTGGTTTAGTTTTCAGCTTACGCACTGTCTCGCCTATTTTATGTCAAGATTATGTTATTACTATATTTTGTTTCATGCGCTGTGAGACATTCTACAGGTTCTTTGTTGATTCTTCATCTTCTTTCTTTTCTTCTAACGACCGTCCCGTGCTAACTGGACATGTGTACAGCGCACTTATGGAGGAAATGTCGGTTGGTGCGGGGCGGGCCGTCACAGCATCTTTCATTTCAGGCATCTTTCTACTAGCCGTTACATTTATTAGCTATAAATTTGCATGCTATTGTATCCAGTCCAGTAATCTGTATTATTACATCTTCTTGAATAATAAAATCTCCTCAGTTATTCTTCTATAACCTCCTTTACAGGAGCAACGTTCCCTTAAAGAATATCGTTGACCTTCATCATAAAGCTTTCAGTTGATGCTGGGTCAAGAGAATGGAGCTTAAGTCGGGAAATTTCCCTTATGATCTCATCAAAATATTTTTAGGAAATCACCAACTTTCTTCTTCGCAGGAGAAAAAGAATTAAGGATTTTCAAATATAAATCCTTCTTCTTATCCATACTCTTTTTGAGATAGGAGCACGCATTTTTTAGGGAAGGATTTTTAGCAATTATTCTTGTCTTCTCATCATGAGAATCTTATGACGCCATTTGTGAAGCTATATTTTGATCAGATTGATATTGACAAAACTTTACCATTTAAGTAAAAGATCCTTGATCAAAGTTTCCTCTTTCAAATTTTTGTTCCTCAAGGCTACCGAAGTAGAAACCTAACTTTTTGAAGCTTGATTCTCTTCCCTAAGCCTCAAGGGTTCCACTCACGAAACAAAAGTTCCATTCTAGAGGAAAAAACCAACTCTTGAGGAACTAAAAAGGAAAAGGACAAAGTATAAATAAGATCTGGTATAAAAATAGAAGTGATAAAGTTTTTATGGAAAGAACATACTTTAATTTGTCGCTCAACAATGGATTGGAATTTGTAAAGAGAACCGGAAGTATATTGGAGGCGGAAAGTAATATGGAATTTACAATTTCATTTTAACTCTTAAAATCTATTGATGATGAGAAATGGGGATACTAGAAATATTATGAAGCAAAGGAGAAAAAAGGAGAAGGCTTCACTCCTTTTCTACTTGGTTCTATGAAGTTGAAAAATCGGTAATATTAAAATATGAGACGGGGTCATCATGGGAGATAGGAGCCATCGCTGGGGTTTTTCCTAGAACGATCTGTTGCATATCACTAGTAGGTGTCTTCTAAAGTTCAGCGGTCGCTGCAATACCCTCTCTTTCATAGTCTTGATCAAGAATACTTGTAATTTGAGAATTAGATTCTTTTGCATCCTTTGTAACATGCCCTTCAGTAGAAGTTTCACTCAACCTTTTTATTGCTTCACGCCAGAATAAGAGGGTAGTCTGCACCACGATAGAAACATCCACTCTAGAGGAAAAGAAGAGGGTTTGTTAAAAATTAGGGAAAAAATAGAGCACCAGTGGGAGTTACTAATCAAGCTGGCATAAAATCAAGCAGCAGGATAATTATTATTCATAAAATGACAAGTGCAAATCTTGTCGGCACAATCAAGGCCGACGGAAAACGTAACAGAGAAGTTTTTAAGATTACTTGAGTCAAGAAGTAACTCACAATTTTTTGGTTTCCTGTTTTGTAGATTCCAATCCATAGAATTCTTGAGCCAGCTAATGGTAATTGTTTATCAAGCAAAGGAGGCTTCGATAAGACTAGGTAAAAGAGAAACTCCATTAAAGCCTAATATTTTGGCGAACACTCTATTCTTCCTCCCGGTCATAAAATTCTTGGCAAACTCCAATGATGCAAGACGAAAGTTCGTAATGGTTACCATGATTAGAAAACATTAGTTATGTCAGGCGACACATAATATATAAGAATTGATTTTCCCAATCCTTTGACTAGTTGATACCATGATTGACCAACTTATTAGAGGGGTTCATCTTGAAAATTTGAGGATTTATGTATACGCATTGGAAGAAAACTAAATTGGAGCAATTTAAAGATGCTAAGATAAAAATTGGGAATAGGAAAATCTACCATGCTTAATATGGACAACGGTATGCGAAAAATACCCTTTAGGAAGGTTGTTAATTTTAGCATTAGCTTCAAGAAGGTTCTAAAATAGAGTCGATCTCTTCTTGAGTGGTCATCAGAGAACGTTTCACAGTGGTGGCAACCTTCTTTGGAACACTCTCCTAAATAGAAAACTGGGACCATTCAACTTCGGAAGTAATTTCTGGGTTAGGCTTCTTTGTCGCTGGTTCCTTTCTGGTTATCATGCTACTAGGTGATATCATTTCATAATTATTAAAGAAGAATTATCAAAAAACAATTCAAGAAAGGTCAAATTTTTGTCCTTTTGAAAGGGCCAAAAGTTGCTTGTTGGCATGACTAATTCTATGCCTCCAAAGGGTGGTAATAGAGAAAGTTTGTGATCTTAGAACATAATTAAGACTATAAAGATAATCACAATTATTTAGAAAGATTAAAATTACCCTTCGGCTACATCGAAACCTACTAAAGATGTCAATTAATCATTTTATTATATCGAAGTCCTGAAATAGGATTTCGTCCATGAAAAAAGTTGGAAAAAGGGGTTTTGAAATAGTTGAAAGTAATTCAATTTTAAATTAATGTCTTATTTTCTAATTATTTGGCCTAATTCATTGCACTGTGCATGTCGGGTTTGAACCTACTATCCTAATGGACTAAAAATGTCAAATCTTACTGAAATATGGTTTCGATCCTAAAACTCGCTTCGATAAACATAAGTATTTCAAATTTTAGGGAGAATTAGATCGAAACCTAAATTTTATGTCTAATTTTGATTAGATTCAAAAGCATCATAAAAAACCAAAGTGGCTTTCATTACCGATTGAACCTAAATCGATCTCGAATTTCACTATAAAAATCATAAATTTCAAACCTTAGAAATTAAAAACTTGAAATCAATTGTGAAATCGAGATTGGAAGTAAAAGAAAATAGTTACCTTAAATCACAATTAAAGTAGATTAGAACGGTTTTGAATTTTCATTGTATGCTTTGATTCTTGCGCTCGAAAGTATGCAAATACAAGTGAATGGAGAAGATGAAAACGAAGAGCTATTTAGAAAGAAAAGGTAAAATAAAGGCAACCATTCGATCGGATCTGGCGACCATATCGGAATACTAAAAGACGGGAAAATTCAGTGGATTCTTAGAGAAGCTAAAAGCTGGAACTACTAACATAAAAAATCAAGAACACCCTTTCATTAAGGGGAAATGTTAGCATAGAAAATTGGTATAGCAAGGATAAGAGCAAGGTTATATCGAAGAGATGTCAATAGCCAGGAGCTTTCGGAGCAAGCGAAGCCGCTTCGTCTCATAATATATTTCGGAAGGAATTAAAAGTGCAAAGGGGAGCTTTTAACAAGGACAGGTTGATTCGATAAAGTCGAAGTGTACACCTCTCTTTATCTTAGCAAAACAACAACCTTCAATATAGCCATAAAGAAGTGAATTCACACCCCTCAAACTAAAAGCACCCTATGATTCATTTAAAGGGGAGGTCCTGATTAATTAATCCTAAAGAGAATCCCTATTGCATAAAAAGAGATTTATCCTAAAAGGGTCAACCTTTCAAAATATCCCAAGCAAAAGCCTTTAAAGGCATATATCTTCCACGAGCATTGGTCTCTCTTTCAAATCAAAAGTTGTCCATTGACGGACTCGAAGGACATTTAATAAGCGTTTATCAAAAGCTAGCAAAGGAACACGCTTCCACTTCCAGATTACATCATAAGCTCCAGAATACAAAGCAGTGAAGCCATTTCTACAAAACCTTCGAATCAACTTCAGCGAAGGCATAGAGGGCATCAAATATGAATAGGGTCAACATGCACCTATAAATATGACCCTTAGGGGGCAAAATCTAGACCAAATTTTTAATTCTCTCACATGCATAAGAAATTCAAAGTTACGAACCCTAATTCCTAAATAGACTTGTGGATTTGGGGGATTGAAATACTTAAGTCCCTATACTATTCATAATCATTAATAAAAGGAACTCAGTTTTGGTTAATTAAGGTAATGCGAAGGTAATTGCTGAGTTGTTAGATTGTTATATCTTTACTTTCCAGGCATGGGCTCCAAAAGGAAATATGTTATAAAGTAGCATGTGATATCACCGAAAGGCCTCAATGTATAATTAAGTGGTCTGGATAACTAATAACCTACCCAAAGGGTCACAACGTGAAACCAACTACTACCTAAACCCATGGAAGGTTCCCAAAGGTATCTGATTGCTATTATATTTTCCGAAAGCTACTTATCAACAACTATTATTTGATTTTCCTGCCTTTCTGAAAAGATATAATCAACATGCACTGATAATATGGTATCAATTGACATGACCGAACGTAATCCACTACTAGAATGAATCATTCTAACACCAACCAAACCTTATAAGAGACTTAAACCTACATGGATATTCAAACCCAACAATACAAAGGTAGTTAAATGGAAAGCTTAAAAGAGTTTAACCTTATAATCAGATTGTGACGACCGCCCATAACCCCTGCATCATACAAGAGGAATAATGCACTGAAAGGTGTGCATGGTAGCTATGGATGATCATTAGAGTAGGTAAACACAAGTGGAACCTGTCATAAATCTCACAGCGCAAGGTTAAAATATAATAGAACATATACAACAGGTAATATTAGTGAAGCAGAAAAAACACTAGACTTCCATAACAGCTAGAAAGTGGTATCCATACACTTGGATTCAAAAACAATGTGTATACAATTTTGCCTTACTACAACACTCAGAGTAGAATAATAAACAGCGGAAAACAAAGGTACTAGAGTAATAAAAACAGTACGCTAGCCTCCTGCTCGCCTCCGAACAACAACGTCGCCCTCGCTAAGCAATCGCCTGTCACCTGCCACCTAGTCTTCCCATCCAAACAATCGGATGAACAACCCAAGGTAATAAGAGGGAAACATAAAACCATGAGTCAGACAATAGACTTAGTGAGAGATAAAATAGCTAACAAACTTCATCAATAAATTATATGAGAATGGGTAAATAAACGAACTAATCTACCCAGCTCCAGAGAAGAACTCACTCCTGCCTTCCCCACACCTGACAGTGATAGCCTTTATGATCCATACATCCAAAAGAAACAACAATTCAGTCATGGCAATCAGAAAAACCATTCACACATGGCAAAAGCAACTCATACAACATCTAATACAACTAAGCATTCAAACATCCATGACTGACTTTGGCTATCACTGCCAACCTTGCTTTGAAACCATCGTTATTCGTATGACTGGCTAAATAATTTGCCATCAAGGAACATACACGACGCCCCGGTTCTAGCAAAAACCCCACATATTATACACAACACATGTCTAGGCCATACACAACACATAGAGTACTCGACCTACAATCGATCTTTCAATCGTACCCCTGCTTTGAGCCCGCTAGAACCTACGACAATGATAATTCCTCGGCCTTCCCATCTCTAGTCGTTATCAATCACGACTATTCATAAGCTCAGAACACTTTATAGCAACCACTTCACATGAACTCAATACATCCTTGAGTCGTTTCCACATTCATTGCCTACGACGAACAATGAACCAATTTACATCACTTCGAACATCCTCATCTGGACTCTCGTCGAAGCCATCATCATCATTGAACCAAACAACCTCAATATAGGGTTTAATATAATCTATAACACTCACACACGTTTGCTAAAGAAATAAACCACAGTGTTTCTACAATCGATCATGGCGTTTGAAGGTGCAACAATAACCTAACATGGTCAAGCACACACACTTCTGGTCAAGCGCATGCACTTCTGGTCAAGCGCACGCACTTCTGGTCAAGCGCACGCACTTTTGATCAAGCGGATGCACTTCTGATCAACCGGATACACTTCTGGTCAAGCGGACACACTTCTGGTTACTTCTGGTCAAGCGGACACACTTTTGGTCAAGCAGACACACTTTTGGTCAAGCAGACGCACTTCTGTTCAAGAGGACATACTTCTGGTCACTTCTGATCAAGCAGACACAATCCTTGTCGAGCAGACACACTTCCGGTGGAGCAGACACACTTCTGGTCAAGCGGACACAATCCTGGTCGAGCAGACACACTTCTGGATGAGCAGATTCACTTCTGGTCAAGCGGACTCACTTCTGGTCAAGCGGACACAATCCTGGTCAAGCGAACACACTTCTAGTCGAGCAGACTAACTTCTGGTCAAGCAGACACACTTCTGGTCAAGCGGACATACTTGATCTCTCACTAACCGATCCTTCACTGACCGATCCCACACTGACCGATCCCTCACTGGAAGGATACCTCACTGGACCGATCCCTCGCTAGATCGATCCCTCACTAGACCGATCCCTCTGAATTGCTCCCCAAGCCATGTGCGGCCGATGGCATGTACATCCCCAATTCAAGTCCGATTTTGACCAAAACTTCACCAATCAATTCAATTGACGAAATATACTCGTCTAATTCATTCAGCATAACCATAAAAATGTTATGAAATCATTAACAGCATAAACATATCGATTATCACCAAAATTATACTAATTTCACCAAATATCATGATAAATGAACATATGATCTAAATTGTGGATTTAACTTGCATAAACATGTGAAATAGCATAGAAATTACCGGTTTAAACTTGCTAAATTAAATCCTATGGTGATTCATATGAAAATGGACTTACCGCGATGTAGATCTATAAGAAAGCACTTGAATTTGATGAAAAACATGATCTAACACTCATACACTTCATTGAATCCATGTGAGAGATGCATATCACTTACCAAATCTTTGATCTAGCCTAGAAATAATGAAATATGAATCCGGACAGTGGAGATCTTGCTTCAATCCGCTCGATTTGATAACATATCCTCTCTCAATGTAGATCTAGCCCCAAATGGTGTAGATCTTTGATTTCCTATGCTTTAATCTTGATTTTAATGGTGGAAAGGTGTTAGAGGAAGGAGGAACACAAGACCACCAAATGGGAGAATGGAGAAAGTAATCTATTATTCATACCCCTCACCCCCTATTTATACTTCAACCAACCCACTAATGGGCCTTCCCAATTCAGCCCATTCTGGCTTACCAAACCTGGACAGCCAACTGAAAAACCTTAAAACATGATTCCTCCCAAACCGCTGGGCTAAATCTTTAATGTAACCACTCTACAGAAAGGCAATCATCATTTCTTATCCAATGGAATAGGTCTCATCACCTGATTCAACCCGAGTCAAAAGTTATGCCCTGTACAAGACTGACAGGGGCAAAATGGTCACAAACAAAATTGGTAAAAATTATGGACATGTCTCACATCCCCATAAACAACATATTAAAATATGAGAATGATCCAACCCTTAAGGAATAAAATAAAAATATTTTATGATCTTCCGATACGTAAAATGCGGGTTGTTACACAGATAGATCCACCTAACAACAGACCAGTGTTAAATAGTTATTAACAAATGTAATATCCCCTCAACCCAAAGAATAAGTTATTCTACATTGATGAAAAGATCTTATCAAACCCTACATAATTCAACCAAAATATTCGAACATAACGAAACTAGGTCTACCCAAGCTGAAAGAGGAACTTTCGCACCTTTCTAGGCCTTGCGACACACAATTCCAACATGATTTAGCCAACTTCGATCATAAATTTTAGAATTGAAGTGAGTTCAAGTCAAATTCAAG
The DNA here is from genome assembly GCA_030737875.1 of Allium sativum. Lineage (NCBI taxonomy): Eukaryota > Viridiplantae > Streptophyta > Magnoliopsida > Asparagales > Amaryllidaceae > Allium > Allium sativum. The sequence goes on from CM060924.1 coordinate 881,364,326, forward strand.
AATTTGACTACAAGACTTTTTGTCCAATAGGAATACCTATATGATAGGCAGTGGAGCTATTGCCAAGACTAAAAGAGACCCTGTTTATTGGAAATTTATTTAGTTCTACTTACAGGTATAAGGCACATCCAAATAGATACCCTAATTTTCTATTGATATGAAAAAATACAACTTAAGTAAACCTTACTTAACCAGGGAGTCTTCAAGGAATACTCTACATTAGGTTTTTGTGACGCTCCACCTACAGACCCACACTAACAAAGAGCATACTAGGTAATATTGTCTGCTAATAGAGAATAAGGCTGGTTAGGAGAAATCATCTGTAAGCCTTGCATTAAACAATGTATCGAATATGTTGACTTAGTACTTTTTCTTACCTCATATGGATTGACATACTCAACTATAGCTTAATACCATAATATACTAGCTAACAGATCCATCCAAAGTAAAACATAATAACGACAAATAACACAAATCATAAAACAATGGAAACAACTATATAGAAATACATCAAGTGTAATACATAGTGATGCATAAGTGAGTGATTATATGAGCCACATATGTACGAGCCCAAAAGAATATGTACAGATTCGAGTTAAACGAATAACTATAATGCGACTACACAAAACATGCACATGCATCAAAAGACTGTAAGGCGAACTAAAGCGAAAGCAAGCTAAGCCAATGTCAATGACATGTAACTAACCAGTGACACTTGATTGGGCTCGAGTACATCAAATACATGGTTCAGTCTAGCTTAAACTAAGTGATTTGATCATGATAAATTAAGTATAATGTCATAAGGGGATAATTCTTCTCAATAGAGAAAGAGTAAATTCAATTTGAATCAACTTACGGTCCATGAGATATTGCAACTAAATAATTATGTAATGGCATCAGTAACAACATATAAAGGTTTCCCATCGTTAACAAGTGCAAAGCATGAAGACTAAGCTATATATATAATCTTAAAACACCAAGAAACAAAAAAGTGGAAACCAACATAGTATCAACATATAGAACTCGTTTGAGAGTCCAAGAAAGAGAAATGTATTCACCATACGTTAACCACAAATAGCTTGTAGGCTATGAATAAACTCCAACATCAACTAAAATGGTGAAACATTTAAGAATAAAAAAAAAATCTATAAATGTTACCAAGAATGTATATAAATGCATCAAAATGGATCCAAATCAACACCTGCAGGTGCATCATATAAACGGCCCCTCCGGCCTTTCAAGCACAATCGATACAAATTTTGGCATCCAACATAAAAATGGACCCCCCCCACCTATTGTAAATGGCCCCTATGGCCAAACATGTCATATTTTGCATGCATACTTCTTTTTCATATATTGAAATAGTAGTGTTGTGTTGTATATCATCCAAAAGAGATTTTAACCATTTTAGCCATTTTAGCTAACTACATACAAACTCAATCATATAGATAAGTCAATTGGAGCTTCTGGAATCTGTTCATCAATAATTTTCCTACAATAAAAGTTAGTATATGACAATATATAATTGTATAGTTGTCACCGCTAAAACATCAAAACATGAGTTCTATCAATCTCCCTGTTTTTATTGATGACAACAACACAATTTTAAAAAATCAACATATAGATTGTCCACACTTAAATCTATACTTGCTCGATCGTTATGACCTCCCCTTGTTGATATGATTGTATTCTTCCCCTTTTGTCATCAACAAAATGGAGAGATGGATATTGTGACTACCAAATTAAACAAGGACATGCTAACAGTGAAGGTGTACCGGACCATCATGAGCATAGAAGAGTAATTCGTAAAGAAAGACCCGGTATAGGACAAGGCTGAAAGCATAAAGGAAGTATTCAGAACAACAAGCAACTGACACCATCATCAAAGAGAAGATCTTAGGTCCATTGTAAAGAAAGAGTACTAGCAAGGTAATTTAAGCACGAAAAGTAGCTAACGAGAGTACATTTCCGAAGGCAAGTCACCTAAAACTGGAAGCAGATGAAGAGAAAGAACAAAAGCCTACAAACTGAGACCAAGAAGGGAAAAAGGGCTATAAACATTAATTTGCTTAATTCCGATACAAAAAAAGATGAAAGCATCAAAAGCATAGGGATTCGAGACTCAAAAAGAACCATCCGAAAGCCAGCTATCGAAACCGTAAAGCTTGATAATCAACAAGAGGAAATTTTAGCAGCTAACCAGCAAAGCAATGGAAGTATCCTTCCGAAAGAACCAAAACCCACTCTAGAGGTCTGCTGAAAGAAAGCCAAATATTCTAAAGAGAAAGCTATCCACACTAACTTGCTTAGTGTTGATACCAAAAGGGGAGACAGCTCCCGAAACTTAAGCATCCAAAGTACGAAGGTAAAAATTATAAAGACAAGACCGAAAGCTAAAGACCTTTCTCAGAGCTATCCATAGCGATAGGCTTGGTATAGATACAAAAGAAAGGAACAGCACCAAAGAGAAGCTCGTAAGACCGAGACTATCCTTCCGTGAGCCGAGACTGACACCCTGAAAGCAATATCACTTTCATCAATGAGGCCAAATGAGCGGTCGAGGGCAAAGCAACCGGAACCAAAAGGGAAAAGCGACCGATACGTAGTTGTTGCATCCGAAAAAGGCTTCTGCTGATCCAGTGACAAAAGGGGTCCTGATTTGTCTATAAATAAGACCCTAGGGGTCTCATTTTGGATGCTGAATTCTCATTTCACAATCTTATATTCTTTTCTTCTAGAGTAAACCCTAATTTCTAAATCAATTTATGGATTTCCTTAGTAAACACTTATGTATTCCAAATCAATAAATAATAAAGAGTGGATTAATACTTACAATGATTTCTATGAGATTCTTAACCATTTCCTTTACAAAGTACCTTATGCTTTCTACGTGACAAAGGTTTCTTACACAAGTTTAAACCCTACCTCGAGACCTTCACAAAACCCCTTCCTACAAGCCATTTTTCTTTCTATCTTGCATTGTGCTTATGGAACCCTTATCACAAGGTAACTGTTGGTTCTTAAGTCGCATAAGCGTGATACTCACCCCTTGAGGGAAGAGTAACTAATCTTTCAGACTTATACCTTTATATCTAGGAAATGATGAACTAACTCAAGCTTATAGGAACTAAATAACCCCATTTTCCCCTTAGGTCCACTTCCGTAAACCTATCTCCGGTGTTGACGAAAAACATCGTTAATAGATATTAATAGTACCAATATAGGGATTTAACATATAAGGAGTAGGATTAAGTTCGAAATTTTATTTACAAAAATATAAATTTACCATATTTTCTTATGAGTAGGCACTTGATTCTCTTATTGTTCCTTCATTTTTGGCTCTATTTCCAAAGTTATCAGAGTTACTAGAATAATTTCACTTTCATATGTGGTGTACTTGCAAACAATAAGATATATATTTTTTGGTACCCACTTTCTACGTTTGGGTCCAAAGGGGTTAATCATGGGGTAAAAACCTTACCCAAAAATAGGTATGGTTTTACCTTCTATAAGATATTGAAATAATGAAATAATTTTATCCAATAAAACTAACTACTACTTACAAACTAGGGTATCAGAATAATAATAAAAGACAATAACAAAGGTTCTTATAATCTCCCAAATTTTAGGAAAACATACCCATTAGGGTTTATAAATATAGTTTTCATTACAGATCACTGTCTTAAAGTAGTTGCTAATACAAAGTTTCTTCTCACGATGAATCATATTAGCTGGAATCCATATTCTAATATTATTATCCATTAGCGTAGCATTTGAAAAATGTTTTCTATCATTTCAAAACAAAGTATGATTATGACTATAAGCGGTTTTGTCTTGGCTCCACATACTAGTACTAAAATTAGTATATAAGAATGCTTGTCTAGTACTATTTTTATCTTTAACTTGTTTATAGCCTAAACCACTTTTATCATCGTGAGTTTTCGAATTTTGTAACCAAGGAAGATAGGTTATCTTCACCTTTGTTAAAATTTAAGACTTTGTTATTTAATCTTTCAAAAATTTCTTTTGAATCACAAACTTTTTTTTGCAAAATATAATTATTAATTCTTAAAATTTCATATTATTTAGATAATTCTAAATTCTTTCTAATTAAAGCTAAATTCTCCTTTTCAAGAGACAAAATGAAAGAGCTAGAATTAATTAAACAATCTTAAGATGTACTTTTATTTTGTACAACATTGATTTCCTCTAAAAAATCATTGTTTTAAATTTTAACCATTCGTTTTCTTTTTGTATGAAATATTTTTGGAAAACGAGCACTTCTACGATATTTTCAAAAGATTTAGTTTTTTACCAAGAATTTATTCTACTCTTTTAATTTGGAATTTTCTTGCTCACAATTTTTTAACTTAGCTAAAGCAACTGTATTAATTTTATTCAAAGTTTTACAATCTTTAAATTCTCCTTCACGTGTTAATGAAAGTTCCTTATATAGTGTATCTACACATACTGATTGTGATCTGAGTTTAGACATGAAACATTTGTTTGCTAGCTCCTTCGATTCTGCTTTATTGCTCTTCCTCTTTCTTTTGCCTTGACTAGATCTCTTTATAGCCATTCATTCTGGGATGTTGTTACAATCTCTAAAATCCCAAGCTTTTATACTAATTGAAAGTCGCTAAAGGGATCGAGTAATATGGAAATGTTTGCTATAATATAAACTTAGTGCTAAACATATAGTAAAGTATATATAAGGCAGTAAAAGACAACAGAGATTTTTATACTTGTTCGAACTTCTCATTTTATGTCCAATCCTGGATTCCCTCTTCAATTTCACTATCAGCAACCCTTACTTAACCCAGAGGAACAGGTTTACACTGGTTGAACCACCCAACATAACTTTGACCACCTGATGCAACCGAAACAGGATTTTTCCGCTTGAATAACCTACCAGGACTTCCTTACAATAAAGAGAGAAAAATTTGACTGCAATGTGCTCTTTAATTAACACTGATAAATCATTTTAATTGCAATCTTCATATAATCTTCTCCTTGATGATATATAGTGTATTGAACGTGAACAATATATAAGATAACGAAGATTAATCAATCACAGGATGTTTGAACTTGAGAGAAATTGATAATCAAAGATTAAGTGAAGAATAAGAATTAGACCATCAAATTGGATTGTTAATTTGGATTATAAAACAAATGATTCTAAAGTCAATTTATATAATATTAAGGGTTTCTTTTCTTCACGAAGAGGTTTGATCAAAAGACAAATATAACTCTTGATTAAGAGTTATATCCTTTCATTAAAGACAAACCCCTTTTCAATAAACTATTCATTTAGCTAACTGGAAATTTAATTCAATTGGTTGAATTGACTCAGATTTTAAACAACAAATAAAATAGGAAAATTTAGGCATAATTCAACTAGCTGAAATTTCGAGCTCAGCGGGCTGAATATTCATATGAATTATGAATTTAATCAACATTCATCCATCTGAATGAACCTATACTGTCAGCTGAATGCACAACTTGAGCTATGTACACATTCTATGTATATACATCTTTTACTTATATTAAAATTTACTACCAAAATCCGATACTGAAACCAGAAAAAAGGTGAAGGTGTATCGTAGTAATTCAGTACCACAGAAGCCTGAAAAGCCGAAAACAAGGAACAAAGGGATTATAAGGAACCCAAACAACACTAAAAGCAAGAAGGATAGAGGCAGGGAAGCCGATACCAGTAAGATAGACATAAATGCACAATATCGATAATAACTCGCGATAAGAAAATAGCTTGGTGTCAGTGTCGAATGACAAAGAAGGCTAAAGCAAAGATCCGACAGTAAAGAAAGAAACGTTAAAGAATTAACACAATGCTGAAGCCAGTATCGTTAAGAACGAAACCAAACATAAAGGAAAGAGGGCAATCCAGTCGAAGTGAAATATGCAAATTAGAGATCGATATCGGTAGCCAACATCATGGGAAGCAATACAAAAGCCGAATGCATAAAAGAAGAAGCACGAGATCAACATGGAAGCAGGCGAGTGCTATTGATACCAATGAGCTCGGTATCGGTACTATTGCCAAAGGCTGCATCGTAATCATCAGGAAGAACTTATAAGCAACACAGATTTGAAGCCAATACCTGAACCAAAGACATTAATGTGGGCCGAGACTCAAAAGACAATGCAAAAGGGGGCTATCTGCACTACGCTTAGTGTTGATACTAATATATGAAGGTGACACCGAAGCCAGTAATCATCAGAGCGGGCCGATACTAGAGGCATGAGGTAGAACCGAGATTCCTATTGGACCGCAACTAAAAGGGGCCCGAATTTCCTATAAATAAGATCCTTGGGGCACATTTTGGGGGACTTTCCTCATTCCCAAATCTTGTATCCATTTCTAAGAGAAAAAACCCTAATTTGTAAATCGATTTGGGGATTTTACTTGTAATCATCTACATAATCAATCAAGTGAGCAATAAAAGAGAAACTTAACACTTGCAATCTATACAATCTATTTTTCCCAATTGCTAGTTGTAACACCCCACCTCCCCTAGGGTCACTCACAAAGGGAATGCACTAGGTTTGGTGAAGCATTATCGAGGTAAACATGCACAGAAATATTACAAGACATGACATATATAAAACAGCGGAAGTAAAACAAATTTCATTACCTTATAAAATAAGGTCTAAAGCCTTTTACATCAGAATACATCAAAACCTGTCTTGCAATAGTAAAGAAGCATAAAACCTTTTCATAAATTATTCCCTAAAATAAACCGGTGAAGCAGCCATAGCCAAAAGAAGACCAAGCTATACATGATGACCTTCAAGCATAAGAGGTCCGAACTAACCAACATCATTTCCTCCCTGAAACCTGGGGGGGAAACGGAAGACAAAGAGGCGAAAGAAAATGGGGTCAGTCATAAAGACTGGTAAGTCCTATCTACTTCCAGTATAAAAACAGGTAAAGGTAACATGACATGCATAAACTGAAAGTAAACATAAGGATGACGACAAGATAGATAAGCTAAACCAAGATAACTGGATGAACTACTGTAGCAAGCTAAACTAAGGTATCATGATAAATCAAGGTATCACATCGTCAGGTTTATATCAAGTATACAATCCCAAGGTATCTATCATGTATAACATCCCACGGTATTTATCATGTATATTTGCTCTGCACACTTCGTACTAGTATCCCAACCCGCGTCATGTGTTAACTATGAATGTCCCTTGCCCAATGTCATGTAATGGTCCATGCCAACCTAATATATAGCATATGTAGGTTTTCCCAACTCGTATGTTTCTTTCCATGTATAAGTTCAGTCCTTTGCCGTAGGCCGTACGGGCTTTCCCATGTAAATCTATACCACCTCAACGTAGTACCATTTTATCCTTGAAGTTATTTTGGACTGCTACCCTTGATCTAGTTATGTTTTATTACCATGAACTATCGCGTGTTCACTTAGGATTTATTCCACCTAGGACCACTATGGATTATGCTACCTAATGAACGTTTCCGTGTCTCGGTTTGGGTTCAGGCCACCTAGGTCCACTAGGGATTATGCCACCCGTCAACCACGCCCTTTACCCCACGTATATATCGTGAATCGTTTTCCATGTCTAGACGCACATGTATCCCAATGTGCCATCCGAGTTCCGTGCCAGGGCAAATCGAGAAATAAGGAACTCGGTTGGGAGCTTTAAGTCGTCTGCTGATGCAGATATCAAGGTCTGTTTTTGTATTCGTGGCTATGGTCCCACGTGACCCCTCCCTCAACTACTGAAAGGCAATCCAAGAAAAATCATGTATGAGAACTGCATCCCGGCCCCACTATAGCTCCACTTTCCTATGGGCCAACCTCACCCATGACTCGATAGCAAGAACATGGTCTGTTGGGAGTTCTCTGCCTTTCCGTTCGTACACGATAGACTAAAGATGGTAGGTAGTCGGCGACGTGCTATCCAGAGCAAAAACAAGTATCGTCGACTCCACGCTAATCCATCCCAGTCTTTAGGTCGCTCGCATAGCAACCAAGGTATACTCTTGGCTCTTCTACCGCAGACCTTAACCTCTGTGAGGCCGGGTTTCATGGACCATCTGCCACCTCACAGAGGGATACCAAGAGTACCCTCACGTCCCCCGAAGCTACCGCTTCGCCACCCAGTTCGTTGGAGCCTTTATCTAAGTCAGATAATTTGCTCCTCCTCGTGTTTTAAGCGATGACCTACCGTATTGGGTTACTCATCTATCTGTGAACTGTTCCAAATTCCTCGACTAAGAATTACTACTTAGTTTCCCAAACTAAGGTTTACCACTTAGTCTCCTTTCCCGTTATCCTTGTTAATCCTGGTTTTCCACCTAGTCCCCTGAACTAGGGTTTTGTCTAATGGGTTAAGTATTGTCATTTAAGTTCATGACTTAACCTGCCTACGAATCATGTCAAGATTTGGCTAGGTATTCAAGTCCAAGACTTAGCCCTACAAGTTGGTTAAGTATACCAAGAAGCTCATGACTTAACCCTATTCAATCATCAAGCCAATTTGGTTAAGTATTTGTTTATCTTAACCCTATCAGGTTATCGTGTTAGATTGGTTAAGCATATATTATCTTAACCTCATCGGATTATCGAGTCGGATTGGTTAAATATACGTTAACTTAACCCCATCCACTAATCGTATTATAATGGTTAAGTATATTCAAACGGTCTCGTGACTTAACCCTATCAAGCTCTCATATTAGATTGGTTAAGCATGGTTGCTTAACCCCATCAAATCATCATGTATAATTGGTTAAGTATAAGTTACTTAACCTCATTGAATTACCAAGTTTAGATTGGTTAAGGGTTTAACTTAACCCCATCGAATTACCGTGTTTAGATTAGTTAAGTGTAGGTTACTTAACCCCATCTAATTACCGTGTTTAGATTAGTTAAGTGTAGATTACTTAACCCCATCTAATTACCGTGTTTAGATTAGTTAAGTGTAGATTACTTAACCCCATCCAATTACCGTTTTTAGATTAGTTAAGTGTAGATTACTTAACCCCATCTAATTACCGTGTTTAGATTAGTTAAGTCTAAGTTACTTAACCCCATCTAATTACCAAGTCGGATTAGTTAAGTGTAAATTACTTAACCCCATTCTCTGATTGTCTTGTTTGGTTAAGTGTCATTAAGAAATCAAGTCCGGTCCCACTTAACCTACTCATTCGTGTCATATCGGTTAAGTGTCATTAGTCAAAATTACTTAACCTTTTCATATAGCATTAATTAGATTAATGCACCCCAACCTCTCACATTAGACTTTGTTGTGGTTACTAGTTAAGCCGGGCGGGTCCGGGTAGATTTACACCACAACCTAGTCTAACCTCGGGTTTTAAGTGCTATATGACCAACTACCCACATTGGGTCCTATTGTTTGTAGCCACTAGTTAAGCCGGGCGGGTCCGGGTAGATTTATGCTACAAACTCAACCCAACCTCGAGTTGGCCACTTTCATGTTTGGTCTAGTGTCATATTACACTTACAACCCATACGTGTCTAGTTTCAAGTCCCATGTTTACCCCACATGTCATGTCCCCATTTTAGTTTAACTTACATGTCATGTTTCATGTAACTTCGAGTCACGTTTCATGCCATATTCACATTTTGTCTAAACCACCCAAAACGTATTTTCAAACGCAAGTGAAAGCGAGTCAACATGGTAGAAATACTATGATAACACATTGGCCTAAAACATGCACGATGTCCAAAAGGGATTGGCCACAAACATGCATAGTATCATAACGGAATTTGGCCACAAACATGCATAGTATCATAAGGGAATTTGGCCACAAACATGCATAGTATCATAAGGGAATTTGGCCACAAACATGCATAGTATCATAAGGGAATTTAACCACAAACATGCATGATAACATAAGGGAATTTGGCCACAAACATGCATAGTATCATAAGGGAATTTGGGTTCATTTACATGCATAAGCCCCAAAGTCAAGTCTTTGCCAATGTTTCATAAGTCAAATGGTTCCCAAAGGTTCATGCTAACATTCCATAGATAAAGATTCAAACTTGCAAGATAAACTAGGCTAAGCATAACATGAGTAGCATGATTAAGTCGCTAAAACTTAGCCCAAGGTCATATATCATAGAAAAGGGGTAAAGTTAGGTTCACATAGGCTAGCATACTTATGTTTCATCGCATTTTATCCCATGTCATATTAGAACCACCGTTAGAATCTACAAGTAGCTAGAACTTACTTAGCGAGGCTTAGGGAAGGATCATGCATCGTCTTGACGAAGAAAGGTGGCTCCTTTGTTGAAGAATCGTCATGAAACTTGCATAGCAACGTTGATTCACTCCCTTGAGTTGATGTAGCAAGCTAGAACCTTTGATTCAGATCCGATTTGAATGCATTAGCTCTTGGAGTTGGAGATGGAGGCCATGATCAAGATAGATTTTGGCGGCACTTCGTGGCATGAGTGATTTGTGAGGGTTTAGGGTAGGCATAGGGGTCTTTTTATAGAGATTAGGAGTAGTTTAGGCCCTTAGATTAACCCTAGGATAGATCTGACCCTCAAAATCCGTCACAAACCTCCAAACATGTCTTGAGGAACAAGTCAGGTGCACCCAGGCCAAACTGGCCGACCACCCAAGTCGACAGGGGTGTCGACTGGGCAGTCGACACCACCTGGGGTGTGTCGACTCCCAAGTCGACTCCCCAGTCGACTTGTGGGTGGCGGGAATTTTTCCCGCCTCTTCTGCTTGGCTGAATTTGAAATCTGAATTCAAATTTGAACTGTTTTTGAACTTGAAATTTTCTGAAAACTTTGACGGGCCATAACTTGGACATACGGACTCCGTTTTTCGAAAACTCGGACTCTATTTCGCGTATTTTTCCGAGACGAACGTAATGGCATAGCCCGTTTCCCTTGATTCAGATTTTATAATTAAATTCTACCTTGATTCTCGTCTTAGCATGTTGTAAAAATCCGGGTTGTTACATCCTCCCCAACTTAAAGGATTTCGTCCCCGAAATCTCCAAGTTAGGAAGAACGTATCCTACCATCCATCATCCATCTACTCAAAACATCATCCACATGCAACCATTGTCCTTAGACGATTTCTAATGCCATATGAACATATGCAGTACGTGTGTGTATATGCTCCTTAGCTAATGCTAATGATCAGGCCTGAATGATCTCTCTAATGCAAAATATGTTTAGTGCCATGAGTCCAACATGTATGCAAATAGTCCTAGTCATATAAGTACTATATGTGTGCACAAACATTAATCCATATGCAACATCCGCATGGCAACACATTCAATTTCATCCATAAACAAGTATAAATACTCGTGTACATGCAACATGAAATGTGACCGCGTCAATCTAGTATCTAATGTGTATTCGCGCATCCACGAGCAACCACTTGCAACCATTTGCAACCATATCAATCATAACATGTTTCAAATACATGTTTACATCCATAGAGTTCTATCTAAGGTTCCCAAGATAGGATCGAGAAGATAAACAAGACAAACTCCTTACGGGGTTTGCAACAGAAACAGGACCGAGAGGATATCCACCAAGCGATAGCATGCAAGCAAGCTCTACAGGAGAACCAGGGATCAACGGTATACTCTTAAAAAGAGTCAAGATGCGCGCGTCTAAGCCGCATTTCCTTGAGCTTAATTCCATTGTGCCTTGACCGCCTTTGACTTCATGATTTCGTAGCTCCTTGATTCCTATTTCCAAGGTATGAGTCGGAACTCATTTCGCTGTCGCCTCTCGTTTCACTTCCACTTATTCTTTCCCTAATATGCGCGACCCAAACATATCTGCGTACTCATGCAAGCTCTCCAAAATTCACTAGTGAATTCTGGATCTCGTTTACCGATGCCAATCCATGTTACCACGTGCACTTACTAGGGTGATTCCTATAACCCATGCTTAAGCGGAATGAACCATCCGCCTTATTGGCGAACGTTACTTGATCGGATCAGAGGTTTCCGATAAATACATCAAGTGATTCTAGGTAACTAACCATGACAAAGCCCAAAAGGTTACATGAGGCTTCGAGGGTATTACCAAAGCAAGCCAAGAGTCTGACTACCCTCTTTTCAAAACCGAGAATGGTATCCCTTACTGGATAACCACTTTACCCCTAGAATCCATCCATAGCCCAACAATAGAAGCATTACTTCTAATCTCAACACTTGGCATAGACGTTCTCAAATCCAAAAAAGTCATGAATAAATGGACCGATTGTCCAACCAGATTTTGGGACTAAAGTGGGATCTTCTACCATGCTAGTACTAAGGTGCAGAGACTTAACTATCGAACCAGACTTAAATGATGCGATGATCAAAACAAGGTCTGGACGGGATGATAGAAAAGAAGGGCTAAACCTTTTAACAGAAACGATACCATACCTCTTAGGTACGCTAGGAGTGAGAGCATACAATTGCCCTCTCGCTGATCTTGTCCTTGCCTTCCTTTGTGGATCAAGCCATACCAACAAGTTGCTTATTCTTAAGCCCGTGTCCTTTATCCTTGCTCTTATTATCCCTTCTTATAACTTCGGTAACAGGTCTCTCGAGAACTTCCTCCGTCGCACGGGAAAACACTTACGTAGCTAGACAAGGATTAGTCGCAGTTAAAACTACTGTGACTACAGATGGAGGAAAGAAAGGAAAAGAGGTTCAATCAAGGAAACAAAGGATAGTGCTAATGGCTTTTGGGGAATAGCCTTTTAAAAAAAAACTTTTCTTGAAAAATGCTTCTTTGTAAACGGTTTCTCAAATAGTTTTCAGAAGGTTTTAAAAACTTTTGCCCAGTCTGGTAACCTTCTGCTCTGATACCAAATGTAACACCCCACCTCCCCTAGGGTCACTCACAAAGGGAATGCACTAGGTTTGGTGAAGCATTATCGAGGTAAACATGCACAGAAATATTACAAGACAGAACATATATAAAACAGCGGAAGTAAAACAAATTTCATTACCTTATAAAATAAGGTCTAAAGCCTTTTACATCAGAATACATCAAAACCTGTCTTGCAATAGTAAAGAAGCATAAAACCTTTTCATAAATTATTCCCCAAAATAAAGCGGTGAAGCAGCCATAGCCAAAAGAAGACCAAGCTATACATGATGACCTTCAAGCATAAGAGGTCCGAACTAACCAACATCATTTCCTCCCTGAAACCTGGGGGGGAAACGGAAGACAAAGATGCGAAAGAAAACGGGGCCAGTCATAAAGACTGGTAAGTCCTATCTACTTCCAGTATAAAAACAGGTAAAGGTAACATGACATGCATAAACTGAAAGTAAACATAAGGATGACGACAAGATAGATAAGCTAAACCAAGATATCTGGATGAACTACTGTAGCAAGCTAAACTAAGGTATCATGATAAATCAAGGTATCACATCGTCAGGTTTCTATCAAGTATACAATCCCAAGGTATCTATCATGTATAACATCCCACGGTATTTATCATGTATATTTTCTCTGCACCCCTCGTACTAGTGTCCCAACCTGCGTCATGTGTTAACTATGAATGTCCCTTGCCCAATGTCATGTAATGGTCCATGCCAACCTAATATATAGCATATGTAGGTTTTCCCAACTCGTATGTTTCTTTCCATGTATAAGTTCAGTCCTTTGCCGTAGGCCGTACGGGCTTTCCCATGTAAATCTATACCACCTCAATGTAGTACCATTTTATCCTTGAAGTTATTTTGGACTGCTACCCTTGATCTAGTTATGTTTTATTACCATGAACTATCGCGTGTTCACTTAGGATTTATGCCACCTAGGACCACTAGGGATTATGCTACCTAATGAACGTTTCCGTGTCTCGGTTTGGGTTCAGGCCACCTAGGGCCACTAGGGATTATGCCACCCGTCAAACACGCCCTTTACCCCCACGTATATATCGTGAATCGTTTTCCATGTCTAGATGCACATGTATCCCAATGTGCCATCCGAGTTCCGTGCCAGGGCAAATCGAGAAATACGGAACTCGGTCGGGAGCTTTAAGTCGTCTGCTGATGCAGATATCAAGGTCTGTTTTTGTATCCGTGGCTATGGTCCCACGTGACCCCTCCCTCAACTACAGAAAGGCAATCCAAGAAAAATCATGTATGAGAACTACATCCCGGCCCCACTATAGCCCCACTTTCCTATGGGCCAACCTCACCCATGACTCGATAGCAAAAACATGGTCTGTTGGGAGTTCTCTGCCTTTCCGTTCGTACACGATTGACTAAAGATGGTAGGTAGTCGGCGACGTGCTATCCAGGGCAAAAACAAGTATCGTCGACTCCACGCTAATCCATCCTAGTCTTTAGGTCGCTCGCATAGCAACCAAGGTATACTCTTGGCTCTTCTACCGCAGACCTTAACCTCTGTGAGGCCGGGTTTCATGGACCATCTGCCACCTCACAGAGGGATACCAAGAGTACCCTCACGTCCCCCGAAGCTACTGCTTCGCCACCCAGTTCGTTGGAGCCTTTATCTAAGTCAGATAATTTGCTCCTCCTCGTGTTTTAAGCGATGACCTACCGTATCGGGTTACTCATCTATCTGTGAACTGGTCCAAATTCCTCGACTAAGAATTACTACTTAGTTTCCCAAACTAAGGTTTACCACTTAGTCTCCTTTCTCGTTATCCTTGTTAATCCCGGTTTTCCACCTAGTCCCCTGAACTAGGGTTTTGTCTAATGGGTTAAGTATTGTCATTTAAGTTCATGACTTAACCTGCCTACGAATCATGTCAAGATTTGGCTAGATATTCAAGTCCAAGACCTAGCCCTACAAGTTGGTTAAGTATACCAAGAAGCTCATGACTTAACCATATTCAATCATCAAGCCAATTTGGTTAAGTATTTGTTTATCTTAACCCTATCAGGTTATCGTGTTAGATTGGTTAAGCATAGATTATCTTAACCTCATCGGATTATCGAGTCGGATTGGTTAAATATAGGTTAACTTAACCCCATCCACTAATCGTATTATAATGGTTAAGTATATTTAAACGGTCTCGTGACTTAACCCTATCAAGCTCTCATATTAGATTGGTTAAGCATGGTTTCTTAACCCCATCAAATCATCATGTATAATTGGTTAAGTATAAGTTACTTAACCTCATTGAATTACCAAGTTTAGATTGGTTAAGGGTTTAACTTAACCCCATCGAATTACCGTGTTTAGATTAGTTAAGTGTAGGTTACTTAACCCCATCTAATTACCGTGTTTAGATTAGTTAAGTTTAGATTACTTAACCCCATCTAATTACCGTGTTTAGATTAGTTAAGTGTAGATTACTTAACTCCATCTAATTACCGTGTTTAGATTAGTTAAGTGTAGATTACTTAACCCCATCTAATTACCGTGTTTAGATTAGTTAAGTCTAAGTTACTTAACCCCATCTAATTACCAAGTCGGATTAGTTAAGTGTAAATTACTTAACCCCATTCCCTGATTGTCTTGTTTGGTTAAGTGTCATTAAGAAATCAAGTCCGGTCCCACTTAACCTACTCATTCGTGTCATATCGGTTAAGCGTCATTAGTCAAAATTACTTAACCTTTTCATTTAGCATTAATTAGATTAATGCACCCCAACCTCTCACATTAGACTTTGTTGTGGTTACTAGTTAAGCCGGGCGGGTCCGGGTAGATTTACACCACAACCTAGTCTAACCTCGGGTTTTAAGTGCTATATGACCAACTACCCACATTGGGTCCTATTGTTTGTAGCCACTAGTTAAGCCGGGCGGGTCCGGGTAGATTTATGCTACAAACTCAACCCAACCTCGAGTTGGCCACTTTCATGTTTGGTCTAGTGTCATATTACACTTACAACCCATACGTGTCTAGTTTCAAGTCCCATGTTTACCCCCACATGTCATGTCCCCATTTTAGTTTAACTTACATGTCATGTTTCACGTAACTTCGAGTCACGTTTCATGCCATATTCACATTTTGTCTAAACCACCCAAAACGTATTTTCAAACGCAAGTGAAAGCGAGTCAACATGGTAGAAATACTATGATAACACATTGGCCTAAAACATGCACGATGTCCAAAAGGGATTGGCCACAAACATGCATAGTATCATAAGGGAATTTGGCCACAGACATGCATAGTATCATAAGGGAATTTGGCCATAAACATGCATAGTATCATAAGGGAATTTGGCCACAAACATGCATAGTATCATAAGGGAATTTGGCCACAAACATGCATGATAACATAAGGGAATTTGGCCACAAACATGCATAGTATCATAAGGGAATTTGGGTTCATTTACATGCATAAGCCCCAAAGTCAAGTCTTTGCCAATGTTTCACAAGTCAAATGGTTCCCAAAGGTTCATGCTAACATTCCATAGATAAAGATTCAAACTTGCAAGATAAACTAGGTTAAGCATAACATGAGTGGCATGATTAAGTCGCTAAAACTTAGCCCAAGGTCATATATCATAGAAAAGGGGCAAAGTTAGGTTCACATAGGCTAGCATACTTATGTTTCATCGCATTTTATCCCATGTCATATTAGAACCACCGTTAGAATCTACAAGTAGCTAGAACTTACTTAGCGAGGCTTAGGGAAGGATCATGCATCGTCTTGACGAAGAAAGGTGGCTCCTTTGTTGAAGAATCGTCATGAAACTTGCATAGCAACGTTGATTCACTCCCTTGAGTTGATGTAGCAAGCTAGCACCTTTGATTCAGATCCGATTTGAATGCATTAGCTCTTGGAGTTGGAGATGGAGGCCATGATCAAGATAGATTTTGGCGGCACTTCGTGGCATGAGTGATTTGTGAGGGTTTAGGGTAGTCTTAGGGGTCTTTTTATAGAGATTAGGAGTAGTTTAGGCCCTTAGATTAACCCTAGGATAGATCTGAGCCATCAAAATCTGTCACAAACCTCCAAACATGTCTTGAGGAACAAGTCAGGTGCACCCAGGCCAAACTGGCCGACCACCCAAGTCGACAGGGGTGTCGACTGGGCAGTCGACACCACCTGGGGTGTGTCGACTCCCAAGTCGACTCCCCAGTCGACTTGTGGGTGGTCGGAATTTTTCCCGCCTCTTCTGCTTGGCTGAATTTGAAATCTGAATTCAAATTTGAACTGTTTTTGAACTTGAAATTTTCTGAAAACTTTGACGGGCCATTACTTGGTCATACGGACTCCGATTTTCGAAAACTCGGACTCTATTTCGCGTATTTTTCCGAGACGAACGTAATGGCATAGCCCGTTTCCCTTGATTCAGATTTTTTAATTAAATTCTGCCTTGATTCTCGTCTTAGCATGTTGTAAAAATCCGGGTTGTTACACTAGTACCGATCCAATCCTTCTACATGGACATAATTACCGAAGTAACCATTATAACCCATCTAGCTTTCTACTTGTGCCGAGATTATGAAGCCCTTAGCCTAAGGTAACTGTTGGTACTTGAGTCTCATAGGCGTGATACTCTCTCCTTCTTGAAGGATGAGTAATTAGTCTTCGGGATTAAGACCCTGATATCAAGGACATGACGAGTTAAGTTGAATTTGAAGGAACTAGATAATCCCTAGGTTCCTCTAGGTCCACAACCATACCCTATATTTCGGTGTTGACGAAAAATAACGTTAAAATTTCAGCGCTAGAAGGAGTGCTTGAACCTATGTTCCTTTTGATAACCTGCCACATCCCTAGTTATTCCATCCCGATGAGTAAATATTGAAGAAATAGACCATGGATAAAGGGTCTCGACAAGGATCTTCTGAATCTCGAATGTCTACATCGAAGATTATTGATCCAAGAGTTATTGAAGAACAAAGGTTAATAATGGAAGCATTGCGAATTATACCTAAGAAAAGGGAAGTATACGACCCCAATCTTTGGAGCATTAACCCATTCCATATAGGACCAACCCCTATCTTTGCTTTAAGTGGGTCTACAACAAAGGAATATAACCTATTCTCTCACATAAAAGAAGCAATCCATGCACAAGCTAAGGGAACTATATTCGAGCAAGGAATACGAAACATTTTAATCGATTTACATCAAAATGGTCTAAGAAAATTGCACTTCGGTCTCAAGAAATATTGAAAAGAAGATTCGAAGATATAGATAAAGCAATAAGGATGAGTAGCAAAAGCACTAAGTTCCAATGTTGAAAGGGAAACTTTGAATCAAGACTACCTAAAGAATGCCACCTTACCACATAAGTCGAAAATATCTAGTTCCTTACCAAACACGAGCTTAACTTTTGGCCTTCAACAAAGAAGAAACTCAAGTACAAAAGGAAATTAGGAGGGCTATAATGCCACTGCAATATGATGAATGGACATGAAATCAGTCACTGAAAAGTTCTTAAAGGAATGATTATTAAGTTATTTAATCAAGGCCAATCGCAAAGATTTGTAAAAAGATCAAACTAGTTCTAACAAAGTATTCCTAAAAGGAAGAATATCTACATGGATAGGAGTATGAGAAACTCCTTAAAATTTGGGACCACTTAAAATGGGTGAAGTTACCTACGATGGTAGATAACCCTTGTCCGAGCCAAGATGGCTAGGGAAAGGCATCTCCTGGAGGGAGACGATGTGTATGCCTTTAGTCACATCCAATGTAGAAAAGTCCAGGCTAAAGAATCAAAAGAGTAAGCCTTCGTCCCCGGAGCAAAGCATATAAAACCCTTACTCCTACGTACGATGGCCTGGATAAGGCACCCCTCCGAGGGGGGTGAGTGTAAGCCTTTATCCATTCCCAAATCAGATAAGGCCAGGGTAAAGCATCGGAAACCCTTATCCGCACCTATGATGGACAGGTTAAGGCACCCCTCGGATGGGGGTGATGTGTAAGCCTTTATCACTGTCTACAACAACCAATGAAGAGCATCAAAAGATTAAGCCTTTATCCGCGCCTACGAAGACCAGGGTAAAGCATCTAAGCCCATATCGCTACCTACGATGGCCAGGGTAAGGCGCCACCTGGAGGAAGGTAGAGTAAGTCCTTGGGCCCCGCTTGAGAATAAGCTAATCAAACGCACCGAAAACACAAAGCCCAGAGAGTGGCTCACAAGGCAGAAACGACCAGTCAAAAGCCCAACTGAGGCTTACAAATCAAATTGAAGCCCAGAGAGTGGCTCACAAAGCACGTACATCCTCTTCTGTGGAAAATGAACCGGAAATGGGTAGAAACTATAAATACCCGAATTTGGGTTTTGATTTGGGACTTATATTATTACCAGATAGAGATTTATGGTCTTTTATTAAATACTTGAATCTGGGTTTTGGTTCGGGACTTCTATCATTTCCAGATATGGATTTCTGGTCCTCTATTAAATACCTGAATCTAGGTTTTGGTTAAGGACTTCTATTATTACCAGATGTGGATTTCTGGTCTTCTTTTATTAAATACTTGAGTCAGGATCTTGAGATTTCAACTATTTGCCTTAAGTAAATTTCTAGTCCTTTATTACGAATGCCTGAATATAGGCTGCAAAACTTTTGTCTATGCTTCTAGGATAGGGTTTCTGGATTCCTATTCTAAATACCCTAATCTGGGTCTTGAGACTGCAATTCTCATTTCTAAAAAAGGATTTGTAAAACAATACTCGAGTTGGTACCTTGAGTCTTATACACTAAAAGCTTCTGACAAAAGTTCACGGATTCTTACATCTCATACACGGAGATTCTCTAAGCCTATATTATGCAAAATTTTGCTATTCAACATTCTGGAAAAATATGTAATGCGGGTGATCGTATTAGTCTTTCAAGGTTTATCTAATAATTGGTCATAACCCAGATCATGTCTCAAATAAATTGAACAAGTTATTGCATGCATACTACTCTAAGAAAAAGACTAGCACAAGGGTGTTATATAATGAATCTTATGCAGAGTAATGTAGTGGAACTCCTAGATGGGGGATGATCTAAACACAAACAAGGAATATACATCCGGTGATATCTACACAGTTTACAAAATTATTTTACAAAGTTACTTACAATCATCTTATGAATTATCAAGTACAAAGTTGGATATTAATACCACAATAACATCAAATATTTTACATCTCCCCATTTCTATCATCTGACACTTTGCCTCGTAACAATTGTTGATTTCGATCTTAATTCTCCTACAGGATGATAATTGACTTATCAAATCCTTAAGGGGATTTACCAAGTGAGAAAATTTTTCTTAACTGAGGTTTTTTTTAATTATGGCCTTGATCGGGATCATGATTCTTCAAGGCAAACTTCCAATCCTTACTACTTTCTTTGGTCTCTTCTAATTCAAATTCTAATTTGTTAAAGGAATCTACTTACCTCTTCATCAGAGTCAATGGAGGGAGTGGCCCTTATCTATCCCTTTAACTCAAGGATATTTTTGTCTTTTTATTTCAATCTACCTTCTAAAATAGTTATTTGATCATGCAAATTCTTAATGGTCAACTTTTGAATATAAAATGCTTTTTCTCGAGTTGTAGTGAGTGCGAATTGGAGAGCATCCCTCTGCTCTGCAACTGTCAATGACTTTTCCCTAGATTGGGAAGATAGAGTTTCAAATTAGTTCCCTTAAGACACAGTTATTCACAAACTCTACTTTGGAACATGGTACTGATAAAATTATACTTTTCAGAAAATCCTACTACATAAACTCTTAGATTGACATGCTTGTTTGTCAAAACACCTATTATTTATATTACATATCAGCTCAACATGTCGAGTTCTAAGTCTCATTGAAAATTATTTCCCGATTACCACTTAGGGAGTCAAAGGGAAGTTGAAGGAACTTCATATAAATACATCGAAGGTCTCTCGGATAATGGTCCCCTCCGGATCCAGACGTTGTTTGAAAAATACGTTTGCGTCGGATATTCACTCATTAATCTAAAAATGAGTGTAAAGCGTCTTTTGAAAATACATCTCTAAGGGGAATGAGATTCTGCCATAACATGAGTTAAAATCAAAAAACATAGATAAAAGAAGTTAACCTTAAAAACATGCATTCATAATTACATAGTTTCACAAATATTCATCTTGTTCGTACAATATAGACTTTTTGAGTAACTCAGAGATAAATTTGTTCTTATCGTATTTAAGCTTTTCTGGGGGTACGTCCCGGGGAATTGAATAGGCCCAGGGTAGGTTTCTACCAACCCCAGGGCGAAGGTCAACCCCACGATCATCTGAACATGTCTATGAAGATGATGAATTACAGGGAATCAATTGCAATTAATTAAAAGGGGAAGAAAAAACTTCAAAAGTGAAAGCCATACCTGAGAGATGGAGATTTCAGACCGGTAGGTTATTCCTTGTCTTTTTTCCGTTTGTCGGAAGGATTGATGTCCTTAGTAGAAGATTCAACTAGGTCCTGGATGTTGGGAGCATCCGAAGAACCAGGATTTATATTCAAAGAATCATGGGTTCCGCCAATAGGAGAAGGAGAGGTGTCGTGTCCTCCGCCAAAGTCATCATGATAATCTTCATCTATGGAACCCACCATCGTCATCGCCATTCCCATCATTGCCAACAACAGCAACGTCGTCTTCCTCCTCTCCATCATTAGGAAGATCTTCAATATACAGAAACTGCTCAGGCTCCATCACATCTCTTTCAGGGACTTGAATCCCCTTTTTAATGTCTTAATTCTATTGATAACTATGCCCATAATAGTAGGATCAATCGAAGGAAATTCCATTCCAGGATATTTTTGGAATTATAAGAGTACGCCAAGAAAAGAGTGTCTTTGTAAGCTTTAACATTGCCTCTGGAAAGTATGATTCCAAGAAAGAAAAATTATATCTTTAGCATAAAAAATTATTTGTTTAGCAGAGGAGAGTGCATCTTGGGCCGTAGAAAGACGGTCGTCTTTTCCTTTAATCGTTCAGTGTGGTTAGCTACCATTCTGGAATTTTCATCTTCACGTTCTTGTTTAGACAACTCAAGAGCCAAAGTAATATCAGATCGGAGGTTCTTAGCCTTTCCCTTTCAAGAGATCTGATTCAGCCTTTTCAAGGGATGTTTTTAACTCCACACACTTTTTCTCCTCCTCGTCCTTCGCCGCATTCAAAGCATTAACTTTGGACTCCAAGGTACCTTTTTCTTCCTCAAGCTTTACAATCTTGGAGGAGGATGGAGTAGTCATCTCCTTAAAGGAGAACCATTTTTTAGTTATATGAAAAGAAGAAAGCGAAATCAACATTTACATAAGAGAAAATTACGAAAGGAACTAAGAGAAACAAGATTGTACCAAAGGTTTTTTCTTGATGAGACAATGTCGCAAATTCATTAGGTATGAAGGTAAAGAGGGCAGCATAGTATTGGTAATATCTTCAAAGGAAAGAGCAATTCTTCATCATAATGTTGAATCTATAAGGAATGCTCGGAAGGACTGGCAAGTTTGGGAGAAGAATGCACATTTAGCTTGTGTTCCTCCAAATCCAAGGATCTTGGAGAATCAAGCACCCAAATATGGTTAACAAACTCACTGCCAGTGATCACCATTTGAGAAGAGTCAGCGGCAGGAGTAACACTAGCAGAAAGAGCAGTGGGATCAGGAGTATGTTGCTCAGAGGCAAGGTTATTACAAAGAGAGGAACGAGTAGAGGTTCCATCCTTTTGCCTTTTCGAAGCTGGTTCATCAGCAATCATGATAAGTCTTATGTTAGCTGAAGCTATAGATCGAGGTAAAGCATCGTAGTAGACTTACCAGCAGGAGTCTCGGTAGCTAATCAAAGTAACACCAGAAAAATAGAATTAGGTAGACAAAATGTGAGATAAAAAATTTAAATCACTTTAGAAGATCAATATTACCTGGAGCACTCGAAAACAAGGGAGTCAAGGGAGTAAACATGTTGGAACCCAAAATTAAATGTTTTGCACCAAGGGAATGG
Source organism: Allium sativum (assembly GCA_030737875.1). Lineage (NCBI taxonomy): Eukaryota > Viridiplantae > Streptophyta > Magnoliopsida > Asparagales > Amaryllidaceae > Allium > Allium sativum. The sequence goes on from CM060924.1 coordinate 881,387,216, forward strand.
AGGGGTCGTGACCTCGAAATCTTTTTCCCCGGAGGTAGAAAGGTGTGCGTCTGGTGATTGTCCAAAGTCAGCAAAAACACATCGCTTTCTCAATGTCTCGAAAGCCTTGTAAATTGTGTCAATAGCCTTAGCTTCCTCATTATTCAAAGTTTTCCTCATGGGAGTAGAGGTTGAAAAGAAACTAAGATTATACAAAGCATGAAGATGACAAATAGACCTGAAAGCTCACCGGGAGTAGCAAAAACATCCAAAATACCAGGATGAAACCTGATATAAAAAAATTGTGTTTCCCAGTCTTTAAATTTATTGATACTATCGCTGATCGGTTTCTTTATATGATTCACGCAAAGAATAGGCAAATCCGCTCTTTTAGCTACAGACAGTCATAGCAAATGATGAAGAATACGAGCACAAATAGAAGATTGCCCTGACTCAAGTGCTAGCAACTCAAGACATAAAAGATAGGTGTATGTATTCGGAGTCAGCTGAATGAGAGCTAGTCGTAAATTTTGCAAGAACCTAGAGATAAAGTATAGGAAGGGAAAGGAACGACCATGCCAAATATGGATGGCCGAATATGCAAAGAATCCTTCTGGCAGATTATGAATATTGTCATTTTCAGAGGCAACGACGTCATCTATCCCAGTCATACCAAAGCTTTCAAGAATCGCATTCACTTCATCTTGAGTTTGAATAAGAGAATGTTATAAAGCAACTTCGGTCTTTTTCTAAGGAGTAGAGGAACTTGCTGGGTTCGATTTGTCAGCACCTTGCTTCTTAGACATGATTATGCTAGGTGATATTATTCCATAAAACACATTAGCACCATGATTTAGTTTGCTTAAAGTTAATATTGACCATTTTCAAATTTAAGATCATTACGAGGACTCATCGTCATTAGTTACCTAATATCCTTATAGGAAATTGAGACGTCATGGATCATAAGAATTGGATTCTTAACAAAATTCGCATAATGTCATGCATTATACATATATTGAAAATGGATGAGCTTTTGGTGTCGTCATCACCAAGACAAACGACACAATAAACTAAGATCAAACTTTTGATAAAGTTTACAAAGTATCATGATAAAATGCCCCCTTTTCAAATGAGATTACGTTGTAGTATCAACTGCATTTGAAAAAAAGGTGAAACTGAAAACAAGAACAAATTAAATTCCTAGTATCAGAAGTACTGAAACCAAAAAATATATGGTTGATACCAAAAAATTAATTGATAACAAAGGAACTTAAGATGGGGGTACCAATGAAATCGAAACCAAGAGTATATCCATACATGTATCGGTCTAACCGACATCGGAGTCTCCAACAAACTGAAGGAAGCATTAATTCTGGTATCAATGAACCGATACCGAAAGGAACTGATAACAATTGGCTTCAATTTCATTGGTGTTGAAAATAATCATGTTCTCACGATAGTAATTCCGAACCTTCGTATCCTGCGTACTAATTTTGCATTTTAAACCCTGAAAAACATATAACTTCAAAAAATCGAGAGTGATAGATGATCGAAGAATTCATATTTCATCATTTCTAAGCTATATCGAAGGATTGGTGAGTGATATGCATCTCTCATACGATTCAATCAAGTATATGAAAGTTTGATCACATTTTTCATTAAATTCGAGCCGTTTTCCTTAGATCTACATCATAGTAAGTTCTATTTCATATGATTCACCATAGGATCTAATGTAGCAAGATAAAACCGGTAATTTCTATGTTATTTCATATGTTTATGCAAGTTCTGTTGGTCAGTCGGCCTCATACCTTTCTGGTCGGCCCGGAAGTACAGGTGTAGTATGAGAGAAGTACGGTGTAGTACAGATTTTGAGTCGATCGGTAGGTGCTCTAGGGAGCTGATTGGTGGGCGCTCCAGGGAGCCGATCGGTGGGTGCTCCAGGGAGACGATCGGTGGGTGTTCCAGGGAGCCGATCGGTGGGTGCTCTAGGTGGGGAGATTGGTCGATGTTTCGGGGAAAGGTCGGTCATTTCTAAAAAAGGGAACAACCCATATTTAAATAAAAAGCCTAAAAAAAATATTTTTTGAGGGAAAACCCCTGAACCCTAACCGCAGCGCAGTGATGTAATTTGGCTCAATGAGGGTGTGACTTTGAAGTGAATTCAAGTAGGAAGGTTCGAAGTGTTGAGACGTGATCGTTGATCGATGTAGAACAACAAATGAAGTGACAACTCAAAGGTCACGAGTTAGTGGATAATGGTTGCTTGAGCTATGAAAAGTCATCGGTTTGGATGACTACAGATGCGAAGGCCGAGATGTTATCGTTGTCGTAAGTTCTAGCAGGCTCAAGCAGGGACGATAGGGGCACCTAAAGGACCGGTTGTAGGTCGAGTACCCTGGGCATCATTGAAAGTCCTAGTTGTCAAGATTGGACAAACATACATATCATTAAAAGCCATATGGAGTTTATGCTAGAACTGGAGTTACCATTAGCCCTTGACATATGGCAAGGTTGGCCGTCATACCATTAATGATGGTTTCGAAGAAGGACCGACGGTGATAGCCAGAGTCTGTCATGGTTGATTAGTTGCTTTGTTTCAACCATCTCATGTAGATTGTCAAACGTTGAAGGACGTGTTCCTTGGGTGCTTGTCTGATATTGGTTTAGGCCTCTAGGGTTTGTGCTTGAGGGATGTTAAGTTCGATTAGGATGGTTTACAAAAGATATATAATTTGGATGTCATAAGTGTTTTTCCATGATCGAATGAATGTTCTGGTTCCCATGGATGTATGGCTGAAATGTTGTTGAAAAGGCTATCACTGTCCGATATAGGGAAGATATGGCTGAATTCTTCTCTGGTGTTGTGGGTAGATTAGTACGTTTATCTATCCATTCTCATATACTTTGTGGATGATATTTGTTAGTTGTTTTATCGCTCACTAAGACTGTTGTTTGACTCAAGGTTTTATGTTTCCCTATTATTACCTTGGGTTGCTCATCTGGTAGTGGATGGGCAGACTAGGTGGCAGTGATAGGTGATATCTTAGTGAGGACGATGTTGCAGTTCGGAGGCGAGCTGGAGGCTTACATACCATTTTATTACTATATAGTATTTCTGTTTCCACTGTTTGAGTTTCTTTATGAGTGTTGTAGTGAGGCCTTATGTACAAACTTTGATATTCCCTATGATGTTTGGATAATCTTTCAGAATGTTGTGAAAGTTTCAAAAATTTGTTATGTGATGCTTCACTATTATTACATGTTGTATATGTTCTATTGTATTTTATCCTTGTGTTATGAGTTCTCGACAGGTTCCGCTTGTGTTATCATACCTTGATGATCGTCCATAGCTGCTTGGCACACCTTTTAACGCATTATTCCTCTTGTTTTATGCAGGGGTTGTGGGCGGTCGTCACAACGTCACGGTATATAAATAAATAAATCACTATTCCTTGTTAAAGCTAAAATTTATTTGGTTTTCTTGTGTGTGATTTCAATTTTAGCATTTTTGGCGTAACTGACTTCCTTCTTCTCCGACATTTGACTTGAATCGTTTAAATTTCCGCAAAAAACATTTTTGAAGTTTTTGGAAAATTGTTGTTTGAAAATAAAAACATTTTTATCATTTTCCTATTTTGTAGGAAGGTGAACCAGTTTGGGAAAGAAATCTTCAAAAAAGTTTTCAAGCGGAAATTTATTTTTGTGAAAAATTTCAATTTTTGGTTATATGGACGGTGCAAGGAAGATTTTTGGATGCTTTAGATGCGCGTTTTAGCAGTGCAATAGACCGAAGACACTATAAAAACATAAATGGTAACAAGGAAAAGGTTGTTTTAGCCTTGAAAACGTTGTTTCCATACCTTGTCAATGATGCGCACGAGCTATTAGTTAACTCATTTTACGTTTTAAGGCTTGTTTTAAGCCTCCTTTATAGTCTACAGATGTAAATTTTTCGAGTACTTTGGGTAACTGAGGTAAAATTTCCACTATATGACGGAAAATGAAATATTTGGAAGTAGAGGAAATGTTAAAATTCTTCGCCTTAGTTTCCTTTTTCTGGATTAGGATAGATTTAGTAGGAAATGATTAGATTGCATACATTTTGGATGGTAGGAATTGGATGAAAAATTGGTTGCTTCACACTTTTATCATAGTTGTGTGAGGGTTATGGGTGAAAATAATTTTCAAAATCTGCGTTCATATAAGACTGCCAGTATATTTAGGATGTTTAGCATCATTTTTTCAAAAATTTAATGCAAACATATAGGAGGATCTGATTAGAATCATCTTGCATGCATATTTTATGGCTGAATTGCATTATGTACGCCATACACGTATCCACATGGTTGCAAAGTGCGTGCACACAAATTGGTTGTGTAGCATAGGACTACAGGCGTCAGAATTTGGGGACGAAATTCCTTTTAAGGATGAAAGAATGTAACAACCTGAAATTTTAGCGATATGAATCAACTATTAGAATTTCAAAAATAGGAATTTCTGCAAATGATGGAATTTGGCATGAAACTTCAACTGATGCTTTCGTCTCGGAATTCTGGTCAACTTTCATGTTTGGAGTTTTGCGAACGGAGTCTGTATGAAAAGTTATGGATGAAATACAAAAACAAATGGAAAATAAATAAACTTGAATTTTTAATTAATATATTAACTAATTTAACCAAGCCAACCTGGGCAATCTGGTGCCCAAGGGGTCAACCATGGGGGGTTGACCGGCGATCGACCGCCCAGGTCGACCTACTGGGCGTCAGATCGCCCAGTGGCGGCTTGGTTTTGAGAGGTTAAGTTAAATTTTTATATGTAACGAATGGATGGATATAACTAAAATCTAATCCGAGGGTTCTAGGCCGTTTCCACCCCTTTAAATAAAGGGGTAGAGCTTCAATCTTTTTCATTCAAATCTATAGAGGCAGCGGAGCTCTGCCATTTTTCTTCCTTTTCTAACCTAATTTCTAAAATAAAAATATGTTCATACATATCAAATCAAATTCATGTGCAATTAGGAAGATTATTAGATTCAATGCAAGAGGATGCTCAACGATTGATTCTTCGCTCTCTTCCCTTTTTCTTACATTTCTACGGATCTAGAATTTTCCCCTATCTAGATAAATTGTAGATTTATAAGAATTTGGAGATTGTAGGATTAAAGGGTTGAAAACTTAGAATTTGGAGGCTATAAGTTGAGTGGGAAATTTACTACTACAGTCATAATGACTTATCTATTTCGTTTGAATTAAATATATGTTTTATGCCTATCAGATCTGTTCATTTAAATGTTGTGGATTTACTGGCAACCATCATATCTGATTATGAATATGGTAAAAATTTGTAAATGATAAGTTGTGATTATGTATAACATTAATTGTAGGACTCTTATAAATTTTTTCCACATATTCCTACAATTATGTCATGAAATATGTTGTACATGTTACATAGTACTCTGTATCTGGAAATCAGTCCCATTAAACATAAATTAGTTGTAGTAGCATTCCAGATCTTTAGTTCAGTGCTGAAATATGAAATATGTGAATTTGGGTGTAAAAATGAAATTTGTGTATTATGTGATTGTAAGAATAAACGAAATATTCCTGTTTATATTCAGTATTGTTGGTTCTTGGCTTAACCATTGTAAAACATGTCATTTTCCTCCTTTTGAATAAAGGGGCATTATTTTGAAATCACAAGAGGTATGATAAAAAAGATTAAAAAGGGAAAATTGGTGCAAAGATACATATATTTGTGTGTAATTTTCATCGACTATTCCTAAACATATATTTACATATATTTCTTGTGATTTGGAAATATGTCAATTCCACAAAATAGGCATTATTTACAATGATTACGGCTAACGATTCTTTGTGAGACTTGAAACCTTTTGGCAAATTTGAATATAAAAAGGAAATGTTTGGTTAATTGATTAGACCAAATCATTAATTTAAAAAGAAGAAGAATAAAAATAATAATAACTACGTTGACTGCACGAAAATATAAAAATAAATATATGCATATTATCTGTCCAAGTCAGCATGAAATGGTAAATATACATTGTATGGAATGTTTGAATGTTTGGATAAGGTTCAATTATGGAATTATGTATAAATATAGTCCATTTTGAATTAATACATTTGTGGTGACCATTTGTAGCAATCAATACAATTAATCGCCATAATTGAGAGTGTAAATCAATAAATAACCATTGTAACCAATATTGATTGGTGGAAAATAAATGTGATAGGGAAATGGTTATAATTCCTAAAATCAATTAGGATAAATGTTGTAAATCCCAATCAGGAAATTTGAATTATCACCACATTTAGACATGAGGTTAAGCTCAACTTGTGGTGTAAGCCTGCCCGGAACCGACTAGCAAATCCAGCAACCACAAGTAGCCAGTTTAATGTGAGAGGTCTAATGCATAAATATAATCGTATTAAGGCACAAGGTTAAGTTTACTTACAGTAGAAGTCTGCCCGGAACCGACCAGCAAATCCAGCATCCATAGGTAGTCAACTTAATGTGAGAGGCCTGGTACATAAATATAACAGTCAACCAATAAATAAATGAACAAGAATATCAATTGTTCATTGGGGTACAACAAATAGATAACTTGGGACTGATAAATAGTTGCCTTAGGAAAATATGACCGTTAGGGTCATAAAGGGCAATAAAAGGAAATAAAAGGGAATGGGTATCATAAGGGAATTTATGGTTATCGCTTAAACACTAAGTCCAAATTAGGGAAGGTATTAAATAGATATCCTAGGGAAAAAGGTAATATAACCTTCCTTATTTATAGTAATGGAAACAGAAAATGTAGTTGGATTTAGTAGGTTAATAATGTAAGATTTTATTAACCATATAAACCTGTAATGAAGATGAATCGTGTAGGTATAGTATTTCCATATATAGGGACTAAACGTGAATGACTTAATAATTAGCATACTTTATCCCAAAGGGAAAGGTGCTAAAGGCAAATGGGGTATGAACTATTACCTTCGCGTATAGTCCGCTTCCTGGGTCCTAAAAGGCTAAGTGACTAGGGTTGAAGAGTCCACCTGGAAATAGGTCTTTCAGTTTAGTGGTCAGGAATGGCAGGTGTGTGTGAGATTACCCAAACCTGGAAACTAGAACGTCTGATATGGCTACCTATCCTACGGGAAGTAATAAGTGACTAAGGAGGTTATTTAATAAGGTCAGCTAAAAGGTATAGCGAACGATAAAATGCCATCTCTCGCCTTACGCGGGGTAAAGGTATATGCGTGAATGACAGAAGCCTTAACAAGTAGGGACCATAGCTAGTTCATTCTAGTTCATGTTAGCGTTAAGTAAATTATCGAGAAATAATAAGTGACCAATCGGTCCACCTAGGGTCTTAAGCGAGCAGGAAGAATCCACCTTATCTATCATTGATAGTGAGGCAATAAATGAAGAAAGATGAGCGAACAAAAGTATATGGATATAGAAACACCTTAATTAGGAGTCAAATCTCGGTATAGTTAAGCAGTTAAGCTCTGGTATAAAGGCTTGACAAAAATATGTGTAAATATCCTATATCGGTAATATAATTTGGGAATGCTGCTTTCGGAAGAGTAGTAGAGTCGTGCGTTAACATTAACAAGGTTGGTTTAGAATCACTAACCCTGTTAGGCATATAGCTTGGGTTGAACCAAACGGAATATATATGTTTTATAGTCTGTGTTCTACATTTATTAGTCACCAGAACTTGTTTCTCTGACCCCCTCCTCATTACAACCTCCTAGGTTTCCTAGAGAAGGTCGAATTCTCACAGATGATTAAGTTTGGCTTTTGGTTCTTGTTCTCTCTCATGCTCGGTATTGGCAAAGCGACTTACTTTGAAAAAGTGTAACACCCCGTAATTTTGTTAATATTAAAGAGGATAATTTAAATAATAATTAATTTAATATTCAGAATTAAGGGAAATGGACTGCGCCATTGCGTTTGTCTCGAAATTCTGGCTAAGATAGACATTGGGTTTGCGTAAAACGGACACCGTATGAAGAAGTTATGAGGATTTTAAGTTTGTACACACGCAGAAAGAACATATATACACATAAGAGTCACGTATGAGTCAGATATGAGTCAGACCGTATCCAGAACAGTTCAAAAATCAAAAATTCGTCAATGCGGCAAATTTCCCGCTCTAGGGGGTCGACCCCCCTAGAGGGGTGTCGACACCGGGGTCGACCCCCCTTAAGGGGTGTCGACCTATGGGTCGACCCACCCACGGGGGTGTCGACACCCCTAGGGCTGATGTGGCACTCGGTTTATACGGCCCTGGCATCTATATATATGTGACTAATTCTCCTATTTTCTTCATTTGAAATCATGGAAGCTAAATGTTGCCGGTGTACGAACTGAGACGAATCCGTTTCTTTAAAAAACTATCAATTTTGCAAATGAAATCTAGAGATTCAAGATCCATTCCTTCCCTTTTCTAATCCTAACACATTGAGTTTCTAGTTACTTTTAGATTTGAATATTTAAAAGTAAATCATGAAAGACTATGATTTGGATATGTTGTAAACTATGAATCTATGCTATTGTTAAATCTTATACTATGTCATGATAGATCTATTTCTCTTGATCCAATGCAATTATGGTTTTTCTCTTATGTCGCCTTTGTGGATCTTGAATTGTAACTATATTGTGGTTAATGTAAATCTGTCAATTTGGACAGTTACAATATTGGTTAGATCCAATTTTTATGCAAATCACCTTTCACCTATCATATTGTGGTCAATTTAGACATATTGTAAATTGGACATGTGAATCCATATTTAGATCTAAACATGTTACTATGTCATCCTAATTATGTTAGATCTGTTTTTGTGACCACATTATAATTATGTTGGATCTAAATAGTTGGACACCTAAATGGTCAATTAAGATCTCGTTGTGCTCACTATGACATCATAGTTATCTAGAACTAGTAATTGCCACAAGTTCATTAGTTTTATGCTTATATGTCCACCTTATCACCGTGCTAGTTTATGCCAAGTTATGTTAAAATGATCACTTTGGTTATATTCCCATTATTTTCCCTATTATCGTTTGTGACTAGGCTATTGTCTAGCCTTGGCATGCCGCCAATTTATGAGTGCGCTAGTTAGGGAACGGGGGAAAAAGGGTTAATATTGGCATAATTTGAATGTTCTCATTTTTGGACATATATTTCGAATTATTGGGTAGAATGGGCACTAACACCTATAAAGGGAAAGGTTTAGTTAATGATTAGCAATGGAATGTCTAGTAATTACAATTAGGAATTGTAATGGCACTTGTGACACGAGGTTAGGTTGCATTCGTGGTGGAAGTCTGCCCGGACCCGACCGGCATATCCAGCAGCCACTAATGTTGAACCTAATGTGGGAGGTCTAAATGCGCAAATACTAATCGGGCTAAGACACGAGGTTAGGCCCAACTGTGGAATAAGACTGCCCGGACCCGACCGACATATCCAGCATCTACACGTTGTAGGCTTAATATGGTAGGTCTAGCCCATTATGAACCATAAATGGACATGGTAATGAATTGGACTACTTAACCAAATCTAATCCATAGAGATTGTAAGAGTGTGAACTAAAGTTAGGGTTAACTAAATTGATTGGATAGTGGATCGGTTAAGTAAATCTGGAGGGGGTGGGTAATATTTACATATAGGCCCACAAACTTAACCCGATAAGGTTATGTAATTAAAGACACCTAGTGGTGTACATAACCGGAGGAAAATATAAAGTTTATGTAATTAAAGACACCTTTTAGGGTAAGCATAACTGAATAGGGATATGTAATTAAAGACACCTAGTGGTATAAATAGTCAGTGAAAAACCTAGTGGCGGATACAAGACAAAGGGGAGAGCTTGTATCATATTGTAGGGGACCCATTTCAGTCAGTAACCTGGAGTAAGTATCAAATAAAATACTTTGTATTAGGCGGAGAGGGGACACGCTTACTGATTGATTGCAAGAGATCCAAACGTGGAGGACGGAGTGGGCGGCGCAAACCGATCGGGCCATGTGCGTGCATGAGCTAGGCAGATGGGTATAAGACGACCGTGACACCAGTAGATATAGGGCTCTGCATATCAGTGAGGGTTTGCCACTGTAGGACGTGATACAACCTACTGTGGGGTCGACACAGAGTATCTACGGAGTAGGGAGCCGATCGATTAGGGTAGTGGTTAGGGTACACTTGGACGTATTCCCTAAGTCTACCACCTTATAGTAGAAGGGATCATCTCATTCTGGTTGTACTAGTAATAGTGCAGAGTAATCACTAGAGAAGCGTATACACCTTATCATGTCTACTTTGTCACACCTGCCATTTATGTAGTGATCTCTCTTATCCACTTTATATGCCTGTATGTTACTTTTATTTATTTACTTGCTAAAAGTCACTAGACACGCCAGACTTTATGTCTGACCCTCCTGTTTCCTCTTCTGTCTTCCATTCCCTCAAAGGTTCTCAGGGAGGAAACACTCAGGCTTAGTCAGGACTCAGATATCATCTTGCTAGAGCTTCTTTCGAAGTATGGCTCAAGTTTTTATCTGTACTATGGATTTGTCACTTTTATTTGTGGAATTATGTTTTCTTTTAAGTATTTATGTACTCTGATGTTAAAAGATAGAAGTCATGTTGTAATGGTTTTTGGGACTCATGGTATTTTGAACCACGCTGTATGATTTGTGTTTGAAATAAAAATTTAAATTTCCGCTGCTATCTTATTTATGTATGTCTTGTAAAATTCTGTGTCTGTTTACCTATAATGCTTCAAGAAACTTATGCATTCCCTTTGTGAGTGACGTTAACGGACGTGAGGTGTCACACTTGGTATCAGAGTTGAAGGTTACCAGATTGGATAAAGTTTTTGAAAATTATTTTCAAAAAGATTTTAAAAGAAAGTATTTTCAAAAAGAAAAGTCTGTTTTGAAAAACATTCCCCAAAAAGCCATATGTAATGTCATTCGGTGCTTTTTCTAAATCTCTTCCTTTTCCTTTTTTAGCATGTCTGGGGAACAAAACGTTCTTAATATCCCAGAGGGCGTCACGGTATCCAGATGGTTCCGTAGGTATTTGGAGGCCACGACGCCTACCGAAGGCCAAGGAAATGTTCCTCCCCCAGGTGCGCCAGTTATACCTCCTCCTCCCCCTCCAAGAGAAGATAACTTCACCAAGATCTGCAAAGACTTTCGTGCTATGGAAGGCAAGCCATTCCATGGAAACGAGACATTCGTAGAAGCATGGAATTGGCTTAAGTAGATCGAGGACTTGTTTGTAATCTTCAAAGTAGAGGATAGAAGGAAGGTTTAGTTAGCTGCCTGGATACTGAAAGACAAAGCCTCATTTTAGTGGGAAGTCACCCAAGCTGGACGTCCGGTGGAAACTTGGGAAGATTTTAGACAAAGGTTCGAAATGAAATTTCTCTCCCAAGATGAGAGAAGCATGTAGATGGAGAGGTTCTTAGCGCTCAAACAAGGAAACTTGACAATGAAAGAATATGTGAATAAATTCAACCAGCTAGCAAGGTTCGAGTTAGAGTTGGTGAATACACTGCACCAAAGGGCTTTGCGGTTTGCTAAAGGGCTGAATGAGCCTCTGCATGAGTAAGCCATGTCCCATATTCCAATGGGGCCACTTTTGAAAAGCTTTTCGATATGTCCCTAATGCATGAGAAGACAAGGGAGAAAAGAAGGCTGAGGAGACATCGCAAAATAGGAAGGTGTGGCCCAAGAAGGGGCAGCTGCAACAGCAACAACAGCAGAAGAATGGAGGGAAGAATGATAAAGGAAAGGATAAGAGAAAATGTCACAATTGTGGGAAGGAAGATCACCTGATTAAAGACTATAAGCAAAGGAAGAACTCTTGCAACCATAGTGGAGAGGTCGGACACTTTGCTAGAGAGTGCCCGAAGAAACAGGGATCACAGGGATAGGGTCAAAGGACAGGGACTTCTAGAGGGCAGATGCATGCTTTCGCGATCAGTGCTCCTGATAGAGGTAGAAAAATTTCTATGGAAGGTTTAATTTCTCTTTCAAACCATCCTATTAGAACACTTTTTTATTCTGGCACTTCACATTCACTATATCAAGTTCTATATTTGAATCTCTGCACTTAACTACTAGTATGGTAGTGGATCCTGTAGTTGTTTCAAACCCCATTGGTGGTTTGGCTCATTTATCTATGATTTGTCGGGGTTTGAAAATATTTGTGTTAGGCGTCGAGTTTGAATGGGACGCATATGTGCTCGGGTTTATGGGCTATGGGTTGATTCTAGGAATGGATTGGCTTACCACTTATGGTGTCATTCTGGACTATGAGAAGAGGGTCGTTAGGCTACTGACTTGCCATGGGAGGACCCTCGAGATTTCTTGTGACCCTCAAAGGTCTGTTATGCTTAACTTCCTAGAGTCTCTTCATGCATCTATAGATGACTTGCAATCTTTTCCAGTAGTCTGAGATTATTCCGATGTTTTTGATGAGGTTTAGGGTTTACCTCCGAGGCGCAAGATCGATTTTCGTATATATTTGGTGGACAATGCAAAGCCAGTTGCATTACCAGTGCACCACATGGCTCCGAGGGAAAGGAGGGAGCTGAGTAAGCAAGTAGGGGAGCTGCTTGAGAAAGGTTTATTAGACGAAGCATATCTGAATGGGGTGCTCTAGTAGTATTCGCGACTAAGGCGGATGGTTCTCTTCGTTTGTGTGTTGACTATAGGAAGTTGAATAAACTCACCAAGAAGAATAGACACCCGCTCCCGAGGATTGATGATTTATTTGATCAGCTTGTTGGTGCCTCGGTATTTTCTCAGTTAGACTTGGCCACGGGGTTTCATCAGTTGAGGGTGGCTGTGGATAGCATAGATAAGACTGTTTTAAGAACTCCGGACGGTTTCTTTGAATGGCTAGTGATTCCTTTTAGGCTGATGAATGCACCAGCCTATTTTGTCGATCTGATGAGTAGGGTGTTTCGGGAGTTCCTATATAAATTTGTTATAGTCTTTGTTGATAATATTTTGATCTTTTCCAAAAGCGAAGAAGAGCATGCCCAACATTTGAGAAAAGTTTTGGAAATTCTCCGTGACCATTAGCTTAAAGCAAAGTTCTCCAAATGCCATTTTTTGAGAAAAGAGGTGAGATTCTTAGGGCATGTGGTCTGCAAAGAGGAGATAGTTGTAGATCCCGCGAAGGTGGTTGCAGTGCAAGATTGGAAGATTCTTGAAAATGCAATCGAGGTGAGAAGCTTTCTTGGGTTGGAAGGTTACTATAGGAAGTTCATTAAGGACTTCGCAAAGATATCAGCCCCACTCACCAGGCTGACGAAAAAGAACTTGGCATCTTCACGGGATATAGACTGTGACATTGCTTTCCAATGGTTGAAGAGGGCTCTGACAACAGCCTCAGTCTTAACTTTGCCAGACGGGAGTAAATTGTTTACTGTTTACACTGATGCATGTGGTAGAGGGCTTGGTGCAGTTCTAATGCAAGAGGGGAAAGTAGTATGTTATGGGGGTAGACAGTTGAGAGTTCATGAAAAGAACTATCCCACCCATGATCTAGAGCTAGCTGCCATAGTATTCGCATTAAAAACGTGGCATCATTATTTATTTGGAGAGAAGTTCGAGTTATATACCAATTATAAATCTCTCAAGTATCTGTTTTCGTAGAAAGACCTCAATTTAAGGCAATAATGGTGGATGGAGTTTCTAGCTTCTTATGATTTTGAGATTGCTTATACCCTTGGAAAGGGTAACATAGTGGAAGACGCATAAGTAGGCAGAGGATGGCCTTGGGTCCTCTGTTTGTGGAGAGGAAGAGCTTGGAGTTCATATCAGCTTTTGATTTTAGACCCTGCATCGAGATTTTGCCTGATTTGTTTGCATCCTTGGAGATACGACCAAGTCTTATGGATCAAATAGGAGCTTCGCAACAAGGTGACCCGTAGATTTTAGACATCATGGGAAGGCTCAGAAGAGGGGAGACTTCTAGTCACCTTAGTAGATATGCCATAGATGAAAAGGGGTGGTTGCGGCGAGATGGAAGGCTTTGTGTTCCTCAAACTGGAAGCTTGATAAAGGCAGTCCTAGAAGAAGCCCACCATTCTTATCCAGGCGTGATAAGATGTACAGATACATGAAGAGGGTTTTCTTTTGGGCTGAGATGAAGAAATATGTGTCCGAATTTGTTTCTCAATGTTTAGTTTGCCAACAAGTTAAAGCTGAGCAAAAGAAGCCCAGGGGATTACTTCATCCTTTGGAGGTTCCTCAGTGGAAATGGGAGAGCGTCTCTATGGATTTCATAGACGGTTTTCCTAGATCGAAGAAAGGCAACACCAGTATCTGGGTTGTGGTAGATAGACTCACTAAGAGCGCTCAATTTATTCCAGTTAAAAGCAAGAGGATAGCATCATGGTTGGCAGCAATTTATGTTTGTGAGATAGTTCATCTTCATGGGGTGCCTTCCAGCATCATAAGCGATTGTGACCCCATCTTTACCAGTGAATGTGGGAGGAGCTTGCAAGAAGCATTAGGTACACAGTTGTGTTTGAGCACCGCTTATCATCCTCAGACCGATGGACAGACGGAGAGGGTGAATAGGATTTTTGAAGATCTTTTGAGGCTGTTTATCCTAGACTTCGGAGGGACTTGGGAAGAGCATCTTCCTTTAGTGGAGTTTGCCTACAACAACAGCTATCAGACCGGCATCGGCATGACACCCTTCAAAGCATTGTACGAACGACCTTTTAAATCACCAACTTGTTGGTGGGAATCTACAGAAAGATTATTACTTGGACCAGATATGGTTAGAGAAACATCCGAAAAGATTGACCTCATTCGACGACGGATGAAGACAACTCAAGATAGGCAGAAATCCTATGCCGGCAAGAGAAAGACTGACATCGAATATGAAGTGAGAGACCTAGTTTTTATCAAAAATCACCTTTGAGGAATGTGGTTCACTTCAGATCAGTGCGGAAGTTTGCATCCAGGTTTGTGGGGCCATTCCCCATAACCAAAAGGATTGGTCAAATGGCCTATAGAGTAAAGCTCTCAGAAAACCTATCTGGTGTTCATGATGTTTTCCATGTTTCCTATCTGCGGAAGTGCCTCCATGACACCGCAGTAATTGTTGAGCAGAGTGTGTTGGAAGAAGTCAAAGTGGAAAGGGAGGCGACAGTCAGGCGAGTTCCTACCTATATTCTAGGATCAGAAGTTAAGAAGTTACGCGATAAAGAGATAAAGTTGCTAAAGGTTCAATGGGGAGATAACCTAGAAGATGCGACTTGGGAGACCGAAGACAAGATCCATGCTTCGTACCCTTTCCTTTTCGAGGGTATGTTCTTAACTCCCTTTTCAAAATTTTATCAGTACTTGTTTCTATCATGTGAGTATAATTATCCATAGTATTTTTCGACCTTTATATAGTAATCATATGGATGTAAACATGTGTTTGAGACATGTTATGTTTGATGGATGCAAGTGTTTGCTAGTGGTTACCTGTGGACGCATATACACACACATTAGGCACTAGATCGGCTCAATCTCTCTCATACTGCACATGGATGCGTGTGCATTTTCTTTTATGGATGGAAATGGATGAGTTAGCATATGGATGTTGCACTTGGATGAATGAGTGTGCACACATATAGAGCTTACATGTGATATTAGGATTATTTACATACATAATGGGTTCATGGCACTAACATACATTGCATTAAGGAGGTCAAGTGAATCAGTAGACCGCCTGATCTTCACATTAGTATTGGGACATATACACAAACCTTTGCATATATTCATGAAAGCATTAGAAATCCTTAAGGACAATGGATGCCAGTGATTGATGGATGAGTAGATGGATGGTAGGATATGCATTCTTCTCAACTTGGAGATTTCGGGGACGAAATCCTTTAAGTAGGGGGAATGTAACACCTCGTAATTTTGTTAACATTAAAGAGGATAAATTAAATAATAATTAATTTAATATTCATAACTAAGGGAAACGGACCGCACCAATGTGTCCAACTCGAAATTCTGGTCAAGATAGACCTTTGATTTGCGTAAAATAGACACCATATGAAGAAGTTATGAGGGTTTTAAGTTTGTATGTGCGCAAAAAGAACATATATACACATATGACTCATGTATGAGTTAGATATGAGTCAGGCCCTATCCAGTACAGTTCAAAAATCAAAAATTCATCAAGGCGGCAAATTTCCCGCTCAAGGGGGTTGACCCCCTAGAAGGGTGTCGACACCGGGGTCGACCCCCCTTAAGGGGTGTTGACATATGGGTCGACCCACCCACAGGGGTGTCGACACACCTAGGGCTGATGTGGCACTCAGTTTCAGGGGACCTAGCAGCTATATATATGTGTCCAATTCTCCTATTTTCTTCATTGGAAATCATGGAAGCCAAATGTTGCCGGTGTGCAAACTGAGACGAATCCGTTTTCTTCAAACAACTATCAGTTTTGCAAATCAAATCTAGAGATTCAAGATCCATTCTTTCTCTTTTCTAATCCAAACGCAGTGAGTTTCTAGTTACTTTTAGATTTGAATATTTAAAAGTAAATCATGAAATACTATGATCTGGATATGTTGTAAATTATCTTATACTATGTCATGATAGATCTATTTCTCTAGATCCAATGCAATTGTGGTTATTCTATTATGTTGCCTTTGTGGATCTTGAATTGTAACTATATTGTGGTTAATGTAAATCTGTTAATTTGGATAGTTACAATATTGGTTAGATCCAATTCTTTATGTAAATCACCTTTCATCTATCATATTATGGTCAATTTAGATATGTTGTAAATTGGACATGTGAATCCATATTTAGATATAAACATGTTACTATGTCATCCTAATTATGTTAGATCTGTTTTTGTGACCACAGTATAATTATGTTGTATCTAAATAGTTGGACACCTAAATGGTCAATTAAGATATCGTTATGCTTACTATGACATCATAGTTATGTAGAACTAGTAATTGCCACAAGTTCATCAGATTTATGCTTATATGTCCACCTTATCACCATGCTAGTTTATGCCAAGTTATTTTAAAATGATCACTTTGGTTATATTCCCATTATTTTCCCTAGCATCGTTTATGACTAGGTTATTGTCTAACCTAGGCATGCCGCCAATTTATGAGTGCGCTAGTTAGGGAACGGGGGAAAAGGGTTAATATTGGCGTAATTTGAATATGAACATTTTTGGACATATAATTCGAATTATTGGGTAGAGTGGGAATTAACACCTATTAAGGGAAAGGTTTAATTAATGATTAATAATGGAATGTCTAGTAATTACAATTAGGAATTGTAATGGCACTTATGACACGAGGATAGGTTGCATTGGTGGTGGAAGTCTGCCCGGACCCGACCGGCATATATAGCAGCCACTAATGTGGAACCTAATGTGGGAGGTCAAAGTGCGCAAATACGAATTAGGCTAAGACACGAGGTTAGGCTAACTGTGGAATAAGACTGCCCGGACCCGACCAGTATATCCAACATCCACACGTTGTAGGCCTAATACGGGAGGTCTAGCCCATTATGAACCATAAATGGACATGGTAATGAATTGGACTACTTAACCAAATCTAGTCCCTAGGAATTGCATGAGTGTGAACTAAAGTTAGGGTTAAGTAAATTGATTGGATAGTGGATGGGTTAAGTAAATCTGGAGGGGGTGGGTAATATTTGCATATAGGCCCACAAACTTAACTCGATAAGGTTATGTAATTAAAGACACCTAGTGGTATACATAACTGGAGGAAAATATAAAAGTTATGTAATTAAAGACACCTTTTAGGGTAAGCATAACTAAATAGAGCTATGTAATTAAAAACATCTAATGGCATACATAGTTAGTGAAAAACCTAGTGGGAGATACAAGACAAAGGAGAGAGCTTGTATCAAATTGTGTGGGACCCATTTCAGTCAGTAACCCAGAGTAAGTATCAAATAAAATACTCCGTACTAGGCGGAGAGGGGACATGCTTACAGACTAATTGTAAGAGATCCAAACGTGGAGTACGGTGTGGGCGGCACAAACAGACCGGGCCATGTGCGTGCATGAGCCGGGCAGAAGGGGATAAGACGACCGTGACACCAGTAGAAATGGGACTCTGCATATCAGTGAGGGGTTGCCATTGTAGGACGTGATACATCCTACTGTGGGGTCGGCACAAAGTATCTACGGAGTAGGGAGCCGATCAATTAGGGTAGTGGTTAGGGTACATTTGGACATCTACCACCTTATTGTAGAAGGGATCATCTCATTCTGGTTGTACTAGTAATAATGCAGAGTAATCATTAGAGAAGCGTATATACCTTATCATGTCTACCTTGTCACACCTGCCATTTATGTAGTGATCTCTCTTATCCACTTTATATGCATGTCATATTACTTTTATTTATTTAAATCCTAAAAGTCACTAGACTCGCCAGACTTTATGTCTAACCCTCTTGTTTCCTCTTCTTTCTTCCGTTCCCCCCTAGGTTCTCAGGGAGGAAACACTCAGGCTTAGTCAGGACTTAGATATCATCTTGCTAGAGCTGCTTTTGAAGTATGGCTCAAGTTTTTTTCTCTACTATGGCTTTGTCTCTTTTATTTGGGGAATTATATTTTCTTTTAAGTATTTATGTACTCCGATGTTAAAAGACAGAAGTTATGTTGTAATGGATTTTGAGACTCATGGTATTTTGAACCATGCTGTATGATTCGTGTTTGAAATAAAAATTTAAATTTCTGCTGCTATCTTATGTATGTCTATCTTGTAAAATTCTGGGTCTGTTTACCTATAGTGCTTCACGAAACTTAATGCATTCCCTTTGTGAGTGACATTAACGGACGTGGGGTGTCACAAAAAGGTAGTTACTTGATTTAATACTAGTTATCCTATTTTGTTTCCGCTATGAGATATCTTATCGTACTCTAATTATGCTCATGCTCATTTATTGCAGTACCAGATATACACGCTCCATGCTTGGATGTTTCAAGTTTTGATTTTTGTCAAAATTTGAGTGCAGAAAAGTGTGGGGTGTTACAGTTTCCTTAATGGGGCGGTGCTTTGAAATATTATCTCTACCAAATTCCTCAAAGCCCTATTCAGGCCTCTGATGTTTATTTTTTGATTTCTTTTCCTTCCCGTAAGACTTTACATCTTCAGCCGGCACTTCCGATCATGAGTCACCGTGAAGAGGGATAACATGCAAGGGATCGACCGAGATTGCACCAATTCAATTTTAAGTTCGTAAATTTTCCCTTTTTACAATGACTCCAGTTCCTCCATGCTCTTCCCTTCAACCTGATTGGACTCTCTAGCATAAAAAATATCTTCCTTGTCTTTAGGATGGGACCCTTTGCCATCCAGACCCTTCAGAACATCTATCGTCTCCTCATCTTTCTCTGGGCTATTGGCAGAGGGCACCTGAGACTCATCAAAAGGCTTTGACTGTGCTTTGGGAGAATTCACCTAATGGGTACCTGCACTAGGAAGAGCAATAATCGTTAGTCCTATCGGAACCATGGTACTCTCGACTGCAGCTTCCATGGCTCATCGACACACGGTAGGCTCAAACTACGGTAATGCAAAGATAAAGATATACCTTCCGCGGAATCACCCCCTGTAAGTCCAGGAGTCTAAGGAACTTTGGTAATTGGAGTTAGAGGCTTGGAGACTGTAGGAGCTGGAAAATGAACAACATTGTAGCCCTCAACAGTTTCAGATTAAGGGATGATGAAAGAAGAACAATGAATTCCTTCAATAAGGGACTTCCCTTTCACTTGAAGTACAACAGCATCTTCTTCTTCTTTTAGCAATCTCCTCTCCCTGCTAAGATTCCAGGATCGTTATTGCTTAAGAATTTTTTTCAGAAGTTCCTCGTTGTCCATGATTTCATCCTCAAATGTGTGCCTCTCCACCTCAATTAGTTCACTGCCAGCATTGGCTAAAATTTAAGGATAATCATCCACCCAAAACAAGTCATGATATCAGAGGACCCTAACAAAGAAAATCATGATCAGTGGTGCAAACTCTTCCTCTGCCTTCTTTCCATCGCTAAGCCGTCTCTGCAACCCCTTTAAGTCAGTACCGTATTGAATTTTGGAATTAGAAGCCGACTCAATAGCAGTATCAATGAGCTTCTCTGCCTTCTTGCCTCTCTCCTCAGCTAGTTTAGCCCTTAGCTCCGTATTCTCCTTCTCAAGGATGCTCTTATCGGCTTATAAACTGCCACACTTGAGTTTCAAATCGTTATTTTTCTGAGTAAGAGTTTTGCACTCATCCCCGATAGTTTTTTTCCTCAAGCTTTTGGCCTCAAGTTCCTTATAGAAGCGGTCTTTGGAATCAACATATATCTTTTAATACTTCTCAGCTTCCGCTTTCACTTCCTTGAGGTTAACACCAGCCTCTACGAGCTTCTGATCTGCATGAGAAAGAGCACTTTTATTGCAACGCCGCTCCTGCTTCATGTTGGAAATGTCAAGCTCCAAACATCAGAAAATCTCAGATTAACTTTCGGGTGTATCTGCAGGTCTCTTTGTACTGCCCACAGATGTCCACAATTTCCTTCTTAAGACGTAATCAATATTTTCAAGAATGGGATGAAAGGAAGGAACAAAGTTCATATGGCCAAAATAGTATTGGAGAAAGGCATCTAGAGTTTTTCTTTGATCCATCGCAGAAGGCTCAAGCATAATAGGACCTGATACTCTTATGGCCACGGACACACGTCTGCTAGGAGCTCCTAATGGATTCTCTTTGCCTTTGTCTTACGCTCTGAGTGCCTCTTGTAAGGAGTTTCTTTTGGGGGGATCAAGGCCTTGACAATTGACCTTTCGCCTTCGTGAGTATCTTTTAGGCCTTTTAGCTTATCGACATCGTGGCAGACCAGGGAGATTAAGCAAGAGAGAGGTTGGTACTTATAATTTATGTGACATCTCTCTCTCTCTTTTCTCTTCTTGGCCCTCTGTACGCTTCCTTTCTTGGTCAAAGTGGCGTTTGGGTGAGACTCCTCTCCTTGGCATGTTGCATCAGAGGTTACTACAATCATATGATCTCAAAAACATTGTACATGCAAGCCAAAATAAACTTATGTCATAACTAGGAAATAATATAATTGGTGAAAGCAGTGACATGCGATGCATGTGTTGTTGGTGTCTTAGTGCATCCCCCCGACAAACCCAGAACCGACGCTTTGCTAGTCGGCGTAATCTTCTCAACTTTGGAAGAGCCATTTTCCCCTTCAAACGTAGGAAAGAAATTCTAGGGAGTTAAATTTCAAAGCCACAATTCTCTGATGGTAGTTCCAGATCTTATATCCCCTTAAGAGGATCATCTGAAGTAGTTGACTCGGCCCCTCAGGCCGAAGACTGAGGTTACGGAGTACGCTCTGATGTGAACTTCTCCTCCACCTCCTTTTACATGATAGAAGGCAAACTCTTCTTTTCTTCCTCTCCTCGAGTTCGGACGCATGAGTTGTGTTATCACATGTCTCCATGACTTCCTCAGCATTGATTTGGACATAAGGCCTATTGGCTGCAGACTCCCAGACCGAGCCAAGACCCCTTGGGAAGCTGCATCTCCGCCCACAACTAGGGCACCCCAAAAATTTATTCCCATGTTGACGCTTAACCGATTATATCGATGCAGTAGTTCATCGGTTAGGCAGACCCGTACTTACCTATGATTCTTGGGGACCACTCTAAGGTGGTCATCCTTGATATATACACATCAACGATGGGTCTTTCCGTTGTCCTTGTCAAATAAAAACATGAAGTCTTAGATAGAGTTGGATCCAATCGAGGAATGAATAACTTGCAAGACACTTACTGCCTTTAAAGAACCTCCTGGTGTGGGACATATAAATAATCCATCTTTACACCGCTCAACTTACTCCATCCACCCATAATCACCCGACAATCCAATGTCGCTTTGAAGTACGTGAATGAAGGAGTGCCTTTACGACGTTGAAGTTAAAGAATAATTGGACATCTTTGATGGTGGGATCGCGATGGAAATGTTCGACATAAAGAATATGGAGGCAGTGCAAACAAGAGTATGCTATTGGGTGAAATTGCATTGGTGCCAAGCCCATACAAGAGAGAATCATGCATACAAATGGACTATATAGAGAACACAACAAACCATGCACATGTAATGGGAGCAAGCCTTGTACCCCTCTAGAGGATTGTGAGATGTTTGTAGGACTGCGAGCACTCTGACTCAATCCGATGGAATCTTATGCTCAGCACAAAGCCTTTTTATCTTGGCTTCATACATAGTTGACACCCAAGAATAGACAGATTTCTCAATGAAAACAACTCCAGGAAGAGAATCTGAGGCAGAAGGGAGTTCTACAGCACCAACTCCACCTGCCACTGCCCTTCTAGTTACTTGCGGAGCTGCTGATGACTTGCCACGAACATGAATTTTGTATTGAGAATCTTTGCCCTCAGACTCAATAGAAGAGATGGATTATGTCTCCGGATCCTTATAATATCTATCCTTCTTAGCTCCAATCTTGAAATATCTAGTCAAGTTCAGCTATTCTTATTAACTATACTAATCATGATATATCACTAGTTATAGTGATTAACCTGTACCCCACATGTGCGAACAAAGTGCAGAGTGTGCAATGTAACATGAATATACGTGCATCAACAGAAAGAAAACATTTATGATGTGTTGAGAATGAAGACTCGATTGACCGTCGTTTCAAACCATCTAACCAAGTTTTGAGTGCGAGCAACATTAAACCAGATTTCCGTGACGACGATGTTTTGTCATTTGGGACGTTCATGTTCGTATCTTCTATCCTTAACTATTTAAGTGAATAGTCATGTTCTAATCCTAACTATCTAGAAAATTTTGTGTTCAATCAGTCCAAGTCTTTAGTTTACGCATTAGGCTATGTCATCATCGTCTCTGCGGATCGTCAAGTCCAATGCATGTACATGACCAAGAGACTTAGCCAAGTCAAATCAACCAAGTTCGCCTAAGCCTGCTCCGGTTCGACAAAAGATGTATCGGCTAAACATCAGTTCGATCAAGTCTGGATTGTCCTTCCAGCCTTCCCAAACCAGAACGCTGAGCCGAACGCCAGACACTCCATTCCCTTTTCTATCCAACTCCTTCCCTCTCCTTCTTTTTGTTGATTCATGGGTTTTTGATTCATGATAAGAAAAGATTGACAAACAGAGAAAGTGATATGCAAGCTCGCAATTTATATAAGTTGACTCTTAGTTTTTTATGTTAAAATCTATCCTTAAATAGTATTACTCAAACACACGAAATATAGTGTATCATACATATACATACAAGTGTTTACTGGGCATTTTATACAGGACCAGACGGCTGGTCCAATACTAGTTGACTGGTCATTTTTCACCAGTTGATTGATCTGAACCTAAGAGTCATATTTCTAAAAAGACATCTTCTTCCGTGAAGAGTTGTGATCCAATTTCAAGAGAAATGATCTCTTCTTTTCAATGAAATTCTTCACGAATAATCACTACACTTCGTATACTATTTATGTACTACAAATATCACTATCCAAAGCATCGATTCTTATTAAAAATTATGATGTTACTCTTTATATACAATTTGGCATTCAAAAGCACTCAATATCATTCTTATTGCTTTGAATCGTTGATAATATTTTCATACTTCTTGATTCAAAAGCATTTTACTCCCTTCAAATCTTCACAAACACATCATTTATTTGAGGATCAGATTATAGGAAGGGTGTACTCTAATCGTGACTAATCTATGTTACTTAGAACACATATAAAAGTCAAATCTACTATTGTATTATTGATGTCCTGTTTGGTTTCTCAGGCATGAAATCTCATTCAGTTGCTCGGGTGTGTGTTAGTTTGTTCCTCCGGGTGAAGTGTGGGTATTGCTAGTGAAATTCCAGGAGTCTGGGACTGGATGTAGGATGGTGCTCCGAACCAGTATAAAAATTCATGGTGTTGTTTATTATTATTTAATATATATTCACATACTTCTTATCTATGATATCATTATATTTAGTTCATTAAATTTTTTCTTACATAACTATTGCATAGTTTAATATCTCATCATTAACACTTCCGCTAAGATATTCTATTCCATATAACTCAATCCTACTCTAGCACTCTTTTCATTTGGTATCCGAGAAGGACATATTATAACCGTAAAACAATTATTTGGTATCACGATAATATGGAAAATAACACAAACACTAACATCGGTTTTACAAAAAGGTCATTCTACAACACAACCTCTACTTTTTACTGGCATGAATTATAATTACTGGGCTATAATTATGAGAATTTATATGCAGGCCAATGGATTTGAAACTCTGAATATTACTCATAATGAGTATACTATTCCAACTACTAATTCTTCCGGGTAGTCAAATTAACAAAAACTTGATGCTACTGCTAATGCTAAAGTTATAAATATGTTGCATTGTGCCTTGCATAGAAATGAGTTTAACCGAATCTGTATGTGCAATACTACATATGAGATTTGGCGAACACTCAATGTAACACACGAAGGAACTAGCAAGGTTAAACATAGCAAGATATTCATGCTTAAAAATCAATTTCAGAATTTGAAAATGAATGAAAATGAATCAGTCAATGATATGTATTCTGGATTTCAAAACATTTATCATACATTACTAAGCTTAGGAAAAAATACTCTGACCTTGATATAGTATCAAAAACCCCAAACTCTTTAACAGAAGATTGGGAAAGAAAGGTCTTGGATATTGAAGAAGTTAACGATCTTTCAACCATGAAACCAAAAGAGTTAATAGGAAATCTGATGTCGTAAGAAATTAATTTACAGGCAAAAAGAGTTCATGCACAATAAAAATAACTTTGCTTTCCATGCTAAAAAAGATGAACCAGAATCAGATGAAGAAGATCTAGCTTTCAATGCCAAAAATTTCAGAAAATTTTCGAAATACAAGAAAGGTTTCAAGAACAACGGAGAGAAAATTTTCAAAAATAACAACAAAGCATCCTCATCAGCAGTTGAATGCCTCGATTGTCCTAAGAAATGACATTATCAATGAGATTGTCCAGAACAAAAGAAGGAGCATCACAATAAAAACAAGGAAGAAAGATCCAAAAGACGAGTTTTTCAGTAACTTGGGATGACTCAGATTCTTCATCTTCTGAAAGTGGAAGTGAAAGAGAAAACGAACAAGCTAACGTGTACTTCATGGCTAAAGAAACTGAGGTTAGTGATTTACGTTCGAAGATATGATAGAAATAAATACGGAACTTTAAACAAGCGAATGAGGATCAGAAAAGTTAGAATTTGAAAGATATTTGCTGAAAGATGAAAAAGAGATACTTGAAGATGAAATTAGAAAACTTCAAGAATCTCTATCTAATGCAGATTCTCAACTTTCCTTATTGATTCAAGAAATTGAACTAAAAAAAAGAATAATCTGCTTGCTTCTGAGAATCATGATTCAAATACTAGGATTAAAATAATAGAATTAGATTATTCTAGCCTCAAGATTAAATTGGATGATATTACTAAAAATGTCACTAATTTTAATATAAGGCAGGGAGAATTTATCTAATATAATAAAAAATTATCAACCTGTGTCTAGCAAGAAAGGTCTAGGATATATTCAGAAAACTGATATTTCAAAGAAGTCAAATTGAAAGAAACCTAAAACTTGCAAGCCGGTAACACCTTCGATAAAGAAAAAAATTCTAAAACTGTTAGTATATAGGTTCCTAAAACAAATAATTATTTGATTAGGAATAAGTATATAAAAATATTCTTAGAAAGTATTCATAATAATAGGAATTATATGTTTAAAAGGGACAGTGAACCTTCTTAGGTTTCGTTTCCTATGATCTAACTCTTAGGACTTTAACGGAGGAAGTGTGTACCAATGTCATTACATATTTTTTGCAGCTCCCACTTAAGAAAAGAGAAAAATGGATACTCAACAGTGGTTGCTCAAAACATATGACAGGAGACAAAGATATGTTAACATATATTATCTACTCAAGTGGAGGAACTGTCACATTTGGAGAAAATTCCGAAGGCTATTCGTCGGCAAAGGCGATGTGAGCAATTATGGTACATCTAATTTACCACTTATTACTAATGTTTTGTTAGTTAAGAATTTAAAACATAATTTGTTAAGTATTAGTCAGTTATGCGGTAAGTGTTTTAAAATATCCTTTTTTGAAAATAAATGTAGTATTTCAGATAAAAATCAAAATCTTATTTTGGAAGGAAATCAAGATAAAAATATTTGTATTTTAAATATGAAAATTAATTACAACTCAAATATGTGCTTATTAGCCAAAGAAAATGATTCTTGGTTATGACACAAAAGATTTTGTCATATAAATTTTATAACTATTAATAAAATTTCGAAAAAAGAAATTGTAAAAGGTTTACCGAAAATGAAATTTGAAACGGAAAATTTTTGTGACACTTGTCAACTAGGAAAATTAACAAAATCATTATTTAAATCTAAAAAGGTTATTTTAACATCACAACAACTAGAATTACTGCATATGAACTTATTTGGGCAATCTCAAATTCAGTCTACAAATCATAGTAGATATGAATTTGTAATAGTTGATTATTTTTCTAGATATACTTGGATAATATTTTTGAAAAATAAAAGTGATACTTTTGAACATTTTAAAATGTTTGTCAAATAAATTCAAAATTTAAAAGATTTCAAAATTAAGAATATACGAAGTGGTCATGGAGGAGAATTCGAAAATGGAAAATTCAATTTATACTACAAAAAGAAAGGAATTCTTCATAATTTCATAGAACTCCACACCAAAATGGAGTTATAGAACGTAATAATCAAACATTACAAGAATGTGCTAGAACGTTGTTGAATGGAAGTATGCTACTATAACATTTCTGGGCAGAAGCTGTTGCAACAGCCTTTTATGTTTTGAATCGTGTTTCTATTCGACCACTTACGAAAAATACTCCATATGAACATTTTAACCGGAGAAAACCAGATATTTCATATTTTAAGTTTTCGGTTCAAAATGTTTTATTTTGAATACTAAAGATTAGCTTGAAAAATTCAATTCGAAATCAGACGAAGGTATATTTCTACGATATTCAGATCGAAGCAAAGCTTATCTATTTATAATAATAAAAGAACTAATAAAATAGAAGAAACAATTCATGTACCTTTTGATGAATATTTTATTCAGAATACATATATTAATGAGGTTTTAAAAAATTGAAATTTTCAAGATGAAGATAATATAATTTATAATTCTAGAGAAGATGAAAATGTTATTCATGATAATATAAAGGATAATATCATTGAAAATCAAGATATTTCTGAAAATAACAATGAAACTAAAAATATTATTACAGAAAATGGGAATATTTATAATGAAAATATTGTTCATAATAACAATGAAGTAAGAACTCTACCAAGAATATTACGAGATCATCCAACTCGAAATATTATTAGCGAAATAAAATCAAAAGTAAGAACTAGAAGTCAATTAAACTTAGTAAGTCATGTTGCATTTTTATCCAATATTGAACCCCAAAAATCCGAAAGAAGCATCTTCTGACAATAATTGGATTATCCCCTCAAGTTCCACCTCTACTTCCTCAAGCATACTCGGTAGGAACTCAAGAATACGGGTAGGAACTCATCTAACTGTCGCCTCCAGTTCCACCTCTACTTCCTCAAGCACACTCAGCTCAACTACTTCTACGGTATAATACAAGCACTTCCGTAAATGAGAAACGTGGAGAACATCATGAACACTGGCCAGTCTCTCTGGTATCTTTAACCTATAGACCATTTGGCCAATTATTTCTTTTATGGGAAATGGCCCTACAAATCTTGGTGCAAATTTCCCTACAGATCCAAAACAAACTACATTTCTCAAAGGTGATACCCATGTCACCTAATTCAACCTCAATATCTATAACACCCCGTATTTTCTGTGAACATTAAACTAACAAATTAAAGAATACTTAATTTTAAAAGTGGAAATTAGGGGAAACGAGTTTCGCCATTGTGTTCATCTCGGAATTCCGCTTGATATAGAGTCCGAGTTTGCATGAATCGGACTCCGTATGAAGAAGTTATGGAGTTCAGAAGATTTCAAGTTTAAACGGAAATTAAATATAAATAATAATTAAAGCAAAAGCAGTTCGAAATTCAAAAATTCTGAGAATTAGCTGGGCGGGAAAATTCCCGCCTATAGGGGTCGACTCCCCCCATGGGGCGTCGACATAGGTGTCGACCCCCCAAGAGGGTTGTCGACTGAGGTGTCGACCCCCCGGTAGGGGTCAACCCCCTCGGCCAGATCTGGGCTATTTTGTCCAATGATGTTTTTCTGAGTCATTAGGGCATATGTGGCGACTTCCGGTTGGCTCTATTTGGTCTGGATGGCTCTGATTACTCCTAGGTTGATCTAACGGTTCTCATTAATCTAAACTTCTATATAAACAACTCCAACCCTCAACCCTAAAACCTCATAATCTTGCTCTCTAAAGCAGTCATGCTGTCTATGGCCAAACTTGCATAGCCTCCATTTTTCTCTAAACTAGAAATCAAGTTAGAAATACCCAAATCAAGTCCAGACTAGAGAATCAATAGTCTACATCAAAGGATAGCTTTTTAATTTCAGAAATCAGATCCCAGAAAACAAGATTTGTTCTTTTTTTGTAAGTTCGGTTATTCTTTAGATTTGAACAAATAAAAATCATGACTTGTAATGAAGCGAAACCAGAACTGTCCTAGTTGTAAATAATCGTATTCTGATTCATGCTTATCACTGTAGCAATTCTGAAATTACCTATGCCTACAAGACTATTGTGATTGATACAATTTATCATGCTGTATATAAATTTGGTGATGAACCTGTCATGTTGTATATTAATTTGGTGATGAACCTATCATGTTGTATATTAATTTGGTGATGAACCTTTCATGTTGTATATTAATTTGGTGATGAACCTATCATGTTGCATATTAATTTGATGATGAACTTATCATGTTGCATATAAATTTTGTGATTCTTTTATGTTATGTCATATGCAAGTTCATAAGCTAAGCCATGTTCATATATGCTTATATGTCTAGATCTACATGCTTATATGTTTATGTCTATGTTAATTTGATCCAACTCACATGCAAGTTCACATTTACATGCTTAAGTAAATTTGTGTAGTACTATGCTAAATTTATATCACACATGCTTAGTTGATCTATACTGTTTATTACCATTAGAATGTTACATGTCCCTTTTGCTTTTCCCTTTTGTTTATGAGTTAGGCTAATTTGCGAGTCTAACATTCTATGTAATTTATGAGAACGAATAACGGGGGATACGTTGGGAAAAATATTAAATTACATGTTATTGGCATAGGTTGGCTCATAATCATATAATTGATTAATGACATGAAATGGTATAATTTGTATACCTAAGAATTATGGACATAATTTAGAGGGTAAATGGGACATGACTTGAGTTGACAACATTGGTGGATAATTTACATATAAACATAAATGGTAAATATGTAAATTAATTAAAAGATGAATATGCCTAACACGAGGTTAGATTGAGTTACGGTGTAAGACTGCCCGGAACCGCCCGGCACATCCAGCAACCGTAACAATACAGAACTAATGTGAGAGGTTAGCGCATTAAGCCCAAAAACTCGAGGTTAGATTGAGTTGCTGTTATTGCTTATGTTAATTTGATCCAACTCACATGTCTATGTTAATACATCTCTATGTTAATTTGATCCAACTCACATGCAAGTTAAGCCCAAAAACAATACATGTCTATGTTAATTTCATCCAACTCACATGCAAGTTCACATTTACATGCTTAATTAAATTTGTGTAGTACTATGCCAAATTTATATCACACGTGCTTAATTTGATCTATATTGTTTATTGCCATTAGAATGTTACATGTCCCTTTTGTTTTTCCCTTTTGTTTATGAGTTAGGCTAATTTGCGAGTCTAACGTTCTATGTAATTTATGCGAACGAATAACAGGGGATACGTTGGGAAAAATATTAAATTACATGCTACTGGCATAGGTTGGCTCATAATCATGTAAATAATTAATGGCATGAAATGGTATAATTTGTATACCTAAGAATTATGGACATAATTTAGAGGGTAAATGGGACATGACTTGAGTTGACAACATTGGTGGATAATTTACATATAAACATAAATGGTAAATATGTAAATTAATTAAAAGATGAATATGCCTAACCCGAGGTTAGATTGAGTTACGGTGTAAGACTGCCCTTAACCGCCCGGCACATCCAGCAACCGTAACAATACAGATCTAATGTGAAAGGTTAGCGCATTAAGCCCAAAAACTCGAGGTTAGATTGAGTTGCGGTGTAAGACTGCCTGGAACCGCCCGGCACATCCAGCAACTGCAACAATATTGATCTAATGTGAGAGGTTGATGCTTTAATGAATGAATTAAAGCTAAGGAACAGGCAAGCTAAGAATGGTAGGGTTAAGTTAATTAAGGCAACACTTAACCAATACAACATGTTAGCTAAACTGATGGGTGGGGTTAGGTTAATTTGAGAACACTTAACCTTTTTAACATGTTGATTAGGAAACCCTAGTATCGGAGATCCAATTCAGAAGTAACCCACATAGATGTATCATGGTATCCTGAACTAGGCAGGGTGGGCCACGATTATTGGGCTGATTATAAGCGGTTAAAATAATAGCGAGCGGTGCAGCAGTGTGGGTTCCGACAGAGTATGGGCGTGCACGTACTCTGGCATGGACAAATCAGGCACTGGGCATTAGTAATACACACTGTGCATCTTTAATTTGTGTTGGGTTGCCATCATAGAAATTGACACACCCCATGGTGGGACCAATACAGGTATCTACAATCAAGCGGGACCGAATGACGCAAGTTATAAATGCATGCGAGTAGAAGCCGATCGATAAAGGGATCATTTTATCATAAACACATGGTGCTAGTTGAACACTTGTTAGTAGGTGCAGAGAAATAGAAATGAGTGCGATCGTATATTTAGTTTATCTTGCCTTATTTATTGTTATCTTATTTCTAGGGTATTGTCCTAGGTTCAGTTTATTCATGTCATGATCCTTTTACCTGTTTACATGCTAAATAATCACTGGACTTACCAGGCTTATGTCTGACCCGTTTTCTTTCGTCTTGTTGTCTTCGGTTCCCCCCCCCCCCCCAGGTCCGCAGGGAGGGAATACTTCAACTTAGTCCAGACCTTTTTCCAACTTGAAGAGACTAGACGTATTGCTTGGATTCTCTTCTCTTGGGCTATGGCTATGGTTACACTCTTAATTGGGGATTTATGCTGCTTTATTATTGTTTTATGCTTCTTTATATTTTAGTCAAGACAGAGGCTTTATTGTAATGATTTGGAAGTTGGTTTTTAAGGCGGTTGTTGTAATGTTTTGACTGGACCACATGCTTATGAAATAAAATTTAGTCGTTCGCTGTTTATATGTCTATCTTGTAAATTACCTGTACCTTTTACCTATAATACTCCGCCAAAGTTAATGCATTCCCTTTGTGAGTGACATTAACGCAGGTGGGGTGTTTACACTTGGTATCAGAGCAATGGTTTACCAGATCAGATAAAAGTTTTTGAAAACTATTTTTCAAAAAGATGTTTAAAGAAGCATTTTCAAGAAAAGAGTTGTTTTATTTAAAAAAAATCATAATCCCCAAAGTCATATGCACTATCTTTCTATCCTTTGTTTTGAACCTTTTCTTTTCGTTTTAGCATGTCTGGGAATCTTAATCTTCCTGAGGGCGTACCGGTACCTGGCTGGTTCAGAAGGTACCTGGAGGCTAGGGCCAATGACGCAGGCCCAGTAGATGTTCCTCCTCCCTCAGCTGCAGCCGTTCCTCCTCCCCCTCCTCCGTGTGCAAATGCTTTCTCGAAAATATGTAGAGACTTTCGAGCCATGGGTGGAAATAACTTTAATGGGACTGAGTCTTTTGTGGAAACAAGAAACTGACTCAAGGAAATAGAAGATTTGTTTGTTATCTTCGAAGTGGACGATAGGCAGAAGATACAATTGGTTGTGTGGTTACTTAAGGATGAAGCCTCTTATTGGTGAGAAGTTACTAATGCTGAGAGACCAGTTGAAACTTGGGGGGATTTTAGAATGAGGTTTGAAATGAAGTTCCTCTCGCAAGCAGAATGAAGCCTACAAGTGGAAAGGTTCTTTGCTCTCAAATAGGGAAGCCTATCGGTCAAGGAATACGTCAATCAATTCAACCAGCTGGCTAGATTCGGATTGGAGTTAGTGAACGTACACTCCACATAAGAAGGCTCTCCCTTTTGTTAAAGGGTTGAACGAGCCATTGCACAGCCTAGCTATGTCCCATATACCTATGGGTGCTACTTATGAGAGACTAGTGGACATGGCACTGTTACAGGAGGAAGATAAGGATGGCAAGAAAGAGACAAAGGTGGAAGTACCTCAGGACAAGAAAATGGAGGGATCACAGAACAAGATGACGAATTCCAATAAGGGCGGGAAGAATAATAAACCCCGTGACAAGAGGAAATGTAATTTTGTGGCATACCTGGACATCTGATTAAGGACTGCAGAAAGAAGAAGAGGAAGATGGGTGGTTGTTTTCAGTGCGGCGAGACAGAACACATGGTAAGGACTGCCCAAGAAAGCAAGGGCAAAGGCAGAGGACTGGATCTACTTCTGGAGGGAAGGTTCACGCTCTCATAGCACCTCCGCAAGAATGAGGTAGAAATATTTATGTTGAGAGTTTAGTTTATCTTTTTGATCATCCTGTTTGTACTATCTTTGATTCTGGCGCATAACTAGGGCTGTCAACGGATACTTTCGGATACAGATAGTGCCATATCCGTATCCGCATTCGAAACCATTTTCGGATATCGGATATCCGTATCCGCGGATACGGACGGATATCGGATAATTATCCGCTCCGCCAACAATCGATAAATCAATGAACATAAATAAAAAAAATTTAGCTTAATATTAAATTTTTTCAACCTAATTGATTACTAAAGTGCTAAAAATAAATAAATATGATGATAATATATAATTTTGAGCAATTAACATGCATTTAGTAGACTTTTAATTTTGCAAATTAATAAATTAGTATATTTAATTATGTTAAAATACACATAATTTAAGCTATAATCGGGAAAAAAAGCGAACGGATAATTTTCGGATGCGGATATGCCTATATCCGCATCCGCATCCGCTTTTCCGGATATCAGATATTTATCCGCTTTTCGGATACGGATGCGGACGGATTTCGGATTTTTCGGGTATCCATTGACAGCCCTACGCATAACACTCTTTTATATCTACTGCTTTACTTGAATCTCTGCACCTAGACACCAGTATAATAGAGGATCCCTTGGTTGTTTCAAATCCAATTGGGGGTTCGGCTTATTTATCAATGATTTGTTTGGATTTGGAAATTTCTACACTAAGCGTTGGGTTTAGATGTAATGCCTATGTTTTGGGCTTCACGGGCTATGGGTTGATTCTAGGCATGGATTGGCTATCCAGTAATGGTGTTGTCCTCGATTGTGAAAAGAGAGTAGTTAGACTTATGACTCGCCTCGGTAACACTCTCGAAATCTCCTGTAATCCCATAAACTCTGTTATGCTTAGCTACCTAGAATCTCTTAATGCGTCTGTTGAAAACCTGCAATCTGTCAGAGTAGTCTGTGAATACCCGGATGTCTTTGAAGAGGTCAAGGGTTTACCTCCGAAGAGAGAGATAGACTTCCGCACATACCTTGTTGATAATACAAAACCCGTTGCTCTACCCGTTAGACACATGGCTTCAAGGGAAAGGAAAGAGCTCAGCAAGCAAGTTAAAGAGTTTCTTGAAAAGGGGTTTATAAGGCGGAGTATTTCTAAATGGGGTGCTCCAGTGGTGTTTGTAATCAAAGCGGATGGTTCACTTCGCCTATGCATTGACTATAGGGAGCTAGACAAGCTTACCAAGAAGAATAGGCACCCACTTCCAAGAATAGACGACTTGTTCGATCAGCTTGTAGGTGCATCGGTTTTCTCCCAACTAGATCTGGCTACTGGGTTTCATCAGCTAAGAGTGGCTGAGGACAACATTGATAAGACCGCATTCAGGACCCCGGATGGTTTCTTTGAATGGCTTGTCATGCCTTTCAGCTTGACAAACGCATCTGCCTATTTCATTGACTTGATGAGTCGGGTGTTCAGGGAGTTCCTTAATAAATTTGTAGTGGTCTTCGTGGACGACATTTTGATCTTCTCGAAAAGTGAGGAAAAGCATGCTTTGCATTTAAGGGAAGTCATGGATACTCTTCGTGCACATCAGCTGAAAGCAAAATTCTCCAAATGTTATTTTTGGAGAGAATAAGTAAGGTTTCTTGGACATGTGGTGTCCAAAGAGGGGATAGTTGTGGATCCTGCAAAGTAGTTGCGGTGCAAGATTGGAAGATTTCACGGAATGCAGCCAAAGTCCAAATCTTTCTCGGACTAGCGGGCTTTTACCGAAAGTTCATTAAAGACTTTGCGAAGATCTCAGCACTACTTACAAGATTGACAAAGAAGAACCTAACTTTCACTTGGGACTTGGAATGTGATGTTGCTTTCCAATGATTGAAAAGGTCTCTTACAACAGCTCCATTTCTAACATTGCCTGATGGAAGTAAGATGTTTATAGTATACACAGACGCATGCGGTACAGGATTAGACGCTATCTTGATGCAAGAAGGCATGGTAGTTTGTTATGGTGGAAGGCAGTTGAAGGTACATGAGAAGAACTACCCAACTCATGATTTGGAGCTAGCTGCCATTCTTTTCGCTCTTAAGTCATGGCTCATTACCTACTAGGAGAAAGGTTTGAATTGTTTACTGACCATAAGTCGTTAAAGTACCTTTTCTCACAGAAGAATCTTAACTTAAGACAACAAAGGTGGATGGAGTTTCTTGCCTCATACGATTTTGAGATTGCTTATACCCCTGGAAAGGGCAATGTGGTAGCAGATGCTTTGAGTAAGAAAAAGCTGACCCTAAGTCCTCTCTTTGTAGAAAGGCAAAGCTTGGAGTACATAGCAAACTTTGACTTTAGACCTTCCTTTGAGTTTGTACCTGGCTTGTTAGCAACATTAGAGGTGCGACCTACGCTTTTGGACTCAATAGGAACCACACAACATGAAGACCTCAGCCAGTTGTTGTGACAGATAAGCTAATTAGAGGTGAGACTTCTAGTCACCTCAATAGATACTCCATCGATGACAAGGGTTGGTTGATACGGGATGGAAGACTATGCGTCCCACAAGCAAGAGATTTGGTTAAAACCATTCTCGAAGAAGCACACCATTCTAGATTGATCAAACAGCCAGGTGCGGACAAGATGTATAAAGACATAAAAAGGGTTTTCTTTTGGAATGGCATAAAGAAGGATGTAGCTGAGTTGTCTCTAAATGCTTGATAGCCAGTAAGTCAAAGCGGAGCAGAAGAAGCCTGGTGGTCTGTTTCATCCTCTAGATGTCCCACAGTGGAAATGGGATAGCATTTCGATGGACTTTATTGATGGGTTGCCTAGGTCAAGAAGAGGCAATACCATTATTTGGGTAATAGTGGACATGCTCACTAAAAGCGCTCACTTTATACCTGTTAAGAGTAGGAGGACTGCCTTATCGTTAGCATCCATTTATCTTAAATAGGTGGTTCGACTGCATGGAATACCCTCTAGCATAGTAAGTGATCGAGATCCTATTTTTACGAGCGAGGCTTGGAGGAGTTTGCAAGAGGCTGTAGGCACACAGCTACGCTTAAGCATGGCCTATCACCCTCAAACCGATGGTCAGACGGAAAGGGTGAATAGAGTATTAGAAGATCTTTTGAGATTGTGCATTCTTGATTTTGGAGGGACATGGGAGGATCATCTTCCTTTGGTGGAATTCGCCTACAACAATAGCTACCAAGCCACCATAGGCATGGCACCCTCCGACGCTTTATATGGAAGACCATGCCGATCACAAACTTGTTGGTGGGAGTCTACAGACAAGCTCGTACTTGGGACGGACATGATTAGAGAATCTTCGGAGAAGGTGGACTTGATACGAAGACGAATGAAGACTGCACAAGATAGATAGAAGTCCTACGCTGATAAAAGAAGGACCGACCTTGAGTTTGAGGTTGGAGACAGGGTTTTCCTTAAAGTATCTTCTTTGAGGAATGTCGTTTGCTTTGGGTCTACAGGAAAATTAGCACCAAGATTTGTAGGGACATTTCCTATCATTGAGAGGATTGGGAAGATGGCTTATAGAGTAGAGTTGCCCGAAAGATTGGCTGAAGTTCATAATCTTTTCCATGTCTCTCATCTTCGAAAGTGATTACATGAGTCTGCAGAAGTTGTGGAGCCAAGCATACTAGAGGAAGTAGAAGTGGAACGAGAAGCGACAATGAGGAGAGTTCCAACTCGTATCTTAGGGACAGAAGTCAAAAAGCTACGCAACCATGAAGTCAAGCTTGTTAAAGTTCAATGGAGTGATGCTGAGGAAGGCGCGACTTGGAGATTGAGGACAAGATACGCGCAGCCTACCCTTTTCTTTTTTAGGGTACATCCTTGATCTCTTTTCCATAATTTTATGCATTCTTATATCTATCTTTTAAGTATATCTCCTCGGTCCTATTCTTGATCCTTAAATAGAAACCAATGGATGTAAACATGTATTTGAAACATGTTATGATTGATGGTTGCAAGTGGTTATAAGTGGTTGCTCGTGGATGCATATACACAAACATTAGGTACTAGATCGGCTCAGTCAATTTCATATTGCATATGCATATGCATATATGTATTTGTATATGGATTGAAACTTGATGTGTTGTCATATGGATGTTGCACTTGTATGAATGATTGTGCACCCATGTAGAAGGTATAAAGTACGATTAGGAATAATTGCATACATAATGGAATCATGGCACTATCATGATTTGCATTAAGGAGGTCAACTGAATCAGTAGACCGCCTGATTTTGCATTAGATAAGGACATATACACACACTATGCATAAAGTCATGAAAGCATTAGAAATCTGTTTAAGGACAATGGATGCCTGTGTTTGATGATTGAGTAGATTGACGATTGGATGGTAGGATATACATTCTTCTTGACTTGAAGACACTACAAGAAAATGGGGCCTTTACCTACCAATTGTAAGCGTTGGTAAAACTAACATAATGGTGGGTAATATATTTTAGCTACCAATATTGAATTGGTAGAGCTTGGTGGGTAAATCTTAGTAGAGAAAGACTTTTACCTACACTTATTGTTATTGGTAGGTAAAAGAATCAGTGGACCCCACTATGTTATGACTCAAATGATGAGTCATCAGCTGATGTGTTTGATGATGTGTTATCCTACATGGCTACTAACATGGCTGATGAAGTGTCATCTTACATGGCGGCTGACATGGTTGTCGTAGTAGTATACACATGGCTTATATTAAGTCTGACACTTAGCATTTAATGGTTGGTTCATGTGTCAAACAATTAATTTTTTCATGTGTCATCATTTGATTAGTGCATTTGACATCATTTTTTAGGCCATATGACATTATTTAATATAAATAAATATTTACAAGAATTCAATATTTAACAAAGAATTTATTTTTAAACAAATAACAAATATTTATTCAAATAAATATTTATTGCATTTTTGAATAATACATATTTGTTTCCTCACTATTACACAATCACTTATACATACACTTCCTCTCTACATTTCACTCATATACATTGACTCCTTACTAGATACTCATTCACTCATATACATGTACATAGTCACTCACGCTATCACTCTAGTTTTAGTCATTGGCTTCTTACTCCAGAATTTGTCCAGTCGTTTGTCGTACCTATCATAGTAAAATAACATAGTAAATTGGAAAAGAAACAATTTAATTCTTTTTTTGGCTACATTGACTAATTTGTAATAATATCAGCTTGAACTCGTCTACAAAAGACCAATAAACAAATAAGGAAGTAGCCAATTCCATTTTTATATTATAAATGATACAAGCATCATATTCAATCTGAAACTCTTATGTGATTCTCTTAAAATTGTACCTTCCCCTAGAGAGGTACATGTACTTGATGCATCGCTACTTCAGGCCATGTTTCTGAAAATAAAATGGATTGAATACACACAAGTATGAAAATAACCAAATATAGAAGAAGGAAACTCCTAAAACTAGTGAAATTTCACAAAAGCTTACATTTACAAACCATAAATGGAGACAATCAATTATAAATTAACAAAAATGGTATAAAATAAGTAGAAGTAACAAACATAAATGGTATAAAATAACAAACATAAATAGTATAAAATAATTCATGTGTTTGCTTGTACTACATGGAAATTGGATGTCAGTGCCTTAATAACAAACATAAATGGTATAAAATAACTCCAAATAAGTAGAATTAACAAACATAAATGATATAAAATAAGTAGAAATAACAAGCATAAATGATACAAAATAACAATCACAAATGGTATTAAATAACTCCTCTATTTTCTTGTACCACGTGGAAATTGGATGTCAGTACTTTAATAACAAACAAATGGTATAAAATAAATCCAAATAACTAGGAATAACAAACATAAATGGTATAAAATAAGTAGAATAACAAACATAAATGGTATAAAATAACTCCTTTGTTTGCTTGTACTACACGAAAATTTGATGTCGGTACCTTAATAACAAACATAAATGGTATAAAATTACTCCAAAAAGGTAGAATTAACAAACATAAATGGTATAATATTAGTAGAAATAACAAACATAAATGGTATAAAATAACAAACACAAATGATATAAAATAACTCCTCTGTTTTCTTGTACTACATGGATATTAGATGTCAGTACTTTAATAACAAACAAATGATATAAAATAACTCCAAATAAGTAGAAATAACAAACATAAATGGTATAAAATAAGTAAAAATAACAAACATAAATGGTATAAATAACAAACATAAATGGTATAAAATAACTCCTTTGTTTGCTTGTACTACACAGAAATTGGATGTTAGTACCTTAATAACAAACATAAATGGTACAAAATAAGTAGAAATAAGCAAAAAGTAAATACATAGTATGTATTAGTGTCAAAAAATATAAAAGGACAAAAAATAAAGTAAATACCATTTTCAGTCAACAATAGTATGTATTAGTATCAAAAAATATAAAAGGGCAAAAAGTAAAGTAAATACAGTTTTTAGTCAAAGTTGACACTTCATTTCATTTTGTTATTTTAATTCTATATCAACAGCAATAGGTTGACACACGTATAAAAACAAAAATATAGGGCCAATATATTTGTATATAAAAATAGAACCATGTTTTACCAAATGGTAAACATATCATCAGCATTGGGTTCGTATGTTTCTAAATAAACAAAAGAAAGTATTTGTGCTAAAAATCAAAGGAAAGAAGGACAATTTTTTTAAAACAACTTGAGCCTAAATTCATTAATATGCAATGCAGCATGTATGCATTATTCGGAATATAAAGTCAAGAGATGATGGTAGGTAGACGTAAACAAAAAAGAAAAAAAATAAGGTAAAAGTATCATGGTGATACATATACACCAAAGAATGGTTAAAATGAAATTAAGTCTCATTAATCAACATTTTGTCAAAATAAAAACACAGTAATCAAGATGAAAACCAACAAATATCAAACTTGGAAACACACAGAAAATAAAATCATAAAAAAAAGTGACAAATCATATACTAAACAACAAACATTTGAAAGCATAAGATTACCTCAAAGATAGTTAGTCGTAGCAGAGGTTTGAGGGGTAGAGAAACATATGATGAAGGCAAGAAGAAAGTTGTCGCCCGCAACACAGGAAAAACGTAAACAGTAAGGAAGGGCTATCTGGTGTCATGGAGGAAAGAAGAATGGCCCAACCTTGAATGATGGATGATAGATAGTTTTTGAAGGGATAAATATTAGGATTGAAGAAATTGGGGAATTAAAAGGAAGTTGTAGCAGATTTTATGAGAAGGAAAGAATTTGAGAAGGAATAGTGGAATAGGAACAATGATGGAAAGGAGAAGGGGGTAATATTTGGGGAAGAAATAAATGGAGAAGAGGAGGTAACGGTGAAACATGCTTGGGGGGGGGCGGTTTTGGGATAAAATAAATGAAAAAAAGGAGAACATGGAGATATCGATGCAAGATATGGTCCCAACTTACAGCCAATTAAAAGAGATTTTTTGGATGGTAGCTAGAATGGAAACCTGCATATGTTAAGGAAAAATATCACACAATAAATTTTTAAATATAAACAATAATAACAATTTGTGTTATACATAAGTTGCAATAATTTATGTCTACACAAGCTTTTTTTTGATATTTTTAAATTTTACGGAGTTTATATATTTTTGCCATATTTAACCTTTGTAATATTAAGATGACAAGTTCAATTTATACACCATAAATTACTTTACCTACATCATTAAAAAAATTAATTAAATTAAAGACAAAAATTTCCTTATTAAAAAATAATCAAAATAAAATTAAATAATAAAAATTTCATATGCCCACATCACAAACAATCGTTAAAAATCTTTTATAAAATAATCGAAATTTCTATGTGTTATCAAGTGAATTTAATTTAACTTCTATTTAAGCATTATATTTTATTCATATTCTTTCTTGTTATATTCATGTATAGTTAGTTCTAACATTATGCATTCCAAATTAGTCACAAAAATAAATTTACAAATGAAGTACTAAAATTAGTATGGTTCATTGTGTACTAAGTTCTCATTTTTTTATTATATTTAAATTGGTTTTTAATTTAAAGTCAAAATTTAAGTAGATTAATATTTTATTATTCAAAATTTAAAGTTAAATTCTAATATATGAATAATTAAATAAATATAAATCCAATTAAGGATTTGAATTTGAGTTGCAAAAGTGAATTCATTAATTTTAGAAATCGATATTCCTTAGTTCGATCAATGCACGTCAGAATGATACTAAATGAGAAATTTATTTTGTTCTATTCAGGCTAGAGGATAGTTAAGTAATTTGCATGGTGTATACTAAACAAAAAGTGGTGTATATGATTTAAAAAAAGCATGGTGTATCTAAAGCAATTTAACGTGTACAAATAGAATTTCCCTATTAAGATATGTAGACATAGAAATTATAATAAATAGTTGTCATCAAGATTTTTGGTATTTATTTGTAGTGGCAGTTTTTGTGGTTTATATTGTGGCCAATCAAAAGCGATTACGTGGATTGAGATCACAAAAGTGATCATGTGGATTGAGATTTGTACCGTTGGATTTGATTTAAAATAAGCTGAGATGATGGTATGGATTGCGACTCTACAATAAACTAGAGAAAATACGTTTTAGTCATTTCAGATGATGACATATTAGTGTGAAATTGTGAATCATTTAAAAAATAATTAAAGTTAAAACTTTTATAGTCAATTGTTTGAAAAAAAAAATAATGTATGGAAAGTTATTAATAAATGATTATTTAACATTAATTATTTACAATTTAATTACTGTTTATCATTTCATTAACTGTTTATCATTTCATTAACTGTTAATTATTTCATATTCCAAAATAATTATTAATAATTAATAAAGAAATGATTTTACAAAAAACATTGCTAGGATATGTTAATGAAATCTTCAATTCAAAAAAATTGCTAGAATATACGTTTTTGACACATCATCATACAACTCAGCATTATTTTTAATGAAATGTTAAAATGATATGAAAAAATTGTAGGGACTAATCGCAAAAAAACTTTCCCTACTATATATGTGTAGATAATACATTTTACCTACCTATAATTATTGGTAGATAATCATCCTTCAACAATTTTATAACACTGACAATATTTACCTACCAATAAATTTTAACTTTGAATATTGGTAGATAAAGGTTCTCTTTACCTACCCAAATTTATTGGTAGGTAAAATATTGGTAGGTAAAGGTCAAATTTCTTGTAGTGAGATTTCAGGGACGAAATCCTTTAAGGAGGGGAGAATGTAATACCCCGTATCTTCTGTGAACATTAAAGTAATGAATTAAAGAATACTTGATTTTAAAAGTGGAAATTATGGGAAACGGGTTTCGCCATTGTGTTCGTCTCGGAATTCTGCTTGATATAGAGTCCAAGTTTGCGTGAATTAAATCAAAAAGCAGTTCGAAATTCAAAAATTCCGAGAATTAGCTGGGCGGGAAAATTCCCGCCCATAGGGGTCGACTCCCCCATGGGGGGTCGATATAGGTGTCGACACCCAAGAGGGGTGTGGACTGGGGTCTCGACCCCCCTATATGGGTCGACCCCCTCGGCCAGATCTTGGCTGTTTTGTCCAGTGATGTTTTTCTGAGTCATTAGGGCATAAGTGGCGACTTCCGGTTGGCTCTATTTGGTCTGGATGGCTCTGATTACTCCTTGGTTGATCTAACGGCTCTCATTAATCTAAACTTCTATATAAACAACTCCAACCCTAAAACCTCATAACCTTGCTCTCTGAAGTCGTCATGTTGTCCATGGACAAACTAGGGTAGCCTCCATTTTTCTCTAAACTAGAAATCAAGTTAGAAAGCCCCAAATCAAGTCCAAACTAGAGAATCAATAGTCTACATCAAAGGATAGCTTTTCAATTTCAGAAATCAGGTCCCAGAAAACAAGATTTGTTCTTTTTTTTGTAAGTTCAGTTATTCTTTAGATTTGAACAAATAAAAGTCATGACTTGTAATGAAGCGAAACTTGAACTGTGCCTAGTTGTAAGATAATCGTATTCTGATTCATGTTTATCCCTGTAGCACTTTTGAAATTACCAATGCCTACGAGACTATTGTGATTGATACAATTTATCATGATGTATATAAATTTGGTAATGAACCTATCATGTTGTGTATTAATTTGGTGA
The DNA here is from genome assembly GCA_030737875.1 of Allium sativum. NCBI lineage: Eukaryota > Viridiplantae > Streptophyta > Magnoliopsida > Asparagales > Amaryllidaceae > Allium > Allium sativum. The sequence continues at coordinate 881,430,227 of CM060924.1, forward strand.
TGAACCTATCATGTTTTATATTAATTTGGCGATGAACCTATCATGTTGTATATAAATTTGGTGATTCTTTTATGTTATGTCATATGCAAGATCATAAGCTAAGTCATGTTCATATATGCTTATATGTCTAGATCTACATGCTTATACGTTTAGATCTATGTTAATTTGATCCAACTCACATCCAAGTTCACATTTACATGCTTAATTAAATTTGTGTAGTACTATGCCAAATTTATATCACACATGCATAGTTGATCTATACTGTTTATTGCCGTTAGAATGTTACATGTCCCTTTTGCTTTTCCCTTTTGTTTATAAGTTAGGATAATTTGCGAGTCTAACGTTCTATGTAATTTATGCGAACGAATAATGGGGGATACGTTGGGAAAAATATTACATTACATGCTGTTGGCATAGGTTTGCTCGTAATCATGTAAATGATTAATGGCATGAAATGGTATAATTTGTATACCTAAGAATTATGGACATAATTTAGAGGGTAAATGGGACATGACTTGAGTTGACAACGCTGGTGGATAATTTACATATAAACATAAATGGTAAATATGTAAATTAATTAAAAGATGAATATGCCTAACCCGAGGTTAGATTGAGTTATGGTGTAAGGCTGCCCGGAACCACCCGGCACATCCAGCAACCGTAACAATACAGATCTAATGTGAGAGGTTAGCGCATTAAGCCCAAAAACTTGAGGTTAGATTGAGTTGCAATGTAAGACTGCCCGGGACCGCCCGGCACATCCAGCGACCGCAACAATATTGATCTAATGTGAGAGGTTGGTGCTTCAATGAATGAATTAAAGCTAAGGAATAGGCAAGCTAAGAATGGTAGGGTTAAGTTAATTAAGGCAACACTTAACCAATACAACATGTTAACTAAACTGATGGGTGGGGTTAGGTTAATTTGAGAACACTTAACCATTTTAACATGTTGATTAGGAAACCCTAGTAACGAAGACCCATTTCAGCAGTAACCCACATAGATGTATCATGGTATCCTGAACTAGGCAGGGTGGGGCACGATTACTGGGTTGATTATAAGCGGTTAAAATAACGGCGGGTGGTGCAGAAGTGTGGGTTCCGACGGAGTATGGGCATGCACGTACTCCGACATGGACAAATCAGGCACTGGGCATCAATAATACACACTGTGCATCTTGAATTTGTGTCGGGTTGCCATCATAGAAATTGATACACCCCATGGTGGGACCAACACAGATATCTACAATCAAGCGGGGCCGAATGACGCAAGTTATAAATGCATGCGAGTAGAAGCCGATCGATAAAGGGATCATTTTATCATAAACACATGGTGCTAGTTGAACACTTGTTAGTAGGTGCAGAGAAATAGAAATGAGTGCGGTCGTATATTTAGTTTATCTTGCCTTATTTATTGTTATCTTATTTCTAGGGTATTGTCCTAGGTTCAGTTTATTCATGTCATGATCCTTTTACCTGTTTACATGCTAAATTATCACTGGACTTACCAGGCTTATGTCTGACTCGTTTTCTTTCGTCTTCTTGTCTTCGGTTCCACCCCTCACCCCCCAAGCTCCGCAGGGAGGGAATACTTCAACTTAGTCCAGACGTTTTTCCAGCTTGAAGAGAGTAGACGTATTGCTTAGATTCTCTTTTCTTGGGCTATGGCTGTGGTTACACTCTTAATTGGGGATTTATGATGCTTTATTATTGTTTTATGCTTCTTTATGTTTTAGTCAAGACAGAGGCTTTATTGTAATGATTTGGAAGTTGGTTTTTACGATAGTTGTTGTAATGTTTTGACTGGAACACGTGCTTATGAAATAAAATTTAGTTTTTCCGTTGTTTATATGTCTGTCTTGTAAATTACCTGTACCTTTTACCTATAATACTCCACCAAAGTTAATGCATTTCCTTTGTGAGTGACCTTAACGGAGGTGGGGTGTTTACAATATTGGTCCTTCTCTTATCTGTGTAGGACTTCTAATTGTCTTGAGCTGTCTTCATGCGCCTTCGAATAAGATCAATCTTTTATGAAGTCTCTCTAACCATCTCAAGTCCAAATAGAAGCCTTTCTATAGACTCCCACCAACAAGTCGGTGATCTACATGGTCGTCCGTACAATGCCTCGAAGGGTGCCATGACAATACTAGCCTAACAACTATTTTTCTAGGTGAACTCTACCAAAGGAAGATGCTCTTCCCAAGCCCCTCCGAAGTCTAGGATACACAGTCTTAAAAGATCCTCAAGAACTCTATTCACCCTCTCTGTCTGTCCATCAGTCTAAGGGTGATAAGTGGTGCTCAAACACAACTGTGTACCTAATGCCTCTTGCAAGCTCCTCCAAAACTCACTTGTGAAAATGGGGTCAGATCACTCACAATACTGGAGGTACTCCACGTTGATGGACTATCTCACGAAGATAAACCATGGCCAACCATGTTGTCATCCTCTTACTCTTAACAGAAATGAAATTAGCGCTCTTAGCAAGCCTGTCAACTATAACCCAAATACTGGTGTTGCCTTTCATCGATCTAAGCAAACCATCAGTGAAATCCATAGAGATGCTCTCCCACTTCCATTGTGGAACCTTAAAAGGATGAAGTAAACCACCGGGCTTCCTTTGCTCAACACTGTATTGCTGGCAGATCTAACATTGAGAAACAAACTTCGCTACATCTTTCTTTATACCAGCCTAAAAGAAAACCCTCTTCATATCTCTATACATCTTATCACCGCCTGGATGGATAGTCATCCTAAAATGATGAGCTCCCTTAAGGACTGTCTTCAACAAAATTCCTACTTGGGGAACACAAAGCCTCTCATTCGTCGCAAACACCCTCTATTACCCATGGAATATCTACTAAGGTGACTGGAAGTCTCCCCTCTACTAAGCATATCCTGCTATCTGTGGGTCCTCTCGCTGTGAAGTTCCTATCTAATCCAACAGAGTAGGTCACACCTCTAATGATGCTGATAAACTAGGTGTGAACTCGGTGGAGGGTCTAAAATCAAAAGTCGATATAAACTCCAAGCTCTGACTATCTACAAATAGAGGACTCAAGGTCATCCTCTTCCTACTCAGTGCATCCGCCACCACATTACCCTTGTCAGGGGTATAAGAAATCTCAAAGTCATAGGACGCTAGGAAATCCATCCATCTTTTGTTGCCTCAAATTGAGATCCTTCTGCGAGAACAAGTAATTGAGAGATTTATGATCGGTGTACAACTTAAATTTCTCTCCAAGTAGATAATGATGCCAAGTCTTCAGCGCGTATACTATGGCAGCTAACTCTAAGTCATGTGTAAGGTAGTTTTTCTCATGAACTCTTAAAAGTCTACCCCTATAACATACTACCCCTCCCTCTTGCATCAGAACCGCACCAAGCCCTGTACCACATGCATCAGTGTATACTGTGAACACCTTGTTCCCATCAGGAAAAGTCAAGACTGAGGCTGTTGTTAGAGCCCTCTTCGATCGCTGAAAAGCGTCCACACAGTTTATACCCCTAGAAAATGTTATATTCTTCTTTGTCAGTCTGGTGAGTGGGGATGATATCTTGCGAAGTCCTTAATGAACTTCTTATAATAGCACGCTAAACCAAGAAAACTCCTTACCTCCATTGCATTCTTTGGGATCTGCCAATATTGAACTGCTACCACTTTCGCGGAAACTACTGCTTTCCCATCCTTAGAGACCACATGCCCTAGAAATCTCACTTCCTTTCTCCAAAAACGACATTTGGAGAATTCGCCTTAAGCTGGTGCGCACGGAGAGTTTTCAAAACCTCCCTTAAATGCTGGGCATTCTCTTTCTCGCTCTTCGAGAAAATCAAGATGTCATCAACAAAGACCACAACAAACTTATTTAGCAACTCCTAAAACACCCTACTCATCAGATCCACAAAATGGCGGGTGCATTCGTCAACCCAAAAGGCATGACGAGCCACTCGAAAAAACCATCTGGAGTTCTAAAGGCAATCTTGTCTATACTGTCCTCGGCCACCCTCAATTGATGAAACTCCATGGCCTAGTATAACTGGGAGAAGACAGATGCATCAACAAGCTGTTCAAACAGATCATCTATCTTTGGGAGTGGGTGCCTATTTTTCTTAGTGAGCTTATTCAACTCCCTGTAATCCACTCATAAGCGAAGCGAACCATCCGCCTTAGTGGCGAGTACTACTGGAGCACTCCATTCAGATATGCTTTGCCTAATAAACCCGTTATCAAGTAGCTCCCCTACTTGCTTGCTGAGCTCCCTCCTTTCTCTCAGAGCCATATGGCGCATAGGCAATGCAATTGGCTTTGTATTGTCCACCAAATATATATATGAAAATCAATGTCGCGCCTCGGAGGTAAACCTCGAACGTTCTCAAAAGCATCAGGATAGTCATAGACTACTGGTACAGATCGTAAATCATTGATCGATGCATCAAGCGATTCTAGGAAACTAAGCATGACAGACCCCTTAGGGTCACAAGAAATCTCGAGGGTTCTCCTATAGCAAGTCAAAAGTCTAACGACCCACCTCTCACAGTCTAGAATGGAACCATACATGGCTAGCCAATCCATCCCTAGAATCAAACCAAAGCACTTGAAACCAAGCACATATGTGTTGCATTCAAACTCGACGCCCAACATAGGTATTCTCAAACTTCGATAAATCATGGACAAATGAGCCATACCCCCAATGTGGTTTGAGACAACAACGGGATCCAAGACCATATTAGTACTAAGGTGCAGAGACTCAACCACAGAATTAGATATAAAAGAATGCGAAGCACAAGAATAAAAAAGAGTTCTAACAGGATGATTGGAAAGAGAAATCGAACCTTCAACAGAAACTTTCCTACCTCTATCCGGCATACTGGCCACGAGAGCATGCATCTGCCCTCCAGAAGATCCTGCCCTTTGGCCTTGTCCTTGCTTCTTCGGGAAATCCTTAATAAGGTGTCCAACCTCTCCATAATGGAAAAAGGCATTCTTCCTTCTTTTGCAGTCTTTGACCAAATAGCCCTCGCGTCCACAATTATGACATTTCCTCTTATCTTGGGCTTTGTCGTTCTTTCTGCCCTTCTTTTGCTGTTGTTGTTGTTCTGTCTTGGGCCACACTTTCTTGTTTTGTGTTTCATCAATCTTAGCCTCTTTCTTTTCACCTTTATCTTCTTCGTGCATCAATGACATGTCAACGAGTTTCTCAAAAGTTGCTCCCATCGGAATATGAGACATAGCCAACCCATGAAGGGGTTCATTCAATCCTCTAGCAAACCTCAAGGCTTTCTTGTCCAGGTATTCACTAGCACCAAACCAAACATCGCTAATTGATTAAATTTATTAACATACTCTTTGACAGACATGCCCCCTTTCTTAAGTGCCAAAAACCTTTCCATTTTCATACTTTGCTCGGCTTGAGAAAGAAACTTCATTTCGAATCTCTGTCAGAAATCATCCCAAATCTCAACTGGACTCCCTACTTGCGTCACTTCCAACCAGAATAAAGCCACATCTTTCAGCTGCCAAACGACCAACTTTATCTTCCTACAGTTATTAACATCAAAAATCCCAAATAAATCCTCCATCTCTTTAAGCAAATTCCTTGCTTCTACAAAGTTCTCAGTTCCTCCGAATGTTTTTTCTCTCATAGCACAGAAGTCCTTGCATATCTTGGAGAAATTATCCGCTCGTGGAGGAGGAAGAGGAGGAGGAACAACGGCTGCAACTGGGGGAGGGGCATCTGCTTGGCCTCCGACAGGCGCCGTAGCCTCAAGATACCTACGGAACCAAGCCGGTATCGTAACGCCCTCGGGAAGAATCAGTTCCCCAGATATGCTGAAAAAGAAAAGAAAAGGGATTCAAACAGAGAATCGAAAGATATTCCATATGGCTTTGGGGAATATGTTTTTCAAAACAGAGCTTTCTTTTTAAAATGCTTTCTTTTAAAACATTTTTTGAAAATAATTTTCAAAATCTTTTATCCGATCTAGTAACCTTCAACTCTAATGCCATATGGGACACCCCACGTCCATTAATGTCACTCTTTATCTGAATGCATTAAGTTTCATGAAGTGTTATGGGTAAATAGAAACAGAAACATCACAAAATTAATATAAAATAACTACTGAATTTAAAACTTTATTAAACAGAAAACATAGTGGTCCAAAACCAAATTACATTATAAGTATGAAACATAGAAAACCCATTACAATTTCTATCTTGTTTCTAAAATTATTAGAGTGCAGTAATATATAAAAAGCATAGCCCTAAATATAGCCATATCGGAGAAGACAGGAAATCAAAGTAGTACGGCTAAGCAGCTCTGAGTAGAACGAAGGAGAGAATCCTAATAAAGCCTGAGTATTCCTTCCCTGAGAACCCTGGGGAACGGAAGAGAGAGAAGAGGAAACAAAATGCGTCAGACATAAAGTATGGCGAGTCTAGTTACTTTTAGCATATAAATAAGTAAAAGCATCATGACAGGCATATAACTGGATGAGAGAGATAACAATATCATAAGGCAGGTATAACAGACTGAGCAGGATAAACATAATAAACATGACAGAATATATTGCGCTTCTCAAGTACTTTACTCTACACCAGTACTAGTATAACAATAAAAGAATGATCCCAACTAGAGCAAGATGATAGACATAGGTGTATTTCTAGTGACGGGTTTTACCCCCAACGGTAATAATAGGTAGCCCAACAGAAATGACAGGTGTTACCCCCCAACGATAATAATGGGCCCCAAAACAAGCAAGACTAGATGTACCTTAGTTACTACCCCAATCGATAAGCTACCTATCACGTAGATACTCTGTACTGGCCCCCAACAGGATGTACCACTTTCTAAATGGCAACCCCGTTATTTAAAGATGCACAGCCATATCTACTAATGTCACAGCGTCTTAATTTCCCCAAGAAAACTGGACCCATGCACACACATGACTCTGTTGGAATGCGCCATCAACACCCTCACACAAGTGACCTCTTATAATTAGCTCAGTAAGCATGCCCAGACCCCGACCTAGTTCAGGGTTCCTCGTTTGATACCAAAATGGGTTACTGACTGAAACGGGTCCCCACACAATAAATGATACAAGCTTCCCCCTAGGCTTGCATCCCCAGTACTAGGATTTTGACAGGTTATGCCTAACAGTTTAACAAGTTTGCATAATCCCCACATGTAGAACATGTTAAGTTCATCGGGTTTATATATATATATATATATATATACACACACCTCCCCTACAGTTTTAACAAGATTAAGTTAACCCCCGCTGATTCAAGCAAGTTTACTTAACCCCTACTCAATTTGACAGATTTATGTAACCCCCACAGATTTATACAGGTTAATAAGTTATTATCATATTTCCATTTATGGCTGTTAATGGACTAGACCTCTCAAATTAAGTCTACCACTTATGGATGATGGATATGCCGAGCGGTTCCCGTGGCAGACTTCTACCACAAGTTGGACTTAACCTCTTGTCTTAGCACTGTTACGTGTATATTTACGCACTAGACCCCTCACATTAAATTAACCACTTGTGGACGCTGGTTTGTCAGGCGGTTCTAGGCAGACTTCTACCACAAGTGTAATCAAACTCGTGTCTAAGTGCGGTTACAGTTTCTAATTACTGCAAATCTAGGCATGTTCATTACTAACCAATTTTTCATGTTTATCCAAGATTATACCCCAAATCCCAGTCTGATTCACAATACAACTTATGCCCCCATATTAAAGTTTTAGATCAAGGTATAAATTATGCTCAAATCCCAATCATGTTTTAATATAAGTTATGCCCCAAATTTATCATTCCCAATTGTTCCCAATTTCGTGCGCTTGCATATTTCAGCGACAGGCCTAGGCTTGAAGGTAGCCTGAATAAAAAATAAAAAGGGAGAGGGGAAGAGAAGAGAACAAGAATATGCATAATAACAAGATAGGCTTATGATGACAAAAACAAGCATACTAACAGGATTAGCATATGGTGACATGATTAGGCATATTAATAGAATAAGCATATGGTGACAAAATGGGCATAATGACAGAACATACATAATAAAGACAGGCATGCAAGAACTAAACAGAGGATCGGGTATTGAAGTAATGGAAGATCTGTTTAGTTGTGATTCAGGTTATTAACAGGCATAGTTTTAGATCCAACTTATAAACATGTCAAGATTACTATTAATTGTTTATATCCAAAAATAACATGAACTCACTATGATTGGATCTAAAGAACAGAGAATTGACTATTGATGTTGTAGCAGAGATTCTTGAATACGTATAAATTGTTGTTGCAGAAGAATAGGCTATTTTAATCTGAGTTGGGGCAGCACCTCGTTGTCTCCATTGTTTTTGGTGAATAAAACAATAGAAATGAGGTCCTATATATAGCCTAATATCATCGAATCTGGTCAAGAAACGAGTCCACGTACACAAAAATGGATCTGCACTAGATCTGGTTGGGGTCGACCCAGGGGTCGACACCCCTGTTATGGGGTAGACCCATGGGTCAACACACATGGGGCATGGGGTCGACCCCAAACATTCCGAATTCCCTCCTCTTCCCGGTCTTTGATTTTTGATTTCTGGACATGATTTATTTATATTTATATTTCTTATATGTATATAAACTTCAAAGCTTAATATCTTCTTCATGCGATGTCCGTTTTACGCAAACTCGGAGCCAATCTTAAGTAGAATTCCGAGACGAACGCAATGGTGCAATCCGTTTTACTTAATTCCCAATATTAAATTAAGTATTCTTTAGTTTATCATTATAATGTTCTTTAAAATTACGGAGTGTTACAATATTTGAGGAGGAAGAAAAAGGGCAGAGCTTTGTCATCCTCTTAGAAAATGTGAGATTTAGGCTAGGCTCTGCTAGACTATTTATAGGTGTTCAGGATCTTATCGTACACGCAGTGCTGAGTCAGCAACGAATGTGGTTAATAAAACAGTCCAGATTCATCGATGAATCTGCCCGGATCTGGGTTGGGTCAACCCCGGGGTCGGCCCCGCTATGGTTCTGTCGACCCTAGGGTTGACCCCTCTATGGGTATGTCGACCCCAGGGTCGACACCATTGGTCCCGCGAGCAATTTTGGGCAGATGTTTACCGTTTTAACATTTTTAATTTTAAACTTTTGATTAATATCCCATTATACTTTCTTTGTTTTATTTCAATATTATATTTACATATAATCTTCTTATATGTATACAAAACTTCAAATGCTTATTTTTCACGTTTATATATACGCACAACTTTTATTTCGTTTTCAAAATTTAAACAGTGTTATACCATTATTTAATTTTTACCATATTTCTTTGATTGTAGCCATATTTTGAATTCCTTCTTTGTGTGTGTATATATATATATTTGCATACATATACGCATATATTTTCATATACATGTATACATGTATATATATATATATATATTTGTACTTCCTTATATGTATAATTTTCCTTATATTTTCATTTATACATATTTTCTTTTCAGAACATATGTTATTTTAGCCGTTTCTTTAAAATAAAAATACGGCGCTTGCGGGGATCAAACCTGCGCCACGCTCATGAAAGCCACATGCTCTAACCAACTGGACTACTTAGGCTTTTGTTAACAAGGCTTAGAAGAATGGTGGTCATTGTTCTTTTCTTATTCCTCCATTTCATTTAAACCATTGCATGTAGCCTTATCATTTTGCATGCATCTTTTTCTTCCATTTTTCTTTTCTTATTAATGCATAATATTTTTAAATTATTGCATGCAACATAACTATGCTGCATGCAACCAATTTCTTCTTTCTTTTAACGCATGTGTTGCATTTTTATTTGCATGAATTTTTTTCTTCTTTTATATATTTATGTGTATGCATATATATATATACACACACACACACACACATATGCACAATCAAATATTTAATTTCCATAAAATGCGGGGTGTTACATTCTCCCACCCTTAGGAAATTTCGTCCCCGAAATTTGATAAAGGTAAAAATCAAATTACCACTCGCATAATATCCATCCATCATGTGTGCATCCAATTTTTCCAAACTTTGTGAACATGTGCAAAGTGTAATACAACATAATAATACATGTATGCCTAAGCGGTACCTCCTATTGAATGCAAATTTTTCAAAAATCCTTTAAAAGCATGATGTACACATCCTAAATATACTGGCAATTCTACATAAATGCAATATTTTGAAAATCAAAGTATATTTTCATCCAAATTTTCCCGCACTCTTGCAAAGCAAGAGCGCAGTCATCCAGTTGTTGCATCCAAAATCCTACAAACCAACTTTATTTTTTGAATTTAAAAAAAAAACTAATTTTCTAAATTCGATTTCTTATGTTACAAAAGGTGGAAAACAGAAAATTTCACATCTTCCATTTTTCCTTTTCAACCTTTTTCTAACTGTACTTGGATTTTATTGAAACTATTTTATAAAGATTCCCTATTTTCCTATCCAAGCATAGCTTACATAAGAAAACTTTCTTTATTAAGATTTTCTTTTTGAACTTATCTTTGAAAAATTGACTCTTATTCATTTTTTTCTTAGAATTTTCCATCTTTCTTTAATTGTCAAGATCGTTGCTTTACTGGATTTGTTGTTTTCTTTTTATTTATACCATCACTCTTTTCTTAGCTTATTTAACTTAATCTTCTGATCTAAGCTTAGTTTCAAATAAGCCTTCTAGTACTTCAACTAAAACAGGTAAACAAACACTCTACATACCTACTTCTAAGGGCCAAGAATCTCAGGACTATAGCCCCCTCAGAAAAGTTCAAACCACGAGATCAGTGACTGGTTTCGGTGTTACTCTAACTACCCAACCGGAACAAAATAACAGAACGATCCCAACCGAAATGTAATAACGGGGTTTACCCCTAACAGGAAAATTAGCAACAGGATCTAAACACTTACTTGCCCTTCACTATCTAGTAGTCACTACTGGTTCTAGCTGTGTACCAACATTCATTTTCAAGCAACACCCTGGGCTTCCCAATGCTTACGCATTCTACGGGAATTTACCGTTATTCCAAGATAATTCTCACTATCAAATTCATAGTCTCATAACTTTTCTCGTCTTCCCTAGGTACTAATCCTTACTTACTCCATACTTTTTAAAACACGATTTGGCCTTTTCATTTCATTTTTCTTCCAAAAGCTAAAAATATCAAAGTTTTATCTTCCTCACCAAAACTTACTTTTTCTAAACCATAAAACATGTCATTTTATAACAAAATGTAAATCACATTTCTTTTTTCAAATCACAAAACTGGAATAGATAAGGACAACTATTTCTCAATCAAGTTTACCACTTGTTCTTTTCAATAAAGTCAGTTTAGTTTCTTACTACAAGGTGCAAACATTTACTCTATTCTTAATTTCTACACTTATTTTGTCCATCCAACAAAACTTTCTCTTTTAAAACAATTTATCAAAAATGATTTCCAAAAGAATAGAGATTTCAAAATTTTCTTTACTGAAAATTCCAGTTTTCAACAAAATGTAACATTTTCTAAGTTTTTCTTTTTAATCCTTTCATGTAATATAACAAGAAGCTAGCGAGCTATACATGCTCTATAATGTGCACCTTTTACTGAGAAAATTTTATTTTTAGACTAAATTTTCACAAAAACCCACTATTTCTAAAATATACCTCATTTTACATCGAAACTCAATATGTACTTTTCTAATATGTTCTTTACATATTTTAAAACTATAAATTTTAAGATTAAAACTTGAAAACACCATAAACCATCTTCCAAAAGCTTTTATAATTTCAAGTTCTTAAAAGTTAATAATGGGGTTAGACTCAAAGTGGGTTTCCAACTTACTTAGGCTTTCCTAGACATTCCTACAAAGTCAATTCTCTCAACCATATATATTCCTAATCCATTTTTCTCTTTTTAACCTTTTCCAATTTATAAGGTTTTACCGCCAAACCCATTAACCCAAAATACTAACATATGGGATTCACCTTGCTTCCATACAAAGTATATTGTACACTTTCTACCTAAATTACCTAAGGGTCTCAGATTTTCATGTTCATTCCTTTTGTATATAAAACAGATATCCTAACTTTTACCATATTATGCTTTCCCTATTTAGTGGGTTCCTCTATGGATCTAGGTATATATATAATATATTTATATTTTAAAAATACAAATACATTCACTCACTATTTATACATGAATTCTAAACCTAGGCTCTAATACCAGATGTAAAAATCCAAATTCCGACAGACCGAACTTTTTAAAAAAAAAATCTAATATATCGAAACTCGTGTTGGTTTGTCTGGTATCCTGCAGAAAAGACAGAGATATGAAATATATCAGAGCTGCAAAATGGATAAAATATAATGTCAAAATATAGCCTTACCCGGAAAATAATACAGCCAAACCAGTATCCAAAGCTATCATATCTCTGCCACAAATCTAACCTGTGAGTATGTTATGAGGAGGGGTTATAACACAATTTCTAGTGACTGGATTTAAACTACACATTTTAAATAATCCTATATATAACATTCAGTTACATTTTCTTATTTATTAGGTTACTTGGGTTAACAGCACTCAAGGCTTACACACACATCGTACCTATCTACTTGCCAATGGATTAACCTAATACAGTATATATGTAGCTACCCCCAATATCATGACACCTTCCATGGTACCCTTCTCGCACGGTCTATGCTGTCATGCTAGGAAAGCGTATACAACTCTTCATCCTATGCCAGAGGGATGTACGGATCTCCATATCCAAACTTCTCGGCCATGCTCGGTCTTGACACGAAGTAATGACCTATCGTCTATGATACGCCACCCAGAGCAGACATGCATGTATCTAGACTTTCTCACGTATGTATCGTCAATCGTACTCGATGCCTTAACTGCATGTATAACCTACTGTGCACCGAGTTCCGTAACAGGGGTGTACAAGAAACATGGAACTTGGTCAGGAGTTTTTCCATATCTTTACATGCCCGCCTTTCAGGACCTCAAAATACAAATATTCAGTATGGTATGCTTCTCATGGTGGCTATGGCCCCACCCAGGCCCCTCCCTCAACTAGTAAAGACTACAAGAGCTAAGTGATGCGACCCTAACAAACAATTTAAACATCCAACTGGCGTATCCCTCAACCACCATGCCTCGACAATGAAAGGTTGATGGTTTCTTAATTTTATCTCCAGTCTTTTCGTATCCCACTTGCTGCCGATGATGGGTACCCGACGATCTACTATCCTGTGCTGGTCCTGACCTAGCCTCCCGTCGAGGCGATCGTCGAATCACCCTAGTGTCATATCGTCACAACCTTCTCGTCACAACCTTCTTACTGCAAAGCTACTTTTGCAGTCAAGGCATACTCACCGGGTAGTAACGCGCAGACCCAACCTCTGCGAGCACTGCCTAAACACTGCCACCGCACAAAGGACAACTAGGAGTACCCTCCACGTCCCAGGAAGCCACGTGCTTTCCCTTCAAGTCCTTCGGAGCCAGCAGAATATCAATAGAATAACAGAATAATCAGATGGACATGCGCTCCTCTCGTGCCTCATAACACCACGATGATATACACTGTTGGGTTATTCACCCTCAAACGTACGGACTGGTCCAAGCGCCTTAGTTTAATGTGTTATTAGACCCTATGTCTAAACATTCAATTATGTGCTTGCCCTACCTCATCAGGTTTGCATTTAACTTGTTTATTTCAAATCATATTGGCTTCTCATTCAAGTTACCAAGTTATTTCCGAACTCCATATATCTCTGAGGAATGGAACCCTCTTGCTTATTAATTTTGGTTGTATAACTAAACACTTTAAGTTCATTAATAAGCCCATTACATGTTATTCTCTAGATTGTAATTCAAGGTCTCTAATCTACAATAACTTTATTTTATTCATTGTCTGACTCCATAGTTACAATAACATGTTCTACTTAAAATGTATTTAAGTATACTTCATCTCAATTCACCTGTTTTCTTTTTAACATGTCACTTATTATTTGTGACAAATTATAACTTATTCCGTCCCATATATTCACCTCGTTCTTTCTTATTTAATCATAATTCCATTTTACAATATCACTACTAGTTGTCATTGCTTACTTACTAACTTAGTTTTCTTAACTAAGGTTTACTAATAAGTTTCCTTTCCATTTATTACAACTTAAGTTATTCTTATCAATAACTTTCAGATTCTCAATTTTACATATAACTTAATTTACAATTAAGTACAACTTATCTCATTACATAAGTTATCCCATTTTCTTCATCATTTATTATAACCTAAGTTATAATTTCCACTTGTCCTTAGGACAAGCCTACCTATTATCTTTCCTTTTTCCCCTTCAAGTTTATCAATAATAGATTATTATCATTCCTCGTTTACCCCACTTCTTTTATTGTTGTCACTTTCATTCATTTCCTATTCATTTCCTTTAATCACAATTAGTGCCATTTATCACTATCCTTTTATATACATATGTTCATATATATGTTTTTGCACTAGACCTCTCACATTAAGCCGACCACTTGTGGATGTTGGATATGCCGGGCGGTTCCGAGCAGACTTCTTCCACAAGTTGACTTAACCTCATGTCTTATTACCATTACATGTATATTTACGCACTAGACCCCTCATATTAAATTAACAACTTGTGGATCTGGATTTGTCAGGTGGTTACAGGCAGGCTTCTACCATAAGTTGAATTTAACCTCGTGTCTAGGCGCAGTTTTGATTTTCTATTAACTGTAAATTTCGGCATATTCTTCCAAATTTTACTGTAATCAATTTTTACATGTCACACTTAATATTATATTAAGTCCATTTTAACTTATTATCATGTCACATGTTCTTCCTAACATGTAATTAACTCCACTTTAAAATAATAACATGTAACCATAAATCAGGTAATTATTCTAGTCTAACAATTTAACATATAATTATCCCAATTCTTACAGTTAAGGGTTCAAGTACATAATATGTCACAAATTAACATGTAATTATCCCAATTTCGTTGTAACTTAACTTACAGTATCCAATTAACAAGTTATTAGAACATGTATGTATACAACAGTAATCGTTTCCACGTATTTTAACAGGTTTATACATTTTATCATATTTACATTTCAGCAGATTTACTATGCCTATTAACGGGGAATGTCAAACGATAAATATACCATTATCATAAAGGTATAACTTAAATCCACTCACCTATTAGCTTTCCAGTTCATGAATCTAGTCTAGATCTTGCATTCCATGGTTCTCTTAACTGAATTCAAAACCTAAATAACCATGGATCCATAATTCTCAACTAAAAAAAAGGGAAGAAAGAAGAAAAAATTAAATTGATCAGATCCAAGATTTTACCTTATTTCGAATAGAATTTTGAACACCTTCTTTATTAATATACATTTTTTTTCCTTCATATCTTGAATCAGTATTTTCCTAAACTAATTATTCTATTTTTTTGAAGAGAATTGAGGAGGAAGAAGAGTGACAGAGCCTAGGTAGCCTCTAAGAAAATATGAGATTTAGGCTAGGCTCTACTAGCCTATTTATAGGTGTTTAGGATCTTATCATACACGCAGCGCTGAGTCAGCAACGAATGTGGTTAAGAAAATAGTCGAGATTCATCAATGAATCAGCCCGGATCTAGGTTGGGTTGACCCCCCTTTGGTTGTGTCGACCCTAGGGTTGACCCCCCTATGGGTGTGCTGACCCCAGGATCGACCCCCCGGGGTCTCGAGAGCAATTTTGGGCAGATGTTTATCGTTTTAATGTTTTTAATTTTAAACGTTTGATTAATATACCATTATATTTTCTTTATTTAAATATTATATTTACATATAATCTTCTTATATGTATACAAAATTTCAAATGCCCATTTTACACGTATATATATATGCGTAACTTTTACTTCGTTTTCAAAATTCAAACAGTGTTATACCATAATTTAATTTTTACCATATTTCTTTGATTGCAGCCTTGTTTTGAATTCCTTCTTTGTATATATATGTTTTTACACATATTTATGCATATATTTTCATATACATGTATACATATATTTTTGTACTTCCTTATATATATAATTTTCTTTATATGTGCGTTTATACATATTTTCTCTTCAGAACATATGTTATTTTAGTCGCTCCTTTGAATAAAAATATGGTGCCTATGGGGATCGTACCTGCGCCACTCTCATGAAAGCCACATGCTTTAACCAACTGGACTACTTAGGCTTTTGTTAACAAGGCTTAGAACAATGATGGTCATTGTTCTTTTCTTATTCCTCCTTTTCATTTAAACCATTGCTTGCAACCTTATCATTTTTGCATGCATCTTTTTCTTTCATTTTTCTTTTCCTATTAATGCATAATATTTGTAAATTATTGCATGCATCATAACTACGCTGCATGCAACCAATTTCTTCTATCTTTTAATGCATGCGTTGTACTTTTATTTACATTAATCTTTTTCTTCTTTGATATATTTATGTCTATGCATATATATATATATACACATATGCACAATTAAATATTTAATTGTCACAAATTACGGGTGTTACAATAGTTGTTATCATCTAGTTGTATAGTTACTAATTGAGATTGTGGGCTAACAACTGTTTTGATCAAATTATCTACAGGGGTATTTGTTGTATTCGAACCACTTGATGCATCTGAAGATCCTTCTGAATCATTGTTCGACATGATGAATATTTATTCTTGCTAATCAAATGATTAGTTCGACCATCTCAATCGAGATCAGGAAAAAGGCTAAAGAAATATTGAGAACAAGAGTTAAGAGAATCAAGAATGGGTACATGAGGCTTGCAAAAAGCAACCAAAAGATTCAAAATGATGTTCGAAGCACTGATTGAATCTTTGGATGGTCTGTAAGATTTCAGTTGATTTCTTAATTTTCTTACTTGAATTCTTGATCTTTTTAAGCAATGTAGAGTTTGTCGATTGTGTTGCAGCCACTTTGCATAAAGGATGGCACACAGTTACAACCGTATGCAAAGTTATGAGAAGGCACATATCACGAACATTGCTTCTTCTCCTATGATGAAACCTTACTAAGGAGGAAAACAAAATTTTCACCATAGACGATGAAAAGAATGGATTGAGGCAAGGATTAAGCCGTTAGGCAATGAAGATTATGCACTGATACCAAAATAGTAATATAGAAAAATTGAATTCTGAAATTGTAAATGAATCAGACTTGTATTTGTAATGAAAGTTGTAATGAATTTTATTTCAGATAGATTAGAAAAGTACAAGATTATCGTGTATATAATATACATGATATACAATAGTAATAAGAGTGATGGGCTTATAGACATCACCCTAGTGTACATAGAGAATTATAACAGGTGTATAACGGGTGAGCCCATTAACACATAATACAGAATAAAACATAAATGACTCAGCCGCAATCCTCATTTCTCTAATATATATACACACATACATATATATATATGGGGAAATTCTATAGAGACACAAAATTTTGACACAAATGGTGACACAATTGCTTTACACCATTGGATCACCCCATGAATTACACCTCTTCATATAAAGACAAAAAGATCCAACGGTTGAGGCTATGTGTCTCTCTCTTTGTGTCTAATTTTGTGTTCAAACAACCTTCCTCATATATATATATATATATATATATATATATGTGTGTGTGTGTGTTTGTGTGTGTATGTGAAACTCACATATGGATTTCGTATACTTGTCTATCTCCTATAACTAGATTTAATATATGAAAATAATAACAAAAAAATGTTAATACATGCATTTTATTTCTGTGCATGAATGAAAAAAATTGAATTTAATTAGAGTAAGGAACCGAACATTATAGGCACCAGGACACGTCAAATTACATGTGTTATTTTAATTTTGGATGTTGAAAAGATGTGGTGGATCTAGACCGAGGTACAACGGACCTCAACAGTGACAACGGTAAAATGGGAGAGGACATGGTGGTCAACTAAGGCTTTGAAGAGATCACAAAGTTGAAGTTTTTGGATGATGCGATGGCGACGAGT
Organism: Allium sativum; assembly: GCA_030737875.1. Classification (NCBI taxonomy): domain Eukaryota; kingdom Viridiplantae; phylum Streptophyta; class Magnoliopsida; order Asparagales; family Amaryllidaceae; genus Allium; species Allium sativum. The sequence goes on from CM060924.1 coordinate 881,448,308, forward strand.
AATGATGGAGAATGACTGGTTCTGGTTGCAGTGACGAGTGATGTTATAGAAAAGGAGGTGGGAAGGGAACTGAGGAAGAAACGGTAATTTGAAATGAAGATGTTAATGTGTAATTAAGCTAGTATGTAGTATATTTTTGGTTTTTTTAATAAGTATAATTATGTTCATAGTGCTATTTTATAGTAACATTTTATCAGTTGTAGTGGTGTTTCTAAATTGTAGTAGCATTTTTAAATTTGTAGTAGTTATAAACAACTTACAGTAGTAGTTTATAAACAATTTACGGTAGTAGTTATTGAATTGTATTAGTGATTTTAAATTAAACATCCAAGTCATCTTTGGTACAGATTGGTTTCCATATATGTATGTGTGTGCGTGTGTGTGTTCGTGTGTGTGTTCTTTTGTGTGTGTGTATATATATATATATATATATTTGATTATGTATTTTCGACATTCAAAAGTTGACATCAAATACATCCATAGTAGTACAGTATCAAAAATCCAGTCGTCGGAAAGCAGATCGTTGGGATAATAAGAAAAGAATAAGCAAAAGAACAGGAGAAGCGTAATCTCATAGTGGATTGACTACATTTAATATAACAAAAGGCAGAAAAAGTTGGCACTCTAATATATATATATATATATATATATATCAGAGTTAAACCAAACATCATCTGTTACACAATTATAGACTTCTTATCTTACAATTGCTGATGAGAATCTATAACAGTACAACAAAAAATTAAAATTCTACAGTAGACGAACATCTAGCCCACTTCACTAACTCCATATCTCACCAACGACTACTAAAAAAACGCTCGGTTTGACCCAAGCGTTATAATTAAGTAAAACCCGGATCATTCTAGATAATCAACGCGAGAAGAATTAGGTAATATGGAACACATAAATATTCTATGAGACCATGCTGCTATATGTGGAATGAATTTTTACCACGCAAGAACAATATTCATAAAAGTTGAAATAGAAATAAATCAAAATAATAATCCAAACAACAAAAACAAAAATAGACATAAATTAGATCAAAATTCAAACTTTAAAAAATGGACAAAAGTAACTGATAATTTATTTGAGTAACTGCATGACTTGTCAACTTATTAAGGCTGAACACCAACGTCGCAATGGTATTTTTCAACTTTTAAAGGTCTCGTTGTGGAAATTGGATCATGTCTCTATAAACTTCATCGATGGATTTAATTCTGCAGTATTTTTAATTAATAGGATGCCAACCAAAACTCTAAGTGGTATGAGCCCCTTAGAAAAACTTCACAGAGTTAAACCTAATTACAATAGTTTAAAAGTTTTTGGATGTTTGTGTTATCCATACTTAAGGCCATACAACACAAACAAGCTAGATTTTAGATCTAGACCTTGCACATTTATTGGGTATTGTACTCATCAAAAAGGATACAAGTGCATAGACTCAAAAGGTAAAATCTTCATAAGTAGGCATGTTATCTTTGATGAAAATATTTTCCCTTATAAACATCCTAATATGAAAACAACAATGAAAGTATACAGTCAAAAGACTTCAATACCTGAGCATCCTATACTCAATAAGCATAGAAGAAGACTAGTATCACTGAGGCTGTTGAACCTCAAAATGATCAGCAGAACTACCCTGATGGCCATAATGAGTTATCCAGCCCCGCCATGCAGCAACCTGGTACACTGAGGCTGTTGAACCTCAAAATGATCACCAGAACTACTCTAATGGCCACAATGAGTTATCCAGCTCCGCCATGCAGCAACCTGCTACAAGAAGTGTTAGCGTTAGCAATAATCAAGGCAAAAATGATCAAAGTGTTGAGGATGCAGACAACAATGATAGCAACAACACAAATACTGAACCCACTCAAGTGGATCAAGTGAGTCAACACTCCTCACAACAAACCCATTCATTATATGATAACCAAGGCTAAAAGTGGCATCTTGAAGCCAAAAACTTATACAGCTATCATCAGTATAGATAAACCTGACAATTATAATCAAGCTATTAAAGATAAAAACTGGAGTGCTTCCTTGAAAGAGGAATATAATGCACTCATCAGAAACAATACATGGTAATAAGTCAATCCTCCAGAAAATAAAAATATAATTGGTTGCAGGTGGACATTTAAATTAAAGAGAAATGTTGATGGTTCAATCAACAGATACAAAATCAGGCTTGTTACAGAGGGATTTACTCACGAATATGGTTTTGATTTTAGTGAAACTTTTTCACCAGTGGTGAAACCATCTACTATTAGACTGATCTATCTGTAGCTTTAAGTAATAACTGGGTTAGTAATCATTTAGACGTGAATAATACATTTTTAAGTAGTTATTTGCAGGAGGAAATCTACATGCAACAACCACTTGGATTTGTATAAAATGAAAATCAAGTCTGCAAACTGAAAAGAGCTATATATGGTCTTTAGCAAGCCCCAAGAGTGCGGTTTGATAAACTCAAAACCACACTCAATTCAATGGGATACAACCCAACAAAATCAGATTCCTCTCTCTTTATAAAAGTTAACAATTTATCTATAATTTACATATTAATTTATGTTTATGATCTCATTATTAAAGGCAATAATAGTGAAGAGATCAAGAAGCTTACTGAATATCTAAATGATCAATTCTCAATAAAGAATATGGGCAATGCTTCATGTTTCCTTGGCATTGAAATAATAAAACATTCATCTATAGAAATGCATTTAAGTCAAAGGAAATACATTTCAGAATTACTTACTAGAGCTAACATGCATGAAGCAAAGCCTCAGCCTACACCAATGATATCAAATCAACACTACAGTAAAAACATGGGAGAAGCCATAGATAATATAAAACAATATTGAAGTACGGTAGGAGTACTGCACTACGCAACCATCACACGACCTGATATATCATTTAGTGTTAACAAAGTGTCTCAATTTTTACAGAATCCTCTTCACGAGCATTGGAAAGCTGTCAAAAGAATTCTAAGATACTTAAAGGAGACAATCAACTATGGTCTACCTCTCAAAGTCAGCAACAATTTCAACATAACTGCATACAGTGATGCTGATTAGGCCACTGATAATGGTGATCGAAGGTCAATAACTGGCTACTGCATATACATTGGTGACAATCTAATTTCATAGTGTTCAAAGAAGCAAACCACAATTTCCAGATCCAGCTCAGGGGCTGAATATAGAAGTGTAGCCAACACTACTCCAAAAATATTATGGCCACAATCCTTACTGATAGAGCTAAAAATCACATCTAACAGAAAGCCTGTTCCATGGTGTGGCAACCAAAACACAATATACACGACTGCAGACCCAATTCAATACGCACAAACTAAACACATAGAAATTGACATATATTTTGTGCGTGAACAAGTGCAAAAGAAGAACTTGCAAGTGAATTTTGTTCTTACTTATTATTAGAGAGCAGATATATTCACTAAAGCCCTATCTGCTAGAAACTTTATCAGACTACGAAATGATCTCAAAATAAAATAGCAACACAACCTGTCTAAGGATCCATAAGTCAGTGGAAACAAGAGAAAGTCAGATCTGAAAGATAACAGTCAAATCCGCTAAAGTTCTCCTCAATCGTGCTCATCTATCGTTTACTTGTTCTTGCTGTCTTCGTATCTTCATCCAGAAGTCAATAGAAGTTGATGATGAGCGCCGTCGTCCTCAATTATTGAAGCAAACTAGGGTTTGTATCAGAAACTCTAACCCTAATTTGAGAGAGTGAATTAGAGAAATAAAGATTCTGGCCAAGACATTTATGTTTTATTCTGCATTATATGTTAATAGGCTCACCCGTTATACACCTATTATACTTCTCTATGTACACTGGGCCAATGTTTATAAGCCCATTACTTTTATTACCGTTGTATATTATGTATTATATGTACACGGTAACCTTGTACATTTCTAATCTAGCTGAAATAAAATTCATTACAACTTTCATCATAAATACAAGTTTGATTCATTTACAATTTCAGAATTCTACATATATATATATATATATATATATATATATATAGGCGAGCGTTCAATGGCACCCCAAATAGTGCAGTACCCCTAAATGCCCCCTGATTTCCACCACATATCTCGTTTCTCTCTCCCTCTACTCATTCTCTCACCTCCCACTCACTTATTCTAATATAAATGCTTGGTTTATATAGGGGGGCGAATGGGGTGCTCACTTTTTGGGGTGACATTTGTTGGAATTTATTAATCCCTTTATTATCACAAACCAATTGGCAATGTGATGAGGAACATCTTAGTTTATATCCAGGAACATAGTTGCATATTTTCCGATATGGGGCTATTATTTTCATCACTCCCCCTTCACGTGTGGCGTATTTGAGCCATCTACGTGAACATAGTATTTTGGATGGAGTGGGGAACGTATGGCGGTTAAGCACATACGTATTTTTGCATTAGCTCTAATAATCAGAATTTGCAGGGAAGAAATGTCTTTGTAAATTTCAGTAGAAATAATTACAAAATGTAATTATGTTCAATGGATACTTGACATAACAGTGGGCTAGTTATATATATAGCGGAACTGCAATACAAAATGTAAAATGAAATGTAATGGGCCTAGCCCAGCCCACTACGAAAGGATAAGTATCTGTGATGAACCGATGTCTTCATTACCCACCCTCAAATACAACTAGGGTTTTCCATTCTCCTCTTTCACTCCGCCGCCATCGAAAACACATAATTCCTCTCTCAATCTATGGAAATTTTTGGCGGAGAGGGCTTTTGTCAATACATCAGCTCTTTGATAGTAAGCTGGTACATGATTTACTTCCAATTTTCCATCGAGCGTTTGTTCACGCACGAAGTAAAGATCGATCTCGATGTGCTTCGTGCATGCGTGTTGAACGGGATTTGCTGAGAAAGACACGGTGCTCATATTATCGCACCAAATCGAGGGCTTTTTGCTGGATTGGAACCCTAGTTCTCTGGTCAACGAGTTAATCCATATGATTTCAGCTGCCGTGCTTGCCACAGATCGATATTCAGCCTCGGTGCTAGAGCGTGAAATTGTCGCTTGCCTCTTTGAACACCAGGAGATCGGATTCGAGCCCATGTAGATGCAATATCCTGACGTTGATCGTCGATCATCTGGATCTGAGGCCCAGTCAGCATCACTGTAAGCTTGTAGGTTAATTTCTTTGCTTTTTGTCAATCTTAAACCATGATCTAGTGTGCCTTGTAAGTAACGTAGAATTCTTTTGACTGCACACCAATGTTCATTTAAGGGATTGTGCATAAATTATGAAACCTTATTTACGCTGTAACAAATTTCTGGCCTTGTGACAGTAACATATTGCAATGCCCCGACTATGCTTCTGTAGAATTTTGCATCATTAATTGCCTCGCCTCTGTGTTTAGATAATCTTAGGTTTGTAGTCATAGGGGTAGGTAAAGAATTTGCTTTATCCATTTTAGCACGAGTCAGAATCTCTAAAATGTATTTCTTTTGAGATAGAAAAATTTCTTCCTTGGACTTTTGTAGAATTTGAATACCCAGAAAATAGTTTATATTCCCCATATCCTTTATGGAGAATGTATCACTGATGTGCTTTATGATGTTGTTGATCTCTTTATCATTATTTCCAGTTATAAGAATATCATCAACGTACACCAGTATGAATATCATATTATCACCCTTTTTTCTGATGTGCAATGGACTGTCTGACTTGGCTCTAATGAACCCTAGACTTGCAAATGTGTCTTTGAGTTTCTCGTACCATACTCTGGACGCTTGTTTAAGACCATAGATAGCCTTATGTAGTCTGCATACAAATTTTTCTTTACCCTCAATCTCATATCCTTCAGGTTGCATCATGAACACTTCTTTATGTAGGTCTGCATTTAAGAATGCATTATGCACATCCAGCTGTTTTATGTTCCATTGTTTATGTAATGCAATGGTTAGCATAATTCTGATGGTAGTTGGCTTAACCACTGGAGAGAAAGTCTCTGTAAAGTCAAATCCAAACTCTTGTGAATATCCTTTCGCAACAAGTCTGGATTTTTATTTTTCGATGCTTCCATCAGGTTTTCTTTCCAGTTTATAGGTCCATTTGCATCCAATGATGTTCTTGTGCTTGGGTCTTTCAACTAGACTCCAAGTCTTTTTCCTCAATAGTGCATTATATTCCTCTTTCATAGCCATTTTCCAGTTTTCATTGCTGACTGCTTCTTTGAAATTGATAGGTTCTCTCTCATTCAACCCAACATTGTATAACTTTGGTTTAAATATCCCACATTTGGCTCTAGTTAGCATGTGATGTCTGTTCACCCCTGTTTGCTGTGCATGATCTTCTGGATTGTTAGTGGCTGTACTGCTTGAATTTTCTGTGTTTGCACTACTTGTACTGTTTGATCTTTCATTATTGTCATTTCTTGTCTGCCTGCCACTAGACATAGTTCCACCTTCACTTTGACACTCACCAATATCTGCATTTCCTCTGGTAGCAATATCATCTTGAAACATACTGTTTAGTGAATCTGATGAGCTGAAGCTTGTTCTAGTACTGGGTACAGTGCAATCATCATCTGTACTCTCCTTTGCTTCTTGATCAGGTTCACTAGCTTTACACTCAGTCAACTCTGGTGGTGAAATAATTTTCTCTGCCCCAGTTATTTTTTTGACTGTTTTGATGTTTTTGTCTGCAAAAGGAAAAACAGCTTCGTTAAACTTCACATGCCTAGAAACATAAATCCTGCCTTTATTGTCTAAGCATTTAAAACCTTTTTGATCACTAGCATACCCTAGAAAAGTGCATGCCGTGAATCTTAGGCTTAATTTATGCTTATTGTAGGGTCTGAGATGTGGAAAGCATAGGCATCCAAAGGTTTTTAACTCTAGATAATTTGGTTTACTTTTGTGTAGCATTTCATAGGGACATTTTCCATTAAGTATGACAGTGGGTAACCTGTTTATTAAGTACACTGATGTTGCGAATGCTTCTGTCCAGAATTTTATTGGCAGAGATGCTTGCGACATCAGTGTCAACCCTGTCTCTACGATATGCCTATGTTTTCGCTCGACTAAACCATTTTGCTCAGAAGTGTATGGACATGTGGTCCTGTGTTGAATGCCTTTGCTTTCTAAATAATTTTTTAAGGGCTTAAACTCAGACCCCCATCAGTTTGAAACACTTTAACCTTGCAATTAGTTTGCTTTTCTATGTATGTAATAAATTGCATGGTTACTTTACAAGTTTCTGATTTGTTTTTGAGAAAGAAAATCCAAGTGTACCTTGTAAAGGCATCTACAAAAGATAGGTAATACCTGTGACCATGATCTGAATTCATCGGTGCTGGACCCCAAAGATCTGCTGCAATTAATTCAAGAGGTGCAGTATATATAGTATTGGAGTCATTAAAAGGCAATTTGTGACTTTTGCCAATTTCACAATGTGTACAAATATATGATTCAGGTATGCATTCAGAACTAATATTATTTTCATTCAGCACTTGCTTTACAATTTTCAAATTTGGGTGACCCAATCTATTATGCCAATATTCAAATTTAGCATCACTGTCAACATGATAAATTTCAACATTATTACAGTAGTTTTCAGAACTAGTCCTGTAACCAGATTTCACATTGCTGAACTTGTATAACCCCTTGTCCAGTTTACCCTGTAATAAGATGTCCTTGTTTAGAATGTCTCTAATAAGGCAGTATTTTGGGTGAAACTCAAAGTATACTTTGTTGTCATTAGCAAATTGTGATACACTAATTAAATTTTTAGTAATACTGGGTACTCTTAGTAAATGATTGAGATAGAGTTGCCTCTTACCTCTGATGTACCCACGGCCAACATGAGATATACTTGTTGTCTCACCATTTCCCATACAAACAGTATGCATACCTGTGTAGCTTTTATTGCCAAGATTCAGGTTTTGTAGATTATTGGTCACATGATTTGTAGCACCAATGTCTGGGTACCAATCGTCCAAACTTGTGTCGTCAATTCTACTATTGTCATCAATACTTGATCCTTGAGTTCTTGAACCTTCAGAGTTGTTCCTGCCTTGATTAACTTGAGCTATATTCACATTAGGACCCCTCTGACTGTTTTGACTTTGTTGGCCAACATTGAACTCAGTGTTGAACCTAAAATAGCATTTATTCGCCGTGTGTCCAAATTTTTCACAAATCTGACATTTAGGCCTGTTATTGTTGTTCCACCCTCTACCTCTGCCTCTTCCTCTCTGATTAGCAGTTCCTCTTTGTGGTTGAATGTCCTTTTGATTAGAATTTGCCTTTTGTTGTGTCTTGTTTCTTGAAGTAGAGGCATAGTTAACTGAAAATTCTGGTTGAGTCGCTCTCCTCTGTTCAATCCTTCCTTCGTGTGCCAATAATGTTGAGTGAACATACTCTAGATCTGGAACAGCCTTTTGTGATGCAATGAATGTGACTATAGATTCATATTCCTCATCTAGACCTCCAGTAATGTACAATACATGCTCACTTTCTGATATCTTGTGTCCGGTAGCTGCCAGTCGATCACACAATGTCTTGATCTTGGTAAGATACTCGCTCATAGTCATATTTTCCTTGCGCATACTATGCAATTGACTTCTGTAGTGCATAACTCTCGCTGCCGATTGCGAATTGAAAATTTGTTCTATTGCATTCCATATTTCATAAGAGGTTGTCTTACCAATAATTTGTGATAGGAGATTTGCACTTATAGAGGAGATTAACCAAGATGCCAATAGGCTGTCTTGTTTTTGGTGCATGATATAATCTTGGTTGCTTACAAGATTTCCATCTTTGTCTTTGATTGTTGCAGGTGGGACTGACTTGGTGCCCTGTACGTATTCTTGCAACCCATATCCTCTTATCGCAGTTTCCACTTGATATCTCCATAACATATAGTTATCTTCATCGAGGAGAATACTAATAACATGACTTTTTGGTTTTACGAGGTTAAAGGGTGGTGTTGATGAAGAAGTTTCAGATGACACTCTGCCAGCGGTGGCTGAGTTGATGCTCTCATTATCTCCTGCCATGATAGGAGAAAACTGATCGGTAAACGATTCTTGATTAACTCTAGTTCAGAAATCGTGTTTCTTGGATGGCAAATTTACTGTTGCCGATGAGTTTTGCAACCAGAATTCCACTGCAGTGATTCTTGGATAGCAATCTTATTGGTTACAGTGATTCTGCAACCAGAAACTGATCCCAGATGATGATCTATAATGATCAGATGGGTGAACAGCAGCCACTGGTGATAAATGATGAAGATTCTCTGATATCGCCGGTTGGCGAGGCAGTTACAAGCAAAGAATAACTGATATCAACGGATCCACACTCAAGAATGGTATCTGCTCCAATGATGAAGTAAAAAAAAAACTGAGGAGAGACAGCTATGCTAACCCCCCTAACGTGTGCAGTTGTTTTTAGTTCTTGATTGCAGGAATTCTTTGATGTAGTGATGGATGATCTTGTTGATGCCGTTAGGCTTGATGCTCTGATACCAAATCAGAATTTGCAGGGAAGAAATGTCTTTGTAAATTTCAGTAGAAAGAATTACAAAATGTAATTATGTTCAATGGATACTTAACATAACAGTGGGCTAGTTATATATATAGCGGAACTACAATACAAAATGTAAAATGAAATCTAATGGGCCTAGCCCAACCCACTACGAAAGGATAAGTATCTGTGATGAACCGATGTCTTCATTACTAATCCTGAGCTCTGATACCATGTTGGAATTTATTAATCCTCTTATTATCACAAAACCAATTAGCAATGTGATGAAGAACATCTTAGTTTATATCCAAGATCATAGTTGCATATTTTCCGATATGAGACTATTATTTTCATCACCACTGAACGCTCCATATATATACATGTATATACATATATATACATATATATATATATACATATATATATATATACACACACGCGCGCGTAGTTAATAAGATTAATAAGTGTAAAAATGTTTTTAAATAAACTAAACCATAAAAATTGCTCACAATAACTGCAGCAGACTGATTTAAAAAGCTTCTTGTAAACGATTAAAGTGGTCAACACAGACTTTAATGGGAAACTCATAGGTCATAGACTCATAATAACAATAGCTTGGGAACCAAGAGATCTGCACTATTGTTATATTAATAGATATAATAATTCAAAAGCCATTACGTCATACGGTCATAGTCATACTCCAATATGCAAAGCACATACAGTGAATGGACCCTTAAAGAAAAAAAAAAGATATATATTCTCTATACTTTTCCTCAAAATTTACAGAGTCCCCTTAAAAGTCATACTATATACTGAAACCATTTGTTGAAAAATGAAGGGAAAAAATGGAGAAAAATGAATTAAAAATCCAGGAAAATAATGGCAAATAACTAAGGACATCTATTGCATTTTCCAGGACCTCCATAGTAGAAATAATTGCCCCAAACTCTATTAACCCCGCCCTGTATGCTATAACAATTTGAATGATCAGCGGTGAGTCGAAGGTTGGACAATGCAAGTATGTTGTTATCCCAATCAACAACTTGTAAATTGCGGAAGTAGGCCGCTTTTCGGAAGCCTTCATTTGCAAAATGACCACTTCCCATCTGAGTATAGGTATGATGTCCTCCAGGTCTTGAATTTACGATTTCGCCTCCGAATTGGACCATTGTTGCATGCCCGGCTAGATGGTTGAACAGAAATGACGGCCAGTAACCGATTAGTTGTCCTGATCCTAGTTGTAGCCACCAGTGTCCATGCTTTGGATCCTATTCATGCACAAAATGTATTATGTTTCGCATGGTTTAGTTTGAAAAATAAGAATATGCAATATATATTATATGTAAGCACTCTTGCTCCCTTTTGATAAGGACATTTATTTAAGCACTCTTGGAATGCTTTTAAATCAACTTTCGTCCTATCTCAAACAAAGATTTATGGATCACCCGTCAAACTTTTCTGATGAAAATGTACATTTTAAACTGTATATAGTTACAATCAAAATTGTAAATTTTCATTTTAAAAAATATATACAATCATAACTGCAAATATTTAAAGCTTTGGTTGCATGTATATGCAGTTTAAAACATATGTTTTGATTGGAAATTTTGGAGTGTTATTTCGTTAAACTTTCTCTTAGGAAGGGTTTTTCACATAAATATTAATTTTAGAAATAAGGGATGGATTCAAATTTAAGGTTTTAATATTGAGGTAACTCAAGGTTACTGTAGAAAGAGGGTTAGTTAAACAATAATGTGTAAAATGTGCATTAATAATGAATTATGTCATCTAAATTTTAATGACAATTAACATGAAATTATTTGTTAAATTGGTTATATGAAAAAACAAAGAGTGGAGCGATAATTTCTTTCTCAATTTTAAAAATATGAGACTCAAATAGGTCGATGTGGGGTTATTCAAGTGTTTTGGTCTATGCATACGTAAGGTTATTTTATTTTCAAAGTCATGATGTTTCAAGGTCGAAGGTTAACTGTAGTCGAATCAATGTTGAGTCCAATCTTTAAAACTCTATCTGAGCCAACTTTTTCCTTATGTTGTCTATTTTATCATTATATAACATTTCCAAAAATAAATGTAATGTGGGGCTATTTGGGAGCTTTGGGCCCTGTGAAATTTGCACTTTCAGTTCAATACCACTATCTGAATGGTCAAGAGTTCTGGCTATGGACAAGATGTCATAGATTTGAATTTGAGTAGCACTTGATTTGAACCACTAAACATATTAAGAAGATGCTATAAGACCCGAAAAGTAAGGATATGGACGCAATTCATGGGGAGTCATTGGATTCAACGAGTAGGCGAACCACCAGCCATCAATCTGTTTTCTTTATCCGGACATTCTGCCAAATTAATTTTCGGATCTCGTACCATTTATAATTTATATTTCCAAGGACCGTTCATATTTTTAAAAAAGCATCTCATTTAGAACATCTTAGATATAGAAGAATAGGGCGATAGTGGGAATTTGATGCTTGAGAATATAGCATCAGTAAAAATCCAGGGAAAAGTTTGGTAGTGCAAAAGTTAGGCATGTTTATCTTTTGAAAATGGAAAGAGGGCCTACCACTATTTATGAACCGGATACTCGGAGCATATTAAATGTGGTACCTACACATTACAAAATGTTGGATGATGACTTAATTTTTCTCTACTTCATGATCATATTGTTGGAAAAAGAAATTGGTCTGATAGCTAGTGGCATTATATATCATGTTTTAATGCATATAGAAACTACATCAATGGATGTATTGTATAAGTTGAAACATTGTTATAGATGACATGCCTGATTTGAAGTGATGTGACAAGTAATGAAAAAGAAATTTATTATGAAATTAAAGCCAAAGTTACCTTCCATATTAAGAGACTGATATCAAACTGCCCACCATTATAAGAAGACCTTGGTGAAATAGCTGCACCAATAGCAATTCTATGATTTGTTTGAACAAAGCCAGAGCATAAGAGATTGTAGCATCCTGTTTCTTGATATGCATCACTCTGCACCATTTTCAGACATATTAATGACATTTTATAATGAATGATCACTGAACTGCAATAGTTAATAGTAATGTATATGAAAGCTGAACATTGACTTACAGTCCAATAGGTGAAGAATCGAGGAAGGCTATCGCCATATAATTGTGGACTAACCTGCAACAAAGATTTATCAGGATTTATTTTTTTATTTTTTTGGTTGGAATTTTATGTTTCAGTAATTCAAAATGTTTAAAATCTGCCAACAATTTAAACAGAAAACAATGACAGAGACAGGGAGCAAATAATATGTGCTAAAACTATAATTTATTGAATGGTAATACAGTTAGAATATTAGTAACAGGAAATTATCTATATTCTACCACTTAATTTGCCCAAAAAATAAATAAAAAAGATGTGATTTTTCTCTTACCTGCCAACCAGCTTCAATAGTATTAAGATCGCGGCCGAAAGAACCCGAAATAACCCACATTTGGGATAAACTAAACTCTGATGAGGCAGTTACTCTTGGCGCCCAGATATTAAGACTTGCCTTTGCACCATAATACTGGTCTCCGGTTACGAATCCAACTGCATGCTGCATACACAAAATATTCATAACCGTCATAAGTTAAGACTGCTAACGAACATCTAATATGATTGAACTTAAATAAATCAAAAGATTCTAACTAATCCTTGTTGATTATAGTAGCCACATCATGGTTAGCCAACAAATGACGTTGTATAACCTACTCTTCAACTAAACTAATATTAAGTCAACTGCCTAAATTTGGTTGTAAACCTGAATATGCTATTAAAATATGATCGTTAAGCAGATTTGTAGTTCATTCTATTCTTTTGTTGTATATCCAATAAGTCTCCACTGAGATTAAGCTATTCGACCTCCCTAAATCAATGTTTGCAGATACAGTTTTAGTACAATAAATGGAAATAAATACATAGCAGACAACATTGTGTAAATAGTTGTCAAATACCACAATGTAGCTGCCCAGAGTGTGACATGCAGCACCTGCTACCATTTCAAAGTGGACCTTATTGTTGTAATTTCTCTTTAAAGATTGGCAGATCAAATACTTAATGAAAAATCAGTTTCTGACATGAAAAACAGCTATAATGTCTAATACTTTAAAGTTTGTAAAATCAATCACCTCATGGCCATTGCTAGAAGAGTCTCTTCTAACTACTTTGATTGGTTTTCTTCCAAACCTGCTAATAGATTCTGCTCTCAATATATCTTTCTCGGTAGTTCTTCGGATTGGTACAGTTCCTTCTGGACAAAACTGACCATTACTCCTCCACCATTGTATCTCATCAACTATTTCCTCATTCGAACTGTTGTGTCCTTTTGGCCATTCTGGATCATCCTTGAAAAAGAAAAAGACATGCTTGCATAGTAAATACACAATCCTTAACACCACTGAAAGAAAAGAGAAGAAAATAGAGCATGCATACCAATGGCTTTTGACCCTTTAATTTTGGATGATCAAACGCTGGCTGCATATGCGCTGCCACACAATCTATTGTATCACCATCAGGACTCTGCCATATACATATACTTACATGAGGCAGAAACATGAAATACCAAGGAAAAATATGAATTTGTAATAAGAAGATGCCTGAATTGTTTTGAGAGAGGGCTTGTTGATCTTTTTGAGATTCTCTCTGATTCTTGTAAACTTGTGCAACTCTTTTGCAGGATTAAAATTAGAATAGTTAGCAGGATCAGAAGATAATGAAGAATGAAAACAAGAAGTGAAGAGAAGGAAAGAAACAATAAAAGCAATGATTGGATGTGTTTTTAAGCTGACAGAAGAAGCCATTTTATGTAGAATTTGTGTTTAGTTTCTTCTTCTAGAGGGGCTATGACTGTCTTTATCTGCAAAGATTTCTATGGTTGTCTTCTTCCTGTGTGAGCATTTTCGACTTGTTGATGTCATAAACTAGATGATACTTGCTCCAATTTCATGGAGTTAAACTCACTACAGCTCACACAATTTCCTAAGTTTTTGAAGTTATTTTGGAGTCAGGTGCAAGGAAGGTCTGATTAAAAATTAAAGGAGAGATTAATTGTGTGGGATCAAGTTTTGATGTAATGACCATGTGGAGTAATGAAAGGGGAGTTGGGTAAATTAAAAAAATCGTGGTGTGATGATAAAAGCAAATCGTTTGTGTGATGCTAGAAGAAAATATAAACTGGGGCGTTTATATTAGCATACCAAATTAATTAATATGGTTTTATATCGGTAGGTGAAGAGAATGAAGTTACAAACTTACAATTAATTATGAATTTACATGTCACACCAAGGACGGTGTGTGCAAGGTACCCTGGGCTTCTGTAGCCCATGTTGGATTTAAGAACATATATTATGCATTAGTAATAATTTCATATAATAACAAGGTACTATATTCAAATCTTCTAGTCCCTACCTTATATCAAAAAAAAAAAAAAAAAAAAAAAAAAAAAAAAAAAAAAAAAAAAACAACAACAACAACAACAACATAGTGATAAATTAGAAAAATCTAAAAAAACAACGAACCATTGTCGAATTTTATAATTTTAGTTTATACGCGAAGGATATCCGTTTTTATTTTTACATTTAGTTGTTAAAGGAGTATAGTTGTTTCAATAATCAATAAATGTAGTATTATTATTACTATTATTATTACATTTTTACGGTTTATACATCACGTGTCATTTTCTATACATATTATTCTAGATCGGGACTATTTAAAATCCGGGCTCCATCTTTGCATGTCTCCTTTACCGGATTTCATAATTTCTAACGACTTATGAGTAATACAGGTTATGGGTAACGCAGGGAAAAAGAATCATATATTAAAAGCAAAGGAGAGACTTCAACCCATGCAAGTAACTACACTTACAGTTACTTAGGAAATATCAACAAATGAAAAAAAAAGACATGACATGCTGGATCACATAAGTTGTAGACCTCATGTGCCATTTGAATTTATACATTTTATCTGTGAATATTTACAGACTAAAAGGTAGTAAGGAAAGCATTTTTTTATTATGAAAAGAAGCATAAGCGTAACTTTTTCTTTTAAAAGACTTTTCATCAATACATTGAGGAGACTTCACTAGATTTTTTGTTATATTTAATGTGGTAAGAAAATGCTTACTAAACCATTAACCTACATCTGGAGTCGTACAGTTATGTGAATAGCATTTTAAGCCTTCGTTGCATCAAAAGACACTGAGAAAGGGGAACAAAATGGTTTTTAACTTAACATTCAATCCTGGAACTCTTAAGAAACAACCATCAATATTAAAATAACTCTTCTTGATTTACTTTAAATCTACCAATAACATGTAACTCTATCTTTTTATTTGTAAGGAATTATGTATCTCTCTCGTTCTATGTATACGTACACACAGACATGCACGCGCGCGCGCGTGCGCGCACACACACTCACACACACATATATATATGTATATATATATATATATATATATATATATATATATATATATATATGTATATATATATATATGTGTGTATATATATATATCCAGGTTCAATGTCATCCGTAATAGTGGAGCACCCCAATGGCCTCTCACTTTTCACCATACATTTCTCTTTTCTCTTCTTACACTCATTCTCTCACATCCCACTAACTTAAACTAATATAAACGAAAGATGGATTTTAGGGGGGGGGCTATTAGGATACTACATTTTCGGGATGTCATTGAACGCTTGCATATATATATATATATATATATATATATATATATATATATATATATATATATATATATATATATATATATATAAACACGCACGCACGCACGCACAAAGCCAAAAATATGTTTAACACTCCAAAACCATGTATTCCATGCAGAATCATTTACTTATGAAACAGTTAGTTTGGGTTATGATACCGTTTCCATTATAAGACTCCTGTATAATGCTTCCACTGATTTTCGAAAGTGGTTCCTGTAGAAAATAAGAAATAATGATGAAAATCGGTAGAATGGGCTAGAAAGACTATTAAAAAAAGTTTTGTCCCTTAACATATCAGATTCTGTTGATGATTCCCTATTAGTTTCGGAGTAGCCCTCTGGTTATGCCACTAGTCCCAAGCTCGGGTTTTAGAATTCTTACATTTCCTGTAATAGATTACCATGTAGATCACTTTTGCTAAAGGAGGTTTCAGTCGTGTCGACGAAAGGTCAATCAGATATTTTGGAGGAGACTTAAAGTTCTAACTGGGTCAATTCGTCTTAGAAAACCATCGATGGGTTATAAACATAGTTATGAAGACCGAACCGTAAGTCGAACCGTAGTAGAGCAAGGTCCAATATTCTCGCGGTTCAACCGAACAGACCTGAAAACTGTGATAATAGTTTATTTATGTTTTTCTTATTTAAACGAAAAATTATTTTAAATATAAATAAAATTTAAGTAATTATGAAATCACCATTCTCCAAACTGATTGAGAATGAAATTTGGTTTGGATTTTAGACTCATAGGGTCGTATTTATAGGTGCGATCCTTCGTAATATGGACTTCGTCCTAACTCTTTGACGGAAGCACATACGGAGGCCTAGTGAAGATGCCCTCCGCTCTCCCTTGGAAGAGTAATCAAAGTTCCGCTACAGGGCTTTCCGGAAGTACTCTTCCGGAAGCTACAGCTATTTGTGGGAGGAGTGAGCTTGTAGGAGTATCGACTTTTGATGCTGCTTATGGCATCGTCTTCTTTTGATTGTGACAATTATCTAATGGAGGCTTGAAATTTTCGACATACTTACTTTGGGCTAACCAAAAGACATGCCTAACTTCTTTCCCCATGCTCTACGACAACTGTTTATAATATTGTGCCCTCAAGTTTTCATCAATAGGGGTTTTCTTTGCGAGAGAATCTTTTCCCTCTACAATTTTGGTTTCAAAAGCAAATATTAATGGAACGGTTTCGACTGTGCTCACGACCAACTGTGTTTAGCAATCCTTCATCTTAGCTCTTGACTTTCGGTTTCTCCTTGGTCATTTTGGTGCTAACATATTATATATATATATATATATATATATATATATATATATATAGTGGTAGGGGGTCAAGTTTCACTACAGTTCAGTCTTGTTACACCTATGTTCCCTCTGAATTTCAGATTATTTAACTCAACAAGAGAGATATAAAATATTTTAGTAAAATATGGAATTGTGGCCGTAATTCAATGGGAGAGAGGAGTAGCAAAACTAAGATGCAGCGAAACACGGACTTACATACATACATACATACACGCACGCATTTACATACACGCGACATATATATATACACGTATTTGTGTGTGTCAATATACATATATATACATATATATATATATATATATATATATGTATATGTATATTTATGTACATATAAGCACGCTCCACAACACCCCTCTTTAGCAGCATATTTGTTACTCCTCATTTTCAATCACTAGTTATACTAGAATAATATGTGAGTGGACATGGGCGAATCTAGTCTCCATATAAGAGGGTAAAGATCTGAGAGTGGCATAAGAGTACGTAATATATGGACAAAACTTGCCGAATTAAACATATTTCACTAATAAAACATAAAATAGTGCTAGTAAATCAATGTTTGATGGGAGTTCAACTGCTCATTGTGGGCCCAATATAGATTTGTACATTCACAATAGTGCTATCAAACTATTGTTTGAAGGGAATCAACGTCTCATTATGGATCAATTGATTCTCCTATTAATTGATTCTCCTATGTGAGTAAAAGAGAGAGATCAATTCATGAAGTTGGAGATAAACATGGCCAAGTGGTGGAAATCAAAGCGGCATATAGGGGTAACACATTGTTTTGGATGCAACGTAACGCATAATATATATATATATAGTGTATATACTCCCTCATCAACTCATAACAATTTATCGATAAGATGCCATAATTCCTCATATTGGAATTAAGCAACAAGCGCTACCGCGGAGTAGGAAGTCCTAATTGTGCATGTTGTCACCTAGATAGCGAAGTTCACTCTGAAGCTAGCTCAAATAAAATAAGTGTGACTTAGGATACGTACTTTGTTAAAAAAGAAAGACGCCACAATTCACGTTTGGCTCACTCAAAGACGAGGTTTTCATAACCTTAGCTGAAAGATCCTAGGTTTCGTGTAACATCCCAAAATTTAAAACACTATAACGATAATGTGAAGACAATAAAACGGGAATTACTTAATTAAATATTCAAAATTAAGTAAAACTGGCTTTTCCATTGCATCCGTCTTAGAATTCTAATTCAGACAGACCCCAAGTTTGCGTAAATCGGATAACGTATGAAGAAGTTATGAGCATAAGAAGTTTGTATACATATAAGGAAATTATATATGGATATATTCAAATTAATTTGAACCAGAAAACAAACGCAGAAAATAGACCAGTAGGGGACGACCCACAACGGGCCAGGGTCGACCTATGGGTCGACCCAAGTCAAGTGGGGTCCACCTATGGTTCGACCTAAGTCAAGTGAGGTCGACCTATGGGTCGACCCACCCAGACGCAGAGTGGATTACGAATTCTGTATTTTGACTGTTCTGTTGGCTATGTTCATCGTTGACTCAGCGCTACATGTATGGCCTAGATTGAAAAGCTAATATCGAAAGGTTAAGATTAGTTCTATAAATCTGAAATTGGGTGGCTCTCTCCCATTTCAATACACACAATAATTCTTCATATTCTCTTCCTCCATGGAACTATTCTAAATATATATGTATATATATAAAATGGGGAGATGCTTCTGAAGCCTAGATCTACAAAGATAATTCAAAATTCAAGATCTGCATACAACAATAAAAGAGATAGAAGTGGACTTCTCTACAACAGCATATATATATATAAGAGATACAATCTCTTCTTCACCAAGACTCGTTGTGAGTTCCCTTTTATTTTCAGATCTGATACCTAGAACTGTACCATGACAGTAAATAAAAACTGGATCTAGAACATGTAGTGCCTATAAGATAATTTCTATACCTGTTCTTTCATTGTTATTCATCTATGCCGTTGTTATAAATAATATATATGCTTCTACTGTCAGTTGATTAATTAGTTATGCGTATCTATCTTCCTTTTCCCTATTTATATTGTTTTAGTTTATTTCCAATCTTGCCTATATGCCTATACATTATGATTTTGATTCTATTCTTTTTCCTCTATCTTTTCCTTTTGTTTACGCTAAGCCTTTGGAAGCCTAGGGCATGTCCAATCTAAGATTGTGTATAGTTAAAATTGGGATAATAACGAATGACATCAAAAAAGGGAATTTGGGTAGACTATTAAATTTAGGAGTTTGACTGTAATTTGGTAAAGGGATAATATGCATATACTTGTACCTGCTGCAACTTTGGAATATATTAAAAAGGGATAATATGCTTATACTTGTACTTGTTGTAAATTGGGGATATAATAGAAAGCGATAATATGCATGTACTTGCTGTAACCTTGGAATGTAATAAAAAAGGGATAATATGCATATACTTGCACTTGCTGTAAATTGGAAATATAATAGAAAGGGATAATATGCATAAACTTGTACATGCTGTAATTTGGGGATATGATTGAATGGAATAGTATGCATATGTATAAACATGTTAGATTTGACTCAATACGGATATTAAGTAAAGAACATGTTAAAATAATGTAAGTAGCAGATGTATGTTTGGTAAACTAAATTACTATAGTAATTATACATACATATAGGCATGTATTTTGGGGAAGGGTTGTACACACATAATAACATGTTATATTACAACCACGCTTATTAGTAAACCTAAATCTGCAAGGTTAAAACTGATTATTAATAAGCTAAGAGGTCCCTCGTTCTGTTGTTGTATTGGGTTTTGGGGACTTTAAATCCTAGTTACTTGGGGACACAAGCTTAGGGGATTTGGCTTGTGTTAATCTTGCTGTGTGGAACCCATATCAGTCAGTATATCTATTGGTATTCTGTTAGAGGGTCTTGCACTACGTAGGGGTCAGGGCACGCTTTATAAACTGGATAGTAAAAGGTTCAAACAGGGAAGGTGGTACGAGCATGTTCCGGCGAAGTCATGAGCATGCACGAGTTCGATTAGAGAAAAAATCCGTTGTAACACCAGTAAATAGGTCTGTGTTATATAAGTTGTCGGGTTAGGGAGTGATACACCCTACTACCGGGGCTGACATAGGGTATTTATGTATCAGGGAGCCAATCGCATAGGTAGTAATTATGGTACACCTAATCCTGCTATTATGTACTTAGGGTAACACCTAATCATGTTATGTAATTAGGGTACACCTAATCCTACTGTTAAATCTTGCAGTTTAAACTTGTTGTTTCTGTTAAGTAATTTTGTTAACGCCTAATCCTATTATACTAGTATTGGTGCAGAAAACCCGATTTTAGGATATAAATGAGAAGCATTACTCGATCACTTTGTATCCTTCTGTTCTATTTATCTTGTTTACCCGTTGCCTTATATGTTACTGTACTTTCTCATCCAGTCTTGTTATCATGTTTTGATATCTCTATTTTTTGCATATTTGAAAATCACTGGAACTCGTCAGGCTTTATGTCTGACGTTTTTGTTTTCTCTTCCTTTCCCCCCTCAGGCCTCAGAGTGGTAGCACTCCATAGTGATTAGGATTTTCTCTTTCAGCTTGGATTCAGACTTTCTCAGATGAATCACTTTAATTTACTTTCTACTCAGTTATGGCTTGCTATGAGCCTACGAGGGATATGGTTTTATATTACTACACTATGTTATTTTTCATTATGAGATAAATTTGATGTTCTTGGTTTTTGATGCAATTGGTTTGATGATGTAACCTAATTTGAAACAATGTTTTATTTTCAATAATAAAGTTGAATTTTTCACTGCTTACTTTATATCCGTCTTGTGAATTTCTGTATGGTTTACCTATTGCGCTTCATGAAACTTAATGCATTCTCTTATGAGTGAAATTAACGAACATGGGGTGTCACATTTGTATCGGAGCCGAAGTTTACAAGATCGGAAAAAAGTTTTGAAAAAATCGTTTTCAAAAGCAAAGTATATTTAGTAAAACCTGCTTTTGAAAAACATATCCCCTCAAACCATATTCAATATTCTCTCGATCTGTTGTTGAATCTTTTGTTTATTCTCTTTTCAGCATGTCTGAGTCACCCAATCTTCGTGAGGGCATTCCACTATCGACATGGTTCCGTAGGTATCTATAGGCTATGGCACCTGCCGAAGTTTAAGGAGATGCCACAACCCCAGCTGCAGCCGCAGTAGCTCCACCTCCACGAGTGGATAACTTGTCTAAACTTTATAAGGACTTTTGCGCTATGGGAGGAAAAATATTCCATGGTATCAAGATCTTGGTTGAGGTGCGAAGCTGGACTAGAGAAACAAAGAACGTGTTTGGTCTTTTTGAGCTCGACGATATGAGGAAGATACAGTTGGCCTCATGACAGCTGAAGGATGAAGCTTAATGCTGGTGGGAGGTGACACATGCAGGACAACCAGTAGCTACTTGGGATGATTTCAGAAAGACATTCGAGATGAAGTTTTTATCTCAAGCGGAAGAGGGATGGCAGATGGAGAGATTCTTGGCTTTGAAACAAGGGGACATGTCTGTTAAGGATTATGTTAATAAGTTTAATCAGCTAGCAAGAGTTGGTCTGGACTTTGTAAATACACCCCATAAGAAGGCTTTTAGGTTTGCGAGAGGGTTGAATCAACCTGTCCAAGGACTTGCATTATCTCATATACCGATGGGGGCGACGTTTGAGAGGCTGGTTGACATGGCTCTAATGTACGAGGATGGCAAGGATGAGAAGAAAGACAGTAAGACTAAGGAGATACATTCTAAAGGAGAGAAAAAGAAGCGGTGACCCAAGAAGGGAGCACAAAAGAAAGGAGGGAATCATGGTAAGGCCCAAATCAAGAAACATATCAAGTGTCATGGTTGCAGAGCTATGATTCATTTTGTGAAAGACTGTAAAAAGCAAAGAAAGCCTACTTAAATTGTGGTCAAGTGGGACACTTCACTAAGCAATGCCCTAGTAGTCAAGGGCAAGGGGCAGGATCTTATGGACAAGTACATGCTCTTGAGGCTAGTGGATGATCGAGGTAGGAAATTCACTGTTGAAGGTTTGGTTCCCTTTTTGACTATCATGTTAGAACCCTCTTTGATTTTGGCGCTTCTCAATCATTTATATCCATTCTGTTGTAGCTAGTCTGCACCTCAATACTAGTATAGTCTCTGAACCTGTAGTAGTCTCAAACCCCATAGGAGGTACAACTCATTTATCCATTATACGTAGGTGTTTGAGAATTTTTATCTTGGGCATCGAGTCTGAATGCGACGCATACGTGCTGGGCTTTATGGGCCATGTATGATGTTATTCTTGACTGTGAAAAGAGAGTAGTTAGACTTCTTACTTTCCATGGTAGAACTCTTGAAATTTCCTGTGATCCACGAGGGTCGGTGATGCTCAGTTTCCTAGATTCACTTAATACTTCTGTTGACGATTTGCGATTTGTACCCATTGTCAATGATTATCCAGACGTGTTTGATGAGGTTAAGGGGGGTTACCTCCAAAGCATGAGATAAAATTTTGGATTTACTTGGTATAGAATGCGAAGCTAGTTGCTCTACCAGTGCACCACATGACTCTTAGAGAGAGAGGAGGGAGCTCAACAAGCAAGTAAGGGAGCTATTCGAGAAAGGATTTATTAGGCGAAGCATATCAGAGTGGGGAACTCCAGTTGTTTGTGCAATTAAGACAGACGACTCGCTTCGTCTATGCGTGGATTATAGAGAGCCGAATAAGCTCACTAAGAAGAAAAGGCGCCCATTTCCGAGGATTGATGACTTGTTTGATCAGCTGGTAGGCACATTGGTTTTCACACGGATTGATTTGGCCATAGTATTTCATCATCTGAGGATGATAGAGGACAGTATCGATAAGACTACATTCAGAACTCCAAATGGTTTCTTTGAGTGCCTGGTTATGCCTTTTGGGCTAACCAATGCACCCGCGTATTTGTGGACTTGATGAGTAGGGTGTTTAGAGAGTTTCATAACAAGTTTATGGTGGTCTTTGTGGATGATATTCTGATCTTCTCAAAGAATGAGGAGGAGCACTTAGGAGAGGTTCTACACACCATTGGATCGCATCGGCTCAAGGAATTTTTTTCTAAGTGTCTCTTTTGGAGAAAGGAAGTAAGGTTCCTAGGGCATGTAGTCTCCAAGGACGGGATAGTAGTGGACCCCGCTAAAGTTGTCGCAGTTCAAGATTGGAGAGCTCCAAAGAATGAGACGGAGGTGAGAAGTTTTCTAGGGTCGACAGGCTATTATAGAAAGTTTATCAAGGACTTTGCATGGATATCAACCCCACTCACCTGATTGACGATGAAGAACTTGGCTTTTTCGTGGAGCATTGATTGCAAAGATGCCTTTCAGAGATTGAAAAGGGCTCTGATAATAGCCCCATTTCTGACTCTCCCGGATGGAAGCAAGATGTTCACGATCTACACAGATGCTTGTGGCACAAGATTTAATGTTGTTCTAATGCAAGAAAGAAGGGTCGTATGCTATGGTAGTAGAAAATTGTGAGTTCATGAGAAGAACTACCCTACCCATGATCTAGAGTTGGCTGCAATAATGTTCGCATTGAAGTCTTAGCTACATTATATACTTGGAGAGAGATTTGAGCTATACACGGATCATAAGTCGCTCAAATACTTGTTCTCACAGAAGGATATCAACCAAATGCAACAACGTTGGATGGAGTTTCTAGTGTTCTACGACTTTGAGATAGCTTATACCCCGGGTAAGGGTAATGTAGTGGCAGATGCGTTGAGTAGGCAGAGGATGACTTTGAGTCCTCTATTCGTAGAAAGGCGGAGCTTGGAGTTTATATCGACCTTCGATTTTAAACCATCTATGGATTTCACATTGGGATTATTAGCATCATTGGAGGTGCGACCTACTTTCATGGAGCGTATTGGATCTATGCAGCAAGAGGACCCACAAACAACAAACATCTTGGACAGGCTTGGTAGAGAAGAGACTTCTAGTCACCTAGCTAGATATACTGTGGATGAGAAAGGGTGGCTAAGACGAGATGGAAGGCTATGTGTCCCTAGAATTGGGTAATTGCTAAATGTAGTGCTTGAGGAAGTTCATCATTCTGGGATGATTATCCATCCGGGGGCGACAAGATGTACCGAGACATGAAGAAAGTTTTCTTTTGGACTGGTATGAAGAAGGACTTGGAGGAATTTGTAGCCAGTTGTTTGACTTGACAACAAGCAAAGGCTGAACAAAGGAAACCTGGTGGATTGCTTCATCCTTTGGATGTCCCACAATGGAAGTGGTCATCTCTATGGATTTTATCGATGGATTTCCCCGATCAAGGAAGGGCAATACGAGCATTTGGGTAATAGTAGATAGATTGACGAAGAGCGCTCACTTTATTCCCATCAAGAGTAAGAGGACGGTAGCTTGGCTAGCATTAGTATATCTTCGAGAGATAGTCCAACTTCATGGGGTACCTTTAAGTACAGTAAGAGATCGTGAGCCCATCTTCACTAGTGAGTTTTGGAAGAGCTTACAAGAGGCGTTAGGTACACAGCTACGTTTGTGCATGGCATACAACCCTCAGGCCGATGGACAGACCGAGAGGGTGAATATAGTTCTTGAGGATCTTCTAAGACTGTGTATCCTAGATTTTGGAGGGACTTGGGAGGAGCATCTCCCATTGGTTATATTTGCCTACAATAACAGCTATCAATCGAGCATAGGCATGACACCTTTTGAAGCATTATATGGATGACCTTGCAGATCACCAACATGTTGGTGGGATTCTGCGGACAGACTTCTACTTGGACCTGAGATGATTTGAGATACTTTCGAGAAGATTGATCTTATCTACCGAATAATGAAAGTAGCTCAGGACAAATGTAAATCATATGCTGATAAAAAGAGGACCGATTTGGTATTCGAAGTGGGAGATATGGTCTTCATTAAAGTATCACTGCTAAGGAATGTAGTTCGCTTTGGTTCAGTAGGGAAGTTGGCACCAAGATTCATAGGGTCGTTCCCTATAGGGGTGAGGATAGGTCAAATGGCCTATCGGATTAAGTTACTGGATAAACTAGCAAGCGTAAACGATGTGTTTCATGTTTCCCATTTGAGGAAATGTCTACATGATGAGCAGAAATAGTGGAGTCGAGCACGCTTGAAGATGTGGAAGTTGAGAAGGAAGTATCGGTGAGAAGAGTTCCTACTCATATTCTTGGATCAGAGGTTAAGAAGCTACGCAACAAAGAAATCAGATTGGTGAAGGTACACTGGGGCGAAGACCGCGAAGATACGACGTGGGAACACGAAGACAAGATTCACGCTTCTTACCCTTCTCTTTTTGAGAGTATGTTCTTAATTTCTTTTCCAAGCTTTTAAATTCACATTTGCTTCTATCATTCAAGTATGTTTATCCTATCGTTCGAACCTTCGATCCTTAAGTAGAATCCAATGGTTGGAAACATGCGTTTGAGACATGTTATGATTAATGGTTGCAAGTGGATGCAAGCGTTTGCTAGTGGTTGCTCGTGGACGCATATACACACAGTAGGCACTAGATCGGCTCAAGCACTTACATATTTCATATGGATGTGTGTGCATTTTAATTTTCTATGGATGGAAATGGGTGGATCATCATATGGATGTTGCATTTTGGGGAATGATTGTGCACGCATATAGAGTTTATATGTTATACTAGGATTATTTTCTTACATCTTGGATGCATGGCACAAACATATATTGCATTAAGGAAGTCAACTGAATCAGTTGACCGCCTGATTTTCGCATTGGTGTAGGGACATATAGACACAACACTTTTGCATATGTTCATACAAGCATTATAAATTATTAAGGTTAATGGATTCTAGTGGATGATGGATGAGTAGATGATTGTAGGTGGTTGTTAGAATAATAACATTCTTCTAAACTTGGAGATTTCGGGGACGAAATTCTTCAAGTAGCGGAGAATGTAACACCCCAAAATTTAATACACTATAATGATACTATAAAGACTATAAAATGGGAATGACTTAATTAAGTATTCAGAATTAAGTAAAACCGACTTTACCATTGCGTTTGTCTCGAAGTTCTTATTCAGATAGACCCCAAGTTTGCGTAAATCGGATAACGTATAAAGAAGTTATGAGCATAAGAAGTTTGTATACATATAAGGAAGTTAAATATGAATATATTCAAATTAATTCAACAATAAAAAAATGCAGTAAATGGACCGTTAGTGGACGACCCGTAACGGGCCTGGGTCAATCTATGGGTCGACCCAAGTCAAGTGGGGTCGACCTATGGGTTGACCTGGGTCGACCCAGTAGCTCGGTGGGTCGACCCACCCAGATGCAGAGTGGATTCTTAATTCTTTATTTTGACTTTTTTGTTGGCTAAGTTCATCATTGGCTTAACGCTACGTGTATGGCCTAGATTGAAAACCTAATTTCTAAAGGTTAAGATTAGTTCTGTAAATCTATAAATATGTGGCTCTCCCCAATTTTAATACACACAATTATTCGTCATATTCTCATCCTCCATGGATCTATTATCTCTCTCTCTCTATATATATATATATATATAATGGGGAGATGCTGCTGAAGCCTAGATCTACAGAGATAATTCAAAATTCAAGATCAGCATACAACAACAAAAGAGTTAGAAGTGGACTTTTCTACGTTGGCATATATATATATATATATATATATATATATATATAACAGATATAATCTCTTCTTCACCAAGACCCGTTATGAGTTCCCTTTTATTTTTAGATCTGATACCTAGAGTTATATCATGACAGTAAATAAAAAATGGATCTGGAACATACAGTGCCTATAAGATAATTTCTATACCTTTTCTTTCATTGTTTTTATTTATGCCATTGTTATAAATAATATATATGCTTCTACTATCAGTTGATTAATTAGTTATGCGTATCAATCTTCTTTTTCCCTGTTTCTATTGTTTTAGTTTATATCCAGTCTTGCCTATATGCCTATACAATATGATTTGATACTATTCCCCTTCCTCTATTTTTTTCCTTTTGTTTACGCTCAGCCTAGGCCTTTGGAAGCCTAGGGCATGTCCAATCTAAGCTTGCGTACAGTTAAAATTGGGATAATAAGAAATGACATGAAAGGGGGAACTTGGGCATATTATTAAATTGAGGACTGTTTGGCTGTAATTTGAGGAAGGGATAATAAAAATATACTTGTACTTGTTGTAACTTGGGAATACAATAAAAAGAAATAATATGCATATACTTGTACTTGCTGTAAATTGGGAATATAATAGAAAGGGATAATATGCATATACTTGTAGTTGTTGTAACCTTGGAATATAATAAAAAGGGATAATATGCATATACTTGAACTTGCTGTAAAGTGGGAATATAATAGAAAGGGTTAATGTGCATAAACTTGTACATGCTATAATTCGGGGATATAATTGAATGAAATAGTATGCATACGTATAAACATGTTAGATTTGACTTAATACAGATATTAACTAAATGACATGTTAAAATAATGTAAGTACCGTATGTAGGTTAGGTAAACTAAATTATTATAGTAATTATACATACATTTGGGCAGGTGTTTTGGGGAAGGGTTGTACACACATAATAACTTGTAATATTACTGCCACGCTTATTAGTAAACCTAAACATGCTAGTTTAAACTTGATTATTAATAAGCTAAGAGGTCCCTCGTTCTGTAATTGTATCAGGTTTTGGGGACTCTTAAGTCCTAGTTACTTAGGGGCACAAGTTTAGGGGGTTTGGCTTGTGTTAATCTTGCTGTGTGGAACACATATCAGTCAGTATCCCTGTTGGTATTTTGTTAGAGGGCCTCGCACTAGGTAGGGTCCAGGACATGCTTTACTGAAGGTTCAAATGGGGAAGGTGGGTACGGGCGCATTTCTGCTGAGTCATGAACGTGCATGGGTCCGATTAGGGAAACTAAGTCGCTGTGACACCAGTAATTAGGTCTGTGTTATATAAGTTGCCGGGTTAGGGAGTGATACACCTGACTGTCGGGGCTGACACACGAAATTTACGTACTAGGGAGTCTTTCGCATGGGTAGTAATCAGGGTACACTTAATCCTGCTGTTATGTAATTAGGGTAACCGCTAATCCTGTTATGTTATTAGGGTACACCTAATCCTGCTGTTTAAACCTACTATTTCTATGAAGTAATTAGGTTAACGCCTAATCCTATTATACTAGTATTAGTGCAGAAATCCTTTTTTTAGGATATAAATGAGAAGCATTGCTCAATCACTGTTTATCCTTCTATTCCGATTGTCTTGTTTACCTGTTGCCTTATATGTTACTATACTTTCTCATCCAACCTTGTTATCACTACAAGAAAACACTGATTTAGCATCAAATTTTTAGAAGCGGAAATTTCCGTCGCTAATTTGCGACGGATTTCCATGTGATTTGCAGGGGATAGCTTTTTGTATTTTCAAACTTTTTTCTTTTATTTATTACTGTCGTATTTAGTCATCCCTCACTAATTCATCACAAATTGCGTCAAATTACCGACATAAAATTTCTGTCGCTATTTTCCACTACAAATACAAGCAGAATACCAACGAAAATTTTTCAAAGCTATTTTGCAGTAGAATTCCAACAGATTTGCAAGAGATGTTTATATTATTTTTCTAAGATATACTTTAGTGTTGGTTTTTAATAATTATTAAAATGTTCAATAATTAATAATTAATTTGTTCTATTAATGATTTATAAGTAGTAATAAGTAATAATTTACATTCTATATTAAATAACTTATAATAATTGCTTATTTAGAATTAGCAGAATATTCTTTGCTCATAACCGATGTAGTTACTAAATTCTTAATTAAGTCCTCTGTTTTCATCACAAATTTCAGTTAGTATGCCAGTATATGTTAGGCTAAATCTTAAATTTTAAATGGTTCTTTTATATTTATTACCCTAAATAATGAAAATATCAGTTTATTATTATAATTATTTAATAATTAATAATAAAATTTAATACTTATGAAATAATATCTAGCATTCAATAATTAGTTTTAAATAATTGTATTTAATAGTTATAGTTGATAATTATAGTTGGTACTTATATTTTATAATTATAGTTGATACTTATATTTTATATTTTTGGGCAACAGTTGTATATATGCTTATAACGGCTGCTTGTTTGTGTATGGTTTTAATTGTCACCATAAGTAATACATATGTTATAATAATTAATTTACAAATAATTACTCTTGTTATTGCATTTTTATCTTAACTTTTTGAGATTATATAACTGAATAGATTTACCTTACATAAATTATGAAATTACAAAAAAACAATAAAAAGATTGATTTTATTACATACTAGTAGCTTGAAATATGAACACAATACTAGTTTTCATATATTGCATTGCAAAATTTTAACATTTAACAAACAATATATGAAATTTATGAAATATAAAAAAATAGTGCCATTTTTTTCATTAACAAGTACAAGTTTTTTTTTAATATTTCAAAATTTGAAAAATGTAAAATAATGTTACACTTTTGACTAACATATATGCAAGATTTTACATTGGCTCCCACCTGGAATTATGGCTCCAAATATAATATGCAGCTCCAACCCTAAATTTTTAGTTTCAAAACCCGAATTTTCTAAACATAAATTTTCACTTAATATTCTACTCTAAAATATATTGAACTTCAATCTATATTCTAAACCATTTTGGCTCCAACATCTGAAAATTTGGCTCCAAACACACAATACCTTTTCAAAATAAAAAACAAACCTCGCATGCTTCCCCACGCTAGTCTTATCTTCATTTCCAAGACCAAATCTCCTTTTCTTCCCAAAAGCGTTCACTGCTCTAAAGACACCATGGGCCTCTCTACGATTTCAAATGCTAAAATCAATTAATCCATTCAATATAAAATTCGGAAATAAACTATTTCTAATTGGCAAGGGTATACTCTTCGATTCCATAACAACTTTGTTGAGTGCGATCCATGTTTTAAGGGTTGGATAGTTTGACAATGGAGCTAGGTTTTGGGATTTTGTTTAATTTAGGCAACGTCGATGGAAGTAGGTGGTGGCGAGCCGTTATGGGAGGCGAGGAAAACGTTTAACGGCTGTCTGGTGGAACTCGATCAGCACTGGCGGATCACGACCTAGGAAACAGTCGACTTGCTGGAGCTGAGTTCGTGATGTTTTAAGGAAACGTTTGTCATGGCCGCTTCTCTTCACTTCTCTTAGCTGATTCTCCACCGCTTCCTCCACCAAAGAAAACCGAGCTCCAGGTGATATTCTGATCTCTCTTTTTCATACAGTTAAAATCTTGCCAAACTCTGTTTATGTGATTTTCTTGCAAGTTTGTTGTGAGTGATGCACTCTTTCTTCGTGCTTTGTGAGTTTTTGGAAACAATCTCCAGTTTTATTTCAGTACTTTGTTTGAAGTTGTTTGCAAGTACCTGCTGTTGCTTAATACATCTTAAGTTTGTATGTCTAACAGTTTGGAGTGAAACTGTAAAGGACAGCTTAAGCAGTTGTTTGTGGAATATGGTTTGTGTGATTTCCTTGGTGTTGTAAGTTTTTTGATGTAATTATTTAGTGTTATAACTACTTTGTATTGATTCAGAGTCCAAAAAAAAAAAAAATCTAATGTTTGAGGATGCTTGGTTGAAGAGTTTCAGATTCACTATCTCTTTGAGTTTAAAGGGGAGCTCATATGCCTTGCTACCATAGATGGTCTTACTGTATCCAAAGAATTTCAAGTCTTCAAGGCTTATTTTTGTGGGTTGAAGTGGAGGAGGATGAATGGTGCTTCTGATCTCCTGTTCTTTCTTTTGACGAAAAAGATTGTGTGTTGAAGGTGGTATTGATTACGCTTCGAAAGGAAGATGGTGTTGATTATGCTTCGAAATGAAGAGGAAGTGGAACAATGCTACAAATAATGGTGTAGATTGAAATTGATTTGCAGTTTATGTCTTTGAGTTGTTGTTTTGTAGTAAAGAATGTTGTTCAAATTAAATTTTTGTAGCTTTGTTTTCGTAGTTGGAAGAAATAATTCAAATATTGAAGAGTGGTAGCACTCCTTAGTGATTAGGACTTTCTCTTTCATCTTGGATCCGGACTTTCTCAAATGTTCCACTTCAATTTACTTTCTGCTTGGTTTTGGCTTGCTATGAGGGATATGGTTTTATATTACTGCACTCTGTTATTTTGCATTATGAGACATATTTGAGGTTCTTAGTTTTTGATGTAACTGTTTTGATGATGTAACCTGATTTGAAACAATGTTTTATTTTCAATAATAAAGTTGAATTTTCTACTACTTACTTAATATTTGTCTTGTGAATTTCTGTACTATTTACCTATTGCGCTTCACGAAACTTAATGCATTCTCTTATGAGTGATATTATTGGACGTGGTGTGTCACATTTCGGCTAGATCGATTTAACCACATTAGTGCAACTATGAAATGTTTTGTTTCGTGAAGAGCCTACCCTGAATAAGTTACTATAGGCCTGGGAAGTTCAGATAGTTGTTGCTTCTTCTAATCTAAGTTAAGGTGACTGCTCTGAGTAGTGAATAACATAATTGGTTAGGTGGCAGGTTTTTTATTGGAAAACAGATTTTCCACACACATTCCCTATTTTGAATATATGAATGTGCAGTTGATTCGGACTCGAAATGGATGAAATGTGTAGCATAAAATTATAAACCGGGACCCAACCCGTAACACCACTTGGGAAAGTACTCTTGACAGTGCACCTATCGAGCTTTGTTCATCTATGTGGAAACATTTCAGTACATATGGTGTGAGACATTTTCAGATTGGCATTTATCGGAAAGCGAAGCTTACATATAAGTCTAATCAGAATGTAGGAGTGATCTGATCAACTTTGAATATCAATATGACTCTGAAGTTGAGATCCAATATAGTAATGGTGTTGCTCTTACCAAAGATATGTTGTTTAGTGATTCGACTTGTTGTTAAGAAGAGAGGAGAACGCAAGTGTCAATCTTTTCCTCATTGGCTTTCTAGATCTCAGGATTTCAATTCCTTGTACAACGCAAACACTTAACTGTGGTGTGATAGTTAACAGAAAAGAAGCGAGTTAACCAATTACAAGGAGGTAAATAAGCAGGAAGTACGTCGACAAGTTGCTTTAGTTTCGTGTACTCAAATCCAGTTGTTTAGCCCTACTAGAGGGAACTAATCTCTCTCCATCATGCAACGTGTTAGCATACCAAAGGTAGTTTTCAATGTTGGACGTAGGACTTTTACAATTGGAGTCACATTTTCCAACTTAGATAATCTTCTGTTCCTTGCCTAAAATCCCTCTCTCTTAGCAGAAATTGCAAATTTTCTTGGGAATCCAAAAAGATCAATTTGACTCAGTTATCCATGAAGGATGTCAGATATGTGGTGCCTATACAAGAAAAACAATGTAAGGATGAAGTTAGCTCTATTGATTGAAGAAGCATCTGAATTGTTAAAGGGGTTAACTTGTTTGATTTGAACCTGGAAAATAGGATTCGCGGCCAAGTAATTCTGGAAAGAGATGGAGAAGCGTCTACATGTAAAGCACCCTATCCATATAACTGCCCGCCACCTGCATTGCACTTTCAT
This sequence comes from Allium sativum, assembly GCA_030737875.1. Lineage (NCBI taxonomy): Eukaryota > Viridiplantae > Streptophyta > Magnoliopsida > Asparagales > Amaryllidaceae > Allium > Allium sativum. The sequence continues at coordinate 881,481,549 of CM060924.1, forward strand.
TTAATTGGTCGGCTTTGCCCCAAGGCGATTCAGTTGGTGCATAGTGGGAGTATAATTGGTCACATGCAAGTACATAAGCTGCTTGGATTGAAGTGCCTCTAGTTCTCTTCTAGTTTCGAACCATAATAGAAAATAGTGCTTCATCATGTTCATTATCTCTATTCTATCTAATAGAAATAAGTTTACTAATCGGTACGAGCACACGTATTAGACTGGATAGTTATTTAGCTGCGAGTTACCTAGTCTGCATGTTCATTCATGAAATAGTATAAACACCAAATAAACATGATGGTTCCAATGTCATCGGGGAAAATATGATAAGTGTGGCACATATTATTACAAAGGTATCTGAGAAAGCATAACATGATAAAATATAATGCCCAGCTAACAAGAAAGCAAATAGAGTAAGTTCACTAATGGATCTACACGTTACAACTGCATGATTAGTCACTTAACACCCTCCTTTGAGAAAAACAAGGAATTGGGAGACATGGGAAATCAATTGAAAATGTTAAGGGCATATATGAAAAACAAGGAGAGACTGATCATCCTTGGAAATAAAGAGTAACCATAGCATAAGATGACTTAATAGATAACTCGCAACTCTTTGGAAGGGAACCACAGAAATGTCCCCACTTAGTGCCTTAAGTCTTTTTCAGAATTCTCTACTCGCATGCTCTCCCTTCAAGAGAGGGTGACCATTTTGATTTTTTTTCCACGTCGATCAAACCTAATATAATATGATTTTATCAATTCACTAATTGATTGCAAGTCGAATTAATGGTATTCTCTCATATCTCCATTTGTGTTCGCAAATATACTGCATTTTTCATAATACTATACGATTGAAGCCCGACTGGTTTCATTAGAGCATCTTCCTTCGCATCCGTGGTGTGTAGCGAGTATTTTGGCCAGCTAATGGTCGTCTATTTGAAGAAAGATAGTCTCAGATGGGGGCATTTAGAACGAACTTCCACATGCACTACCAAGATTCTCTACCATTATTTTTCTAGTTAAAGAACAAATGATAGACAAATATTATTGACAAATGTGTGTTTTGTTATTGAAAACGAGGAGAGTTGATTAGGCCCAATGAACTCTCATGCAATAGTTGATTATAAGGCAGGGTGTGTGACAACGTAACATGCTTCTCCCATCTTTTTCATCTATTGTAGTATTTGGTGACCCGAAAGTATTTCCTCGCTATCTCCAATACGAACTGGGTATGAAAGCCAAACCGAACCAAATATGCTAACTTGCTTCCATCACAGGCACAATTGTTTAATAAGAGAATGGGTATAAGGATGTCTACTAAATTTGCTTATTATAAGGCAGTGAACACTGAAAGGGGATAAATACGTAGTCTAGTGTGTAGAATGAAAGAAAGTTTTCTATTTTAACTTATCGGTTATTGTAGAATTTTAACTTTCATTTCTCACATGCACTGGTATAAATCACATAAAGGAAGATATACCGTCCACCCAGTGTTGGGTCTAGTGAAGACAGTTAAATTGTATAATCTAGTAGAAATCTGCAATTGAATTGAAAATTCTTTTCTATGCCATCCTTTTTTTCTCTCTAGATTTCCGGTTTTCGATTCACTGGCATGATTAGCGGGTTGGTGAATTGTTTCTTAGAGTGCCTCTTATTTCAACAAGACTCGCAACTGAAGACCGACTATTAGATGGCCTGCTAGCTAGCGCGTCCCACCCTACAGACACTATTGCCTACGCTTACTCAAGCTTAGTGTAATTCTTTTACCTCGATCACTTTTGAAACAAATATCGCTCTTCCTTTGGTTGGAATGCAACATCAGGCATGACTAGACTCCTTGTGTGCGAAGGTCGCCTTGTCTAGGCTTTAAAGTGTTCCTCTCTACATTTCGAAAGAAATAGGAAGCTCCATTGTAAGAAGAGTAGATTCGACATATGATGGCTGCTGATGAATCAATCAGTCGGCTTTTATGTTCTCTAAACTATGAATGTAAAAAATGAACAAACTAGTCATTTTGTTGGTGTCTATTAAATAGTTGATTTATGCCAAAAGCTTGGGTACCCACTTAGTATGTCTAATCCAATGCCTATTGAGATAGACCAATCATTTCAACCACATATTCCAAAGTTAATAATATATGTTCTCTCCCCTATAATTTATAACATATATTTTTTAATTCAGAAGATGTTGTCGAAATCAAAATAATTTTAGGAGTAATAAAAACAAGAAGTAGCTTACTACATGAATTCACACATACGCATAGTAACACTGTGTGCTTTTTTGTGTGTACATGCATAATTTCAAACTATGAAAATACTTTCTTGTTTTGCTGATTATTTACAAATCGCACTTGTTATGTCTCCATCGATCATATCCTTTACAAATCAAATCTTAACCAAGCTATCTTAAATCAAATGTCTAGTCCTCGTGCCTATCAGTCTCAAATCTTCTGATAGAATTCAATTTTCTGCTTCTCATTTCATTATTCTCATCCCTTTTATATAGGAGTTTAGGGCTGCAAATGTTTACAGAAATTATTGCAATCAGATAAACATCAGCATAAATAATATATATTACATATGTAATATATATGTTAACATAAATAACTGATGACAAATCTTATATCATTAATATATGTTATTTATGTAATATATATATTAACATAAATAACATATATTAATTGTTCTAACACTCCCCCACAGTCGAAGCAGGCCATTGCCGGACGTTGAGGCTGTCCCGAAATTCTTCAAATAGCACACACGGAAGACCTTTTGTAAAAATATCATCAATTTGATAACAGGATAGGACATGGAAGACTCGAACTTCGCCTTCAGCTACTTTTTCACGGATAAAGTGAATATCCATTTCAATGTGTTTAGTGCGTTGATGCTGAACTGGATTACCAGATAAGTCGATTGCACTTACGTTGTCACAATAAACCAAGGTGGCTTTCTAAATGGGAACATGCAACTCCAATAACAAATTTCTGATCAAACATGAGTCGGAGACAACATTAGCAACTCCTATATACTCAGCTTCTGCACTAGAACGAGACAATGTAGGATGATGTTTAGAGGACCAAGGAATAATATTATCTCCAAGAAAAACATAATAACCTGAGGTGGAGCGTCTAGTATCCGGGCATCCACCCAAATCAGCATAAATATGTGATGAGTTTGTCAATAGAAGACTTATACAGATGTAAACCATAAGATAATGTACCCTGAATATAGCACAAGATGCACTTAAGAGTAGTCATGTGCTCAACTTTCGGATAATGCATATGAAGGCACACCTATTGTACTGCATAAGAAATATCAGGCCTTGTGAAGGTAAGATACTAAAGAGCACCAACAAGACGACAATACTTAGTAGGATCCTCATACGGGGAATCCTTAGTAGCACTAAGTTTAGATTTAATGTCAACAGGAGTAGGGCAAGGACTGCAGTTAGACATTCTAGCTCTGTCAATGATATCTGCAGCATACTTTTTCTGAGATAAAAATATGCCATTTGCATGATGAGTAACAATAATACCCAGAAAAAAACTTAACTGACCAAGATCCTTCATCAAAAATTATGAGCTCAAAAGAGTAATGAAAGAATTGCATACATGATTTGAAGAAGCAGTAAGAATTATGTTGTCAACATACAACAGTACATATGCCATATCTGAACCTTGTCTATAAATGAACAAAGAGTGATCAGATTTAATGTGCGTAAATCTAAGAGATGCAACCAAGTCTACAAATCGCTTATACCAATACCGAGGAGCTTGTTTTAAAACATATAGAAATTTTTTTAGCAAACACACATGATCCAGACGTCTCTTGTCTCGAAACCCCATGGGCTGATGCATATAAACAGTCTCATTAAGATGACCATGTAAAAAAGCATTCTTGACATCCAGTTGATGAATGTGCCAAAATTTTGAAAGAGCGATACTAAGAACTGCTCGTATGGTTACTGGTTAACCACTGGGCTAAACGTTTCTTCACAATCAATACCCTGTTACTGAATTTTACCATCACCTACAAGACGAGCTTTATGCCACTCAAAAGAACCATCAGATTTGTACTTGTGACCAAAAATCCACATAGACCGATCTACATTCACATTAGGTGGCCTTGGCACTAACTACCAAGTCTTAATATCAATTAAAGCATTAAATTCATCAAACATTGCACTATTCCGGTTTTAGTCATGAAAAGCACTAACAGGGTCCTTAAGCATGAGAGATATGTTTGTGGTGGATGTGTGAAACTGGTTGTGTATTTGGGATTTGGTTTAAAAATGCCATCCATTGCTCGGGTTGTCATGCGATGTAATATTGGATTGTTAGGCTGAGGAGAGCTTTGTGGGCTTTGGGTTTGGTTCGTTTGAGCAGTTGAAATGGAGGTGTTTGGGGACAGAGATGCTGCTGACTTAGAGTTGTAAGATTGGGAAGCAGATTGGGCATGGTGAGTAGGATGTGTTTGTGGACTGAAAAGAAGAGGAGTGTGTTGTGGGATTAGCTGAGTTTGTCAATCAACCTGATTTGTGTCGTCAGCACATGCAGAGAATTATTGGGGAACTGATCCCGCGGGAGCTAGTGGCGCAACAGAAGAGGATGCAGCTGGGTCCGTTTGAGGTCGTGGACCAGTAGGGGGAGGCTGATTTAGTGGGCTAGAATGAAGCGTTGACTCAGTTATGTTTGGAGGCTTTGAAGTAGAATGCAAATAATTCAATAAAAAATTAGAGCTATCGGCAATTAAAAAATCATACGTTGTATTTGTGGTTTTGTGAATTTGTGCGAATGGGAATTAGGTCTCAATGAATTTCACATGACGACAAATAATGATTTTGCCACTTGCCATATCGTAACACTTTGAGCCTCTATGGTTGGAAGCGGGACCAAGATAAGCACAAGGAGTGGATCGAGCTTGCAATTTATTGATAAAAGTGGTCGGAAACAAAGGAAAACATAGGCAACCAAATACACGCAATGCCGAATATTTGGGATTACATTGGTACAGAGTTTGGGTGGGGGACGGAAACCCTAAGACTTTAGTTGGAAGTATGTTAAGAAGATATGTGGCCATTTCTAAAGCATGGTGCCAAAAAGTAGGTGGCATAGAGGCTTTAATAAGCAAGATATGAATGATGTTGTTTATTTATTTAATGTGTTGTTCGGCTTTTCCATTTTGAGGAGATGTGTGGGGACAAAAAAGGTGGAATTACATCCTATTATGATCAAAGAATTGTTTAAAGGTGCCGTTGATGTATTATGTACCATTGTCACATTGGAACGTTTTAATGTTACGTTCAAATTGAGGTTTGATTAGAGCATGAAAAGATTGGAATAAATCTTTGACTCGTGACTTTTGGCAATAGGTAAAGTCCACAAATATTTGCTATAATCATCAAGAAAAAGAACATAATAACAGTGGCCAAGAGAACTAACAACAGGCAATGTCCAACGATCACTGTGAATAATATCAAAAGGTAGAAAAATGTATGACAAAGAATCATAAAATGGTAATTTATAATGCTTTCCAAGAGGACAAGAAGAACAATAAGTTTTACGAGACTTATTACAATTAATGAAGTTTTTATGATTTAATGATCTGAGCACAGTAGCGCCAGGATGTCCTAAGCGGTTCTACCAAAGATCTGCAGAGAGAGAGAGAGCAGTAAAGGCTGACTGATTCATAAAGGGAGTGGTTTGGTAATTGGAGAAGAGAGGATAAAGATCCTCAGTGTTGTCACATCCCATTAGTTTGGTTCCCATATGTAAATCATTAGTAGAAAATCCAAACGGATCAAATTCAACAGAAACCATATTATCAGTGGTGAACTTACGAACGAATATCAGGTTTTTAATAAATTTAGGAGCATGTAAAATATTATTTAGGATAAATGGAGGGTATGGTAAGGGTAAATTAGTGCTACCGTAACCAACAATTGGAATTAGATGACCTAATTATTGCTGGAATTGAAATAAGAAGAAAGTACACTTTGATCCGCAGTCATGTGAGATGTGGCACGGTATCCATGTAAAAAAAAATTCATCGGCATGCATAGCAGCCATTGGCGGTGATTTAATAGGAAAAGAGATGGTCGAAGAAGAAGAAAAAGAGGAGGATGGGAGAGAAGAGGTTTAGATATTCGAAACCTGCTCTGATATAATGATAGAATTCAATTTTCTACTTCTCATTTCATTATTTTCAGCCCCTTTATATAGGAGTTCAGGGCTGCAAATGTTTACATAAATTATTGCAATCAGATAAACATCAATATAAATAATATATACATTACCATATGCAATATATATATATATATATATTAACACAAATAACACATATCAAATCTTCTGTCATTAATATATATATTACCATATGCAGTATATTTATATATATATTAACATAAATAACTGATGACAAATCTCATATCATTAATATATGTTACCTATGTAATATATATATATATATTAACATAAATAACATATATGAATTGTTCTAACATCTTCTTTATCAATAAATTATTTTACCATATCCACGTTATGTTAACTCTTATCTAATTTTTTTTATGGAGCTTGATTTTATAGATAAAATTGTTTCTCACTCAAAAAGGATTTTTGTTATTAGCTGAAAAACAAACATCCATCTAAGTCAGTTTATCGTATAACACTGTACATTTACTAACACTGTACATTTACTACAATTTCATATTCGTCAACCATTTATCAAAGCAAAACAATTATAAACCAAGCAATAAATTCACAAATCATGTACATTTTTTTCCTAATACACTAGAATACTTATCGCAAGAGGTTATTTTTATATTAGTCAAATAAATGACCTTAATTATTTGATACAGTTTATTCTAATAATAAAAATATTACTTATTTATTATAACAAAATAAGTAAATATAATTTATCATCGAATATTCAAAAAAGTACAATTCACACAACAATAGCTCGATTACCACTTAAAGTACTTGAAGTTTTATCATTATTCATTTATTGGAAAAAATCATTTTATAACTCCAAAAAAGGTCTATTTTCTAATATACAACATTTTTGTAGATTTCGAAAATACACGTGTACAAAGTTTGTAAATATACTTGCGAACTTTGACTGCGCTCAACTACAAATTCAAATTTTTTTCCTACACATTTTGGTAAGGCCGACCTGTTGTTATATTGTTCCATAACACTTACTATTATAACAAATAATAATTAAAAAATAAGTACAAGAGTTTGGCAGATTACCAACCTACTATCACCGGTTTTTATGGTGAATGCTTACTGCAACTAAACTAGTTTACAGAGCTGGAGCTGGAGCTAGACTATAATATGATTTTATCTCCACGGAAAGGAACATAATTGCATCGACTACAAAGACAAATAAGGCATTTCCTGACACAATAACTTACTTCATACTTGAGTGACATTACTCAAATGGTACTAACATACATCACAAGATGTAAAAGCAATTACACAACTCACTGTAACACCACAACTCACTGTAACGTCACAACATCACATGACAAGGCATAAGCACTCTGGACAAGCAGCAGAAGCACCAACCCAAAATCGTAAAGCATCTTTGACTTGCAACAATATAGAGAAATCTCGTTATTAGCAAAGCAAAACAAAGTGACACAGAACAACTAGCATGGCACAACATCTTCGTCGTAGAAGAAACAGCTTAACATCGAACAAGTATGACATACGCAGACCCAATAAGACAACAACCAAGAGCAACACCCATTCCACAAACATTACCCAAAAGCACAGAAGGACTCTGTCAAAACCAGAGCGCTAAAGACCATAAACAACTCAAGTCGATATCTATAACAACCCGGAATTTCTGAAACAAATTAATTTTTTTATTTTGCCTATTTTAATGGATTTTGAATATTTAAAATGATTTATTTTAAATAATAATGACTAAAAATTTTATTTAAATCGAAGTTAGAACATATAAATTTAATTTAATTATAAAACGAACCTGAAATGGTGCGGTAGTTAGAAAATTCGATTTTAAACTTTAACTGAATGTACAGGATTCAAAGTAAATCGGATTTCAGTAAAACAATAAATATTTGAATCTGTTTAATTATATCTTTCTAAGAATGTGAAAAATCCAGATTTCATAATATAAATTGAAAGTTATGTCCAGTTTAAAATTGAAAACAGTCGCTATGGAATTTATTTATTTTTTATTATAATATATAGCCCTTAAAAATAACCATTTTGCAAACGACCTCCATTTTCGACGAAACCACTTTTGTTGGATCCAAATGTCAAATTATTGCTAGGTTCCAATTTTCATAATTTTTGGAATTAAATGTGAGTGTGGTGAATTTAAACGCGTTTGGTTGGTTCAGTTTGAATTTAATCGATTGGAAAATAGCCATTTTTCAAACGGTCTCCAAATTCGACGAAATTAGTTTTTTTAGGACCGTATCGTCAAAACAAGGCTAGATATAATTTTTTTGGAATTTTTGGAGTCGGTATGTGGCCCCGGCAAATTAAAATGTATGTTGAAATCAATTTTGAACGTTATATTAATTTTTATCTTAATTTTAACGAAAACTGATCGAAACAGTCGAATTGGCTTACCAAACATATCCCATTTTGTCTGGAATAGGCGTATTTAGCTAGGGATGACAGTTGTTGGATTCGGTTTGGAGTTCGAGGGAAAAACTAACCTTTTGGAATAATTAATTATAAAATTAAATTATATAAAAAGGGGGTCAACCCCTTTCTCTCTCCCAATCCCGTCGTTCTAATAAAAAAAGAAAAAAAATTGCACAATCCCCGTCGCCACCGCCTCTGGCACCACTGCCGCCCCCTCCCCAGCGTCGCCCCTCCCCAACGTCGCCCTCCTCTAACGCAGTCGCCTCCTCCTCCTCAGCCCTCCCCTTCCTCCGTTCGAGCTCCTGAAGCCCCAAACCCTAAAACCGATCAGATACGCCGCCCCTGACCCCTAGCCGCCGCCACCGGCCAGCTGCACCACCCCACCACCACCAGTGACCCATGTCGCTTCGCCACCCATTCCAACTGTGGACCTCGCAACGTCCAAAACCCCAATTTACATAAAAATCCAGTTTTTCAATTAAGACACTGTTCCTTTTTAGCCAATATCTTCCAAACCGTGCACTTCTGGCCAAGACTCCACAATACCAAAATTGTAGAGCACGATTTTCTCTTCGATTTGTGTATATGAAAGTCATATTTTGGATTTCGGAGTTGTTCAGAAAACGCGTCCAAAGTCTGTTGTCCAAATACCGTCTTTTCACGATTTCCGGCGAAATGGAGCATTTTCGGGAAAAAAGTACATTAGGCGAAAGTTGTCCGGAATGGCGCATTTAAGCTAAAAAAAAAACGGTGTGAAGATTTGAGCTCGTTTGCAAAGTCTGGAATCAGAAAATCAAATCAAAGCGTCAGAAAATAACGGCGGAGTGGATCCCAATGTGAGAACACCTTCTCACTTAAATTATTTTACAGTTAAAAATATTTTAGTTTGCAGACGGGGCTTAGTAGCTTCCGACATTATTTATTGTACAAACCATAGTTGTTTGTTTGGATTGAATTATGGTGTAATTGGCTGTATTGTGTTGAATGGATTGCATTGTGGTTTTGTTGATTGGATTGAATATTGTGTATGGCGCGAGCCCATATCAGGAGAGGAGTAATGCTAGACATTACTCCAGTTTTAATATCGCGCCGTTATAATGCCGAAATTTTCTGAAATAAATATTTATTCATTAAAAATATAATTTTTAATGTGTATATGAACTATATGAAATATTCATGTGTTGAATAAAAAGTATGAACAATAAAAATATCATTTTTATTGAATGTACAAACTATATAAAATAGTCAAGTGTTGAAATAAATATTTTATCGTTTAAAAAACATTTTTTAATGTATATGTGAACGACATAAAATTCTCCTGAAATGAAAATGAATATTCATTTACAAATCGAACGATTTGTTTATGTACACCCATTTAACTGACATGGATTGGGACGATAAATTTTACACATCGCCTTACTGCACAAATAATATTTAATATTTGTTGGTTGAAACACCACCACGGATATTGGGATGATATTTGGCATACATTAATCCCAATTGTTTAGAATCGACTGGTTGACAGACTGTTGTAAGCATTAATTATTTATATTTATGGCTTATGCAGTTGTGTAATGCACTCTGGGTGATGGTTGATTGGTTATCATTGTTGTTGTATACATGTGTTGTGTGAAATCCATATAAATAACATTATATGGTAATTGACTGTGTTTGATTCCAATTCGGAAATAAGGAAATATTTTAAAAAAACAAATATTTTAAAATAATGAATATTTTAAAATAATATTCAGTAAAGGATTAAAATGTGAATTTGATGTCCGATTTTGGATGGACACGAAAATATTGAAGTATGTGAAGCGTGTTGATTAGATTTGTGCCATTTTAACGCGAACTATATTTATATCGATTTTATTCATTTTTATAATGAATATCGAAAAGGAAATGATTTCAAAATGTGATATTTTGAAAATATTTCATTTAAATATTATAATGATAAGGAGTATTCAATTTTGATTAAAAATTGAAGTGAAAGTGGGAATCGATTTTAAAACGAATTTATAAAATATGTTTTGAGTGAAATATATATATATTATATATATATATATAATATAATGGCTTGAATAGAATGTGCCGCGCACCTATTGTTCGCGAATTTCGACAATTGACTTCAAATTGACATTACGGGAGATCCGACCGTCAGATTCTCCTAAAACCAGAACCATTGGGTTCGTATTGAAAAGAGCTTTCCATGAATATAAGAGATTTGAAATATAACGGTTGGATTTGGCATTATGTCTAAATCAAATTTGGAAAAGTTCGCTACGGATACAGTTTGGTGGCTGTTATTGGAAACCGACTGTACGGGCCTTGATAAAATTATTAAAAATATTTATAATTTGTGTACATCATAATAAATGATTTGGAAAAAATTGGGATTAGAAATTCCACGTTTGTAAAGAATTTTTTTTTATCAAAATGAAATAGTTATTAACTAGAAAGACAATCCAATGTTTTTAAATAAATAAATTGTATTTGTGAATGGTTTTAATCTAACCAAAAGTTTCCATTTATATTATTGGAGTGGATTTGAATAGAAATGATCTTAGGGATATTTCGATATTGGATTTCGTGACTATACGGAAATTATGGAGGAATTTGGAAGATAGATATATATCATTATTCCCCATACGATATGTGTTGGTTTAAGAATTTGATATTGAATATAAGCCGATATAATTTCTGTTTAGAGCCTTATATTTAATATCAAAGTGGATTTTGGGTTGTCGTGAATGGTGTCTTCAGTAACACTATTCTTAAACCCCGTGTGAAAAGAATAAATCTTTTAAATTAAGATTATTAGAGTTTCCAGTTATATTTAGTAATTGAGATAAAATGGAAGGTGAATTGGGTTTATTGTGAACTGTGTTTTTAATGACATTCGTTCTTTAACCCGATTAACAGTGAAATGTGATTTGGAATTTATAAATCTTTTAATTAAGATTAATGGAAAATTTCCAAAGTAAAGATTTCCAATTTAATATATTAAATAGGAATTGTATGGAAATTGATTTGGTAATAATCCAAGTGAACTTCTGTGGAGGAAGACTTTTAATATATATGGAATTTAAAAGGCCTTATCGTTATTCCATTTATATTATTAGTCGGATACGGAAATTTATATCGATTAGATATATATATATATATATATATATATATATTGATCTGTTTTCCGTAAAGATTCCATGGTTAATGGAATGTGATTTTGGGTTTATCGTGAACTGTGTTTTAAATGACATTGATTCTTTAACCCAGTTAAAGACAGGATTACATGTCTAATATTGTATTTCGAGCTGTATTGTTGATCTCTGCTAAATATATATCTGTTTGGTGGCAGAGAATTTATTCTCTTGCTTAACACCCTTCTCTGAGATGTACGAGCTTAGAGGTTATATATCGGCAGAAATCGATGGTACGGTGTAGACTGTCGATGCGACATGTTTGGATTTCCAAAGTTAAATAATCATTAAATAATGATTGTTGGAAGATTATAACTAAGTGAAGTGTTAATGAATCTTTAATTAGATTGAAATGTGAATATGATAATTCAGATTATTAAATTTGGGAAATGATCGAGAATGGAGTACCACCAGTTTACTCCAAGTGATAGTTAAATCTTTAATTAGATTTGAACGTGAAATGATAATTAAATTTACCGATAACACTGTGGTGTTAGATATGGAGTATTACCAGTTTTGCTCCATGGGTTGAATAGGTTGAGATAATAAATAAATGATTACTTCGGTAAGGCTCGATAATCCCGACTAGTTGATAAACCTTAATTTGGTTTTGAATTGATAACCAAAGGAAGATTAAAGAATAAATTTAAAAGAATTTATCTTTGATAAAATTAATGGGAATGTTTCCCTAAAGATGTGAATATTTGAATAAAAGAATGTTCTGGATTGGAATGAGGCGTATGTTGTGTTTTTATAGCATTGATTATAAGATATGTGAATTATTCGAAAAGGCCGGGTTTATACCCATTTCGAATAATTGATTCGATGATAAGTCGACGATGAAGACGGTGGTTGAAGACCAGAGATCTTCACATCGTTTGGATGATTACTGATGTCTTGATTGGGATGTACACCCAAGACAAGGTAATAAGTGGTGATCGTCTAGACGTACTTAGAGATCGACCTAATATGCGAGGACCCCTCTCCTATATTGGACATATGGGACGGGGAATAAGGTGCCTTCGGTTTCGTTCAGACCCAGAATGGACTTGTAAATGGATGTGTGTCTAACATTGGATTTCATTCTGTGTTGATTGATTTCTATTAAATATATATTTGTTTGGCGGCGGAGAATTTATTCTCTTGCTTAACACCCTTCTATGAGACGTATGAGCTTAGAGGTTATATATTGGTGGATATCAGTCGCATGGCATGAATTTCCCATGTGGTATGCTGAGATGCAAATGATCAAGGCTTCTATTGAAAACCAGAGTCTTGTGGTTGATGATCAAAGCATGGCTTTAAATAGCATAACTTTGTGTATAGCGTTAATTCGCGAGCCGCACACCTCGGTATGAGTTAAAAACGGGATTGGACCATTGGGAGTGCACGATGTTTCTTTCTAGCTATGGGTGGTGTCATGTTATGGAGCCCAGACATCTATATTTTTACTTATGTGAATAATGGACAGCGAGGCGCCTTGGATATATTGGTCACTACGGGGCCAATGGATAGGTCCGATATGACTGAGAAACGTGTGTTCAGGAATAATTAATCCACAAACGTAAGGGTGGACCGGCCCAACCATTCCAAAGGTTCACTGCGGGGGATCCTGAGGCATTTGTTAGAGTGCCTCGAATCGATGAGGAGCCATCCTGGCCTCGACTCATGACGGAAATCCAATTTCCGATACATGATATTTCGGTTTTAATTGCAGAACTAGTATGGCGACATGATATATGGTACCCATGCCGTCTATGATTGACACATTTATATTTGAAGTTGATTTTGACACTATACGCTTATAGTAGTATCGAATGATTTGTTTTTAAATGTACCAAGCATGTTTGGCTATTATAAGGGAAAACTTTATCCTCCGGCTTGCGTTGCATTGTGTGATGGGACATGAGTCTTATAATAGCTTCATTTTTTCAAAAAACATTGCGCTGTTTGTTTTATGCACTGATATTCTTGGGAGAAAACCCATTCCATGTTATACGGCGTGGTCCCTTGATTTACTTTATTTTTAAAGTGAAGTTTTAAATAACTGTTTTAGTTCTCACACCAGTCCCATGACTGACCTGGAGTTTATTGTTTTAACCTAAACTCTGGGTGCCTATATTTTCCACACGGGCATTCGGTAGTTTTGGTTTTGCAGATATTATTTTCCCAGGATCCTGAATTTACAGCTGGAGCTATATTCAGAAAGCTTTGTATCCGTGTATTTCTTTCAGTTGTGTTATGTATTATTTTTCTGCTGCTAATGTAATTTAACCTCTGATATATTTTGATGTATATTATTTATTCATACTCTTTTATATTCTTGTACTCTGATGTAAATTATTGTAACAACAATGAAATGTTCTATTGTTTGTGTTCTGATTTGTCGTGTACTCAACTCAATCCGGGCTATCCCGTAAGGGCGAGTTTGGGTCGTTTCATTCTTTCTGGACAAAACACTAACCCAAAGAAAGACAAAAGCAGATAAACAGACCAACCATAATCTAACCCAAGACACCCAAATATAAAATGTTGAATAGTGAAAAACATACATATGTTCATAATATGTTTCGAGCAAGATATTAATTTAAATCAAGTATTTTTTGAATCCAAGTGAAAAAAAATTCTGTTTTATATCACCACCATATGTAGAACACTAGCGCATATAATAGTGGTTAAGTAAGACTATATGTCTCCAAATTATGTGCATGGCTAATCTTGTCCATGCAAGTTTACTTAATTAAATCATGAATTTTCCTCGTTAAACATCTTTAAAATTGATTTCCAATGTTGTGGTTCCATGAATAGACAAGAATAATGTAGAATATGGTCCACAAAGAGGGGCTGAGATTCTCTTTCTCGTTTATAAGGATTACTGCATTTAATGATCGATGCTAGCGACAAGTAACATTGGTTAAAAAAAGCAGTCGACCCTAACTATTCCTAGTCGTCATTAAACCCGATACTTATCCACAGACCAGAGAACAATTTTTTTATAAAATCACAAAGCAACATTTAGCGTAAAACATAAGGACAAAAAAAAAATCCTACCTACCACCACCTCATCGTCACCCCTTTAGCTATGCCGTCACCTAGCTGCTGCCGTCTCCCCCTTCTAATCGTCCTTTCCATTATTTTCTTCCTCCCCAAATTCAGGTATAATTAACTAAATTAAATTCTGAAAATCGATTTATTATGGGTTTGATGTTGATGACAAATTGGTATTAGATGATGATAATAGTTTATTAGATTATTTAGTGGTATAATTAAAGCCCTAATTTAGAAAATTAGTTGATTATGAGTTTGAAATTGATGAATATATTGTACGAATTGATGACAATATTTTGTTAGTTGATTTGATGATGTTAACTAGTTGTGCAGTTAAAGCGCTTAGCAGTTTTGTACCATTGGAGATGCAAAAAAGTGTAGCAGAAATAATGCGGGGAAATAGTGGGTATGCAGAAAGGTGCATTAGATGTAAAAATAAGTATTTTTGAATTAATTAATTGTCATTTTCATACCATTTGTGTAGAAGAAATTAATATTTATTAATCTTATATAATAAAATCAAAGAATATCATGGTTACATAACTATACTAAATTTCTACCATGTATTAGACATTTATGTGTTAAAACAATCTTTTTACACTAACTTTATTAATTTGTTTTAAAAGAAAACTAGTCAGATCAAGCTTCGTATATTAATATTTATAAAGCGGGTGCTATAAACGTTGATTTAGTGGGTGCATCGGAAATTAGCAGGGCTTAAAGCGGATCTACTGTTTATCATCACTAATTAGAAATAGCGTAGCAATTGAAGGGCGTTACGGGCTATAGTGGAGATTTTGTAGGGATTTAGCGGGGCTTTAACTGCATAGTTAACGAGTGCTTTGTTTATTTAATTTCTAATTAAAATTTAGGTTTGGTTTAAAATCCTAAAAGTAGTGTATAACTATTAATTTATATACTTATTGATAAATTTATGCAATATTTGTTATAGTTTAAAATAAAGTTTATAATAGTTTACACAAATGTTAATGTATAATTATTGATTAATATGCTACCAGATTGGTACAATTAAACATAAGTAAAAAACAAATTAATTAGTGTGTGTCAATTACAAGTGTTAGTGGTTAGTATGGAATAAAATTAATTTAATTTATTACAATAAATGTTAACTTCTTGTTTCAATATACAAAATCGGTAAATTAAAATTTTAATTGTTAAGTGAACTTTAAAACACATTGTAAAATTTCTAGTTTAGCGAAAAAATAAGAAATACTAGACTAAAATACATTTTATGTAACACCTTACATCCCTTATCATCCTTAAAAATATGGTTGGACCAAGATATGTGGAGCGTCATTGGTATAAAGAAACAAATCACAAACATTAAAATTCAGATAATAGTAAATTGATAACAAACACAGTGGAGAATATTTAAAACTGAAACATAAATTGTTATTTCAAAACCCAACATTTATTTCATTCATAAAACATAAAACCAAATCATCATATAACCCATTAAAGGAAAATCGTTGTCTCATAAATCAAATTACATTAATAATAATCATCCCTTTGAACATCACTTGTATAATCCAAGATAATAGAGAAGATTTTGAAACATAAAAGTACATCAGAATAGAATTGAAATTTCCCAAATGCATCTGAAACGAAGTTGTCTATAATGATCAACTTGTAGCCTGGGGGAAGAAAAAGGATGAAAGTGGGGTGAGTTAAATAATAAGTCTGATGAGTGGAAGTAAATAATGGAATTTCTAAGCTGGATAAACATAATAGACTTAGCAAAAGTTATAGTGTAATAAGGTAAAGTGTCCTTGCACAACTAAGGCATATTAATTTACTTAAACCAATTGTTAGATTGTTTGAACTGGTTTAATTGGTAAATAAAATAAATATTAGAATGCTTTCCTAATTCTACTCATCGATATGCCTTTCTTACCCTCTACCACCTCGCATGCAGAGTGTCACTATGCATCTACCCGTCGTGAAGTCGATCATCGCTCATCTATTCGCCAGTAAAGACATAATTAAATACTTGGATGCAGTAGCGATTTATTTTCCTCAATCGACAGCTGTCGCCCCTCCCTGTTGACGGCTCATTTACTCCAATCGGCATAGGCATGCCCAGCCTCAACCCCATATCTGAGACCATCAATAATAAAATTGAAAGGAAATGCTATCGATACAGGTACAAGGGAAAAATATATTATAATTTGGGTCTCCTGCATAGTCCCCCTGATCTGGGACTTATTTATTGGCTGCTTACTTTTTCCAATCAGCATTTGCTACCGGAATTCACCACCACAGTTACCTGCTTATTAATTTAATTCAAGGTCTGAGTTTTATAATGATTGGCCTTTTAATATAATTACAACCTCCATGTTATAATTTTAGTTGCAAATATCTCAATTTGCCTATTACGATTTTCTAACATGTCGATATAGTTATCATAATAATTTGTTCATTCTTTGTCACTTTTCAAATTACTACGCTTGTCATAGTTTACTTCAAATTCCTACAAGCTTTCTTAATTTAGTCTGATTCCTTTTTAAAATAGATCTACAATTTGTACGCATGTTTTTATAAATTTAGTTTTCTATCATTTAATCCGTGTTCGTGAAGTTTATACTTTTTATTTTATTTTTCACATGCAAAAAAAGATTAATTTTACGTCGTTTAATTTACATTTACAGATTTATGCATGTTTTAGAATAAATGAAAATAATTGTAGAAATCGTGAATGAGTGATAGAAATAAAATAACTATTAACAAGTTTTTTTGAAAAACTAACGTGTAGAATTTAACTTAAAGGAAAATGTAAGAAAAAATAGACAAATACTTACATAATGTAATTTACTAAAAAGTTACAAAAAACTATAAGAAAATTGTTATTATTGAAAACCCTACTATTTTAAATTAATTAGAAATCTAAACAATTCATAAACACTCACTTGTAGTCCTTAGCTCTTGCGCTCGCGTGGCCTTTCTAGATCCCTTCCTCAGGTTAATTATAAATATTTTTATTTTTAAATCTTCCCCTAAGAAAATATTTATGTTTAGGTCTGTCTCAATTAAGAGAGAATCTAAAGGGAGAAGATCTGTATTGCGAATGAATAGCTAGGTATATGATCTTATTTATAATGGAGCTAAGGGATCTCAAGTCATTATATTACTTGATTCTGTCTGATTAGGCACATCACACATTCAATTCCAACCTCAAATCTAGAAAGCATCGAACCAAACCGCTCAAAAATTATTAAAAAACATTATCGGTTCATACCTGGAAGAAACATTATCCAGGTAAAAACGCAAGTTAATCCGGGCCTATTCCTACTCTAGGCATCTACAACCAATAACAAGTTTATGGTCTCCCTTTTCCTATTTAAGGCATATGAAACCACATTTCCCCTACTAGGGGTATAAGCTGTCTCGAAATCATACGATACAAAGAACTCTATTCAATGTTGTTGCCTCAGATTCAGATCCTTCTGCAAAAACATATACTTCAAAGACTTAAGGCATGTGTAAAGCTTGAACCTTTCACCAAGTAGGTAATGCCTCTATGACTTAGGCGCAAAAACAATCATAGCCAACTTTAAATCATGGGTAGGGTAGTTCCTCTCGTGGGCCTTCAGCTATCTCCTCATATAACATACTACCTTACCTTCTTACATCAATACATCACCCAAGTCTTTCCCACAAGCATAGGTATAAACTGTAAATTCCTTGGAACCATCTGGAAGTATCAACACTGGTGCATTGGTAAGAGCCTTCTCAAGTTTTGCCAAGAAATCCTCAAAGCCTGCGTCCCACATAAATGCAAAAGTCTTCTTGGTAAGGCCAGTAAGTGGTTCCTAGGTCAACACAAATTTCTTAATAAATTTTCTGTAATACCCAGCCAAACCAAGAAAATTCCTAACCTCAATAGCATTTTTACGGGTCTTCAAATCCTGTATCATCATCACCTTAGCAGGATCCACTACTAGACCTTCCCTAAAATCCATGTTCCCTAAGAAACTCCTCTTCTAACGCTAAAAATAACGTTTAGAAAACTTTGTCTTCAACCTATGTACTCTAAGAGTACTGAGAACATCTTATTAGTGTAAGGTGTGCTCCTCCTTGCTCTCTCCTCAAGTATACCAGAAAATCATCAACAAATACTACCATGAACATATTGAGAACGTCCCAGAAGACTCTGTTCACTGTATCTACAAAATAGGTAGGGGCATTGGTTATCCTAAAAGGCATAACCAACCACTCAAAAAATCAGTCGGATATCTGAAAGGTCATTTTGTTGATCTATCATCTGCCACTCTAAGCTGATGAAAACCAGTGGCTAAACCCAACTGAGAGAATACTGAAGTGCAAACCAATTTGTCAAAAGTATCATCTATCCATGGGATTGGATAATGGTTCTTATTGCGAGCTTATTTAATTCTCTATAATTCACATAAAGTTGGAAAAAATGATATGCCTTTGTAGCAAAGACGACTAGCGTTCCCCACTCAAAGATATTCCGCCCGATGAATCCCTTCTCCAATAGCTCATATACTTGCTTACTCATGTCTCTGCATTCCCTCAAAGATATATGTCATACATAGAATGCTACGACTTTGCATTCTCATTAAGATATATCTGAGAGTCAATTTCTCTCTTGAGAGGTAGTCTCCTCACCTTCTTAGACACACCCGGAAACTCCCATACTACGGAAATTAAATCCATATATATCGCCTATATATGAAAATAGGGAATAAAGGAAGCTCAACACGATTGACCCCGCTAGTCGCAAGAACTCTCGAGGGTTCTCCCACTACATGTCCCTAACCGAAGAAACCTCATCTTGCAATCCAAATTAGCCACATACGTGGCTAATAAAGCATCTCTACGCTCATCCCATACCCAAAGAATCCAAGTTCGTAAGCATCACAATCAAACTCTATGTTTAGTATCAAAATTTTCAAGCCCTTTCAAATCATCGATAGATGTATCAATCCACTTATGGGGTTTGAAACGACTATGGGAATTGTAACTAAAGTGATATCCTAGTGCAAACAATCGACCAAAGAACTGGAGATAAAAGAATGTGATGCTCTTGAATCAGAGAATATGTGAATGGAAAAGTAAAAAATAGAAATCAAACCTTCTATTGCAGCTTTCCTAGCTTTATCTAGTCCATTACTAGACGAAGTTACCTCTAAGATATGTACTTGAGCTGCAGGTGCATTAGCCTCTGCTCCACTCTATGGGGACAAGTCCCACTATGATGTCCAGGCTTCCCACAAACATAACACTTCCCTATCATCATATCCATCTTGCAATCCTTCATATAGTGACCCATCAATCCACAACTATGGCACTTAATGTCCTTCTTGATTTGGCCCTTTTGGGGTTCTCCAACATTCTTCTTATTGTTACCCTTCTTATTTTCCCACCGCTGCTTCTTTGAGCCTGTAGCTTTAGGAACCTGTTCCTTTCACTCTTTATCATCCTCTTTAGTGACCTCAGACATGAGAGTCATTTCCATTAATGACTCAAATGTCTCTATCATGGGCACTTGTGACAACACCAACCCTTGGAGGAATTGGTTCAATCCTTTTGCGAACTGGACAGCCTTCTTGTGGGATGTGTTAATTAAATCCATCCAAAACATCGACAACTCGTTAAATTGATTAATATATTCCTTATCATGAGATCTCTTTTTTTCAGACCAATGAACTTTTCTAATTGGATACCCTTCTTAGCCTGTGACAAGAATCTCCTATCAGACCTATCTCAGAATCTGGCCCAACTAAGCCCTACCACTCTAGCCTTAAATATCACCCACTAGTACGAAGCCTTATCCTTTAGCTGCTAAGAGGCCAGTTGAAATCTTCAATGATCATCAAGTCTCAACAATCCGAAAATCCACTGTGTATTCCTTAATGAATTATATGCCTCAACGAAACTCTTTGTGTCCGAGAAAGATCTACCTCCAAGATTAGAGAAAACTTTATAAAGTCTAGAGAAGTCAATTGTCACTGGTGTGTTGGTAGAAACCTTAGTAGCAGGTGTCGGATCTTACACGGGCTCTTGTGCTTTAGCCGATGTCATAGTCTCTACGAAACTAATCGGGGACAAGCACACTATCAAGGAGATTTGGTGCATCCACCATTCTGCGCTGGGGGAAGATGAAAATTAGGGATCGAAAAAATTAGAGAAAGTTTTTGACTAGACATTGAGGGGATAAATTTTTATTTTCAGATTTTGTTTTGTTTCGAAAATTTATTTTCTTTTAAAAAATATTTTATTTTTAAAATATATTTTTAGGAATCCTGTAACCTTAGGCTCTGATGCCAAATGTATCACCCTGCACCTCTTAGCATCCCCCAAAATAAGGTTACGCCAAGAAATACGAAGCGTTGTAGGTATAAAGAAATGAATCATAAAGACTAAAATTCACAAGACAATAAAATGATAACAAACATAGCGGAAAATAATTAAAACTTAACTTGTTGTTTCAAAACCTAACATTTATTTCATTCATAAAACATAAAGTCAAGCCACCACATGTCTTACGAAAAGAAAACTCAATCCATTAATCAGAGCACATCGATAATGATCATCCCTTTCAATGTTATTGTACAATCCAAGATAAAAGAAAAGACATGAAGCAGAAAAGTACATCAGAATAGAATTGAAATCTTTGAAATATAACTGAAAACAAGTTATCGACAATGATCAAACCTGCTATCCTAGGAGAAAAGAAAAAGGAAGAACGGGGGATGGGTTTGACAATAAGCCTAGTGAGTGGAAGTAACGACTAGCATTTTAAAGCAAGATAAACGTAATAGAGTTAACAATAGTTCTAATGTTATAGGGTAAAGTGTTCGTGCACAAATAGGAAGGATAAATGTACTTAGACTGATTGTTTAATTATTTGCACTGATTTAATTGTTAAACAAAAGAAATATGATTGGGAAGATTTCTTAATTCTAGCCATTGATCTATCTTTCCTACTTGTCTACCACCTCGCATGCTAAAATACAATTATGGACATGCCCCTCATGATATCAATCACTGCCCGTCTAACCATCAGTAAAGACATAATTTATGCTTGGATGCTGTAGTGATTTATTTTCCCCAATGGATGTTGTCGCACACGCAGTCACTTTCAGAACACATTAATTGTCACCCACACATTGTTGATCACTTATTTACTCCAGTGCACATAAGCATACCTGGTCTCGACCCTCTATTTGAGTATCCTCAGTAATAAACCTGAAAGGGAATGACGCCGGTATGGATCCCTAACAAACAAATATTCTAATTTGCACCCTTTCCCATTCCCCCTAATCTGGACCTTATTTATTGGCCACTTATTTTTCTCAGTCAGCATTTTCTGCCGCAATGGACTACTTCTGTTATCTACATATTAACTTATTCCACTATCTGAGTTTTACAACAATAAGCTTCTTATTTAATTGTAAGCACCATGTCATAATTTTTGTTGCAGATATCCCAAATTTACCCATTTTGATTTTCTAACATGTCACTACAGTTATCTAATAATTTGTTCATTCTCCATAAAATTACAATATTTGTCATCATTTACTGTAACTTCCTATAAATTGCCTAATTTTTTCTGAGAGTTTTTCAATACTACAATTTGTACACTGGTTTTTGTAAAATTAGTTTTCAGTCATTTAATCCATGTTCGTGAAGTTTATACTTTTATTCTATTTTTCACGTACAAAAAGATGATTAATTCTGCGTCTTTTAGCTAACATTTATAGAACTAAGCATGTTTAAGAACAAATGAAATAATTCTAAAAACTATTAATAACTGATAAGGAATAAAATAACTACTAAGGGAAAATGACTAAAAACTGAATTATAGAATTTAACATAAAAGAAACTTTAAGAAAAAGCGGAGAATACTTATAGAAAATAACGTACAGAAAACTACAAAAATCTATAAGAAAACTAAAACTATTGAAAATTCCACTACTTTAAATTACTTGGAAATCTAAATGATTACTAAACACTCACCTATAGTCCTTAGCTCTTACGTGTGCGTCCTTCCCAGATCTCTTCTTTAGGTTTATTATAAATATTTTTATTTTTAAACTTTCGCCCAAAAAAATATTTAAGTTTTAGGTCCGTTTAAGTTAAGAGAGAATGCAGAGGAAGAAGATTTGTATTTTGAATGAATAGCTAGGAGTAAGGTCTTATTTATAGCGGAGCTAGGGGACCTCAAGCCATTATATTACTTGATTTAATCCGATCCAAACACTTCACACATTCAGATTTGGTCCTTAGATCTAGAAAGCAACGAAACAGATTACTCAAAAATTATTTAAAAATATTGTCGGTCCATTCAGTTTGGCAGTGTGAGACTATTCCACAAAATGGACTTCTACTCTATTCAGATTAGTGTCCCTACATTGATACTAAACTGTCAAAATGGAACATACTTTAGATATGCAGATCACCAAAAAGTCGCATAATGTAGTACTCCTTTTTGCAAACACTAACATGAAGATGAATAAAACAAAAGATACATGTTACCAAGGGAACTATCTATCTCCAAAAAATCAAATACAACGTAAACAACCCACCTTCATTTACAAAATAAATAACATACCTAATGAGACTATTAGAAAGTAGATGATTTATGGTAAATAATAAAATTTTAGGATACACAAAAATGGTTCTCAGTATATTTAGAACTGGAATAAATAGTACACGCTGAATAAAATAGATTTGACAAGCAAACTAGCCAAATGTTTTTAGGAAAATGAATATAAGAAACCACTTACATCTTAAATCAAAAAGACGGAACAGTAAACTCCATGGATCCTCTGCTTTCTTAGTTTCTTACCTATCAGTTTGACAGTTACATTACATAATTTTCTGCTTAATGCCAATTCTGCATGCTTACATTCATGTCCATCTAAGCAGTATATAAATAAATAAGAGAAAATAATGTATAAACTTTTCATATTTAAGTGTTAATGACAAACAAATGGTAGTGTTAAGGCCAACTAAAAGGTACAAATCCCCACTCTAACAAATTCATACCATGTAAAAGTTATACACCTTACTCCTAAAAAGGAAGTTATAAGAATAAATAACTCCCCTCAATTAGCATACATGCTTATACGTACAATAACGTAAGTGATTAAATTTCATTGCATCATAGATGGTTATGTTTTGCTAACTCTTTTGGTTTGAAGGCTAATCATGTCATATGAAAAGAGAAACAAGCAATTAAAATAATTACATTGAAGAGACTTGTATGAAATGTGTAATTCTGCCTTTTCTCTACTTGTAAAATCAATATAAAAATGCAATTTTCATTTCATAGTATTGGCAGAACTTAGTTAATTCTTATAAGCTTGATTAAATTTTCTAAATAAAATCTAGATAACTTCGAAATTTTTGTAAATTTAGTTGAAGTATTGTTATTATTTTAATTTTCATCAAACTACGTTTTTATTATATTAAACATGTTAATCTATGTAAAACTTAGTTAAATTTTATAATATATAGTTTACTTATATAGACTTTTTTGTTTAGAACAATTTTATAAACTTGTTTATTTTCCAATAAAATTTAGTTAGTTTTGATCATCATGAAGTATACGAGAGAAGACATCAGTCACTCGATCTAAAGGCATTCATCCATTGCCATTAATTAACAGTTAAAGCTCCTATTGTTGTATCATTGTTGGGATGTAGAGTCCTAAACCGACTAATGATATGTTATTATATAGAGGAGAAACCCATGTTTTTTTAGAAGAACAAAATATATGACATGCAAATATATAAGTGGAGAGATGGAAATAAGAATTGCGAAAGCAGTATGTAAAAATTACAAATTGCAACTTTGCAATTTGCTTGACATGAAGTACGAGTTTTCTTCAAATTGGAAACCCCTAATTAAATAAAAAAGAGGCACAAAACCAAAGGGATATATTTTTAACAACTCTTTTTTCTTGTTAGTTCTAACAAATGCTTATTACAACTTTTCTATTATGTCGGTTGTAATAGATGCATATTTTTCTTCTTATTGGTTGTAATAGATGCCTATTACAACATCCATTCTCTGTTAGTTGTAATAAATGCTTATATTTACCAATTCTTTTTTATCACTTATGATATATACCTAGTACAAATTTTTTCATTTGCCAGTTGTAATAGTTAATTAATCATCATAATTAAACAATAATACTTAAATATAGTAATTAAATACGTAATAATTGATAATTACTATTAAACAAAACTAATAATTAATTTGAAAATATGAAATAATTAATATTAATAAATAATAAATAATCATTATTATCAAATAATTAATCACCATTAAATAATAATATTTTTTAATGAGTGACTAATAATCAAGAAGTAATAATTAAATCTAATAACCAAGAAGCAATATTTAATATTTGGTGATTAACTTTTGATAATCCGTAAAAAGTGCATAAATAGTATTTCAATAAATAATACTTTTGGCAAAGTCGTCAGGTTTTTAAAGTGATCACAAACACTTATTATTATAACAAATAATAATTACAGTTATTACAAGAAGTTGATAGATTGTCAACACTACAGTTCCGGTTTTTAAGGTGGACTGACCACCCCCAAACATTTTTAAAGTAAAACATTCACTGGTACTAACCAAGCTTACAGTGTAGGAGCTAATCATTAAGACTGGACTATTATTACCTACCCACGCAGGGGTAACAAATATCATAAAATAAATCACTTATCCTAGACAACAATACATGACAAGATAAAAAGGCAATTACGTCCTTGAAATCACATTGCTGCAAGCTGAAAAATGCCTTCGACCAAAAGAAAGGAGTTGTACCAACTTACTTTAGCCAAGGATAACCTTCAAGAGTACACTACAACGGAATGTACAACCCAACCAAGTTCAGCCTGTAAACATCCTAAAATAGAAAGTGACCAGCTCCTTTGATTACTGCTGAAAGGCCACCAATTGAATTGACAACAATCCAACAACAAGCATAGGATCTTTATAACAAACCATAAGATCAACCAAACCTCGACTATATACACATCCAGAAACACCAATACAAAGACCCAGGCCAACAACTTGCATACTAACAAGATGATGAAAAATCAATATTGGGCAAACAAACACTTCATAAATCACCAACCTAACCCTACCTCAACAGCTACCAGAATATGTGAAATATCCTTAGCTTACCAAGCGAGAGACCTTAAACTGCCACCCCTAAGCATATTTGGTTGGATAATGCATGGCAGACGCCAAGAAGATAAGATAGGGCAAGTCGCGAAGCAATATTAGGTACTCATGTGCACAAAATAACCTGGAACTCCATAATAGAGACAATACGACAGCAACTAAGCAAGATGAACTCTTCCAACACCACAAATAGATCTCGAGAATACAAGACTAAAACAGTAAAAACCAACAAATACCAAGAACTCTCATTCGACCTAACCAAGGTCAGACAACATCGGACAAAAGTCCATTAAGCAGTGTAGGTCTGACTCGCTTAGAAACCTAGTGTTTCAGATGCAAGCATCTGGGACGAAAAGGGGTTTCTAGAAAGTCGCGTTACATACCTGTTAATCCAGTTCCAAGGAGACAATTATCTCCTGAGAGAGACTCCACACTAGGGTGTGAAGTGACGACCAGAGGATGTAAGGGCACTGGATAGGTTAAACAAGAGGAGACTGTTAGGGAACCCGAAATGCGAATCTTAAGGCAAGACTAACACTAGAGGGGGATGAGTAGTGTTTCTAAGAAATTTACAGAAATCTTAAACTTAAATAGACTATTATATGAATTACACACAACAGAGACGATCATAGACATAAAATCAAACACAACCACATAAAAAAATAAATATAAAATGCAGAAAAGAAAAGAACACACTCGATTTTATACTGGTTTGGATTACTCCTACGTCCAGTCCCAGCAACGCTGAATTGCACAGAGTTTTATTACTATTATCAATATCCAAGTACAATCCCCTTGATTTTCTGACTAGAAGGTTAACACCGCTCCAACCACTCTTGATTTCACGACTACAAGATTACCACCGCTCCTTTTCCTTGATTTCAAGGCTATAAGGAACACACCTTTCCCCAAACACTTCCCAAATTACAACATCCATATAACTCTTCAATAGCACTTCAATTCAGAGAGTAATGAGTAGAGAGAGAAACATGAAGAAGTTTTATGTAATAAGAGTAGAAATTGGCAAAGTAGAAATGTAGAAATCAATAAAATTTGAAATATTAATGGTGTAATGAAGAGGGGTGAAGATGGAGAAGAATAATGATGAAAAAATTCGAAATCAACCCGTATATATAAGATTTGAAAGGTTGCAACGCTTCTGGAACGTTACAAGTAGTGAAAAGACACTTCCTTTGAAAATTAAAAAAATGACAGTTGTATGTCGACATAAGCGTATATGTATGTCGACATATGTATGTGTAAAATATTTTTTAAACTATTTTTCAAGTTTTTAACTATATATATAATTCTGGAAATTCTTTAATTAAAACTTAACGATATAAATGAGTATTATAAAGAGTAAAATCATATGAAAACATAATTATATAATATATAAACATATTTATAAAATTATAAGATTTAAAACTATATAACTTTAAAACTATAGAAGTATATAAATATAAAATTATATAAACTTAAATTTAAAACTTATATTTGAAGTCATAAGTAAGATATAAAAAAAGTATGAATTTAAAATTTGAATTTTGAAAATCAGAATTTGGAAAACAGATTTTGAATTTGAATTTGAACCTGGAGTGCTATTCAGAGTCTTACATATAAACTACACTCTATTACTATATTTGTCTCGAACTCTTGAAAACTTGATTACTCATGAGTCTTGAATCTCCTTTGAATTCTAAATGTGTTGAAACTCTAAAACTGTACAGTCTTCAGTACTTAAGTCCTATAAACAAATCCTGCATATATATATATGCCTATATATTTTAGATTGTGATGTTAGTATATATATTTTAAAATCAATGATAATTGAAATAAGGTTGTTGTCATCAAAACTCCATTCTCCAACAATTTCCCCCTTTTTGATGATGACAACCTTGATTTATAAAATAAACATATCTTTACATGCTTGTTGATTCCGATCCTTTTAATACTTCCCTTGACTTCATGAATCTACATATTCTCCCTTAAACTAACCCTTATTTTATAATATCTCCCTTGTCATTATCAAAAAGAAATTCTAAACATACTCCCTCTAAATCCTAAATATATACACACACACACACACTATGATTATACTAAGGTAAATTACTCCCCCTGAATTTATGACTATATAGTATTACTTAGTTTAAAATCTAAAAGAGATAGATATAAACAAACATTGTTTGAATTAAATAATTCTATTGCAGTCCAAACAATCACAGACTACACAATTTACAACGTAAAAACGATAACATGTATTATAACATACATACGAATAAGAGAGAATCCTAAATGACTAATGTTTCTTCATGATAAAGGACTTATGAATTGGACAATTGGGGTAATGAAGACAAAATTCCCCATTTTGCTCAATTATGTTCCCTTCACGATCGAACGAAGCTTCATCAATGCATACGACTTGGTTATCCTCTTCCATCCCTTCCTGTTTTGCCTCTTCTTATTCCTCCTCTTCTTGCATCTCTTTCTCCTCCTCTTCTTCCTTTTCCATCATTGTATTATTGTCTTTGATGATGATTGTATTCGCTAGATTATCCATCGCAAACTTTTGTAGGTTTCTCATTATTTTCCCTTGCTTTACTTCCTCTTGATTCGTTCTAATTTTAGTACTTGAATCTCAACTGGCATTTGAAGAACATACTCCACTTTTTCTTCCAATTTGATCACACGTGCTTGATTAGAGCATTGAAATGGACCTTTGGATGGTCCAGCGGACGATCCAGGGTTAGTTTGGTCATTATAATTAGTGGAGGCCATGATTTATTTTAGTTTTGAATTTTTACAGAAGTGAAATGAGAGAATGAAGAAGAAAATTCGAAGTGGAAAGTTTAAATGGTTATTATAATTAACTTTTGGTGGGGATTAATTTTTAAAATCTGGCAATTATATGTCGACATAAGGACATATATATTTCGACGTACATGTAGTTACAATTTTATTTTTCTGATTTTTATTGTTATTCTTATATATATATATATATTAATATATTTGATTACTCTAGTTCACTTAATGAAAATATACCTAATTCTCTTCTAAATTTAGTAAACGTTACTTCGTTTAATGGTTTTGTTAATATATCTGCTATTTATTTATCTATTTTTATAAATTCGATCGAAAATTTCTCTTTACTTACATTATCTCTTAGAAAAGGATGTCGTATACCAATGTGTTTAGTTCTTGAATGATGAGTTGGATTTTTAGATATATTTATAGCGCTCGTATTATTGAAATATATTGGTGATTATTTATATTAATCCAAAATCTTTTAGAGTCTGTTGCATATATAGTACTTGTAAACAAGCCAAAGTAGTAGAGATGTATTCAGCTTCAGTTGTTGACAAAGATACTGTATCTTGCTTTTTACTAAACCACGATACTAGTGTATGTCTTAAGAAATGACATGTTCCACTAGTGCTTTTACGATCGGATTTACATCCCGCATAATCAACGTCACATTAAGAAATTAAATCGAATGAACCATCCTTAGGATAAAATAATCCAATGCCTGGTGTATGTTTTATATATCTTAGATTACGTTTTAGGGTTTTAAATGTGTTTCCTTAGGTTGCGATTGATATCTTGCACAGAGACATACACTATGCATTATATCTGGTCTACTAGCGGTTATATATAATAATGATCATATCATACATCTATATAATTTTTTATTAACGTCTTTTAATGTATCATCTTTACTTAAAGCAATATTAGTTTCCTTTGGTGTTGGTCTTCCATTAGTTGTTGTTAAATTATATTTATTAATTAAATCTCTTGCGTATTTTTCTTGATTGATAGATATTACATTCTTTAATTGACAAATTTGTAAGCCTAAAAAGAGTGTTAGTTTTCCCATATGACTCATCTCATTATATATTTATTATTTCTTTTACTAAATAGAGTATTATCTAGTTTTCCTATTTCGTAGGTAGATTGCAATAAGAAATTTCTTAATCTATCATACCAAGCCATGGGAGCCTGTTTTAATCCATATAACGATTTCTTTAATTTATATACGTGATTTGGTAATTTTTCATCTTCAAAAAGCGTGGTTGCTCTACATATATATCTTCCTTAATATATCCGTTTAGAAAAGCACTTTTAATATCCATTTGATATATTTTCAAATTATTATGATTTGCAAAGGCTTGTAATATCCTAATTGCTTCTAATCTTGTTACGGGGGCAAACATTTCATTGTAATTTATTCCTTCTTCTTGAGTATAACCTTGTGCTACTAATCGTGCCTTATTTCTTATGACCTCACCGTGTTCATTCATTTTATTTTTATAAACCCATTTAGTTACTATTATAGTTTTATCCTTTAGTCTAGGAACAAGTTCTCAAACATCATTCTGAGCGAACTGATTCAATTCCTCTTACCTAGCAAGGCTCCATGAATCATCAGATGAAGCTTCTTAGGTTCAGTAGTAGAAATAAATGCTGAATTACTCATATTATTTAATTGATTTCGAGTCCTAACAACGGATTCGATATGTCCTAAGATATTTCCTATAGGATGGTCTCTTAGTAATCTAATCCTTTTATTTGGTTGACTACCTCCATTATTTGTTTCATTAATTTCATTTTCACAATCATCTTCGTTACGTTGTGTTATACCATTATAGTTTTCGTCAAAGGATACATTTAAGGTTTCTTCTATTGTATTGGTTCTTGAATAAAAATTTCTATATGCCTTACTTCTCTCTTAATATCCAATAAATATTCCTTTATCATATTTTGAGTCAAATTTATCTAAATTTTCTTTAGTATTAAGAATAAAACATTTACTTCCAAATATTTTAAAATATGATACTTTTGGTTTCTTATTATACAAAAGTTCATATGGTGTTTTATGAGTTAAGGGTCATAT
This sequence comes from Allium sativum, assembly GCA_030737875.1. Taxonomy (NCBI): domain Eukaryota; kingdom Viridiplantae; phylum Streptophyta; class Magnoliopsida; order Asparagales; family Amaryllidaceae; genus Allium; species Allium sativum. Next base: position 881,512,492 of record CM060924.1, read on the forward strand.
AAAAATTCTATTTAAAATATAACAAGTTGTTGCAAATGCCTCAACCCAAAAGTTCCTTGGTAAATTACTATCAGATAACATAGTTCTTGCAGACTCTTCTATTTTTACGTTCAACTACTCCGTTTTGTTAGGGAGTTCTAGGGAAAGAAAAATTATGGGTTATTCCCTTTTTATCACAAATTTTTTCAAAATATCCGTTTTCGAATTCTCCACCGTGGTCACTACATATTGTTTTGATTTTTAATGATAATAAATTTTGAATTCTTTTGGAAAAAGTTGTAAATTGATCAAAAGCATCACTTTTGTTTTTAAGAAATAAAGTCTAGATAAATCTAGAAAAATCTTTGACTATTACGTAAAAATATCTATTATGATTTATTGATTTGGTTTGGGATGGACCAAATAAATCCATATGAATTAACTCGAATGGTTTCGAGGTTGTAATTTTCTCTTTTGATTTAAATGAACTTCTTTTTAATTTTCTGAATTGACAAGCATCGCATAAATTATTTACTTTAAATTCCATTTTGGGTAGTCCTTTAATTGAATCTAATTTTGAAATCCTAGAGATGTGTTTAAAAATTATATGAACGAACCTCTTATGCCAGATCCAAGGGTCACTTGTATTAGCCATAAGACATAGATTATCGTTGGAGATTTTTACGCTCAATATATAGATATTTTTCTTTTTATCTCCTTCGAATATTACTTTTGAATTCCTATCTTATATAAAGCATTCATCCTTTTCAAAGTTTATTTTATAGCCCTTATCGCAAAGTTGACTTATACTAAGTAAATTATGTTTTAGATTCCTAACTAATAAAACATCAGAAATAGTAGGAGTTTCAGAATTACCGATATTGCCTTTGCCAACAATATGTCCTTTGGAGTTATCTTCGAAGTTAACCATTCCACCATCTTCGTATACTAGATTGTTCAGTAGTTCTGGATTTCTCATCATATGTCTCGAACAGGCACTATCCAATATCCATGTGTCCTTTTTGATTTCCACAATTTGTTCACCAGAATTTGAATTCTCAACAGCCATGTAACACACCATTTAGGATTTTGAATTTTCAGTGGCCACATTACCCATCTTTTTAAATTTTGAATTTCCAATAGCCATATGATACATCCTTTTCTGTATTGGAAAATAATTCAGTAGATCACTTAAATTTCAACATATTCGAATGCAGACACTTATAACATTGATGTAATGCATGAATTGATACTAGCGTTATTAGTCATTTCAATATTTTCCATTTAGTATTTTCAAAAATCAGATTATGTACTTTTTGAATACCTATGCTCTGATACCAATTGTTAGGGACCGCGGAATGCAGATCTTAAGGCAAGACTAACACTAGAGGGGGGTAAAAAGTATTTCTAAGAAATTTACAGAAATCTTAAACTTAAATAGATTATTATATGAATTACAAACAATAAAGATGATCACAGACACATAATCAAATACAAACACAGAAATAGATAAATATAAAATGAAGAAAACGAAAGAACCCACCAGATTTTATATTGGTTCAGATTACTCCTATATCCAGTCCCACACAACGCTGGATTGGGCAGAGTTTTATTACTATTATCAATATCCACGTACAATCCCCTGATTTTCTGACTACAAGTTAACACTGCTCCAACCACTCTTGATTTGATGGCTACAAGATTACCACCGCTCCCTTTCCATGATTTCAAGGCTACAAGGAACAGACCTTTCCCCCAAACACTTCCCAAATGAATACAACAGCCCTATAACTCTTCAATAGAACTTCAATTCAGATAATAATAAGTAGAGAGAGAGAAAAGAAAAAGTTTTATGTAATTAGAGTGGAAATCGGTAAAGTAGAAGTGTAGAAGTCAATAAAATATGAAATATTAATCGTGTAATGAAGAGCGGTGAAGATGGAGAAGAAGAATGATGAAAAAATTCGAAATCAACCCCTAGTCATAAGATTTGAAAGGTTGCAACGCTTCTGGAACGTTACAAATAGTGAAAAGACACTTGCCTTGAAAATTAAAAAAATGACAGTTGTATGTCGACATATGTATGTGTAAAATATTTGTTAAACTATTTTTTAAGTGTTTAACTATATATATATAATTCTTGTAAAATCTTAAATTAAAACTTGTGAAATAAATGAGTATTATATAGAGTATTATAAAGAGTAACTGTGATGACCCCAAACCACCGTGCCACAGAAGCAAGAATAATCATTGGAATATAATACATAAACAATTATAGCAGAACAAAAATATATCATTACACCAGATAATGTACATCAAAATACACTGGAAATAACATAATCCTCAGAGTTACACAACATAACAAGATCATACTTAGTAAAGAATATAGTTTCAGCTTGATATAAAATGTCTGCAGCGAAATCAAACATAATATACATAATGAAGTCTGAACAGTATAATAGAAATGATAGAATCCAGCCCCAGCTTCGTAGCTACCCAGAATGAGGCTGCTAAAACCTGAATACAAGGCTGCCCGTGTAGAAAATATGGGCACCCGAGTTTGCAAAGTGAAACAAACTACGAGTCAGTCATGGACTGGTTTGAGAAATCTACTTAACTTATTTAATAATAAGGCTAATCATAGGACCACACAGCTAACACGGAATGAGTTTACTCCATTGGATTGCCAGTGCATGACACAAAATAAATCATGTAAACAACGCAATGCTTTTTAGAAAAATGAAGCCGTTATAAGACTTAAGTCCCATCACACAATGCAACGCAAATCGGAGGATAGAGTTTTACCTTATAATGGCCAAAACATGCTTGATACGTATAAAAAAATCATTTGATATTATTACTAGTGCATATATGTTTCAAAAACAATTTCAATCATAATGTATCTATCATAGACGACATGAGCATCCCATGCCACTATGCCGCCAATATAGGTTTACAATCAAAACCACACAATGTCGTATCGGAAGTTGGATTTTCATCATGAACCAAGGCAAGGGATCATCCTTACCGAATTCGAGACACTCTAGCTCGTGCCTTAGGACCCAGACTCAGTTAAGCCCTTGGAGCATCAAGCCCGGTCCACACTAAGTGAATTAGTAATCCCTGAATAATACGTTTCCCTGCCCTACGGGGCGTAAATCTAGTCAGTATATCGACCATACCATCCATCGGCCCCGTAGTGACCGATATATCCGAGGCGCCTCGCTTTCCATCATCCACATAAGTAAAAATGTCTGGGCTCTATACCATGACACCACTTCTAGCTAGAAAGAAATGCATGTCCTCCCTGAGGTCCTTCTACCGTTTCTGGTTTACACCGGGGTATGAGGCTCGCGAATTAATGCTATACACAAAGCTATGCTATTTAAAGTCGTGCTTTGATCATCAACCACATGGCTCTGCTTTTCAAAAAAAGCCTTGATCATTGCATCTTCGCATGCCACACTGACAATTCACGCCATGTGACAGATGTCTATCGATATAACCTCTGAGTTCGTACGTCTCCGAGAATGGTGTTAAGCAAGAGAATAAATTCTCCGCCACCAAACTGATATATATTTAATAGGAATCATTCAACACAAAATAAAATCCAATGTCAGATACACACGATACAGAAGAGAGGCCCTCGCACATCCGAACGATCAACAAGTACATCTAGACCACTACCACTGTAACCTCATCAAGGGAGCTACCCATATCCAAGGCATCAGCAGTAATCCACACGATGTGAAGATCACCGGTCTTGCACTGTCTTCATATCTTTGACTTTTATTCGTCGATCAATTATTTGAAATGAGAATTAACTCGGCCTTTTCAAATAATTCACGTGTACATAGAATTCATATCAGTTCTTTAAATGGTTAAATTATTTGACATTCACGTTTCAATTCAATATAATAATTTCATGTCAAATTCATCTAACCATCAGAATACCCAATAAACCAGGTAAAATTCGTTTATTTCCATTCCATTTCGTTTATAATATTTTATAACGATTTATCGCTATTTTTATTTATATAAAATAGCCCATTTTAATTAAACGACGCTTCAGGCCATTACGCGACCCTGGCGCAATTTTTCTTCAGATTCGATTCACACATTTCTCGAAATCTAACTGTTGGATCTCAACAAATTTCATACCGTTGAAAAGATCTTTCCAAAGCAACCCAACGGTTCCAGTTTCGGGAAAATCCGACGGTCGGATCTCTCGGTATAATCATTTAAAGTTACGATTGCAAAACGCGAACTGCAGCTGTGCGATTCCTTTAATTTTAATTTATACATACATACATACATACATATATATATATATATATATATATATATATATAAAATTCATTCGACGATTTCCAAACCGTTTTCACTTCAAAAATTTGGCTAATGCCTTTAAATTTCGGAAAAATTCGACATAGCCTCCTTTGTACGGAGAGGGGTTTGAAAATTTATTGGGCTGTATTAGGCACTCAATAAATCCAGAATAAGCATACACAATTTTTAGTGGCTAATCTAAGCCCAAGGGAGTGTGTAAAAAATCATAACTCCGGAGAATAAATTCTCGTCACCTTGTCCAGAATTGGAAAATAATTAATCCATGCGCCGTATCTAATAACTAGAGAGACGTGATTATTGTCAACTCCAGACCCATGTGGGTTTTTATTAAATCTGACAATTTAATGTTATATTTAATTTAGTCAATATCAGTCCATAATCCGTTCAACCTGTAATACAGTCATCGCCATACAAGCGTCTTGCTTGTACAGTAATTCCAACCTCGTCACGTAAGCTCCAGATGCTTATGTGGTATATGATAGAGTATGCTGTCTTCGCGAAGTATGCCATGTAGTGTAGTTCAAAATTAATTGTTGCTATCCTATGGCGACGTTTATAATCTCACATAGAACAACCAACACACCACATCCAATGACATTCACAGGAGTTTATATAATAATAAAATTATGCAGCCAACTCATTAAGGCTTACATATTTGTCGGGCACGTAAATAAATTCTTTATTCAACAGCTAATCCATTTTCCTATTCAGCATATGTACATATACCCATATCTACGCTAAAAATAATATTTTTAGTGAACAAATGTTTATTTTCATACATGGTTATTTTTAGCAATTCATATACATGTTAAAAATAATATTTTCAATGAGCAATCCTTTATTTCAACCCATGGTTATTTTAACACTCCATACATATGATAAAAATGATATTTTTGGCGAACAAAAATATATTTCAACTCATGACCATTTTTATTACTTCATTAGCATGTTAAAAATAATATTTTTGGCGAACAAAAATATATTTCAACTCATGACCTTTTTTATTACTTCACACACATGATAAAATAATACTTTTGGCGAACAAAAATATATTTCAACTCATGACCATTTTTAACACTTCATATATATGATAAAAATAATATTTTTATCATTTAAATAATTTATTTCAAACATGAATATTTTTAGCACTTCATATGCACAATAAAAATGTGATTTTTATTGTTCAAACAATTTATTTCAAACATGAATATTTTATATACTTCATCATACATATAATAAAAATGTGATTTTCATTGTTTAGAGAATTTATTCAACACAACAACTATTTTGTACAGTCATTTCAAAAAAATTCGGCATTACAACGACATGGTATTTAGCACCGGCACCGTGTCCAGCATGGCTCCTCTGCTATCCTAGACCTTGCAGCATTACAATAATTTCATTTTCATAATTTCCACAATATAATTCATTTTCACAACACAATGAATTCACCACAAACACAATCAACTTTGTTGTAACCACAATCAATCATTCACAACCAGAATCAATTTCCACAACACAATCAATTTATATCGTCCATTGTCAGTGGACGAGGGGAGTATACATATATACATATATAAACGTATTTATTTCCATTTCAATTTCATTCAACGCATATATGATTTATACAACGAATGTATAATTTATACATCGCTTATATAATTTATACAACGCCCATATATGAGATATACAATGCGTATATAATTTATACATCGCTTATATAGTTTATACATCGCATTTCCATTCCAGTTTAAATTTAGAAATCTTATATTGGGTTATACTCCTTCTAGTTTTGTAGAGAGCTCTAAAAATTTTCCGGTCAGTTCTAAAATGTAGCGCACGATGTCACGGTCCCAATGTTTCTTGTTTCATTGGATTTCGATAACATACAAAAAGATATGATTTTTATTCGCTTAACCAACTTTGCAACGCTTTTATATGTTGAAAACAGTTCAAAATAAATCAGCCGTACCTCTAAGTTTTGGTACTAAACTAGGTTTCGATTTTACTTCAGATCTGTTGCACGAGGTGATGATCGGGTTACACCACGTCATAGGGGAAGGCATCTGATGGTGGGGTAGAGTTCGGCGGCGGCTAGGCTGAGCGGCGGCGGTTTGAACACGTCGACTTTTAGGGCTCGAATCTCGACAACCATGCGACGATAATTAACAAATCAGGTATGGATTTGAAGAGGAGGATGAGCTCTACAAAATCCTCCAAAGAATCGTTTGATTTTATAGTTTGGATCGGAAGTTATGGAGAAGAGAAGGTGGGAGCTGTTATCGTCGTCGAGATCGAGGGTTTATCGGGTTTTTTTTCTTCTAGAAAATAGAATTAATGAATGGAGAAATATGATTGGTCGATATAAATATTTATTTTCAAAAATAGTGTTTTATCCTCCGGACTCCAAATAAAACCCAACGAGTGTCACCTCAAGCTAAATACCCCCATTACGGACAAAATGGAATACGTTTCGTCAGCCCATTCGACTGTTTCAGTCAGTTTTTCTCCAAATTAAAATATAAAACATTCAATTTTAGATTTAAACGTACATTTTAATTTGTCATGGCCACATACTGTTCCAAAAATTTCCAAAAAATAAATCTAGCTATGTTTAGACATACGGTCCCAATAAAACTGATTTCGTCGAATTCGGAGACCGTTTGAAAAATGGCCATTTTCTGGTCGATCCAATTCAAATTGAAATTACCAAACGCGTTTTAATTTACCATGCTCACATATTAATTCCAAAAATTATGGAATTTTAAACCTAGCAATAATTTGACATTCCGGATCCAACCAAAGTGGTTTCATAAAAAACGGAGGTCGTTTGCCAAATAGCTATTTTAAAGGGCTTTGTTGTTATTTAAAAATCCAATTTTTAAAATTCTGACGTATTTTCTACCAGAATTACTCAAAATAAAATTTTTAAATTGGTTCTGATTTTCCAGGTTGTTGCAGTAAAATCATATGAAAACATAATTATCTATTATATAAACATATTTATAAAATTATAAGATTTAAAACTATAAAAGTATAAATATAAAATTATATAAACTTAAATTTAAAACTTATATTTGAGATCAATAGTAAGATAGAAAAACAATTTGAATTTGAAATATGAATTTTGAAAACCAGAATTTGGAAAATAGAAATTGAATTTGAATTTGAACCGGGAGTGTTATTCAGAGTCTTACACATAAACTAGACTTTATCACTATATTTGTCTTGAACTCTTGAAAACTTGATTACTCATGAGTCTTGAATCTCCTTTGAATTCTGAATCTCTTGAAACTCTAAAATTGTACAGTCTTCAGTACTTAAGTCCTGTAAACAAATCCTGTATATATATATGTCTTTATATTTTTGATAGAGATGTTAGTATATATTTTATAATCAATGATAATTGAAATAAGGTTATTGTCATCAAAACTCCATTCTTCAACAAAGACATGAGAGAGCATATGGGAGTGAAGGAAATAGGAGAACAAATTCGGACCAGATCTGAAAATAGTTTCCGAGAACTTATCCCACATATCGCATAAACAAGGCTGATTCGGAAGGTAGGAAGAGATTTTGTGGATCGTTGAAAATTGAAGGGATGGAGAGGCAAATAAGAAGGAGGCGTAGATTAGTAAGAAAGGAACGGGTGCCTTGACGTCATTTACAGGAAAAACTTTGAAAACGAAAAATTTGTATATCACGTCTTTTCAATAAATAATACTTAAGTAATAATATTAACTATTAATGTATTATTATTAACAAATACTATTACATAATTTAATTAATAATCAATTTAAAATATGAAATAGTTCTTATTAATAACTAGTAATTGAAAATTAATAATTAAATAACAATTAATTAATTAATAATCAATCAATAAATAATAAATAACAAATATTTAATTAATAAATAATTACTTAAAATAATAAAAATAATTAAATGATAATAACTAATAATCAAAAGTTATTAATCAATATTAAATAATAATGATAATTAATTAAAGTAAATAATAATTAATAATTAATAAAATATTAATATATAATAGCTAATAACTACTACTGAATAATAAAAATTTAAATTAATTTGAAATACGAAATAATTCGTGTAAATAATTAGTGACTTATAGTTAGTAACTAAAAATTAACGACTAATTAGTAATTAAAAAACTAATAATAAATATTTAATATTTAAATAATAATTAATGTTATGTAAATAATTCACTATCAAATGCTAATAATTAATATTTCATAGTTATTAATTATGAAATGATAATTTACATCGTTAAAAATAAATAACGATTATTAGTAAATAATTATAATTAATTACCTATGATGACTTTTCAAAGTTCCCTCTTTTTTCAGCTTAACATTAAATATTCGCGCTTCTTCTTCTTACAACAAATAAAATTCATATACCCTTTGATTTTCAATTCTCGCTCCTATTTTTCGCTTCCTGCCTTTCACCGCCTTAATCCCAATTATTTAGAAACTCTTCAAATGCATGAATTAGTAGCTCAACTCCCACTTCTGTTCATCATCATCCACAACAAATTCCATCTACAGTTATTGCTTCAGGAACCTTTTAGCTAGCTTGCCTTCAGCCATCAAAATGCAAAATCAACTTACTGCCACTTCCACCCAAAACTGCCACACTAGCCTGTAATTGCAAATGACGCCAACATGACCAAAGGAAACTTATTTAAAATCCATAAAACATATTCTAAGATATGTTAAACATACATTAGACTTTGGGTTATTCTATTCTAAAAACGATTGATTTTATTTAATTTCGTAATGTGATGCTGATTATGTTGGTCGTAAATCAGATCGAAAAAGCACAAAGTGAAACTTGTCACTTTTTGGGACATTCCTTAGTTTCTTGTTTTAGTTAAAAAAAAATGTCGTTTCCTTGTCAACAACTGAAGTAGAATATATATCAGCTGCTTTGGCTTGTTCTCATGTAATATATATATGCAACAAACTCTAAAAGATTTTGATCTAAATATAACCAAATCACCAATTTACTGCGATAATACAAGTGCTATTAATCTATCCAAAAATCTGGCACATCATGCTAGAAAAAACATATTGATGTGAGACATCATTTTCTTAGAGATAACGTAAATAAAGAAAGTACTTCACTAGAATTTAATAACATAGAAAATCAAATCGTCGATATATTAACTAAACCATTAAATGAAGCAATATTTACTAAATTAAGAAGAGGACTAGGAATTTGTTCTATAAATGAAGTAAACTAATCAATTAGTTTAGTATAAATATAGTATAAAATATAATAAAATTAAAAAACCCAGAAAAAAAATACATATGTCGACATATGCAAGATGGTATGTCGACATATAACAGAAAAATTTTGAAATTAAAATTCCCTCCAATGTTAGCTATATCTCTTATCTAAACTCTTCACTTCGAAAATCCTTCTCTTCTCACTCATTTTCTTTGTAGCAAATTTTTTTGAAACATTAAAATTAATGGCTTCCACTTTAAATAATAACAAAAACAACTCCTTTTCGTTTCCTACGCCTACCCAAGGCCCATTTCAACGATCTACGCATGCAAGGGTTATCAAACTAGAAGATTCTATGAAAGATACCCTTCAATTACTCGCTGAAATTTGACTTCTTTAACTTTGGATGGCCAAATAACAAGAGAAGCAAGGGAATATCGCCAGAATCTTCAAAAATATATAATGGATAACCAAGAGAATCCAATTATTATTGAAGATGATAATCAAGTAATCCTATAGAGGATGATAAAGAAGAAGAGGAATAAAAAGAGGTTAAAGAAGAAGAGGAAGTTGAAGATCAAAATCAAGGAATGGGCGAAGACGATCAAGTAATTTGTATCGGTGAAGTATGTTTCAATAACGATGGGAATGTGGTTGGACAAAATGGGGAATTCTATCTTCATTATGTAAATTATCCAATTCACAAATTCCCGACTGTTAGAAACAACTGATAGTTAGGTTTGTTTTCATTCGTGTAAGGGCGATGTACGTAAATATTTATATATATTCGTTAAAACACTTATGTTATTAATTATAAAAAAACAGAAATAAATAATAAATACATGATTGTATACATGTTCCTTAATAGTTATCGCTTATATCTATGGATATTATTAGACTATTATTCTAGGTTTGATATAGAATAGTTCTAGGTTTGTTAGTCTTAGTTTTGTATATTATAATAAGTAATAGTGTTAGAATAATGCCTTAGTTTTATAGGGAGTATCAGAACCTAGTAAGGAATATATATATAAGATTTTTTGGATGACAAATGGGGAATTATAAAATATGGCTTATATTAAGGGGGAGTTAGTAGTTTTAAGGGAAGTTAATGAAGTGATTGAGAATCGAGACATCATGTATAAATATTTTATAACCAAGGTTGTCATCATCAAAAAAGGGGAGCTTGTTAGAGACTGAGATGACAATGGTTCTGATGACAACCTTGTTTTTTTACTTTGGTTCAATTATTAATGTTATAAAATATATTAACACTATTTTCTAGAATATATATATATATATATATGTGTGTGTGTGTGTGTGTATGTGTGTGTGTGAATACATGAAATTTATGCAGGTATTTATTATTGGAGGTTGTATAGTTCAGAGAGTCAAGATTTCAAATAGAAAAGTTCAAGTTTCAAGACTTATGAGTATCAAGAAATCAAGAGTTCAAGAAGAGTAAATGTGCCTAGAAATTCTGTTAAAATTCTGGTTAACAGTTGATTCTATTTTCAAATTTAAATTTTGATTTTAAATTTAAATCTTGATTTCAAACTTCCTTTCAAAATAATTTCAAAATTATTTACTTGATTTTAAATCTTGTTTTCAAATGATTTCAAAATTACTTCCTTATTTATAAATATGTACGTCTTTATTTTAAGAAATATTTTAACTCCTAAAAGTTATTTTCTTAACTCCTGAAAGTTATTTTCTATTTTTCAAATTTAAGTTTTACTTACTAGTTTTATAATTTCTTATGCTTTTCCAACTTCCATGTTTATATCAAGTTTTGATATATTCATAGTTTTATATTTATATTTTATATCATTTTATATTTAGTTTCTTGAATATTTTTATTATATCTTTATATAAGTTTAAAAAAAAAATATTTTACTTTGAAAGGAATGTTTTAATATAATTTTGTTTTAACTTTGGATTCACCATAATTTATTTAAACATTATTTACTTTTTTTTTTAATTCAATTTTTGAATTTAAACTGGCATATGTTGACATAGGCATATTCATATGTTGGCATACTACCAGTTAACTTGTTTTTTAAATTTTGGAAAGAAGTTTCTTTTGAATCCAAACCTTTTCAGAACCATTATGACTGTTGGAAACCTATAATACCTTCCAGAATTCGAATTTTTAAACAACTTTTCATCTCCTTCTTCCTCTCTGAACATTCTGCCATTATAATACTTTATTTCTTAACTTCTGCACTTATACTCTACTGATAAATAAAAATCATATCATTTCTTCTCTTTCAATTCTAAATCAAAATCTCCTTGAATTCAAGTGTTACTCAAGAGTTATAGGCTGTTTGTAATCAATGAACTCAAGATCAAGTCCTATCGAGTCAATACTACAAAAATTGATAAGAGAAGGGTGTAGTCCTGTCCCGTTTAAATTGGCTGAATGCGACGTGTCTTAGAAATCGATTGGATGTAAAGTTGTGTGTCGTAAATCCACTAAGTCTGACTATACTTGGAGTCAGTTGGGGTATGCCCTTGTAGACCTAAAATCAAGTATTGTAACTGGATACTGTTGAATAAAAATTCGCATCAACCCAGAGTTGTGTGTGAATAGATGTAGGGGAGTCCTGAACTAGTATAAAATCCTGGTGTGTACTTTCATTTTACTGCTTTTACTTTTATTTTATGCATTCTTCGATTGATTCTATGTTTGTTCTTATCTATAATATGTATATTGTTTGTTTAATCCAAAGATATTTAAAGAAAGTTAATAAATTCCATTAAACTCTATTCACCCCCTCAAGTGTTTAACTTGCCTTAAGATCATTAATCTGCATCTCCAACTTTGTGGAGTTGTGTATATTTATCACAAGTAGAATTAAGATATCCGCAAAGTCTCTATCTTCTCTATTGATCCACTAAAATTATGGTTTTAAATCTATCCAATGAAATCTCAAAATAACTCTAGTTTTTCTCTACTCTAGCAGTAAATTAATGAAATTGGAAATGATTAATGCAATGGTTAAAAAGTGGTAAGAATGAAGGAAATTTTTTGGTTGCCTAGGAAGGAATTTTGAGAAATGTTGGTGATTTGAAAGTTAAATTAGAAGCCTCTATCCTGTGAAAAAATAAGGGTAAAGAATGTCTCTCCTCCAAAGGTAGAAGGGTGTTAACATCAATTATGGGATAAGTTTCCTGGACAAAATTCCAAATATGGGAAGCAATCAAAAGCATCATCATATGGATAAAGAAGCAATGACGGAGACCATCAAAATTACAATCGTCTGGCTAATGTGGTACCTAATTATGCTTCTACTGACCAGGCATTATCACCTAGGCTATCATCCATGCGATCTTTTAAAAATATATTTATTATTGCTCCTACCTTTTTGTCTTAACCATTATCGTCATCATATCCATATTCATCATCATTGTCACCATTATAGAGTTTCGTGTTCGCTGTCGTCATTTCGTAATCTAGTTGGTATGTTAATTGGACTTATTTTGGAGGTAAATATGACATTATGTGGTTTTATTATGGTTAGTACGATCATGGATGGTGTGCGTTTGTATATGGAATTATGTTAACACAGGCTAAATAGTTTTACTGTTCATAATTCAGCTTGGTGTGTATGAATCGATAAAGTATTATTGATGATGTTCTTTTTTGTATGTCATATTAATATTATCCTAGTAGTATTATTGCTTATAATACAAATTTATTCATATACGGTCGGCAAATTCATAATTGCATTCTTTGGTTTTTTTGTTGTGCTATCTATTTCAGTGTTAATAACTGAATGATAGCAGTTAGTAAAGATGAAAATTGGGAAATAAGGGGAAATATTCATTGCAGATCAGAAAGGGAGTAACGATGTATTACCGACAAATAGGAAAAGCTAAATTAATATTTGTCGCTAACTCTTTGTTAAATTGTAAGGGTTTACATATTACATTTAGAATTTTTTTTAACCAAAAATATATTTTATCGTTGAACCCTTGCTAATTAGCGAGGGTTTACTGACGTTATGGTATAAATAATAAATTTTTGAAAATAATTTATCCATCGGTAAATAAATTAATTTAAATTTTATATTTAGTGTAATGAAAAAACAATGTTGGATAAGTCACGCTAATTTCCATCGCCAAATTGACACTCGATTACCGACTAGAAATTTGTCGACTACCCGTACCCACCAGAAATCCATCGCAAAACTCGAAATAGCAATGGAGTACCAGCAAAATTTTTCACTGCAAAATCAACATTTTATTATAGTGTGTGATCTTGACTGTCAATATTCTAAAGAAATTATAGGAATATACATTGTCCCAATTAAATTACATTGCCATGATACTTGTAATTCAAACAACATAATATAACTGTTGCAAAATCACCAGTAGATATGAACCAAAATTGGGTAAACAACACTGGTGATGATATTTATCAACTTGAATACTCTAGTATACTAGAAATTATCATGTATGTCAAGAACTGTACTAGGCCAGATATTGCGTACATTGTAAGTAAGATAAGTAGGTATACTAGCAATCCTGGTAAAAATCATTGGAAAGCGATAATCGGATTTCTAGGATACCTAAAGTATATAAAGAACTATGGTTAACACTATATAAAATATCCTTAAGTAGTAGATGGATATGGTGATGAAAGTTGGAGAACTGATTTAAATGGTACAAAATGCACAAGTAGGTATATATTCACATTAGTAAATGGAGCAATTTCATGGAAATCATCCAAACATACTTGCATAGCAAGATCAAAGATAGAATCAGAATTTATTCCAATAGATAAAGCTTCATAAGAAGCAAGCTTGCTTTGAATTTTTTTGGTAGACATTTCAACTTGGAGCAAACCCGTGCCTTTAATATGCATATATTGTAATAGTCAATCGATTATTGAAAGAGCTAATAGTACACTATACATGGTAAATCTAAAAATATTCATTGCATACATAAAACCATAAGATATCTTCTCTCTAATGGGGTTATCACTATAGACTACATAAGAGCAAAATACAACATAGTTGGTCCACTAACAAAGGGCTTTCCAAGAAAAAAATGTTCAAACATTATCAGTAGGAATGTGGTTAAGGCCTATAAACTAAAAAGCTTTTTAAAATGGAACCCAACCTATTTGACTGGAGATCCTAAGAAAAAATTCAAAAGGACAACTAAGTTTAAGAAAAACTTGATGGTACTGGTATATACTCAAACCATTCTATGATAAGTCAGTGCATTACTCGTGGGAGAATATGATAAGTTAGATATCTTTAGTGATGTCTATACTTGGTAATACTAATGAACGAAGTGGGGAATTACGCACACCCATTATAGAATCACTTAAGCGGGTGTGAAGGCGCTACTTTAAGGAGAATATAAGGCCAAATTATCTAAGCACTTATGAGACCGAGCTGGTATTTTTGGGAAAACCGAATACAAATAGAGAACAAAAGAAAATAAGAAACACTTATTTCGTGTTTTCTATTTAGAATTTACACAAAAAGGATTATAGTTCAAAGACGACTTAAGTCTGTTGATTCACCAGTAAGTCAAAGGGTTAAACACAAGGAAAATTTAAGGCCAGTGTGCTACTTTAACCGATGTGATAAATGTTTCGCAAAATTCAAGAAAGGATTAAGTAATCCATGTGAGGGATAGTTAATATGAATGAACAGTAATGTTGCATTGTGAACAGTGATGTTGCATTGTGAATAGTAATTTTTAGATGTTTAAGGATATAATTATTCTCACATCTTAAAATATAATAAACATATTGTGTTTATATAGTAAGACGTTGTCTTTATTATAGTTACCATGAGACAAAAAGTGAAATAAGAGCACAGCGATCTTAGCGGGTGGCGCAACACACCACCCCGCGCGAATGCCTCCATGCCCTCGCTAGTGCCTATGCCCGAGCCTGAACCCAAAATTGACCCTAAGCCCAAATCGACCCTGCACCTGCATTCGTGGCATGGACGAATGGGCATTTTAGGCGTAATGTAGCCATATAACACTTTGCAATGTGCAATATGCATTAGTCATTAGGCTACAAAACTACTAGGAAAGCTTAAAATAATGGTCGACATTTGCGATATTCGGCGCTGGTTTATAAATGCGGCCTACTCTAGCCGTCGCTAACCTTCTTATACTCCACAATCCAAAAGACACAAATTTCATTACCAAATTTTCAACAACCCTACACAAAAACCCTCGGAGCCCCCAAACTCTAGCGCCTCTGACCACTGTCGCCGCCGCCAACCGATGCCGCCCATTGTGTGGCCTGCTCCTCCCTCCAGCCTTCCTCTATCGTTCAATATAATTTAGTTTTGCAATTTAGGTATAAATTTTAATTTCTATTTTGTTTTATTTTGATGTTTGTGTATATGAATATATTGATTTAATATTATTAGATGATAATACTAAATTATTAGGTGATTTAGGAATATAGTTAAAATTCTATACTATGAAATTAGTTGATTGTCAATTGGAAATCATTGAATGATGTGTATTAGTTGACATTTGTGTGTATGCATACGTTAATGAATTGTTGTTAGATGATAATATTAAGGGATGAGGAGGAGAGTTATTAGAGAGGAACAATTGCAATTTTTATTGATGCAAAACATGATATAAAAAGCACATATATATAGTGCTATGAGCCCAACGGCTAGTACAAAATATACCAAATATGTATGAGTCTAACGGCTACTATTAAATATACCAAGTATGCATGAGCCTAACGGCTAGTAGATAATGACAAAGCATGCTAAATATGATAAAAACGTGTTCACACTCTAACGGCTCTATTGTAACGACTCTATTGTCTTCGTTATGCCCCCTCAGTTCGAACTAGGATTTCCTTGCTCATTCTGGCTTCCGCCTGCACTGGTAACGCGAAGTTCCTCTCTCATTCTGATAAAATTTTTGGTCGAAAGGGCCTTTGTGAAAGCATCTGCTCTTTGATAGTATGCGGGCACATGACATATTGCAAGTCTTCCTGATTGCGTTCTTTCTCTCACAAAGTGGAGATCAATTTCAAGATGTTTCGTCCTTGAATGTTGAATAGGGTTTAGAGATAAAGATACTGTGCTCTTATTATCGCACCAAATGACCGGCTTTCGTCTTGGAGTGAAACCAAGCTCCTCCATCAGTGATTCTATCCACATGATTTCGGCTGTAGCGCTTGCCAGTGCACGGTACTCAGCCTCTGTGCTAGGTCTTGATGTGGTATGTTGTTTCTTCGTACACAAGGAAATGATATTGGAACCGAGGTAAACGCAGTATCCTGAGACAGACTTTCGATCGTCAATATCGTTGGTCCAATCGGCATCGCTAAAGCACTGTAAGTTAAGTTCCTTTTCTGAATTTAGGCGTATGCCGTAATGTTTTATGCCTTGTAAGTATCGTAACACTCTCTTTAATGCCATCCAATGTTCTGATAAAGGGTTCTGCATGTATTGACTGAGTTTATTGACATTGTAGCATATGTCTGGTCGGGTAATAGTTGCGTATTGTAACGCTCCTATTATGCTTCTATATTGTTTGGCATTGTCGATAGCTTCTCCTTTATGCTTAGATAGTCTTAGGTTACTAATCATAGGCGTAGGTAATGGGTTTGCCTTGTGCATATTTGCCCTTTGCAGTATTTCAGTGATATAATTTTGTTAGGATAATATTAATTCACCATTGTTTTTCCTAATCACTTGTATTCCAAGAATTTTTTTTAGTTCCCCCAAGTCTTTAATGGCGAAATTTTGATCCAGCTTATGTACGATTCTGTTTATTTCTTCGCTGTTGTCTCCTGTTATTAGCATGTCGTCAACGTATACTAGAATGAACACAGTTCCATGTATGCCCTTCTTCATATATAGGGAATTGTCCGATTTAACTTGTGAGAAACCCATGTTAGACAAAGTTGACTTTAGCTTTTCATACCAAGCTCTCGAAGCTTGTTTTAAGCCATATGTTGCTTTGTGTAGTTTTCATACTTTGTCACCAGTACCATATCCTTCAGGCTGTTGCATGTATACCTCTTCAGTCAATTCCCCATTCAAAAAAGCATTGTTGACGTCCAGTTGCCTCACATTCCATCCTTTGTTTAGAGCAATGGTCAGTATAATTCTGATGGTTGTGGTTTTTATGACTGGGGAAAAAGTTTCATTGAAATCAAAACCAAATTGTTGCGCGTAACCTTTTGCAACCTGTCTGGCCTTGTATTTGTCAATAGATCCATCTTCTTTTCTTTTTATTTTGTATGTCCACCTACAACCAATCACATTTTTGTGTTTCGGTTGAGTCACTAAGCTCCAGGTGTTGTTTTTTATGAGAGCTTTATATTCAGTGTCCATTGCCTCCTTCCATTTGTTTGATTTTATAGCCTGAGTGAAATTCAATGGTTCGATCTCACTAGCAGAAATATTATATATTTTGGGTTTGAAGATGCCTCTCTTTGACCTGGTGATCATGTGATGTCCAGTTGATTGTGGTGGTGTTTGCTGCTGTGTATCATTGTTGCTGGTGGTGTCAACATATTTGTTGTTTTCTGTATCTTCACTATACTGCATGTTTTGATGTATGTTTGTATCTTCTGAGTCATTGTGTGTCTCATTGGTTTGCTCATTTGTTTGATCCATCTTTTCTTCCTGGGTGTTTAAATTGCTTGTGCGTTGTTGCTCTTCATTTCTATCAATTGAAGGTGGTTCAGTAATGAATGGCTCGAACCGTATGTTATTGTTTATGCTTTGTTCCCCATCCTTTTTGCCGATTTGCTTTTCTGCATAAGGAAACTTGTTTTCATCAAATATCACATGTCTAGAAACATATTTTTTTTTTCATTTTTGTCCATGCACTTATAACCTTTTTGGTTTTGTGCATACCCGATGAATGTGCATGGGCTTGATCTCATACTTAGTTTATGATTGTTATAGTCTCTCAAACATGGAAAACATAGACACCCATAGGCTTTCAGAAAACCATATTCTGGTCTAACACTGTATATCATTTCATGAGGGCTTTTATTGTTTAAGAATTTGGTTGGCAACTTGTTAATGAGGAATACAGATGTGTAGAAAGCTTCATTCCAATATTTCATGGGTAATGAGCTTTGTGATAACAAAGTTAGACCAGTCACTACTATGTGTCGATGTTTTCTTTCGACTAAACCGTTTTGTTCGGACGTATGCGGGCAAGTTAATCTATGTTTGATCCCTCTTTTGAGAAAGTAATTAGTTAGAGGTTTAAACTCAGCTCCCCCATCTGTCTGAACAACCTTAACAGTATTGTTCATTTGTTTTTCGACATGAGTTATAAATTGCATAACTGTATTGCAAGCTTCTGATTTAGTTTTCAGCATGTATATCCAAGTATATCTAGAATAAGCATCCACAAAAGAAAGATAATACCTGTGTCCCTGATATGAATTTAGAGGCGTGGGTCCCCACAAGTCAGCGGCTATAAGTTCCAGTGGCTCATTATAGCTGGTTTCAGAATCACTAAAAGGGAGCTTGTGGCTCTTGCCGAGTTGGCAGTGCGTGCATGTGTGTTTGATAGGTACATTTTTATAATGAATGTTATTATTACGCAGAACAGTCTTAACAGTTTCTAGATTAGGATGTCCTAATTTTACATGCCAAGAATTAATCACGTTACATTCAGTGTTATTATTGTCATAATCAACGTTATTGCAACTATTCCTAATACAGTCATTGTCACTACTAGCATCTACATTATTGTACCAGAATTCTCCACTTGAGTTTGCAGTCTTGAATTTGTATAAACCATCGTATAGGTTACCACGAAGTAATATTTCATGATTTAGGGAATCTTTAACTAAACAAAACTTAGGATGAAATTCAAAGTAAACATTATTGTCGTTGGCAAATTTTGATACACTTAACAAATTTTTATTAATCGTAGGTACCCTAAGAAGATTGTTTAATTTGAGTTGTCTTTTCCCAAAGATAGTCCCTTTGCCTATGTGTGTGATACTAGCAGTACTACCATTACCCATATGCAAATTTCTCATACCTGAGTAATTTCTGCTCCCAATGTTTAAATTTTGAAGATTGCTAGTTATGTGGTGAGTCGCTCCTGAGTCAGGGCACCATTCTTCGAAGCCATTGTCTTCATTTTTTACTTCATCATCATCTGCAGCATCATGTCTTCGGTTTGCGTTATTATTATTTTGAGTTGAATTCCCTGTTGTTGCCATATTTGCTTGTGCTCTTCTTTGTGAAGAGTAATTTTGACTTGCCTGTTGTCTACCTGTGTCTGAATTATACCTGAAGTAACATTTGTTCGCCGTGTGACCAAACTTTTGGCATATTTGACATTTCACACGATAGTTGTTGTTATCTCCTTGTATCTGCTTATTTCTGACTGTGGTATAATTGGCAGAGAATTTATTTTGTGCTGTTTTTCTTTGGTCGATTCTGCCTTCATGAGAAAGGAGTGCAGATCGAACGAACTGTAAATCAGGTAAGGTTTGTTGTGTGGCTAACACAGTTACTAGAGATTCGTATTCTTCATCTAATCCACCAATAATAAATAGGATTTGCTCATTGTCGCTGATCTTATGGCCAACGGCATTTAGTTTGTCACACAGAATTTTAATTTTTTCTAAGTATTCTTTCATGCTTGCCTCTTTTTTTCTAGAATTTTGTAATTCCCTTCTATATTGCATGATTCTAGCAGCTGATTGTGAACTGAAAATTTGTTCAACTGTTTTCCATATTTCATAAGACGTGCTACATCCAACTATTTGTGATAATAAATTCGAACTTACTGACGATAGGAGCCATGAGGAGAGGAGGCTGTCTTGTTTCTGAAACTTTGTGTAGTCTGTGTTAGGCACAATTTCTCCTTCCGAATTGGTTATCATCACTGGTGGGACTGTTATTGTCCCATTAATGTACTGCAGTAAATCATACCCTCTTAAAGCGATCTCTACTTGATATTTCCATAGAATGTAATTGTCTTTGTCTAGAGATGTGGTGATAATTTGGCTTTTTGGTTTAATCAGGTCATGATGGTTAGGTGGAGCGCTGCACCCCATACTTCCTGAAACAGCGGAGGTTACTTCATTGTTGTTGGCCATAAAACAAAAACAACTTTCTGCTTGATGATTAAGCCTTTTGGCAATTTTGCTCTGATACCATATTAAGGGATGAGGAGGAGAGTTATTAGAGAGGAACAATTTCAATTTTTATTGATGCAAAACATGATACAAAGAGCACATATATATAATGCTATGAGCCCAACGGCTAGTACAAAATATACCAAATATGTATGAGTTTAACGGCTAGTATTAAATATACCAAGTATGCATGAGCCTAACGGCTAGTAGATAATGACAAAGCATGCTAAATATGATAAAAACGTGTTCACACTCTAAAGGCTATATTGTAACGACTCTATTGTCTTCGTTAGATAATCATATATGTGTTTGGAATACATCTAAACCCAATTTTTTAAATTTTAGAATTTAATTAAATGATTCCCGACTAGAAATTAATTAATATGTATTATGAACTAGTTGATGATAATTTTGGAAAGTTAACAATTTTTTTAATATTTGTTAAAATTTATATCAAACTAAATATTAGTTTTTTTAAAAAAAAATCTAAGAAAATACTGTACTCAAAGTGAATATGATTTAAAATTAACAATAAGAGCGAATTTTCAAAAAACGAACTATTTTTATATTTAAAAAAAGCAATTATCCTACTAAATATTTACATAAAAGAAATGAAACGATTATAACAATAGAAAATATTGTACTGAAACTGATTTCGAAAACAGTTAAGAAATAAAACTATGAAAACAAATATTGTAATAAATTCGATTTTCTAAAAGATCAGTTATTCTTATAAAATTGATTTTCTAAAAAATTAAGCAATGATTATCATAACAACAAATGCTCTATGGAAAACGATTTTCAAAAAGTTAAGAAATGAATAATAGAAGAACAAAAACTCTAGTCAGATATTGTAATGAAATCGATTTTCTAAGAAGTTAGAAATAAATATACAAGATCAAAAATTCTTATAAAATTGGTTTTCTAAAAAAATTGAGTAATGGTTATCGTAACAATAAATATTGTACAAAAAAAAATTTCAAAAAAATAATGAAATAAATATTGATGAAAAAATATTCTTCTAAAATCGATTAGACGGAAGCTGGTGTGTAGAAGAGAAGTGAAGAGCTGTCGAAATATGACAGTATAGTGTGTAAATCCTTTAGTCCCAAAAGGCTTTACATTATTTTCAGAATACAGCAACAAAAATATACCCCTTGGATGCAACAAATGTGTAGAAGAGAAATATAGCGAAGCGTTGTCGAAATTTGACAAAACTGTTGTATGTTAAGCCTTTAGTCGTAAAAAGATTTACTAACATATATATGTCACCGAAATCATTAACGTGTTTCTTAAAATCAGTAATAATGTTTGATTATTATGTCAACCGTAGTTGGATGTATGAACTTAGAACTAGAATGTAAGGTTCAATGAAAGCACATTTCTACAATAGTGTAAATGAATTTATTACATTTGCAAAATATAATTATCAAAATATTGAGAACTTCGTTGTTTGTGTAGTAAGTGCAAACTGATGAGGTTTTGAAAATTAAACACAGTTAAATTACATTTATATAAATCTGCGTTTGTGCAAGATTACTGTTTATGGGATCGTCATAGAGAACTTGTTGCACCTACAATAAATCATGGAGTATCAGAGGTCAAACTAATTATGACGAATCCAATAGAAGATATGGTAGAAGATGCAACATCGTTAATGTTTCCTACTAGTCAAGTTGACGATGAGGGCGTTAGTATGGAAGAAGAACCAAATGCAAAGTCGAAAATATGTGTGAATTGTTGGCTTTAGCTAAGAGGTCGTTGTGGAATGGTTGTAAAAGTGGAACTTAATTATCGGTAACCACTGAATACATCATTATGAACTCAAAATTCAACATTACAGAAGCGGGATTTATGAAAATTGTACAAGCTGCATCAAGACATATGTCACCCGATAATCTGATGTGCGATAGTCATTACAAAATGAAATATCGACTTTCGGTCTGCCACACTAGAAAATAGATATTTGTATAAGAGGTCGCATGTTGTATTGGGAAGATGATATAAATCTTAGGAACTGAAAAATATGTGGTGAGTAAAGGTAAAAACCTAGGAAAAAGAAAGATAAGGAAGTTCCATGCAAGAAAATGCATTATTTACCCATCACCCATAAACTACAAAGGTAATATGCATCCTCAATCACTGCATGTCATATGCGATGACTTGGTGTGAGATAACCAAAAGATGGAACTTTGACACATCCATTTGCCGCAGAGAGCTGTAACATCAGACTTGGTTTATGTATGGATGAGTTTTCACCATTCTGATTGTTTGCTAGTAATATTCATCTTAATTTATTATCGTTACTATTTATATTTTTCCTTCATTGATGTGTATGAACATGTTACGCCCAGTCCAAATCGATCGCTAAGCCGATCAAGACCGTACAAGAATGCAGATTGTATGAGAACATGACGCATCGGAACACAAAACGATAGAATATTTCATTGCTTTTACAACAATATTACATCAGAGTACAAGAATATCGGAGTACGAATAAATATCACTATAACAACCCGAATTTTAATAACATGTTGAAACTAGAAATCAGGGTATAATTAAATTTTAAAGTGAGAATCATGGGAAACGGGTTGCGCCATTGCGTTCGTCTCGAAATTCTGCTTGGAAATGAGTCCGAGTTTTCGAAAATCGGAGTCCGTATATGGGAGTTATAACCTCTAAAAGTTTCACGAATTTTCAGAATAAAAAACAGCTCGAAATTCGAATTCAAACCCCAAAACAGGCTGGGCGGGATAATTCCCGCCCAGGGACCAGGTCGACCTGGGGGTCGACTATAGTGTCGACCTCCCAGGGACCAGGTCGACCATAGTGTCGACCTGGGGGTCGACCTGCCTCTCGAACCCATTTTCTGAACCAGATGCATTCTGATGTATTTAGACTCGTTTTCTGTCCAAATTCGTCTGCCTAACCCTATATAAACAGCCTCCTAGCCTCATTTTCTTTACACCATTCTTCTCTAACTTATGCTGCTAAAATTCTTGATGGACATGGCTTCTTCTTCTTCCTCTAAATTAAATTAAATTAAATTAAAATAAATCGCGAAGACTATTTCTTGAAGACTACGGCTAGGAATTGCATATTTGGGAATTTGCTTCTACAATCAAATCAAGATTCAACAATTCGACGACTAGTTTATAGATTCGACTGCTGCATCTAACTTTCTTAGACCACGATCTGTAAGTTCAAGTTACTTTTAGATAAAAACTGTAAACTTAATATCCATGTTGTAAATTGGAATTGGAACTATGTATGGTAATTTATTCATATCAATTCTTGTTCATCTTAGATCTTGACTTTCGTGAACATTGCTTTGGGCCTATTCATGTCGCAAATCGAACTCTTTCATGCCTATAGCCTTAACATGCCTATGACGTTGAAACTGTTGTTAATAGCCAAGGACTATGACTGTGAACATAAGACTATGCCTGTGCCTATGACGGTGAACGTAAACCTGTTGCCTATGACTATGACAATTGTGGCTAATCACCTATGACTCTTGACTATGAGAATTATTACCTATGATTATGAACATAAGGCTATTATCTATGACCATGACTTTGAAACTATTACTATTAATTGCCTATGACTATTGCCTAGAACTATTTTGGATAATTAACCATAACTATTGTGATTAATCGCTTATGGTTCTTAATTGTGAGATTTCTACCTATGACCATGACTATGACTATTGGGGTTAATTACCTGAGACTATTATAGTTGATTGTTCATGCCCATAGTTAAAACCCATGTTGTACACCGAATTTGCAGTTTGTTGGATCACATACCTAGGGTGTGACTTGCTTAGTTTATTTGCTATTATGTACACCAAAACCATTGAATCCATTATCCTTGTATTTGGCTTGCTTTCGCATGCCTATTCTTTTATGTCAACTTTTATCGTGACTATCGCCTTATCCTGCTAGATTTGAAATCCTATACGACAGTGATGTTGTAACCAATTATCTCAAGTTATCATGCTAGTCTTGTAACCCTTTTTATCGCTTTATGCTCGTCCCTTTTTGCCTATCATAGTTTTGATGTTATTCCCTTTATTTTGAGATTTGGATTTATTTGTAGTATGGATTGATTCACGTTTACGTGCTATGGGAATACGATTTGGGTAGATTAGGCAAAACATGAATTGGTTACGAACATGAATTATGAACTTGATAATAGGCAAAACTTGAAACATGAACATTATTATAACTTGAATCTGGATGTGGACATGAAACTTAGCCTTGAAACTTGACAATAACTTGACATGAATCTTGAACATGGACATGACACTAGAATGAACATGAAAATGGACTACTCGAGGTTGGGTTGAGTTTGCATTGTAATTCTTCCCGGAACCGCCCGGCAAATCCAGTTACTGCAAACAATAGGATCCAATGTGAGTAGTTGGTCATATCGCACTTGAAAACCCGAGGTCAGACTGAGTTGTGGTGTAATTCTGCCCGGAACCGCCCGACATATCCAGTGACCACAACAACAGGTTTGATGTGAGAGGTTGGGGTGCATTAATGAATTAATGCCACATAATAGGGTTAAGTCATGAACCGCTTGAATATACTTAACCAATTTAACACGATGATTTGATAGGGTTAAGTCATGAATTGCTTGAATATACTTAACCAAATTGACACGATGATTTGGTAGGGTTAAGTCATGAATCGATTGAATATACTTAACCAATTTGACACGATGATTTGATAGGGTTAAGTCATGAATCGCTTGAATATACTTAACCAATTTGACATGATGATTTGATAGGGTTAAGTCATGAACAGCTTGAACATACTTAACCAATTTGACATGATGATTTGGTAGGGTTAAGTCATGAATCGCTTGAATATACTCAACCAACTTGACACATTATTCGTAGGGCTAAGTCATGAATTCGAAATGACAAAACTTAGCCAATTTGACATGACACGTAGGCGGGTTAAGTCACGAACTTGAATGACAACACTTAACCAACTTGACATGCTAGACTGATGGGGTTAAGTCTCGAATTTAAATGACAACACTTAACCTACTGGACGGAAACCTTAGTTGCGCAGTCCTTTTCAGCAGTAACCCACTTGGATGTATCACGTTACCCTGGGACTAGGCAGGGTAGGGCACGATTACTGGGCTGATTGTAAGCGTCCAGAACGATGGCTGAGTTGGTGCGCCAGTGTAGGTTCAGGCGGACTACGGTCGTGCACATAGTCCAGAGTTGAAAAAGCAGGCATTGGGCATCAGTAGGTTTACTCTGTGCGTGCTTGATTCATGTCGGGGGTTGGCACCCTAGGGCTTGATACACCCTATGGTGGACCCAGCACAGGTAACTACATTCGTGCCGTATGACACAGACGCATGAACGAGATAAGACTTGTAAGGAGCCGATCGATTAATAGATCGTTTCGTGGGACCAAGTAGTGGGTCATTTCATGACATTGGGCAAGGGTTCATTTTATAGTCAACACATGACACGGGTTGGGATACTAGTACGGGTGGTGCAGAGCAAATAGATATCATAGAAATATTTTAACGGTGAAGCAGAGAAATCATGCGATCTTGCGAAATTATACTTAGTTCATCTTGAATGGGAACCTCGCAATGTTATACATGACAAAAGTCATATGATGTTATTCTTAGTTATCGTGCCTGTAGCTTATCTTGTCATCATGCTTATGTTTATTTTTAGTTTATTCATGCCATGTTATCTTTACCTATTTTAATGCTGAAAGTCACTAGGACTTACTCAGTCTTTATGACTGACCTGTTTTGTTTCGCCTCTTTTTCTTCCGTTCCCCCCCAAGGTTCGCAGGGTGGGAATACAGCTTAGTTCGGATCTTACCAAGCTCCAAGGCTCTTTCATGTATGGCTTGGATTTTCCCTTGGCTATGGCTTGCTTTGCTTTATTGGGGAATATCACAATTTATTTTTGTGCTTCTTTGTTTTTGAGCAAGACAGATATTTTAGCTATGTAATTGGGTATTGGAAGTTGATGGGCTTTTATTGTAAACAATTATATTTAATAAATGATTTGAAGTACTTCCACTTTACTTTCCGCTGTTTTATATATGTATGTCTTGTAATATTTCTGTTCCAGTACCCATAATGCTCCACTGAAGTTAAGGCATTCCCTTTGTGAGTGACCTTAACGGATGTGGGGTGTTACATTTGGTATCAGAGCAGAAGGTTACCAGACTGGGCAAAAGTTTTTAGAAAACCTTCTGAAATTATTTTCAAAACGTTTACGAAGAAGCATTTTTCTAAAGAAAAATTTTGTTTTACGAAAGGCATATTCCCCAAAGCCATATGCACTATTTTTTGATTCTCTCCTTGAGTCTCTTCTCTCTTTCTTTTTCACCATAGTTTCTAGGCATGCCACACATGTAGGAGGGCAAAGAAGTGCCCAACTTCCATCTGTAGCCGCAGTAGTTTTACTTGCAACTAATCTTATTTCAAGCTTTGTTGGGTTGCCGTGCGATGGAAGTAGCTTTCGAGAAACTTTTCAACAAGCTATACAAGGGTAGTAGGAACGAGGATAAAGAACACAAGTCTAAGGATGAGAAGCTTGTTGATATGGCTTAATCCACGAAGAGGAAAAAGGTGAAAGGAAAGAGGCCAAGTGAAAGAATAATAAAAACCCATGACAAGAGAGAATATCTTTAGTATGGTAAAAAAGGACATGTAATTAAGTATTATAGGACAAGGACAAGGGCAAAGAACAAGATCGTCGAGAGGGCAATTGTATGCTCTCACTACTAGCGTACCTAAGAGAGGTGGTAACATTTCTGTTAAAGGCTTAGCTTTTCTTTTCTATCATCCCGTTAGAACTTTATTTTTGTACATCGCATCCTTTTAATTCTGCTTCGATAGTTAAGTCTCTTCACCTTAGTACTATAGTAGAGGATCCCATTTTATTCTCAAATCCTGTTAGGGAATCGGCTCATTTATTCATGACTTGTTTGGATTTGAGAATGTCTATGCTAAGTGTTGAGTTTAAAAGTAATGCTTATGTTTTTTTTGGCTATGGGTTGATTCTAGGGATGGAGTGATTATCCAGTAATGGTGCCATTCTTAAGTATGAAAAGAGGGTAGTTAGATTCTTGACTTGCCTTGGTAATGCCCTCGAAGTCTAGTGTAACCCTTAGGGTTTTGCCATGCTTAGTTACCTAGAATCTCTTGATACATTTATTGATCCGCTCGAGTAGTGTTCACCACTAAGGCGAATGGTTCATTTCGCTTATGCATGAGTCATAGAAAATCACCTTAGCAAGTACATTTGGCAACATGGTTGGCATTTATTTGTTTTCAAAAGATAGTTCTTCTGCGTGGAATACCTTATAATAAGTAAACGAGATCCGGGATTCACTAGTGAATTTTGGAGAGCTTGCATGAAACCATGGGTACGCAGTTATGTTTGAGCCGAGTATACTAGAAAAAGAATAAATGAAAGTGAAACGAGAGGCAACAGTGGAATGAGTTCCGACTCATATTTTGGAAACAAGAATTAAGAAGCTATGAAATTGTGAAGTTAAAAACGGCCAAAGCACAATGGAGTTAAGCTCAAGGAAATGTGGCTTAGAAGATTGAAGGCTAGATACGCACATTATATCTCTTTATAAGAGTATATCCTTGATCCCTCTTTTCCTGTAGAGCTTACTTGCATGCTATCTTTTAAGCTTATCCTCACGGTCCTATTCTCAATCCTATTTCTGTTGCAAAACCCCATAGGGATCATCTGTAGTAATACATGTTGGGGCTTCAGGGTGTCCGTTGGGTTGACTAAACTTTATGGGTTTTATAGGATATGGGTTGGTCTTAGGAAGGGATTTCTTGTGACCAAAAAGGAGTCCATCATGCTTAGTTTCCTAGAAACATATATATTGGTTGGTTAATTCTTTGGGTATCAGTCTGATGTTGATTTCGGTCTTCGGGCTGGTGCTTACGGAGTTTTTCTCCTAATCAGTATATATGTGACATAGATTTCCAGTTTTGACATTGCCTAATGGGCACAAAGTTTTTACATGCTTCTATCGTTCGACTGTATCTTTAGGTAGGAACAATTGGGTGTAAACATGTGTTTGAGACATGTTATGATTGATGGTTGCAAGTGGTTGCAAGCGGTTGCTAGTGGTTTCTCGTGGATGCATATACACGCACATTAGACACTAGATCGGCTCCGTCACCTTTAATACTGCATATGCATGAGTGTTTATACTTGTTGATGGATGAAATTGAATGTGTTATCATGTGGATGTTGCATATGGATGAATGTTTGTGCACACATATAGTGTTTATGTGATTAGGGCTATTGCATACATGTTGGACTCATGGCACTAAACATATTTTGCATTAGGAAGATCAATCAGGCCTGATCATTTGCATTAGATAAGGAACATATACACACACTTTTTGCATATGTTCATATAGCATTAGAAATCTCTTAAGGACAATAGATGCCGGTGATTGATGGTTGAGTAGATAGTTGATTGGATGACAGGACACATTCTTCTTAACTTGAAGATTTCGGGGACGAAATCCTTTAAGGAGGGGAGAATGTAACAACCCGAATTTTAATAACATGATGAAACTAGAAATCAGGGTATAATTAAATTTTAAAGTGAGAATCATAGGAAACTGGTTGCGCCATTGCGTTCGTCTCGAAATTCTGCTTGGAAACGAGTCCGAGTTTTCGAAAATCGGAGTCCGTATAAGGGAGTTATGACCTCTATAAGTTTCACGAATTTTCAGAATAAAAAATAGCTCGAAATTCGAACTCGAAATTCGAATTCAAACCCCCAAACAGGCTGGGCGGGAAAATTCCTGCCCAGGGACCAGGTCGACCTGGGGGTCGACTATAGCGTCGACCTCCCAGGGACCAAATCGACCATAGTGTCGACCTGGGGGTCGACCTGCCTCCCGAACCCATTTTCTGAACCAGATACATTCTGATGTATTTAGACTCGTTTTCTGTCCAGATTCGTCTGCCTAACCCTGTAGAAACAGCCTCCTAGCCTCATTTTCTTTACACCATTCTTCTCTAACCTTATGCTGCTTAAATTCTTGATGGACATGGCTTCTTCTTCCTCTAAATTAAATTAAATTAAATTAAATCGTGAAGACTATTTCTTGAAGACTACGGCTAGGAATTACATATTTGGGAATTTGCTTCTACAATCAAATCAAGATTCAACGATTCAACAATTCGACGACTAATTTATAGATTCGACTGCTGCATCTAAATTTCTTAGACCACGATATGTAAGTTCAAGTTACTTTTAGATAAAAACTGTAAACTTAATATCCATGTTGTAAATTGGAATTGGAACTATGTATGGTAATTTATTCATATCTATTCTTGTTCATCTTGGATCTTGACTTTCGTGAATATTGCTTTGGGTCTATTCATGTTGCAAATCAAACTCTTTCATGCATATAGCCTTAACAAGCCTATGACGTTGAAACTATTGTTAATGGCCAAGGACTATGACTGTGAACATAAGACTATGCCTATGCCTATGACGGTGAACGTAAGACTATTGCCTATGACTATGACAAGGACAATTGTGGCTAATCACCTATGACTATTGACTATGAGAATTATTACCTATGATTATGAACATAAAGCTATTATCTATGACCATGACTTTGAAACTATTACTGTTAATTGCCTATGACTATTACCTAGAACTATTTTGGATAATTAACCATGACTATTGTGATTAATCCTTATGGTTCTTAATTGTGAGATTTCTACCTATGACCATGACTATGACTATTGGGGTTAATTACCTGAGACTATTATAGTTGATTGTTCATGCCCATAGTTGAAACCCATGTTGTACACCGAATTTGCAGTTTGTCGGATCTCATACCTAGGGTGTGACTTGCTTAGTTTATTCGCTATTATGTACACCAAAACCATTGGATCCATTATCCTTGTATTTGGCTTGCTTTCACATGCCTATTCTTTTATGTCAACTTTTATCGTGACTATCGCCTTATCCTTCTAGATTTGAAATCCTATATGACAGTGATGTTGTAACCAATTATCTCAAGTTATCATGCTAGTCTTGTAACCCTTTTTATCGCTTTATGCTCGTCCCTTTTTGCCTATCATAGTTTTGATGTTATTCCCTTTATTTTTAGATTTGGATTTATTTGTAGTATGGATCAATTCACGTTTACGTGCGATGGGAATGCGATTTGGGTAGATTAGGCAAAACATGAATTGGTTACGAACATGAATTATGAACTTGATAATAGGCAAAACTTGAAACATGAACATTGTTATAACTTGAATCTGGATGTGGACATGAAACTTATCCTTGAAACTCGACACGAACTTGACATGAATCTTGAACATGGACATGACACTAGAATGAACATGAAAATGGCCAACTCGAGGTTGGGTTGAGTTTGCAGTGTAATTCTGCCCGGAACCGCCCGGCAAATCCAGTTACTGCAAATAATAGGATCCAATGTGGGTAGTTGGTCATATCGCACTTGAAAACCCGAGGTCAGACTGAGTTATGGTGTAATTCTGCCCGGAACCGCCCGGCATATCCAGTGACCACAACAACAGGTCTGATGTGAGAGGTTGGGGTGCATTAATGAATTAATGCCACATGTTAGGGTTAAGTCATGAACCTCTTGAATATACTTAACCAATTTGACACGATGATTTGATAGGGTTAAGTCATGAACCGCTTGAATATACTTAACCAATTTGACACGATGATTTGGTAGGGTTAAGTCATGAATCGCTTGAATATACTTAACCAATTTGACACGATGATTTGATAGGGTTAAGTCATGAACTGCTTGAATATACTTAACCAATTTGACACAATGATTTGGTAGGGTTAAGTCATGAATCGCTTGAATATACTTAACCAATTTGACACGATGATTTGATATGGTTAAGTCATGAACCGCTTGAACATACTTAACCAATTTGACATGATGATTTGGTAGGGTTAAGTCATGAATCGCTTGAATATACTCAACCAACTTGACACATGATTTGTAGGGCTAAGTCATGAACTCGAAACGACAACACTTAGCCAATTTGACATGACACATAGGCGGGTTAAGTCACGAACTTAAATGACAACACTTAACCAACTTGACATGCTAGACTGATGGGGTTAAGTCTTGATATTAAATGACAACAGTTAACCTACTTGACGGAAACCCTAGTTACGCGGTCCTTTTCAGCTGTAACCCACTTGGATGTATCACGATACCCTGGGACTAGGCAGGGTGGGGCATGATTACTGGGCTGATTGTAAGCGACCAGAACGACGGCTGAGTTGGTGCGCCAGTGTAGGTTCAGGCGGACTACGGTCGTGCACGTAGTCCGGAGTTGAAAAAGTAGGCATTGGGCATCAGTAGGGTTACTCTGTGCGTGCTTGCTTCGTGTCGGGGGTTGGCACCCTAGGGCTTGATACACCCTATGGTAGACCCAGCACAGGTAACTACATTCGTGATAGGGCCGTATGACACAAACACGTGAACGACATAGGACTTTTAAGGAGCCGATCGATTAATAGATCGTTTCGTGGGACCAAGTAATGGGTCATTTCATGACACTGGGCAAGGGATCATTTTATAGTCAACACATGACACGGGTTGGGATACTAGTACGGGTGGTGCAGAGCAAATAGATATCATAGAAATATTTAACGGTGAAGCAGAGAAATCATGCGATCTTACGAAATTATACTTAGTTCATCTTGAATGGGAACCTCGCAATGTTATAAATGACAAAAGTCATATGATGTTATTCTTAGTTATCGTGCCTGTAGCTTATCTTGTCATCATGCTTATGTTTATTTTCAGTTTATTCATGCCATGTTATCTTTACCTATTTTTATGCTGAAAGTCACTAGGACTTACTCAGTCTTTATGACTGACCCGTTTTGTTTCGCCTCTTTTTCTTCCGTTCCCCCCTGGTTCGCAGGGTGGGAATACAGCTTAGTTCGGATCTTACCAAGCTCCAAGGCTCTTTCATGTATGGCTTGGATTTTCCCTTGGCTATGGCTTGCTTTGCTTTATTGGGTAATATCACAATTTATTTTTGTGCTTCTTTGTTTTTGAGCAAGACAGATATTTTAGCTATGTAATTGGGTATTGGAAGTTGATGGGCTTTTATTGTAAACAATTATATTTAATAAATGATTTGAAGTACTTCCACTTTACTTTCCGCTGTTTATATATGTCTGTCTTGTAATATTTCTGTTCCAGTACCCATAATGCTCCACTGAAGTTAAGGCATTCCCTTTGTGAGTGACCTTAACGGATGTGGGGTGTTACAATCACGCAGTAGAAAAATATAATTGTCAGAGAATATAATACATAGTAGTGGAAATAAAAATGTATAAATACAATGCGTAGCGGAAATACATCAGCTAACACAACTGAAAGAAATACATGGATACGAAGCTTTCGGAATATAGCTCCAGTTGTAAACCATGATCATGCTAAACAAACATCTGCAAAACCAAAACTAATAGCTGCCCGTGTGGAAAATATGGCCACCTAAAGTTTAGGTGAAAAAAATAAACTCCAGGTCAATCATGGGACTAGCGAGAGAACTTAAAACGGTTATTAAGAATTACCTTAAAAGTGGGAAAATTCAAGGGACTATGCCGTATGACACAAAACGGGTTCATTACACATGAATCGTAGTTTAGAAATAAAACAACGCAATGCTTTTTGAAAAAATGAAGCTATTATAAGACTCAGGTCCCATCACATAATGCAACGCAAGCCGGAGGATAGAGTTTTACCTTATAATAGCCAAATATACTTGATACGTTTTAAAAACAAATCATTTTGATATTATTATAACTGCATAGTGTAGTAAAGAACTTCGAATATAAATGTATCAATCATAGATGACATAGTACCCCATCCTACTATGTCTCCATATAGGTTTACAACTAAAACTGAAAAGTCGCGTATTGGAAATTGGATTTCCGCCAAGAGTCAAGGCAAAGGATGTTCTCCCTACCGATTTTGGGTCATCTCTAGCGGGATCCCCAGGGCCAACACACATGACCTTTGAATCCTGTAGGGCCGGTCCACTCTTACTTTGTGGATTGGTTATTCCTGAACAATATGTTTTCCGGTCCTATCGGACCTGGCACTTGGCCATTGTCAACCAATCATATCCGAGGCGCCTCACAATCCATCATCCACTTAAGTAAAAATGTCTGGGCACCATATAATGACACCACTTCTAGCTAGAAAGAAACGTATGCACTCCCTGCATCATTTATCCCGTTTTTGACTCATACTGGGGTGTGATGCTTGTGAATTAACGCTATACACAAAGTGGTGCTATATGAAAGTGAGTCTACATGAAAGCAGTGGTTTGATCATCATCCACAAGGCCCTGCTTTTCAACAAAAGCCTTGATCATTTGCATCTTAGCATGCCACATTGACAATTCATGCCATA
Organism: Allium sativum; assembly: GCA_030737875.1. Lineage (NCBI taxonomy): Eukaryota > Viridiplantae > Streptophyta > Magnoliopsida > Asparagales > Amaryllidaceae > Allium > Allium sativum. The sequence goes on from CM060924.1 coordinate 881,546,690, forward strand.
CATTTGATATCTTTCAGTATATAACCTCTAAGCTTATACATCTAAGAGAAGGGGTGTTAAGCAAGAGAATTAATTCTCTGCCACCAAATAGATACATTTTTAATAGAAATCAATCAATATGGAACGAAAGACAATGCCAGACATAAAATCCATTAAAAAGTTTGTTTTGGGTCTGAACGAAAACAAAGGCACCTTATTCCTCGTCCCATATGTCCAATACAGGAGAGAGGTCCTCGCTTATCCGGTCGATCTCCAAGCACGTCTGGTCGACCACCACATATAACCTTTACTCGGGTATACTTTCCAAGTGAGACATCAACAATAACCGAAACGATGTGAAGATCTCTGGTCTTCAACCACTGTCTTCTTTTTTCGACTTTTAATCGTCGTAACAATCATTCAGAATGGGTTAAACCAGGTCTTTCTGAATAACTGACGCATCTTTATAATCATGCGATAAACACACAAAGATTGCACACATCTCATTCAAATTCAGAATATGCTTTTATTCAAATATTCATATCTTTGGGGAAAGGTTCCCATTAATTTTATCAAAGATAAATTCTTTTAAACTTATAGTTTAATCTTCCTTTGGATATAATTTTCAAAAAGATGTTATTATCTTTTCACAACTTAAACCAAATTAAGGTTTATAAAACTAGTCGGGATTATTGAGCCTTACCGAAGTAATCACTTATTTCATTTATTCCCAATCCCAACCTATTCATACCGTGGGGAAAAACTTGTAGTACTCCATATCTAACAGCCATTGTGTTATTGGTAAATTAATTACCATTTAACTTTCAAATCTAATTAAATATTTAACTACCTTATGGAGTATAACTGGTGGTACTCCATTCTCGAACACTTCTCGAATTTGATAAATTTAATTATCCCATTATCATTATGATCTACTTAAAGATTCATTAAAACTCTAGTTCGGTTTTAATCTCAAAAATCATTATATCATGAATTTATCCGGTCTTTACTTGGGTTAAAGAACAACCCAAAGATCATCTTCCATTAAATATGGAACCTTCACAGAAATCTGAACAATTTATAATCGATATAAATTTCCGTATCTGATTACTAATATAAGTGAAATAATGACAAAGCCTTTTAAATTCCATAAATAGTAAATGACTTCCTTTACAGAAACTCATTTCGATCATTATTAATCGGATTCCATTCAATTCCAATTTAATTAAATAATTTGGAAAACTCCATTAAATCTTATTTAAAAGATTTATTCTTCTCACAATTGGGTTCAAGAATAGTATTATTTAAGATACCATTAACAACGACCCTAAAATCCAATTTGATATCAAATATAAGGCTTTAAATGGAAATCATGTCAACTTATATTCAATACCAAATTCTAAAATTAACAAATATCGTTTTGGAATAATGATATCAATATCTTCAAATTCCCATAACTATATCCGTATAATCATGGAATACCATATCGAAATATCCGAAGGTAATTCCCATCCAAGTCCATTGTAATTTATGCGTTGGAAATTTTTGGTTATGACAAAACCATTCACAAATCCAATTTATTATTCTAAAAATCATTGGATTGTTACTCAAGTTATTAACTAGTTCATTCAGATAAAAATATCTTTTATCTTTTCATTTATGGAATATTTCATCCAAAATCTTTCCAAATCATTATTTATGATTTTACGTAATTTGTTTATATTTTTATAATTTTATTAAGGCCCTTACAGTCGGTTTCAAACACCGGCCACCGAACTGCATCTATATCGACCTTTTCCAAATTTGATTTGGATATATTATAAAATCTAATCATTCAAATTTAAAGCTCATATATTCCTTTGAAAGATCTTTTCGATATGAACCCAAAGTTTTGATTTTTGGAGAATTCGACGGTCGGATCTCCTGTTACGTCCATTCAAAGTTAATGGTTGAAATTCGCGAACGATCGCAACAAGGCACGTTCTATTCAAGCCATTTAAATATATATTTAATATATGTTATCGATTTCCATTCAAAATGTTTATAAATTCGTTTAAAAATGATTTCACTTCCATTTCAATTATAAATTTAAATTGAACATCCCATATTATCATAATCTCACAATTATAATATTTTCAAAATGTCAAATTTTGAATTCCAATTTTTCGACATTCATTATAAGATGATAAAATTGATATAAAAATCCGTTCGAGTTAAAATAGCATTTATATACTTAACTCGTCTTCGTATTTTTAAAATACCATTCATTTCATCATAAACTTGAAGAAATTATAATTAAACGGAAATTAATTCAAATCAGTTCGTTTCCATTATAAATATTCATTGGTTCTTTGTCACTTTTGTGTCCATCCAAAATCGGACATCGAAATCAACTTCCAATTTTCATTGAATGTTATATTATTAAAATATTCATTTTAATTCCAGATTGGAATAAAATTTCAACCAATATTCATATTAATTAATTTATATGGATTACATTCATTATATACACCCAACAATAGTTGTAAACAACTATCAACATGCAAAATGACATCCGATGTGCATTTATTTTCATATAAACTTCAATCAAGTAATTGATGCTTATATAAATCTGTTAATCAACCGATTAACCGCAATTTCACACAAGGGAGATGTGAGAGTCAAATATCATTCCAAAACCCGTGTAGGTTTTTCAACCAACAAACAATCAATTTAAATAAATACCGATTCATGAATTTAATTATTTCTCATTCAATTCGAATTATTTTTCTAACTAATCAATTTTTAATTAAACAAGTAATAATAAATTTACTGTTCAAATTATAAATGGATATTTAATCCAATTTCAACTACCATAATCATATTAACACTATTCTAACATGTTAAACATTTCAAAATTATAACCAAAACATAATATAGTCAATCAACAAATCATCCATGGGTTTGCAAACAATTGTGATGTAAGCTATCAGGTACCATATAACTTTTTTGATAATTAAAACAGATAAAAATTAACATAGACAATCAATATATTTTAAATATGAATATAGTAACATAATAAAATATTTGAGTGAGAAATAACACTCACATTGATCGGATAGAAATTGTTAAATAACGATTATTTTAGTCAAATTAAATTGTTTGTTCAATTTGACCAAAAATCTCAACTAGCTCTGTTTCTGTTTTGGTCAGTTCCATTGCGTAGTCTTCGTTGTCACGATTCCAATGGTTCCGGTTTTGCTAAGTTCTGATATCATATGAAAAAGTTATGACATTTCGATCCTTAATTACAAAATTAAACAATAAAATATAACTAAATTTGTAATTATATCCTTAATCTCCATTCTCCCTATCATTTTCCTTCTGCTGAATGTCGAACCCATTCTCTACCTACGCCTAGGGCATCACGCTACGCCGCCTACACACCCACTAGACCACGATCCATCATCACCCCCACGTAGTCGCTGTCACCCTCCACCTTCCCATAGAACATGGGCCCACTCGGTGGCCCCACCGCGCCTGGAGGCGCTATCGAACGACGCGCCTTTAGGGCGAAGAATCGAGCAATCCACGAAGTAATAAACGATCACAGTCGTTGCTTATGAAGACCTTGAGGAGCTCTTCAATTTTGCTGATGCAAATTTTTTCAATTATAGTGTGTATTTTTTGGAAATTGGTGGAGAAGTTTCGAGCATCGCAATTGGTTTTAAAACTGGTGGTGGGTTTGGTTATGATCCCTAGGGTTAGGTTGAAGGTAATATATATATAATATTATTTAATTCACGTAATACTTGCTTATGTCTCTGAACTCCAAACAAATCCCAACAACTGTTGTTCCGAAATAAATACCCCTATTCCGGACACAATGGAATATGTTTCTGAAGCTATTTTGATCGTTTCGATCAGGTTTGGTCAAAATTAAAATATAAATTAATATAACATTAAACATTGAAATTTAACGTACATTTTAATTTACTATGACCACATATTGACTCCGAAAATTACGAAATTCGGAATCTTGCTATGTTTTACAATTATGGTTCTAACAGAATTAATTTCGTAGAATTTGAAGACCGTTTGAAAAATGGTCTTTTAACTAGCTTATTTAATTTACAACTGAAATTTCACGGGCGTTTAAATTTTATATGCTTACATACTAATTCCAGTTGACTTGGAATTTTAAACCCGACAATAATTTGATGTTTAGGATCCAACAAAATCAGTTTCGTTGAAAACAGAGGTCGTTTGCAAAATGGCTATTTTTAAGGGCTTTAATAATATTAAAATATTAATAAATTCTATAGCGACTATTTTAAATTTTAATTTGGACATAACTTACCATTTATATGATGAAATCTCAATTTCTTACATTCGTTATAAAGATAAAGTAAATTAGATCCTAGCGTTTCTTGTTTCATCAAATTCTGATTTATATTGAATTATATACATTCAATGGAAATTAAAATTCGAATTTTCAAACTACCGCATCATTTCATGTTCGATTTATAATTAATTTAAATATATACACTCAAACTTCATTTTAAATAAATTTTAAATCGTTATTTCTCAGAATAAATTGTTTAAAATATTTAATTTTCATCAAAATCAATTAAAAATAAATTTTAAATTGCTTTTAAATTTCCGAGTTGTTACAGAAAACTTTATAAATGTTTCTCACTATTGTCGTTTCTGGCCTTGATGATCTGACACAAGACATTGATTTTTTTTCTACCACCATTAATAGAAGAGTTTAAGACACTATGGGTTGAAGGAGTTTAAACATATGACATTTCAAGAAAAATTCATATGCTCGCTTGTTGGTTATGGACTATTGGTGATTTTCCTATATATGGGATGCTTTCATTTTGGAGTACGACCGGTCGTCTAGCTTGTCCTCGGAAGAAACATGAGCAATTTTCTTACGGTACGGAAGGAATATTTCTCTGTTTGATTGTCATCATTGTTTTCAACATCTCAATCATACTTTTTGAAGAGATGTTTTCTTTGAAGCCAACAGAGAAGAGAATACGCAAGCATGCTATGAACGACCTGAGCTCTAGACGTGTTTAATACAGTTTTGAATGTTAAGGAAAAAAAAGGACGATCTGAATTCTAGACGTGACGTAGAACAATTTTGTAAATATCCTGAGCTTCATATAAATCCCAATGAAAACAAAAACCTAAAGCATGCTATGAACGAGAAAGCAAAAAAAATAAACTCATGCTAAAATGGGTTGAGAGACTAACATGTTGTAATGACCCGGATTTTTTAGCTAGTAAGTTTGAACATAAAATGGTTTTAAATGTTGATTTGGAAATTTAAATAACTCGAATTCAATGATTTTGAGTATTAATTTAATTTGAATAGTAAAATAATAAATTTAATTCCGAAATAATCGAGAATAAATTGGATTTGAGATATAGTATGAGGTGGATGATTTATTAAGACCCAACTGAGTTTAGATTTGAATTACAAAAAAGAATTTATAAATTAAACGAAATTTTATCGTATTAATTTAAATAAATTATAAACGATCTCATCGTGTTGCGGTAGTTCGTAATTTTACGTTTTGAACTTCAAACGGATGTACATGATTCAATATAAGTCAAAATTCTTTGAAACAAGAATCTTTCGGATCTACTGGATTATAGTTTTTAATAAAAGATAAAAGTTCATCTTGTAGATTTTGAGTTATGTAAAAATAAAATTTTCAGATAATTTTCAGACAATCAAAGGATTTGAAAACCCTATAAATATAACACCTATTCATTATGGACATGACATCAAAATACACAAGAAAATCAAGTGAGAAAAATAAATCAGAGATACTCACATCTTATCAGTGTTTCGATCATCAGCAAGGCCAAATCGATCGACAGAGAGCAACAATAATTGGAGCACCAAAGAATAAAATTTCAGAGAAACAAAAGTCACGATTTGAAGTAAAACACTAATTTTGATTTCGGGTGCCACTGAAGACAATGGAAGCCGACTTTATTAAGTGACCAAGCACAACAAGAAAAAGGGGCCTGCCACTTTTTATTTATGTCTTGACTTAGGGTTTTGGTGGGGTTGTTTTAACTCTTGTAAACCGTTCTTTAGTTTTCTAGTTTTCTGTAAACTAGGGTTCTGGTTATAGGATTTATAGTTAGGGAAAATTTGATCTTGGGTTTTGAGATTAATAGAGGGTTTTGTGCTTTGGATTATAACAATAGCGAGGGATCGCGAGTGTATACGTATTGTATGCGGGATATTGTTTTTAATACTTGGTAGAAACCTTGGGGAATGCAGCAGTAGGCAGGGGTTTGTCGAAGCTGGGTAAAATTTGTGTCGTTTATTTTCTGCATTTATCTATTCTGTTGTGATATGTGCTATGATAATTTTTATATTCCGCAAAACTGCAATAAACCCTATTCACCCCCCTCTAATGTTAATTTAGATCCTACAAGTGGTATCAGATCATGTATTTTTTTAACTCTAGAGTCATGGATCTCTCAAACAATGTCTTTCCTAGTTTTCAGTCAAGCGAGAGTCAGTTTAGTAATATTCCCACTATTTTTTATGGAACGGATTTTTAATTTGGAAATGAAAAATGGAATTTTATTTGAAATCTGTTAATTCTGAATGTTGGAATATTATAAAAAACATTGGTGATATGTTAGATAAAAAACATTGTTCTAAATGCTCGTGTTATGCATATTGTATGTTCTTATCATAGTATTGATCAATTTAACCATATCTCTCAGTGTTTCTCTACACAGGATATTTGGAATACACTCAACTTGATGTATGGAAGAAATGACAACAATAAGTCAAAACTCTTGAAGGTCAACTCAAGTTCAGAAATATGCTTGAAAGGAGTTACATATGAAAAAATAGATGACGATAGCGATAGAGATTCAATAGACGCTGAGATAGTTGATTTTTCATATAAAGATTTGGTCCATCATTATAATGATTTAACTAAAGTTGTTGATAGTCTCAAATCAAAAAATAAAACTTGAAATCCAAAAACCTTGAGTTACGACATAAAAATCATGATTTGGAATTGAAACTTGAAAAAAAAAATCTAACTCTAATTGCAAAAATTATTTGAATTTGGAAAATACTTTAGTCCATCTCAATGAAAATAATCAAAAGCTTGAAAAGGAAGTTCTGATTTTAAAAGAAAACGAGATTGCTCTAAAAAGTAAAAACATTTTTTTGCAAAAGGAATTGGAGAATTTTAAGATGGTCAAATATTCCAAACAAGAAGTGGTTGAGAAAGAAAACTGGTTTAAAACTGAATTGATTTTGCAAGTGCTTGAAAATGAAATTGATAAATTCTAGGAGTTTGAAAAACTTGAGAATGAAAAGTGTAAACAATTTGAATTTGACATTTCTAAGTCCAAAGCTTAATTAAAATGCTTGAAGATGAAAATTTGGTTTAGAAACCAACTGATTCTGAAAAGAGGAAGATCGCTATTAATAATTGTTCAAATTTAATGAAAGAAAATAGTGATCTTAAATACAAAATTCAACGACTTGAATCAACACTGGCTAAATTTTCTAACGCAGAAAAATCGTTGAATATGTTGTTGAAAAATAATTTTTTTTTGAAACTAAGAATAGACTTGGCTTTAGCAAATCAAATCAATTTGGAAAGAAAAATTCTAGAAATTCAAATTGTGAGTTTTGTGGCAAGATTGAGCATGAACGAGATAAATGCACGTTTAAAAATAAAAACAATGTAATTAAACAAATGTGGGTCGCAAAAGAAAATAAAACAAGTTTAGTTAAATTTAAACAAATGTGGGTTCCTAAGGGCACAATGTTAAATTTAGACGAATTATTATTTAAACAATTTTGGGTACCGAAAGTCGTGAATAAAGTTATGAGTGGTAAAACAGTGTTTGTTAGGCCACACAATCCTATCAACAATTAGGTATCGAAAGTGGCTAAGGAACAACTTCAAGAGAGATAGAGTTCAAGTTGTTCCAAATTTTTGTTGAACCGAATCTTCAGAGTTCCTTAGCCATGATTGTCGAGTTAGAGAATCCACATTATCAATGATAAGTTGGGAATGATTTCTAAACTCGTGTTTCTTTTTTCTGTTTTTTATTCTTCCTTTTATTCTTCCCTTCATTCTTCCTTTTTGTTTATGCTGATTTGTATTGACACAACCACAACATTTTTGACACTTCTTGAGCTTCTTAACTTCAAATTGCAAAATTCCTTAATTCTCTAGAAATTAGGTTCATTTATCTAAAACTTTCATGTTTTGATGATTTCCTGATTTTGAACTTAAAATTGTAAATATCTAGAATTCTTTGAAAGTTTAATCTTTTTGATAGTTCCCTGAATTTATGACAGTGTTGTAGTATTTTTGTACATATCTTGAACACTTTTACTTGGAGTTCGAACATTTTTGATGATCTGAAAAGCTAATGAAATTTCACACATCTTTGTTGTTTTGAGTTTCTTTTATTTTATCTTGGAAAGTCTTGAAAATCTGCACTCAATACAATACACTACTTGAAAACTGATTTTGATAAGTTGTGATAATTTCATATCTTTTGGTTTGGCTTGACTATTTTTGATTTGAAAATCTTTTGGCTTAAGTAGTTAATAAGTTGACATGTTAAATCTCAAATCATGATCTTGTCTTGGATGTTTTGATATTGACATCATTTGTGATCGATGGTAGTTTGAATCTCATGGATTATAGTTTTGTGATATGAATTCTGAAAATAAATTTCATCAAGTGGTTTTAAATAACTTGTTTTTTATTTGAATCATTGGTTTGTCTCTTGGGCTTGATGTAAATATTGTAAAAAATTCTCTTGTGAATCTTGTTCTGAAATTGAAAGACTGCTGCTTTGATAAAAGGAATTGAATTGCTAGGTTTCTTTGCTTAGGCTTGGTGATTGGATGATCTTTTGAAAAATAAATGTATAGACTTCATTGTCTTTTATGGGCATTCCAGACCTACAAGTGGTATCAGTCTTATAAGTATTGAAAATTTTCACATTCAACTGATTGATTTGTTAAACTGATTTTCAACTTGATTAGTTCTTTCGGAATCTTTCTAGAAATTGATTGTTTTCAAATTTAAAATCTTTTTTGTTTGTTCGTTCAAAAATTGAAATTATTAACCAAATTGAACTATTTTGGAACTCATCAAATTTATTATTAGATTTACGAAATTGTGATAAGTTGTGACTATAGTATATTTCATAACTAGAGCAGATATTATTTAAATTCTGATGATGATTAGACAAATTTTATAATATCTGTGAATTGGTGCTTATTTCACAGTCTTCTTTTTCTACCATCTTTCTGTCATTCATCATGGTTTTATATAATGTTGAGAGTTTAATTTTTTTTTACATCATTACAGAAAGTACAGTTTAAAAGTGTGTGATGGAAATATGACTAAACTTTTTTTCAAAATGAGAGAGAGCTGAAAATTTTCAGAAATCCTATTATAGTTGAACATATTTCGTAATATGATTAATTTAAAAATTTATTTCATGACCATCTCATTTAAAAAACTTATACGGTCATGCATGGTTAGAGAATGCTTATAATTTAAGTTGCAACTGACCTCATTTAAAAGTCCTTATGGTTATGCGTAGTTAGTGTGCTCTTAAAATAAAAGGAAATAAAAGGAAATAATAATAATAATAAATTTTTGTGTATATATAACATCCTCCTCGTTATGTAAAAACCGACCTATCGATCGATCTTCTGAACTATGAAATGTGTTACTATTTCATGATATATTATGGTTTATTTTTGTTTGATAGTTTTGGGATTTGCATTATTTGATTTTGTCTTCTGACTTGAATTTATATATATAGTCGAAAACCATCGATATTTTATGCTTAATTTTAAATTTTATTTGAATTTTTTTGGAATCCATATTCATATTCAAAGTTTTATAACTTTCTCCATTTTATAAAATCCATCGTAAATCCATCATTCTAATATGTGAAGTTTGCTTCTAATTTGAAGAATATTATGATTTTTGTTTGATTAAATGAGGTTTACGATATACATTCTCTCTCTTGATTTGAATTTATATTTCTACTTTATATTCATCACTATTTCAATGTCGATTATCCTTTGGATGATAACAAAAGAGGGAGAATGGTTAAGATTTTTATCAATGAGTGAATAGTTCAAGAATATTTTATTATTGAAAATTCGTTTGATTTTAAACTCACTTATATGCACATACGCAGGGGGAGTTCAGTTGTAGGGGGGCATACAAATAGAGGGAGTTCTATACTTCACATTCAAACACATTTATCATTTTCAAAATCTTATGTGTATGTTTGTCATCTTCAAAAGGGGGAGATTGTTGAATATAACAGTATGATTTTTGTTTGATGATAACAAACATATATTATTTTAAATGTGTTCGTATCGGTACTATTTTATATTTCATCACATACAAAAATAAATATTTATTTTTGAATAAAATGCTATTGCGCAGAATTTAATGTTCAAGCTTCAAAAAAATATTATATTTCAACATTCGAAATGGTACATATTGGTTGACTCCACTATCGTACATTCAATTCACATTTACACTTATTCCTCACTACAACATTCATTTCACTCAGAATTCACTTAGTTATATACACTCAGTCACATATTCACTTACTCACATGTACAGGCTCTTTCACACACACTGACACACTTTGTCTTCAGAATGCTTCACATCAAGTCCAGTCACTTGTATACCTATCACAAAAATACACACAGTAAAATAGAACAAAAATAGAATTTACTGTGGACAAATATAAATATATTTTAAATTTTATTTGCCTCAGAGTTTTGGTGTGTTTCTCATTATATTTCTAGACTTGTTTTGATATACATATACATTTTTTGATTCTAGACTGCTTGTGATATTCACAGTGATTCACTATAAATACCACAAAGCAGACTGAATACTAATGCCTGCAGATCAGCCTCAACACAACCATTGTGGTCTGCCTATCAAAACTATCCACGACTTACATTTATGGTCTGTTGATCTTGACAAACCACGACATAATGTATAATTGTCTGCTGATTTAAATAAAAATATTTTTTTGCGCTTGTATGCAATAATTTTTCAGGTGAGCAGGTAAAAAAAATCAAACATGCTCAATGGCACATAAATGGAAAAGGCAGTAAGGGAAAATGGGGATGCCAAGCAACATATATATATACACACACACACACATCGATGTGTGTGTATGTATATATATATATGGAAGTACCTCAAGCACATAGAAACATACACATGTGCACTGCAAAAAGATAAGAAAATGGCACATCAAGTACAAAACTGGACATCATAGGAAGTGCACAAGTGTCTCAAACACTGACACACATCAGGTCACAAAGGTCCAACGATATAATGCACATGTACAAGGTCAAACAACAATTTCAACAAGGCATGAAAGATAAGGAAATACACAGTGGCATACAACTACACATATGCATGTGTATGGCATCAAGACGATATGGAGAGCATCATGCAAATCGAGATGGCCAGTCAATGCTATAGGGATGTCCAACAGTGCAACTGAACATGGTGATGGTGGCATGAAACAAGAGTAAAAGGAGCATGTGCACGTAGGTGCAGTAGTATAAGGCACTATAGCGAAGACTACAAGTTACACATGTTCAGGTGCAACATAAATCAGCAAGCACAATGAGTTGCACACTGGCATAATCATGCAAATGGAACAAAGCAATTCAAATGTAACAACCCAGCATGGAAAATACAAAAAAATCCAAATGCCAAGAAGTTCAAAACAAAAATCAAAACTGGCACTAAAAATAATGCAAGGAGTTTCAACATACTATGCACAAACCAGAATCAAGCAAATGGGCACATAAATGATGCAACTACAAGCATGGCAGCAATGCACACAAACTGGCCATAAAATTGGATATGCACAAACATGAACCAAATGGGAGTTTCAAATACCTGGATATAACAAGTCACTAACAACTTAAGCATGGTGTCGTATGATCAAGTGTGCTCAAATATGAATAACAAAAGCAAGTGCTTCAGTTAAGAGAAGACATGGACATGGACATAAACATGTAAGTGCACACATACATGTGTACAAAAGCAAGCATGTCACATTTTCAAACATTTAGTGGATGTGAACACATGCATGCATACAGTAAAAATGCCACAAATGCACAAACATCTCAAACACAAGGGAAAATGGCCATGAAGACCAAAATCAACTCTAATCGGTAATGAATATAATGAATAAAGATATAGCAGTATTGTATTCTCTTGGATCGAACAAGTATAATTGGTTGAAACCGAGGAATCCAAAAGTTAACATTTACAAGATTCAAAATATGGTGTTTTTGGTATAAAGACAAATTCAAGAATTTCCAAAAGCATATGCACAGTCAATCTATTTTCAGCATGTTGATGATTTCAATACTTTCTAGAAAATAGTTTGAACAATATAAAAAAATTCTTCATGTTATATTCGACAAGATTTTTTTCTTCCAGAAATCGAATGGAGTATTAACAACAAGTTTGTTACTTCAAGAAAGGAGTAAACGAATTCAAATATGGAAAATCATGCAAAAATTTATCAACGTATTCAAGGATGTGAATTTTGGCAAGATTGTATTTCACGGGTTCAAAAAGTTTCCAAAGAATCACAAAAACAAAGAAAATCAATCAGAACCTTCCAAAAATTGAAACGGGTATAACGTAACATCAAGACCAAATCAATGCACGAAATCATAGAATCAAAGGGTTTGAAAACCCTATAAATATAACACCCATTAATCACAGGCTTGGCATCGAAATATATAAGCAAATCAACTGAGAAAAACAAATCAGAGATACCAACATATTGTTGGTGTTTCGATCATTAGCAAGGCCAAATCGATTGATAGAGAGCAACAATAATCGGAGCATCAAAGAATAAAATTCCAGAGCAACAAATGTCGCAATTTGAAGAAAAACACTAATTTTGATTTCGGGTGCCATAGAAGAAAAAGGAAGTCGGATTTATTAAGTGACCATGCACAACAAGAAAAAGGGGCCAGCCATTTTTTATTTGTGTCTTGACTTAGTATTTTGGTGTTGTTTATTTTTAAGTTGTTTTAACTCTTGTAAACCGTTCTTTATTTTTTTAGTTTTTTAAACTAGTGTTCTAACTATAGGATTCATAGTTATGGAAAATATGATCTTGGGGTTTAAGACCAGTACAAGGTTTTGAGCATAAGATTAGAACAATAGCGAGAGATCGCGAGTGTACAGATGTTGTATGCGGGATATTGTTTTTATACTTAGTAAAAACCTTGGGGAATGCAGCAGTAGGCAGGGGTTTGTCGAAGCTGGGTAAATTTCGTATCGTTTATTTTCTGCATTTATTTATTCTTCTGTGATCTATGTTATGATAATTTTCATATTTCTCTAAAACTTCAATAAACCATATTCAACCCTCTATAGGGTTAATTTAGATCCTACAACAATATAATTGGATTTTGATATAAAAAGTGATTTGGTTATCAAAAGATAAAAACACGTGCCATGTTTATATGTGGTCGTGTCTTACGAGAGTACCATTCTTTTAAATGATTTCTAAAGGTTAAGCAAGATGTTTAGGTTGTGAGTTTTATCGCTAAAAGTATTCCAGACTGATACGGGTGATTTTGCTTTCCTCAAAATGGGCTTGGGTCAGACCGAGTATTTTACCAGGTTTCATTGGTTACTTGGAGCTTCAGAAGAGGAGTCGAGACATATTTCCGTATTTCCTAGTATAAATTTATTTCCGCTGCGTGTGTTGTATTGATCAATATTGCACTATTATAGTTATGCATTCTGATTCTATAATCATATTTATGCAGTTTTCTCTTTGTGTAAAGAGTACTGATATTATATTTTATTCGTTATGTTGTTTGATTTCATTCTACTTTGATTTTGTAGTGTTGATGTTCTTCTTCTTCTATTCTAGCATTTCTTTCTTTTTTCTACTCACCTTCTATTTTTTTCCTCCTAACTATCCGCTTTCTTGTGCCTTTTTTAGTGTGATATGGGTGGTTAAATGTTAACTTAAATGGAATGGAAAATTTGGTATGTTACAAACATCCTGATGGGATTTCTTCTAATCTCCATAGATATGTTGACTTTATAAATAATAAATTGAGTGGGATGAAAAGTCATGATCATCATATCATGATGGAGTATTTATTACTTGTGGTGTTCGAAGAACCGTTGTCTGTAAAAATATGGAGTGTTATAATAGAGTTAAGTTTGTTTTATAAACAACTTTGTTCGACAACATTAAAAGTCGACCATCTACGTAAACTGGAAGTATAATTTCCAATATCACTTTGCAAATTGGAGAAAATATTTTCTTCGGTTTTTTTTAATGTAATAGAGCATTTATCTATTCATCTTCCATCTGAAACAATTCTTCAAGGTTCAATGCAATATGGATGGATGTATCCTTTTGAGAGGTAATAGAAAATATCAGTAAAATTTATATTGGTTTAAAATTCGGAATTACATAAGTACATATAAATACAATTAATTTTTTAATAGGTATTCGAATCAAATGAAGAAAAAATACGACAAAAAACACTAATTGAAGGTTCGATTTGCAAATCCTAACTTGAAGAAGAAGCTTCATTCTTTTTTTTCTTGTTACTTCAATGACCTTATGAACTTATCATTTGTAAGTGGTCCTCGTAATGATGATTGACTATTATCTGAGAATGTTATCTATTTTTAAACAACATGAGCGATCTGCTGGAAAATGCATTGAAATATGGTTAGACGATAGAGATCACCATGTAGCACACACATATGTTTTTCTAAATTGTGTTAAAGTTGCACCATTTTTTAGGTATAAAAATTTCATACTTATTTCAATTATCCACATAAACTACTAGGTAATAATAAACTCATGTATGTTTGAAGTATTCACGAATCACAGAATCCATCTGGCGATTTCAATAAATATTTTACTATAATGGTTTTCGAAATACATTTACGATTCGATAAACTGCATCAATGATGAAGGTTTGCAACATCTTTCGCTCGGACCAAAAAAAAATGTGAAGACTTATCCAATATTCTTTGTCAGTGGATTTAAATTCAACACCAAAGACCATGATACAGAAAAATTTACATATAATAGTGGTATATTTGTCAAAGGTAGTGACGATCCAGAAGATCATATAAATGACTTTTAGGGCGTCTTAACATAGGTTTTAGAGTTTACATATTATGTACAATCTTCTGGAAAATAAATTATTCAAGTGCAACTGGTTCAGCAATGTTCCTAGTACTGGAATCAACACGCACAAAGATTATAAGATTATAGAAATAAAGCACACATCACATTACTATAAGTATGATCCTTTCATATTAGCCAAGGAAAAATTACAAGTTTATTTTGCTTCATATCCATCTATAAAAAGAGATAAAACAGATTGGTCTATTGTAATTAAAACAATGGCAAGGTTTATATTTGAAAGAATTACTATTTCAAAAGATGCAGCATATCAAATGGATATAGATAAAAATGATGAAATAATAATAGTTTATTATATTGATTTAAGGTCATAGAATGAAAAAATCAAATGTTTTAATAAAGGCAACTGAGAGTAAAGAAGAAAATGATATAAAGAACGAGACCGAGACTAAATCAGAAAACGATGAAGACTGATAATATTTGTATCATTTATTGTATACATATATTCTGAATTTCAACTATGTTGTGAGCTATATAGCACAATGATATGTTTTCTAGTGACGAATTGATATGATGTACTAAGTTTATAAATTGAAGTAGTGAACCTATATAATGTATGTTCTGAATTTATGGATTGATATACTATATGCTATTGGTTTTACTCGATAATGGACATGCAAAATGATATGTGTTACATTATACGAAATGTTATGTTTGTGACAGATATGCCTCTTAGGTAATAGCCTACCACTCTTCTTCTGCATGTGCGAGCAACACAGCATCAGTTAGGCAAGGTCACAGAGCTCGTACCCAAGAGTGCAGAGTAAGTATATAATTTAGTAAATGTTTATTATTTTTATTAAATGATTACATTATGTTTTCTGCAGTGTCTTTGAGATCCAGCATGCATACTTTATTTTATCTATTTCTAGATTGGCCTATATCAGTAAGCTGACAGGTACTCTTCTCCACTGGGATGACATCCATTCTCAGATCAGGAATTCCATCCTTGTCGAGGTTCTGGTAAGTATAAATTCATTTTTTATTTCAAAATTTATATAAAATATTTAATACAAATTGTTTTTTTGTACGAATGTTATTGTTCGGGTTCAGTCCAAAGATATAGATGTTTTTTCTTAACTAGTCGAATAAGAATATGTGAAAGAATTACAAAGACACCATACATGAAGCAAAAAGTGCAGGAAAGAAGCCTTTATAGATGAGTGAGGAAGTTTGGTCTGGTTTTATTTGATTGTGGAATACTCTCACTGTGAGGGTAAGTTATTTAAACTCATTTTTAACTTATTTTTGTTTCGTGATTCATATACTAATTAAATTAATCGTATAATTATATTTACAGAAGGTTTCAGAGCGAAATCGGGCAAATAGGGATAAAAATCCTGCTTTGCACCTTGGTGGCTCTACATCCTTCTCGCACCATCAATGGAAAATGCTATGTATGATAAATTGCATTTATAAGTAGTGGTAAAATTGTTTAATCATATCAGTAACATTGTTTGTTTGTACCATTTCAGATGTCGACTACAACACGGAAGCCTACACTTGCTGAAGTGTTTACCTAACTCACGCGGTCGAACAAACTAACGAGAAGGGTAACACCTACTATATCTTGTAACACCTCCAAATCAATCCTTCTTTTATTAGCATAGGACTTATGCCTATCTTGTTTTGCCTTCATCCTCTTTCTAATAAACTCAACTTTCTTCGAAGTTTCTTTGATCATTTCTGACCCTAGTAGTAATCTGTCTGTCGAGTTCCACAACATGACGGAGATCTACAAGACCTCAAAAGGTGCCATACCAATGCTAGACTGGAAGCTATTATTGTAAGAAAATTCCACGAGTGGTATATGATATTCCCAAGTCCTTCTAAAATCTAAAATACACATCCTCAAAAGGTCTTTTAACACCCTATTCACTCTCCTCATTTGTCCATCTGTCTGAGGGTGATGTGCGGTATTCAACCTAAGCTGTGTTCCTAGAGCTTCTTGTAGACTCTTCCAAAATTCGCTAGTGAAAATGGGGTCTCTGTCGCTGATGATGCTCGAAGGGACACCATGCAACCTGATTATCTCGCGAACGTACAACGAAGCCAACCATGTTGTTGTCCTTTTACCCTTAACCGGGAGGAAATGGGTGCTATTTGTCAATCGATCCACTATAACCAAAATGCTGGTATTTCCCTTTCTCGACTTAGGCAATCCGTCCACAAAATCCATACTCATATTTTCCCATTTCCATAAGGGTATCTCCAAGGATTGAAGTAGTCCATCGAGCTTCTTTTGTCTGACCTTAACACTTTGGCAAGTCATACATCAAGCTATAAACTCAGCCATGCACTTTTTTATGTCGGACCAATAGAAGAATCACCTCATATCGCGATACATCTAATCACCACCTGGATGGATAGTCATCTAGGAGTGATGAGCATCTTCCAAAACTACACTCATCGAATCATATGTATGGGGAAAACACAACCTACCATCTCGATGAAGCCATCCCTTACAATCCACAATATACCTAAGGAGGTGTCTAGAATCTTCTCCTCCACCCAATCGATCCACAATATCTGAAAGCTTGGGATCCTCTCTTTGTCTAGCTCCAATCTGCTCTAGTAAAGTAGGTTTCACCTCCAAAGATGCCAAAAATCCTAGTGTGAAGTCTGTAAATGGCCGAAAATCGAAGGTGGCTATATACTCCAAACTCTGCCACAAAACAAACAAAGGACTCAATGTCGCTCTATGTCTGCTCTATGCATCTACCACCACGTTCCCTTGCCTGGAGTATACGAAATATCGAAATCATATGCCGCCAGAAATTCCATCCACCTTTATTGCCTCAAATTTAGATCCTTCTAAGAGAATAAACACTTGAGTGACTTATGACTGTAAAGAGCTCGAACCTTTCTCCTAGCAGGTAATGTCTTCAAGACTTAAGTGCGAACACAATGGCAGCTAACTTCAAATCATGCGTAGGGTAGTTTCTCACATGAACTCCTAGTTGTCTTCTACCATAGCATACTACTTTACCCTCTTGCATTTACACTGCACCTAGACCCGTCCCACAAGCGTTGGTATATACTATAAACATCCTAGATCCATCGCATAATGTCAAAACTAGTGCACTAGTAAGTGCACACTTTAGCCTACAGAAAGCATCCTCATAATCCTTATCCCAAGAGATAGCCAGATTCTTCTTAGTAAGTTTGGTTAATGGTGCTGAGATCTGTGCAAAGTCCTTAATGAACTTCATGTAGTAACGCGCTAAGCCAAGAAAACTCCTTAACTCAGTTGCATTCTTGGGGGTCCTCCAATCCTATACTACTATTATCTTGGTGGGGTCAACAGCCAACCCATCCTTATAGATCATATGCCCCAAGAAATGCACTTCCTTCCTCCAAAAATGGGATTTGGAAAAAATTTCCCACAATTGGTGAGCTCGGAGAGTACCGAGAACCTCTCCTAAATCAAAGCTTGCTCCTTCTCATTCCTTGAGAAGACCAAAATATCATCCACAAAAACCACGACGAACTTATTTATAATGTCTCTGAAGACTCTACTAATCAAATCCAGAATATATGTTGGTGCGTTGGTCAGTCCAAAAGGCATAACTAACCACTCGAAGAAGCCATCAGGTGTTCGGAAAGCCGTCGTATCGATGCTATTATCTGCCATGCACAGCTGGTGTAAACCAGTAGCCAAATCCATTTGGGAAAATACCGACGTGCCCACTAATTGATTGAATAAATCATATATCCGAGGGAATGGGTAACGATTCTTCTTCGTAAGCTTATCCAATTTTTGATAATCTACACATAGACGGATGGAACCATCGGCCTTAGTGGCTAAGAAAACTAGTGCTCCCCACTTAGAAATACTCCGCCTAATAAAACCATTTTCCAAAATCTCACCAACTTACTTGCTTAGCTCTTTCAATTCTCTCGAAGCTATATGCCGAACTGGCAGTGCCACAGGCTTTGCGTTCCCACTAAAATAAATCCAGAAGTCAATTTCTCGCTTGGGTGGCAATCCTCTAACCTCTACGAATACGTCCGGATACTCACAAACAACAGGTACAGAATAGATATCAACAAAATAATCTTGGGAGTAAAGAAAACTCAAAATGACTGACCTTTGCGGATCACAAGAAATTTCTAAGGTCCTACCACTACAAGTCATCAAGCGAACAACCCTCCTCTCACAGTCAAGTATGACCCCATACATGGCCAATCAATCCATCCCAAAATCATCCTGTAGCCCGCAAATCCCAACACATAGGCATCACAATCAAATTATACACCTAGAATAGAAATTCTCAAACCCCTACAAATCATATATAAGTGTGACGAATCACCTACAGGATTTGAAACTACTATGGGATCGGTAACAAGTGATATTTCTAAGTGTAAACAGTCAACCAAAGAATTGGAAATAAATGAATGCGAAGCTCTCGAATAAAAAAAGTACGAACATGAAATTCAGAGATAGAGATCAAAACCTTCCACAAAGACTTTCCTTCCCCTATCAGGGCCACTACTGGTCGGTGCTTCTTCCAATACATGTACTTGAGCTAATGCTGGTACTGTAATAGCACTTTGTTCAGTCTTGTGTGGACATGTCTTAATCAGATATACCGGCTTCCCACAATGGTAGCACTTTCCCTTCATCCTCATGCAGTCCCTAGTGAGATGCCCTGGCGTCCCACACCCATGACACTTGATCTCAACATTGATAGGTCATTTTTGTGGATTTCTCCCTTGCTTCTTCTTGTCTTTCTTATTCAAAAACTTTTTCTTAGGACCAGAGAACTTAGGAGCCTCACACTTTTCTTACTTGTCTTCTTCTTTCTTATCCTCCTAAATTAAAGTCATCTCAATGAAAGCCTCATATGTCGCTTTCATAGAAATGTGAGTCATAGTCAAGCCTTGGAGAGGTTGATTCAATCCTCTCGTAGATCGAAAAGCCTTCTTGTGAGTAGTATTGAACAAGTCCATGCCAAACCTCGATAATTCATTAAACTAATTGATATATTCATTTACAGACATATCTTATTGCTTAAGATTTAAAATCCGCTCAAACTGCATTCCCTCCTCAGCATATGACAGAAACTTCCTTTGAAATCTATTTCTGAATTCGAACCAACCCGTATTCCTTCCTTCAGCCTCTACAGTTTTCCACCAGAACGAAGACTCCTCTTTAAGTTGCCAGGCTACAAGCTAAACCCTCATCCCATCCTCAAGTTCCAACAACTGAAAAATCCTCTTAATCTCCCTAATCTAGGTGCGCGCCTCTACAAACGTCTTGGTATTCGAAAAAGTCTTGTTGCCCAATCTAGAGAAGTCTTTATAAAGCTTATAAAAATTCGCGGCTGTAGGTGGGTTAGGAGGAACCACTACATGTCCTTGTCCCCCATCCAGCGTCGTAGCTTCTAAATATCTACGAAACCAACCGGGGATAGGAACTCCCTAAGGAAGATTAAGCACTCTTGACATGTTGCACAAAAGATAAATAGAAATTTAGAATTTGGAGGAATCAAAGGAATGTTGTAACTTTGACTAGAGGGGATATACTTTAATTTCAAAATTAATTTTTGGCTTTTGAAAAATAGATTTCCTTTCAGAAAGTCTTTTATTTAATAAGTTTTTTTGTCTTGAAAACCTTAGGCTTTAATACCAAATGTAACACCCCTCACCCCTTAACGCTATCCTAATATAGAATCTCATTAAGGAATTCAGAGCTTGTAGGTATATAAAGACAATAAACATCACAAAGACTTAGATTTCACAAGACATAAAAAAATAATTTCACAACGGAAGAAAAGACAATTTATATTAAAATGACGAAACAGTAGCATGAGAAAATTGATGAAACTATATTATTAAATGCATCCACAATAAATGAATCAGATAAATTTATTTGTACAAAATACACATATATTTGATATGTCATTGTTTATCTTTATGTTGATGATTTGTTGATCCTAGGTAATAATAAGGCCATAATAAAACCAGCAAAGGATATGTTACTCTCTATATTCGAATGAAAGACGTAGGACTAGCTAATGTGATGATTGGTGTCGAAATTCTAAAGACATCACTGGGATGCACATTATCCCATTAACGTTACATTCCCAAAATACTTGAAAGATTCAAACAGCATAATATAACTATTGCAAAATCACCAGTTGATAACCAAAATAGGGTAAAGAACATCAGTGATGATATTTATCAACTTGAGTACTCTTGTATGCTAGAAAGTATCATGTATGTCATGAACTGCACTAGGCCAGATATCACATATGTTGTAAGTAAGCAGAGTAGGTATACTAGCGATCCTAGTAAAAATCATTGAAAAGTGATAATTCGAGTTCTAGAATACCTAAAGTATACACGAAACTATGGTTTACTATATATGAAATATCCTTCAGTAGTAAAAGGATTCAGTGATGCAAGTTGGATAACTGGTTCAAATGATATAAAATCCACAAGTGGATATGTGTTCATATTAGGAAGTAGAGCAATTTCATGGAAATCATCCAAACAAACTTGTATAGCAAGATCAACGATGGAATCAAATTTATTGCACTAGATAAAGCCGTAGAAGAAGCATACCGACTTCAAGTTTTTTGGAAGACATTTCGAATTGGAGCAAACCGGTGCCTCCAATATGTATATATTATGATAGTCAACCAACTATTGAAAGAGCTAATAATACATTATATATTGGTAAATCTAGGTATCTTCGTCGTAGACATAAAACCATAAGACAACTTCTCTCTAATGGAATTATCATTATAGGCTACATAAGATCAAAAGATAATATAGTGAATCTAATAATAAAAGGCTTACCAACAGAGAAAGTTAAAACTTTATTGATGAGAATAGGGTTAAGAACTATAAACTAAAACTTTTCTAAAATTGAAAGCCCACCTAGTTGATTGGAGATCCCAAGATCTAGGTTCAAATGGACAACTAAGTTTAAGAAAAACTTAATGACACTGATACACACTTAAAGCCATTCCTATGATAAGTCAGTGCAATACTTTTCAGATAATAGGATAAGTTTGATATTTTTAATGATGCATATACATAGTAATACAAAAGAACCAGGTGGAGAATTACGAATACCCTTCATAGAATCATCTATGTGGGTACGAAGACGCCACTTTAAGAAGAATGCAAAGCCAAATTCTCTAAGCACTCATGAGATCATGCTAGTGTTCATGGCAAAAATGAACATACATAGGGAGCCAATGAAGATAAGAAAAACTTATTGTGTGTTACTTTAACCGATATGATAAGTGCTTGCAAAGTTTAAGAATAGACTAAGTAACTACTCGCTCATGGAGGGGATCGTTGGTATAAACGAATAGTAACGTTGCATTGAAAAGTGATGCATTAAATGTCTTAAGATATGAATTGTCCTACATTTTTAAATATAATAAACATATTGTGTTTATAAAGTAAGATATAGTCCCTATTACACTTACCATGAGATAAAGGGTTAAATAAGAGCATGGTCATCTTAGCGGGCAGTGCAATGCACCAACCCGCACGCACGTGCCCGCGCCCTCGTCTTTGCCTGCCCCCGAGCCAGGAACCGAACATGCACGCGCATCTATGGCGTGACAAATTGACCTTTGAGACGTTTTGTAGGTACCTAGCAGTTTGCAGTGTGCAATAGCCAATATGCATTAAGCTATAAGAATTGGTACGCGGCTAGAGATTAATTTTGAACGACGGAACGGTTAAAACCATTTAAGCGGACACGTCATATTTGGTAAAAGGTCACCACCTTTTCAAACAGATGCGTACAGCGGCCTTGCAGAGTTTGGTCCGTTTTACCTAGTGTAGTTAGGAATTTGTAGCACTAACAAATAGCCCCTACAGTTTCGATATTAAGAAGTATAATATCAGATTTCGCTGGTATTACTTAGAAATGGTATTGTGATAAATTAAAGTAACTCAGATATTCGTGCTGAATTTAAGACTTTTCAAGTGAGCATGGGTAGGATTCCCCCATGCTCAATCAGTTTGATGACACGATAATTTTGCTTAAATCCAGTACCTGAATAGAATAATTACATGTGTGCTTCAATATTAAACCCTAGCATGGTAGATGACTAAAAAGATGCACACGGTAGTCTGAAGTAGCTGCCTATAGGGATACATTGCTTTATATATATCCTTTAGACATCCAGTACATTCAAAACTATGTTCTCTATAATCAAATATATTTAGTACAATATACCTTATGATTAACCATAGCCAGCTAGCCCAGCAAATTGGTGCACTTTACGTTAATGCAATGCGTTGTGTATATCTCTTTCATCATATTAAGAAAGTGCAAATGTGTGTTTTTTGCTGATACAATGGCCACTAACTACAGCTAAACATAAATTTAAAACAAAAAAAGCACTTAAATGTTGGTCCACATAGCAAAATGTGAAGAGCATTAAAGAAATCTCAGTGGAAACATTAGATTCTAATCCCACTCGAGAAACAGTTCCATTGATTACAGTTATATATTATAACACCCATCTCTTTAG
Source organism: Allium sativum (assembly GCA_030737875.1). NCBI lineage: Eukaryota > Viridiplantae > Streptophyta > Magnoliopsida > Asparagales > Amaryllidaceae > Allium > Allium sativum. The sequence continues at coordinate 881,570,461 of CM060924.1, forward strand.
ATTCCACTCTATCAAGAAAAATATATCCTAACTTATGGTCACTGCATCTATGAATTAAGTAGTTCTTCAACTCTAACCTGGCAAGGAATGTGCGCGTTGCATTAAAAGAAGTTATACATGATTTGTTTAACATATGCATCAAATGATACAAGTCTATGCGGCAGCACAAAAACACTCAACTACATATATATTCATTACGAGCCGGTTAAATCCATAAAATGGATTTCGATTCGAAACCGTGACATTTGACACCATGTCGAAGTGTCTTAACCAATTAGACAATGGTGTTTAGCACAAAAATACAACGGTGTGATCATGGTATTAATAATATTGTAGATATCTTGATCAGGGTCATGTACATATATGCCAATAAAAAAATTTGTCCTAATAACATACAACATTTTTTTTAGTATAACTGATATAGCTCCCACACGTATATAGGATTTGGAGGGAATTGGGTTGTATAATGGAAAATATGGATTTTATATGAAAGATGGATTTCTCATCATTTAGCTCAGTTTTAAGTTGGTAAACTGAGCTTGTCATATTGTAAAAATAGGTAGAAATCTGAAGCAGATCACAATGCAAAGAAATCCTATATTGTTAACGTACTCTCTACGTATATATAGGCATGGAGCACGGATCAATACCACTAAGCACGAGAAAACATGCCACAATTCGAGGAATTAATTAGGCTGGAAGATCAATGTTAGTAAATAACTAATGTCATTGCTGACACAATCTTTTTTTTACTACCATTAATGGGGTGCATTAATTCTACCTCACATGCTTCAAGATATTAAAACTTAAGAAAAAAAGTCATCACAAGTAGTACTTCCCACACAATAATTGGGATATAGAATGATATGGAATCAGTGCATTGATGATTACTGGAGCAATGCATTGTTTTTTCCAGACTGATGTTAGTTGTACGATTAAACTAATAGTTCATGATTACCCTAGCTAATCCTAAACAATGCAATTGATTAGTATCGCTTCAGATTTACAAAAAAAGTTTCATTATATAGTCTTGCTTCCATCCCGCTCTTCATTATAATTGGCATCTTGTTGCCAAACCTTTCAGTGCAAATTTACAATAAAGAACGGTTGTCATGTCTCATGTGGTTACCTGCAAATTTAGACGACATTATAGTATGGAAATCAACTCTTTCAGTGCAGTGCCTCAGTTGAGAATGACAGTCATATATATTGAATATCCTTTGAATTTATCAAAATTTGGCATATATAAATGATAGCACTGTGAATTGCTAATGATAAAAGCTAATGCTTTTTACATGAATGCTTTTACTCAAGCTCGAGATTAAAGAATGCATGCTTGGTTCTTTGGAATCATTTTCTTTGTTTCAGAAAAAAGAAGCAAAGAATAAAATCATTACTTAACCATATACAAAAGCAGCAGCAAAGTCGAAAAGGACTTCCACAAAACAATTGGGTAATTTAATAACATCAAACAATTTCATTTTGTTCATAATATTTCTCCCATGAAACTGGTGTGGATCTTAAGTCTTATTTTTGAGTTCAAATTTCATTGGTTCTGAACAATAAACAAAAGAGTCAGTTTGAATCCCAATGCAGTCAATCAACCTTCAAATTTAAATAACCATGTAGTATGCTACTAGTCCACCTCTCACTATTACATACATATAAACAAAGATAATTGAATCAACAATTTACACCTAATAACAATGACATACTCTAGGGTTGGCTATTAGAACATACATTGACAAAACTTACTATGTTGACTGTTAAGAATTTTTGTGTGATTTATCCCAAACACTATTATGAATGAGGACGTTCATTTGTGAAGAATGCAAACTGATGGCAGGAAAATCTACATTCAAAAGAAGGGAAAATGAACTGCTTTAGCATAAAGCAAAAGCAACCAATAAGTGGGCTCACAAGCTCTGCTTTTTCCAACAGAAATGTTTGCAATTTAAAGCATGCTTCAAGCATAAGGCATGGGGTTGAGCCTACATTTAAACAAAGCCCATCATATATTCTCATTTTATAGAAAGAAGAGATCAAAACTTATTATATGTGGGGAGAATAAAGTGGCCATGGTGTCAAATATTATGGTTACGTGTGTTACATTCTGTCACACCTTTTATATTCATCATACTTGGCAAAAATTTAGGCGATAGAATTCATGATTAGCTGTCTAGAAACATGATTGACTAGAATTATTTCACTATAAAATGGTATCCATAAAAGTCTTTAGTGGCACATATGCTAACTCACATACCCATTCATACAAATCTAACATATTCTCTGACAAAAAACCCATATAAAGGATTTGGAGCCTGTCACATTTGGTTAATAAAAACCGTTGGATTGTGAAATCAACAGAACAGATCAAACTGCTACGGGACGCTCAATATAACCTTTGAAAGTTTATGGATTTGATCCTATCAAACTGCACTCCCTCCTTTAACACGTATCTGAGTTTATGGACAGTCTATAATTTGAAATAGGGTTCTTTTGGGTAATTTGAAAAGATAAAATTAATTACTAATTACAAACTATGGAAGATCCGTCAGTTTTATTTTAGACGGACCTCTGAATTATAAGGGCCAGCTTTGCTTTAAGCTGGATCACTGGAGTTCAAATTTTACGATTCACAACTAGATTTCCCTTAATTTTAATCATTAGAAATCCAAATCAAATTGTGTCAAATGCACATTCTATGAGCTTCACTTCCTAGAAGATTAGAGTACGAGTATGCACTATATGTTAATAATACCTTCAACTAGGCATTTGAACTTGGGACCACCTTACAGATGTTTAAATTTAACGGTTCGAATAAATGTCTAAACGATGAATAATAGAGCTAAGATTTTGAAAATGTTACGGATGTCGGAACAAGCTCAAATTTTATATGCGGATTGAATATCTATGAATTCATGTTTGATTTGGATCGATGTAGCTCATGAACGAAAATTCATAGACAAAGCGCTCAAGACTTAATATAGACTTCTCCATTTGCTACTAAGACGAAGGAAGCAACTCCTACTCTACCCAACCACCAGCTCGGCCTTCTTTCAGAGAAGATAAGCAGAGCAAGCAGGAAACGGGTCCGGCTCGCCTCGGTACTGCCGACCCGAACCATGCCGACCCAGATACTGCACGCCCCAAAGACTTATTCTATCGGTATACCTTGGTTAACAACTCCTATTATTTCAGATCTCGCCGCATATGTCCTATATCTAACCGAAGAAGGCATCTCCCACGGATAAAAGACTAGTTCCACTATCTCCCTACCGACCCGGGATGAGCACCACGTAGCATACCGAGTCAGATCCAACTTCAGCTATAAGTAGCCCCCCAAATCTCTAGATATTGGACTTTTGGCATTTATTCTCTTCTATATTATGTACTATTGCCTTGTACTTGAGTGTTTGAGAGAATTTCAATTATTGTACTCATTTTATTCAAGTTTTATAGGAAGAATATAAAGTGGATGTAGGCTTGTTAACATCGAACCACTATAAGCTTGCATGTGATTTCTCTTGCTCGTTTTTCATTTACTAATCTTCATTTTATTCTCTTCATATTCTTCATATTTGATATTTGACTTTAACTGTTCAAATAAATGTCTGAACAATGAATAATAGAGCTAACATTTTGAAAATGTTATGAATGTCGGAACAAGCTCAAATTTTAGATAGATGATAATACATATATGGATTAAACATCTGTAAATTCATGTTGAATTTGGGTTGGTGTAACTCATGAACGGAAAATGATGCTACAAAGCAGGGGTGCCCTGAAATGCTCTTATATATATATATATATATATATATATGTATATATATATATATATATATGAGATATGATCAAGAGCACTATAGACAATGCAACATCCCTTTAGTCTCTCTAATTTCCACCACACAATCTCCTTTCTTTCTCTCATCCCACTAACTCTCTCTCCCACTCACACATTATTTAAATATAAACGAGTTGTTATAATTGAGGTTCAAATGAGGTGTCATATAAGCCATATATATGCACCATATATAGCACCCCATTAGTCGCTCTATAATGGCAAGTCATTTATATTTAAATAAGTTAGTGGGAGGAGAAAGAAAGAAAAATATGTAGTGGAAATCATAAGGGCTATATGGGTGTTGTGCCATTTGGGGTACTCTTGATCATATATATATATATGTATATATATATATATACATATATATTATATAAGTCTATTTGAACGCAAAAAATAGACACAAATTAGAAAATACAAAATCCTCACCATTAGATTGCCCTCTGATTTCCACTCCTCACATAAAGACAAACTAATCTAATGGTTTGAATTTTGTATATCTCATTTTGTATCTAAATAGATGTAACATCCCGTAAAATAAACATAAATTAGACATAATGTAATCTAATTTAAAATAAATAACTATAGTCAATAATAAGCTAATGGGCTGAAAAATGGAAATTTGGATAAATATAGTAATTGGGCCACGAAAGTATTATAGCAGTGTTCATGGTGAGATTCTGATCCGTTTTCCTATTTTATTTACTGAAAACAGAGTCCACAGTGAAAGATATTAGTAAAACAAGTTGTGCGTAAATATTAACAAATATGGTTTGAATTTCAAATAAGTAGATATACAAATGGAATACATTAATTTAAATAGGCATGAAAAGAGCATTCCTATTGAATTCAAATTTATATGTATCTATTTATATACAAAGGGGACAAGAATAATCAACATAAGGCAACCAATCAACCAAATTAATTTAGAAATTAATGATAAAGAAACATACATGAGAACTAGTCTCCTGGGCTCGACCCCAAAAGGGTGTCAATCGCCCCTGTAGGAGCGAGGGCGGTCGACACCTCTGGTCGACCACCTTTTATAGGGGCTGTCGACCTCCCTTCTGTAGGGTGTCCAGTGAAGGTGTTTTTAAAGGGGGACTTATTTATATTTTTCCATCAAACGGGATGCTTAGATTTAATCTATTGAATCTAACGCCATGTATACAGAGATCAACTATAAATATGGCTCCCAACCTCACTCAAAACCATGTAATCTATACTTCTCCACGCCTCCATTTTCTTTATGTCATTGCTAAATCCAGAATATAATGTCATATTTCTCTTCTCTTTCCCTAATCTAAATTATATCCTTCCTATTCTAAGATTTATATTAATTTTGAGAATTCTAGAGTTTAACATATATATAAGATTCTTATTCAATCGATTCTTACACACACACACAAAGATATATATATATATTCATAGAAGATTGAAGTTCGTTTATGAAGGATAGATTTGAATCTCATTCTACTCAAATCTGTTGTTATTCGTCCTTGTAGCACTGTGAGTGGAATTCATTATGTTGTTATTTATTATAATTTGTTAGCCTATGTTTGGATTATTGTGCCTAGGAAGATTTGAGTTATACAACAAGGAAATAATATTAATCCCTAATGTCTTCCATTTGTTTTTTTTTGTACGAAGAAATAGTCAATCTGTATATGCCGGTTTGGACTATTAAAATAATATAAGAGAAGCATTTTGGTGTTGTATAATTTTCTACATTGGTCAGATTTATCTTTATTTATTTTTTGTAATTTCATATGTGTGTTTTTGTTGTAAAAGGTTGAAATATGGAGAAATTGTAATTTTGAATAGGTATAAATCTCTATTTTTCTAAATGGAGTATTTGAACGTATAATTTACAAGATGTCCAAGTATTATGGTTTTGCATATAAACTTACTCCAAAAGTTAATTTGTACTAAAATAGAAATTATATATATATTAGATATATGACACTTTGTTTATCTTTTATTGTTGAGATAATTAAATCAAACCTAGGTTACAAGTCTTATGTTGCTATTGATGTTTTTTTCATTTTGATTGTTACATGATAATATGTACATGTAAGCCATGATTGAAGGGAATATGGAAATTAACTTGTATACCTTTAATTTGACTAGGAATTGACAATTCAAACGTGGTTAGGACTTAAATCTCGTTCGCAATACATATCTGTAACGTAATCGATGTAATATTAATACGTATTAAGTGTGTAATTTTAATTTAGGAAATAGAATTTGAATGTCCTCATAGGAATTTAGATGTGTGTGTGAGTTAATCGCTTAAGTTATAATAAATGAAAAATAAACACGAGGTTAACCATTACTTGTAGTAAAAGCATGTCCGGAACCGACCGGCATATCCAGCATCTACAAGTAAGGTTGGTTAATGTAAGAAGTCTAGGTGTCATGGGCCATTATAATTAATACACTATGATACAGGGTTTGATCCAACTTGTAGTAGAAGCATGCCCGGAACCGCCCGGCAAATCCGACATCTACAAATGGTCGATCTAATGTAAGACATCTAGTGTGTGTGTGTGTGTGTGTGTAAATATACATATATTTGTATGTGGGGTAGGCCTACCTTTGGAAAAGGTATTTAGTGGTTGACCTACCTCTTGTTAGATATTAAGTGGCTAGAACTAGGTCTGTTCCTAAGGTTCACTCCTTTCTTCTGGACCCACATTATGGGACCCACCCTTCAAGTTTTTAGTGGTTGTCTGCCTTCTCTTATAGGTAAGGTATTAGATGGTCTTATTAGACTATAATGTATGAGCGGGTAATTTTCCAAATATGCCTGCTTCTTATCTAGAGGCTTAATGAGGGAAAACCTAGAGACGATTTTTATAAAAGGCCTAAAGAAATCACCGTTTAAGAGAAGTATTAAGTGACTAGGAGTTCATCCGTAGGGACAACCAGATAGTAGCTAGAGGGTCCACCAGGGGGATCTTAACTGGTGTAGTGCTCTTACCTAAACCTCGTATTAAGTGGCTGTTACTATTTCTCGTTCTACAAGGAGAGTATATATGTATTATGACGTTGACGTTAGGTAAGAGGTCTTAGGTGGAAAGTGGTCCGCCATGGGTATTAAGTGACTGTGGGGATGTCCACCGTTATTAAATTAGACAATGGCCTTAAGTGACTAGGTATAACGCGCTTCGTAGGGTACTAAGTGACTGTAAGGAGGTCCATCCTTAGATTTACTTGTAGGGTATTAAGTTACTGTAAGGTGGTCCGCCCTTAGATTTACTTGTGGTGGTATTAAGAGACTGTAGGAATGTCTGCCCTTAAAATTACACATAGGCCTTATGTGATTGTGAGGATGTCTGCCGTGTATGTTTCATTGTGTGTATGTATGTTTTGCGTAGACCTAACATGAAGAATTTACACTGCCAAATATTGGAAATAGTTATTCCTAAACTTACATGTATTTCATTCACCAGAATTATATGTTCTAACCTCCCTCCTCTTAACATTAGCAGGTCAGTAGGTGAGGGACAATTGATTATTGATGATGGGCGATGGCTTGGAGGAGGAGCCTCTCGATGAAGACTTAATTATTATGGCAGTAGTCATATTATTATTGTTGTTATGTAATTGGGATAATGAATGATGTACCTGTTATCTGTGACACTTGTTGTATCTGAATTTATGATTTTAATAATGGTATGCCTATTTTATGTTATTATATTTGATCTCTTCTGTTGTATGAGAGTCTGATTTTCAATTAGAATGCTCTGTGATATGTATGTAGTATATCCTTATAGTAATCAACTATTTGTTAAGAGTGGCTATAAGTTCCGACGGGCCTTTTCTGAATTGGAATTTAGGCCCATTCCGAGCGGGTTGTTACATTTGGTATTAGAGCATACGTTACTCGATTATGAGGAAATATACGTAAGAGAGATATTTGTTATTTGAAAAGGTTTTCAAAACTATATATATGTACTATACCCCCAAAAGCATACACAATTATACTAGGCAACCTTATCTTTTCCTCTTTTGGGCCTTGATACTATACTGTGAAGTCCACCGAAGGGTTTTTCCCTTTTCACATAGTAGAAATGGCCAACAATCAGCCCAAGCAGGGGAACCCGGAAAGACCTCAGTACTTGCTGAAATGGTTCTAACAGTACCTTAGGACTATGGAATATGTCCCTACTGCCAGTCCTTCCCTAGTAGAACTAGTAGCTCAGCCCAGTGAAGGGGCCCTCAACTTCCCTCGTCTATGCAAAGATTTCTTGAGTTTAGGAGGCAAGTCATTTTTGGGGACTGAGAACTTCATTGAAGCTAAAACGTGGATCTCTAAGTGCGAAAGGATCTTAGAAGCTACGCAAGGGGACGATCAACTTAAGCATAGGGTATCGGCTTGGCATTTGAAGGGAGTGGCTCTTGAATTGTGGAACCTAATTTCATAAGAGAATGTGGGTAGAGTGTTTACTTGGGCAGGGTTTAAGACCCATTTTGAGGCTAAGTTATTAACTAATGCTGAGAAGAGTCTACAACTAGAAAATTTTATCCAGTTGAAGCAAAGAGAGTTGGATCTGAAAGAGCATATGGAAAATTTTACAGAATTACCTAGGGTCAGTGGACACCCTAATGGATAAAGCCCTTAGGTAAAGGATTGAATTCTCCGTTAGAGAGATTCTTGATGCTCAAGTGACATGCGGAGCTAAATTTGTTGCCTTTGTCGAGGCAGCTATCCTATATCAGCTAGGATGTTAAGGAGGTTAAGGCTGATAAGGTTGAAGGTACTTCTAGTGTTGGAAAGAACAAGAAGAAAAGTTTCTGTCTTATGAAGAAGAAGGGAGGTAAATTCAAGAAGGGGGCTAAGACATGTTCTTGGTGTCATAGGAAAGGGCATGAGGCAAAGGACTGCAAAGTAAACTTAAGAAACTCAAAATTCAAAGGCAAAGGATTTAATTGTCATGAGGATGGACATTTGGCAAGGAACTTCCCTGAGCTAATGCCGAGTGGACAAAACTATGCTTTGGAGGTAGCGCTGATTCGTATTTAGCCCCTTTGAGATCAAAGACAACCTATATTAGAAGGTATAATTATTATCATAGGAATTTCTTTGTGTGCCTTATTTGATTCAAGAGCCACCCACTCCTTCATTGCTAGTGTAACGTCCCGCCAATTTGACCACTTCAAATTGGTAATTAAACCAACTTAAAACGTTCAAATCGACGGAGCGTATTTAGCTTACAGAGTTTAGAAACAGATCAACATAGAAAATACAGAATAATAAATAACACAGTATGAGATATAAAAATAAAACTTCCATTTATAAATCATGATTTTTGAATACAAGAATTTTTTTCCTACAGCGGAATATAAAATATACTTTGAATACAAGAAAATCTTTACTGTATGAATCTTCAGAGTGCGCCGCTATTGGAACCCCCAGCTTTGCCAATCTTCAAATCCTAAGCTGAAATCTTTAAATCTGAAATGCTCGGATCTGACTCGAGCATTCCATGCAAAACACCAAATACTCGAGTCAGGATTAATCATAGTTCAAGTAAATTAACATCAATAGAACTAAATATAATAATTTAGCCTAACACGAATGATAACTGGTTAAATCCGAACACATGCCAAATGTCGACCTCTGTGATTATTATAACATCCTGAACACAACAAAAACATGTTGTTTGAAGTTTCACACAATTAGACTATGAGAGTTAATCCAACAATGATCATTTCAGGTGTATAAATCACACAACATCACTGAATGAAATCATAAAAACGCAAGGATAACAAAACTGGGCAGTCCAAATATATATATGTATGGTCTCACAATGGTTCAGCCACTTTGATGAATTAATGAAAACAAATTGCGATCATCATAGTGCAGGGATTTTAGCTGAATGCATGTATTCTAACCATGTATACTTAAAGCAGAGGTCCACAAACCCATGCATTATCATCAACTTAAAGGACCAACGTGTGCAGCCTTAAATTTCAAGGCAGAAACAATCCAAAATAGAGGTTCAAAAAAACCCATCAGTTAAATGTTACGGCAGTAAGTAAGATTCCGTATGTCACCAAATTTATAAACAAAATGGAAAGTTGTTAAATTCCAAATATATGTCTAATACCAAAGTTTGCAATTATCAAACCGGTGTATATACATACATGTGTAAACAATCATGAAGCTGAACGTGTCAGGACAGCTGGTTTCCAGTGCCGGCATAAGCAAAATATAGGAAATGTAAGCTACTTGCATGGTTCAGGCAAGTAAATTGTAAAGAGATAATGTACCAATGACACTAAACTTTTATGTTCTCAGATAAGTTTGCACCACACCTTTAAATTACTTTCCTTTTTAATTAATATATGCTCGTTACAGTATGACTATAAAGTGGAAGTAACCATCAGCACCAACACATAATAATGTACTCATAACCAATAACCAAAAATATATATCTCAAAACCCCTTTTTTTAACATGCATGGTTACTAAGTCTAAGGTCACCTATACATGACGTGATATGGACAGGTTTATAATGCATATGTTCATATATAACATGAGTAAAATAAATACTGGGAAAGATCTTTATTAAAAGCCGGTCAATATATATGTTGACCAAATTACTTGTGTCTATCAACCAGATTAACATAGAAAGACTCCAAAGTATAGTTTAGTTTCATATCATGATATAAAATTTCAAATGTAAAGTTCTTCCGTAGTTGGACTCAAGCATGAAGGGGACATTAATACAACCGAAAAAAAAGAAAGAAGTTCATATTATTCTTCATGCATCAATGAACAGCAATAAGGTATATTAATTAACTGCATAATATCTCTTCTTCCTGTCCTTAGCTAATCCAATTATAAAACAACATGAAGCATGGTATCTTTGAAATTTAGTGAAATTAGAGTCAGTGGTATCCAAATATTAGTGCAGAGGTTAATGCAATAAAGGAGCAGTACCGGAAATTCGATAAGAATTAGTAATGTCTCAATATGGCCAAAGCTTTATATTTACTAATGGAAAGTCCAATTTTAGATGCAGTACTACCTATGTGCTCAAATTGAACAAGGCAACAAGTAGGCAGGTAAGGAAGCTCTGTCGAAAATAATGAACACATGAAGTGGCACGCCAAAGGTATTTGTACCAAATAATTCAAACAGGGTCTTGGTCGACTAAAGAGCCTAGGATGAAATTGACCTCGCCTTATAAGAGTCTATAGTGGGATAAAATCTTCAGTTCACACAATCAGTTTTAACAGGAATTATTGTTCATCCGGTTTGATCCCAACAAACATATTGATGCAGGCAATTTAAGCAGATTAAAATGTTTCAGCGATTCGAATCATTGCCTGAGTACATACTGCAGACTTGTGTCCGCAACGGGGAAATCAATGTTTCTCAACAATCTAATGTTGAAGCTGATATTATCAACACATCCAAAGTATTTAATACTGAAAATGATGGTAACTCATAATTATTTAAACTGGGAAGACTATATCACTTGCTCTATTCATGGTTGCAACAGTTGAAATCAACACCAAAAGGAGATTGAATGAACTCAAGCACGATTTTTGACAATAATAAAATCATCGATCAAGGCCACACATTCGGCATCAAGAAATAAAAGGGAAACCAAAATCACGAACAATAAAAAAACAACAATTTTCGCAAATCAATTTAACAGAAATTATGGCAACTACATTCAAATCCCTAAGAAATTAAGTTGCTTGAACTAGGATTAATCGTGAGTGAGAAGCTCACCTTGCATCAGCGATTTATAAGGGTAGATGACGGACGGAGGTGAAATGCGAAGAACGGTCACAGGCTGGTGGCTCACGGCGACAAAAGTTGGTTCCTGAAGGCGCAGTGCTTGGATTTGGTGATAGGCGATATGGAGCTTCGTTTTACTGAGCGACTCTAGCGGCGATGAAGACCAAGGCGTAGTTGCCAGAAAGAGCCGAGTGGGATAGGCTCGTGGTGATTTGTGGTTTTAGTATAGAAGATGGAGAGGACCGGCGATTTGGGCAGAAGCCATTGAAGATTGGAAGGGAACTAATTGATTTGGGGGAAAAAGGTGATTCCTACCGAAGAATAGTGGAGAAGGTGCGTGATTTTATAACAAAGGAACCGTGGCATCCAAGGAAAAGAAATTCCGTGGCATTCAAGGAAAAGAAATTCCGTGGCATCCAACGAAAAGAAATACGTATTTTACTTTACTGATGTAGGTTATTTCGTTTACAACCGAGGGAGGTTTTATATTGATTAATTATAAATTTTATCGTGAATTACCGTGCAATGTTCTAAGCCCGTACAATCTCCAAATACGATAAAAATTATACGCATCCCTTCGTTTCCTCGTTCTAAATCCAATAAAATTTGTTCGGTTGTACTCCGACACTGTTTTGTTATAATTAAATTTTAATCTATTACCGGTTCTCTGTTTGTATTCTGTTTGTCCTTCCACAACTCCGTTCAAATTCTAAATTTGAAACGTTAAATTTTCAATTCATTTATATATATACAAATACAAATATCCAAGCCAATTCTCGTATCTGTCGACAAATAAAATTTTCAACCCGTTTAACGTAAATCTATTAAATCGTAAAATTTATTTTTAAAATCAACCATGGATATCTCGCCAAATTCCAAATTCAGATTTTTCATAATAAATATTTGATTTCTACTCATCAAATTAAATATTGAATTTTAATTCGTATTCAAACAATAATTGATTTTAAATCTCCAAATCAAATATCCAATTGCTTTCCAATGTTCTAAATCTTTTATCGAAATTTCTGGGTCGTTACAGCTAGGAAGACTGTTGATTCTTTGACACTTCCCTTATCCTTTGCTAGCCATCTGATAGAGGTGTCTAACATTATCGGAGGGACTTCGCAACTTTCTGTTGTGTATAAAGACCTAGTTGTAATGACCCGCATCTTCAGCGATATAATAATTAATTAATTTAATTATTTAAATAGTGAATTAACGGATTTAATGGTCGTGGAATTAAATAATGGTGAATATTTAATTTAAAATAATAAATTAAATAATATATTTAATTTTGAAATAATCAGAATTGGCTGAAATGGCGATATGGTGTGAACTGGATCATCTGTGATATTTAATTCAGTTTAGAATTGAATTAGAATAACGAATATATTATTTGAACAACAGTTTGAACGTATAATTATATTATAATTAAAATCGAGCTTGAAATGGCGCTGCAGTTCGTAATTTGGTGATTTGAACTTCAACTGAATGTACATGATTCGTTTTAAATTGGATTTCTGCGAAACAAGAAACGTGTGGAGCTGGTAGAGTATATATTTCTAGTGGAAGAGAAAAATCGGGATTTCGTCGGGTAGATTTTGATTTACGTCCAAATCAAATTTCAGAAAAGTCGCTGTGGAATTCCTTTATAATTTGCAACGCTTTATTTACGTTATAAAAAGGATTTTCAATATATTTGAATATCGGGTTTGAATTTAGACAAGGTTCTTTTGAAACGTAGTAATAATTTAATTTTTAGAATTTTATGGTAATTTTTAATTAATTAAACAAGTAACTTTTTATTTGGAGTGTTTTACACCCTGAACCGACATTTTTGGGTTTCACAATATGAGTTAAACTACCGATGTTATTATATTTCTGGGATCGTGGCACATTGATCGTCATGATGGTGTATTTGATCCTGTCGATAGCCGTTCGTAATTAACGAAGTTTTATAAAATAAGATGACCAAAATGTTATAACTTTAAATAACCAAATCCTTTCATTTCAGTGATCATCAAAAGTCCACGCCTCCTTTATTCTCAACTGTATCTCCTTTTGTTCTAATGTGGCCCTCCCTTCTTCACAAAACCAATGAAAACCTACCCTGTATATATATAATGCCTTTAACTCATTCTAAACCTAAAAACTAAATCCTCTGTGAAGCAAGAACGAGCCGCCGCTCCTTCAGTTTTGCTACAGCGAAATAAAAATGGAAAACGTGAGGGGTTTCATTCTTCTAAAATCCACAGGAAATCGAATTAAATATGTAAACCCTCAAACAAGTTTATTCCAATTCCTATCAGGTTTCTTTTCGATTCTATGTCGTTCACTCTGGGTTCGATCTCCCTTCGCGAACTCGAAATTCTTAGCAATGACGAGATTTTGGTGCTTCGGGTTAATCGATTTGGGTTCCTGGCATCCTTTAGCAGTTGCTCGCAAGTTTTAAAGGGGATTCGGTTTGATTTCATTCGGTGGTCTGCCATGGTGAGTCGAGGGGGACTGGAAGTCGAGAATTAGATGGAGGGGAGCGAGTTGTTGAGTGTAGGTGAAGATGAAATGGTGGTATGCCTGGGAACTGAGTGTGTTTTGTTGCGAATTGGGATTTATCAAGTAAGGATGGAGTTGTGTTGTTGAGAGGTGCGGAAATGGGGCGTTGAGGATACTGGAGATCATTTGATGAAGGAAGAAGAGTGGCAACGTAGATAAGTTTGTTTCAGCGGATCTGAGTTTCAATAGAAGTGTGGTGGGCCTGTTGTACTATGGGAAAAAGCCCAAGCAAGACAGAAAAACAAAAGAAGACACAGTTGAATTAAAAAGCAAGGGAGAAGTTTGGTTCTTTGAAAATGTTGGTTATGGAAATAAATAAAGGAGCAGATATATGGTGGAGGAGGACTATAGTGGCGGGTCTAGTTGGAGGTGTTGGGCTGTATAAAAATTGTAAGGCCCACTTCATTTTAAATATAGTTAAATCCATTTAAATAGGGTATCAACTTATGATCATCGTATCTTGTGCATACATAATCAGAATTTCGAGCGGTCAGTCACATTGAAATCGTGGAGTCACAAGCTACATAATGGAATTGACTGGAAGCGAATTAGGGCTCATTACAATTTATAGCGAAATAAATTGTCCGTCTGAATCAACAGACGCAAATCGTTATTTAACGGTTAACGCGAAATGTGAGTAAATCTCACTAACTCTGAACAGTTTATAATTTCATGTTGTATTTTTAGAACTGTTAAATATTGGTTGATCGACTGTGTGTTGACTGTTTGATTGAACTGCTAGTCAGTTAGTTGATTTTCTATATTGATTCTGTTTAACAGAATATATCATAAGGAACTGAAAGTGATGTTATCTATATTGTTTAACATCTGTGATGCAGGGAAACAGGTTGGAGGAATCCAACTGGATTCCTCAACATTTATTTTACTGTAATTCATATATTGTGGTATGTGATGTGATATATAATCCGTTGTTGATTATGTTTGTTTGGACGATATTTATCGTTGTTATATGGTATGTTAAATACCATGAGAAATACTGGATGTGGGAAAATTGATTTTCAAAGTGTATTTTGAAAATGAATTATTTATATAAAATCGATGGATTTTATATAGAAAAGGAAAAGGGTTTTATAAAGGAAATAAATTTATAAAATCGAAGGATTTTATAAAAGAAGGAATTTATATAATCAAAGGATTTTATAAAAGGAGATATTTATTTAGAAATAAATAAACAGGATTATAAAGGTTATTGATTTAGGAAGTAAATAGGATATTTTAAAAGGAAATATTTATTTGTTAGAATAAATAAAGTAAAATAAAGGATATATTTATTTGTTAAATAAATAGGATGAGATAAGGAGATATGTATTCGTATAAATAAGTCGAATTATAAGGAGATATTTATTTGTTAAATAAATAGAGTTAAAAGGGGAGTTATTCGAATATAGTTTAATCAAATAGAGTTAAAAGAGTAAATTAGTTAGAGTAAATCAGTTAGAGTAAATCAGTTAGAGTAAATCAGTTAGAGTTAATCAATTAGAGTTAACAAGTGAGTTAATCAAATAGAGAAAAAAATATATAGAGTTAAACAAGATTAGAAACTGACTAGAGATTAGTTAAGTTGAATAGTTTTCTGAGTATCGATCTGATGTTGGTTTCGGCCTTCGGGGTTTAAACTTAGAGAATTGTTCTCCTACTAGTTTATAGTCAGGGACTGATAATTGTGAAATGATAGTAATATGTAAATAACAATGGAAATGTTTTCCAGCGTTAATCACATATATTTTCTAAACCTAGAAAATAAGAAAATATGAATATATATATATATATATATATATAAATATATATATGATTGATGATTGATTGATAGAATTTCCATTTGGAAATGATATCGTTGTTTGCACACGTATTTCCCTTCGATAGTTAAATCACAAACTATCGAAGTTTTGACCAATTTACGTTGTTAATATGGAGAGACCGGTTGGATTATTGTCCAAAGAACCACTCTATATTGGCATAAGCGTTGCGAATCATATATGCCAAAGATAATTGAAGACGGAGTAAAGTGCAAGGGTTATTGTATAAGTCTTAGATAACAGTGCCTAAGATGGATGTACTGAATAGTGCCTTCGGTTCATCCTGTTCCTGGATGACTTGTATGGACGGATGTCTGACAGAGTATTTCCAAACGATCATGTATATTGATTTCTCCAACCGTACCAAGAGTGGAAGCGGAGAAGGAAACTTCTTTTAGCTAACACATAATGTATTGTTGAGGACGTCAATCGGTGATTTGATGGATTTGACGATGTGACATTCGAAGTGAATCTGGGGTGATGATAAAGCGTAGCTTCTAGCCTCATCAACCGGTAAATGACAGAAATTGGGCAGGCAGCATGGCTAAGTCGATCGCTCCGAAGTAGGGTGTATATTCACCTGATCTAGAGTTTCATTTATTTCTAAAAATCTATTGTCGACACTGTCCCATTCGAGAAACGGTTGCTGATCCCAACCGTAGGTGATATACATTCGATACACTCAAGCGAAATGAGTGGTCGGTCATGTGTGGCCGGGTTGCAAGATGTTCTTGTTGAACCCAGTGTATTCCTCTCTAGAGGTACACTAGCGAAAGGTGGTTCCATACCTTATCATAGTTGGAAATCCATTACCCAATACGTGCTTGCGGTTTTGATTATATACTATATATGTAGAACGTGAGATGAAAGCGTTTCTGCTAGATGATTATTATAGTTGTGGTTGATAGACATTATTATAATATCAAAAGGTTTTTGATATAAATATATTTTGGATTCTCATAAGGGAAAAACCCGTTCCGTTATACGGCGTGGTCTTATGAGATATCGTTCACTCGTTCAAACTGTTTTAAACTGTTTTACTCATACCAGTCCCATGACTGACCCGAAGTTTATTTTGTTTTGTTTCCCTAAACTCTTGGGTGCCCAATTTTGTACGAGCAGTCAAGTAGTCGGGATTTACAGATATACCTGAAGAGCTGGAGCAGGAGGCTTCAGGATCATATAGCTATAGTTTATTTCCGCTGTGTTGTAAGTGCTGTACTTTGATAATGATGTATATTCAAGTACAGATGTATATTTCAAGTTATGTTATATATATTATATGTTATTCGTTCCGCTGTGAGGTTCGTGTTACTCTGATGTTGTGTTCTTCTTCTTCTTCTTCTATTCTAAGTTTCTATCTTATCTATTCTCACCCTCTAATTTCTTTCATTTATGACCGGTATTTTTGACCCTTGGATGTTCGATATGTGTTGTATATCGGATAACCAAGGTCCCCAAAAGCCCGGGTCATTACAGATGGTATCAGAGCTTAAGTTAAGTAATTACCTTGGCTCTGTGGCGTGACTCAGTAGATATAGGATTAGTAATATCCTAGATTGAGTTTGGGTGTATATATACGAGTAAACGTATTTGTAGATGATATAAAAATAATTTTATATTGTGAAGATTTATTGGTTGAGTAGTCTATGGATTCTGGTCGATCAGTTTGATCCACTGTATCGGTAGGAGTTGATAAACACTCGAATATGATGGGTCGACACGATATGTTTTGAAAAGAGGGTAAATTAAAATAAGTTTACCCAAGGTATATCATGATATAGAGAAGATATATATATCAAAATTATAATATAGTGGATATATTGGTTGTTATTATAATCGAGTAAGATTATAAATGAAATGGTTATGTAAATAATCAATCAGAATTCATAAAAGTGTAATACGTGTAATAAGATGAGTTAAATCTGAAATTCAAACCAGAAATTGAATTAAAATTCGGGAAAATTGGATAAGTGTTTGTAAATGGATTTGGATTAAAAATAAGGAAAATTTAAGATTCTGGGAGATTTTAAATTGTTTTACAAACAGTGTGAATTATATTTTGAAATGAATTTCAAAGTGGAAATGTTTAGAAATGGTTTTATAGTATTGAACTCACTTCGATCGCTGGAAAATAGATTCTGATGATGACAGCTGCATCATCAGTGTTCCTTTTCGAGTTGTAAGTGACGAATTACTACCAGAGATAATGTTTTGAATTTGTTTTGGGAAAGACAAGTTGTGTTGAATTTCAAAAAGGAAAATTTTGATTTTTGAAAAGAGTAAACTGTTTAAAAAAAACTCCCAGGGAAACACTGTTTGAATTAAAAACAAATTTAACAGAAATTTGTGAAAGCAAATTTGAATTAAAGTAAAGCCAGTAAAGTGGTAACTGAGATTGAATTAAAATGATATCAAGACAAATTGGATTGTGAGATTCAAATTTGAAGTGTAATGTGATAATCAAGTTAAGAGTTGGGAATCGAGAAGAAACTCGAGTTGAAATGATATTTGGCTCGGATATAAGCGAATGGTTGTGTTGTGGATAAAAGCAGATTGGAAACTGATTGGGATAACCCTTGTATCTACTGAATTGATAACAAGTGGAAAGGATATAATGATATGCCGACAAAAGGTACAAGTTTATATTTCTATTGGATATAAGATTTATGAGCCGAATTGGAAAGCCGCTTGGCTGTTTGATTTTCTTTAGGGATGGAGATGGCCCAGAGAGGCGAGTTGGAGTTTGACCTATTGACCAGTACAAGTGAGGTGCTGGCGAATTTTTTCCAAAAAAATTAAGGAGTTACAAAATTTTCAGGATTTTTGAAAATTTTCGTTGATAAGAATTGATTAATAATTTAATTAAAATAAATTGGTTTAGTGAAACCGGAGTTGAGAAGTGTACAAATAAGTCTGGCCAGTAGATAGGGTCGTCTTCTAGCTTTAGCAATTTCGAGGACGAAATTATATTAAGTGGGGAAGAATGTAATGACCCGCATCTTCAGCGGTATAATAATTAATTTATTTAATTATTTAAATAGTGAATTAAAGGATTTAATGGTCGTGGAATTAAATAATGGTGAATATTTAATTTAAAATAATAAATTAAATAATATATTTAATTTTGAAATAATCAGAATTGGCTGAAATGGCGATATGGTGTGAACTGGATCATCTGTGATATTTAATTCAGTTTAGAATTGAATTAGAATAGCGAATATATTATTTGAACGACAGTTTGAACGTATAATTATATTATAATTAAAATCGAGCTTGAAATGGCGCTGCAGTTCGTAATTTGGCGATTTGAACTTCAACTGAATGTACATGATTCGTTTTAAATCAGATTTCTGTGAAACAAGAAACGTGTGGAGCTGGTAGAGTATATCTTTCTAGTGGAAGAGAAAAATCGGGATTTCGTCGGGTAGATTTTGATTTACGTCCAAATCAAATTTCAGAAAAGTCGCTGTGGAATTCCATTATAATTTGCAACGCTTTATTTATGTTATAAAAAGGATTTTCAATATATTTGAATATCGGGTTTGAATTTAGACAAGGTTCTTTTGAAACGTAGTAATAATTTAATTTTTCGAATTTTATGGTAATTTTTAATTAATTAAATAAGTAACCGTTTATTTGGAGTGTTTTACACCCTGAATCGACATTTTTGGGTTTCACAATATGAGTTAAACTACCGATGTTATTATATTTCTGGGATCGTGGCACATTGATCGTCACGATGGTGTATTTGATCCTGTCGATAGCCGTTCGTAATTAACGAAGTTTTATAAAATGAGATGACCAAAATGTTATAACTTTTAATAACCAAATCCTTTCATTTCAGTGATCATCAGAAGTCCACGCCTCCTTTATTCTCAACTGTATCTCCTTTTGTTCTAATGGGGCCCTCCCTTCTTCACAAAACCAACGAAAACCTACCCTGTATATATATAATGCCTTTAACTCATTCTAAACCTAAAAACTAAATCCTCTGTGAAGCAAGAACGAGCCGCCGCTCCTTCAGTTTTGCTACAGCGAAATAAAAATGGAAAACGTGATGGGTTTCATTCTTCTAAAATCCACAGGAAATCGAATTAAATATGTAAACCCTCAAACAAGTTTATTCCAATTCCTATCAGGTTTCTTTTCGATTCTATGTCGTTCACTCTGGGTTCGATCTCCCTTCGCGAACTCGAAATTCTTAGCAATGACGAGATTTTGGTGCTTCGGGTTCATCGATTTGGGTTCCTGGCATCCTTTAGCAATTGCTCGCAAGTTTTAAAGGGGATTCGGTTTGATTTCATTCGGTGGTCTGCCATGCTGATTCGAGGGGGACTGGAAGTCGAGAATTAGATGGAGGGGAGCGAGTTGTTGAGTGTAGGTGAAGATTAAATGGTGGTATGCCTGGGAACTGAGCGTGTTTTGTTGCGAATTGGGATTTATCAAGTAAGGAGGGAGTTGTGTTGTTGAGAGGTGCGGAAATGGGGCGTTGAGGATACTGGAGATCGTTTGATGAAGGAAGAAGGGTGGCAACGTAGATCAGTTTGTTTCAGCGGATCTGAGTTTCAATAGAAGTGTGGTGGGCCTGTTGTACTATGGGAAAAAGCCCAAGCAAGACAGAAAAACAAAAGAAGACACAGTTGAATTAAAAAGCAAGGGATAAATTTGGTTCTTTGAAAACGTTGGTTATGGAAATAAATAAAGGAGCATGTATATGGTGGAGGAGGACTATAGTGGCGGGTCTAGTTGGAGGTGTTGGGCTGTATAAAAATTGTAAGGCCCACTTCATTTTAAATATATTTAAATCCATTTAAATAGGGTATCAACTTATAATCATCGTATCTTATGCATACGTAATCAGAATTTCGAGCGGTCAGTCACATTGAAATCGTGGAGTCACAAGCTACAGAATGTAATTGACTGGAAATGAATTGGGGATCATTACAATTTATAGCGAAATAAATTGTCCGTCTGAATCAACAGACGAAAATCGTTATTTAACGGTTAACGCGAAATGTGAGTAAATCTCACTAACTTTGAACAGTTTATAATTTCATGTTGTATTTTTAGAACTATTAAATATTGGCTGATCGACTGTGTGTTGACTGTTTGATTGAACTGCTAGTCAGTTAGTTGATTTTCTATATTGATTCTGTTTAACAGAATATATCATATGGAACTGAAAGTGATGTTATCTATATTGTTTAACATCTGTGATGCAGGAAAATAGGTTGGAGGAATCCAACTGGATTCCTCAACATTTATTTTACTATGATTCATATATTGTGATATATGATGTGATATATAATCTTTTGTTGACTATGTGTGTTTGGACGATATTTATCGTTGTTATATGTTATGTTAAATACCATGAGAAATACTGGATGTGGGAAAAGGGATTTCCAAAGTGTATTTTGAAAATGAATTATTTATATAAAATCGATGGATTTTATATAGAAAAGGAAAAGGGTTTTATAAAGGAAATAGATTTATAAAATCGAAGGATTTTATAAAAGAAGGAATTTATATAATCAAAGGATTTTATAAAAGGAGATATTTATTTAGAAATAAATAAATAGGATTATAAAGGTTATTGATTTAGGAAGTAAATAGGATATTTTAAAAGGAAATATTTATTTGTTAGAATAAATAAAATAAAATAAAGGAAATATTTATTTGTTAAATAAATAGGATGAGATAAGGAGATATGTATTCGTATAAATAAGTAGAATTAAAAGGAGATATTTATTTGTTAAATAAATAGAGTTAAAAGGGGAGTTATTCGAATATAGTTTAATTAAATAGAGTTAAAAGAGTAAATCAGTTAGAATTAATTAGTTAGAGTAAATCAGTTAGAGTTAATCAGTTAGAGTTAATCAATTAGAGTTAACTAGTGAGTTAATCAAATAGAGAAAAAAAATTTATAGAGTTAAACAAGATTAGAAATTGACTAGAAATTAGTTAAGGTGAATAGTTTTCTGAGTATCGATCTGATGTTGGTTTCGGCCTTCGGGGTTTATACTTAGAGAATTGTTCTCCTACTAGTTTACAGTCAGGGACTGATAATTGTGAAATGATAGTGATATGTAAATAACAATGGAAATATTTTCCAGTGTTAATCATGTATATTTTCTAAAACCTAGAAAATAAGGAAATATGAATATATATATATATATAGATATATATATATGATTGATGATTGATTGATAGAATTTCCATTTGGAAATGATATCGTTGTTTGCACATGTATTTTCCTTCGATAGTTAAATCACAGACTGTCGAAGTTTTGACCAATTTACATTGTTAATATGGAGAGACCAGTTGGATTATTATCCAAAGAACCACTCTGTATTGGCATAAGCGTTGCGAATCATATATGCCAAAGATAATTGAAGACGGAGTAAAGTGCAAGGGCTATTGTATAAGTCTTAGATAACAGTGCCTAAGATGGATGTACTGAATAGTGCCTTCGGTTCATCCTGTTCCTGGATGACTTGTATGGACGGATGTCTGACAGAGTATTTCCAAACGATCACGTATATTGATTTCTCCAACCGTACCAAGAGTGGAAGCAGAGAAGGAAACTTCTTTTAGCTAACACATAATGTATTTTTGAGGACGTCAATCGGTTATTTGATGGATTTGACGATGTGACATTCGAAGTGAATCTGGGGTGATGATAAAGCGTAGCTTCTAGCCTCATCAATCGGTAAATGACAGAAATCGGGCAGGCAGCATGGCTAAGTCGATCGCTCCGAAGTAGGGTGTATAATCACATGATCTAGAGTTTCATTTATTTCTAAAAATCTATTGTCGATACTGTCCCATTCGGGAAACGGTTGCTGATCCCAACCGTAGGTGATATACATTCGATACACTCAAGCGAAATGAGTGGTCGGTCATGTGTGGCCGGGTTGCAAGATGTTCTTGTTGAACCCAGTGTATTCCTCTCTAAAGGTACACTAGCGAAAGGTGGTTCCATACCTTGTCATAGTTGGAAATCCATTACCCAATACGTGCTTGCGGTTTTGATTATATACTATATATGTAGAACGTGAGACGAAAGCGTTTGTGCTAGATGATTTTTATAGTTGTGGTTGATAGACATTATTATAATATCAAAAGGTTTTTGATATAAATATATTTTGGATTCTCATAAGGGAAAAACCCGTTCCGTTATACGGCGTGGTCTTATGAGATATCGTTCACTCGTTCAAACTGTTTTAAACTGTTTTACTCATACCAGTCCCATGACTGACCCGAAGTTTATTTTGTTTTGTTTCCCTAAGCTCTTGGGTGCCCAATTTTGTACGAGCAGTCAAGTAGTCGGGATTTACAGATATACCTGAAGAGCTGGAGCAGGAGGCTTCAGGATCATATAGCTATAGTTTATTTCCGCTGTGTTGTAAGTGCTGTACTTTGATAATGATGTATATTCAAGTACAGATGTATATTTCAAGTTATGTTATATATATTATATGTTATTCGTTCCGTTGTGAGGTTCGTGTTACTCTGATGTTGTGTTCTTCTTCTTCTTCTTCTATTCTAAGTTTCTATCTTATCTATTCTCACCCTCTAATTTCATTCATTTATGACCGGTATTTTCGACCCTTGGATGTTCGATATGTGTTGTATATCGGATAACCAAGGTCCCCAAAAGCCCGGGTCATTACACTAGTATTGGACATGGAGATGTCCACTTCTTTGGCAATGCGTAAGTACTTAAATTTTAGGGGTATAGTCTTATTTTGGGAATGGACTGACTACATTTTATGGGGCCGTCCCTAACTACGATAGGAGAAAAGTTTGTTTGAGAAGCCGTGGAGGCTGCAACTTAGGGATCCCTTGTAGGACAGGGAATAGGGATTTGACCTTATTTTCCTTATCATTTGATTCAGAAGGACCATCTTCGGCACCGATTATGAGTTTCCCGATGTTTTTGAGGAGATCGTAGGACTCCTAACCCTCCGAGAGATATCATTTAGGATAAACCTCGAAAAGGATGCAAGGCTTATAGCATTGCCTTTAACACACATGGCTCCTAAGGAAAGGAGAGAGCTTGATAGACAGGTCTCAAAATTATTGCAGAAAGGGTTTATTCTCAGGAGTACCTCTAAATGGGGTGCACCAGTAGTGTTTTCCATAAAGTCAGATGGATCATTGAGATTATGCATGGATTATAGGGAACTTATCAAGCTGACTAAGAAGAATAAATATCTCTTATCAAAGATTGATGACTTGTTTGACCATTTAGGAGGAGCCCAAATATTTTCGCAGTTAGATTTGGTTACTGCATTTCATCAATTAAGGATTTCAAAGGTGAGTAATCCCAAGACAACATTTAGGATGCCCGATGGGCTGTTCGAGTGGGAGATTATGCCTTTTGGTTTGACAAATGCTCCAGGTTTCTTTTAAAACCTTATGAGTAGAGTATTTAGGGGCGTACTCAATAAGATTGTGATAGTTTTGTGGATGATATCTTTAAGGACTATAAGGAACACGAGGATCACTTGAGAAATGTCATAGGTATTTTGAGAGAGAACCAACTTAAAGCCGAATTTGCAAAATACCACTTTTGGAAGAAAGAAGTCAAGTTTCTAAGGGAGAATCTTTCCCTCATTCTGATAGGTGTTCTGCTGACGGTAGTGGTAGCTTGAGGTGAGATATTGTGTTCCTAGGAGTGTGGACCTTAGAAAAGAGATTCTTGAGGAATGTCATATGTCAAGAATGACGATACACCCTAGAGGTGTCAAAATGTTTAGGGACATAAAGAGAAGCTTTTATTGGGAAGGAATAAAAAAAGACATTGTATAGTTTGTTTCCAGATGTTTAATTTGCCAACGCGTGAAGACGAAGCAAGGGAAGCCTATAGGACTTTTATTACCCTTGGAGGTCCTCGCTTGAAAATTGGAACACATTTTATGGATTTTATTGAGGGGCTTCATAAGAGTAAAAAAATGGAATGAGGCCATTTACATCATAGTGGATCGATTAACGAAGACTACTATTTTATTTCGATCAAGAAGAGTAGGACCGCCGATTTATAAGCCCGGTTGTATGCTAGGGAAATCGTTAGGGTACATGGGATTCCAACTACTATAGTTAGCGACAGAGTTCCATTATATACTAGTGTGTTTTGGAAGAGTCCTCAAGAAGCTTTGGGAATGACGCAGTTTAAGAACATCCTATCATCCACAAACAGACAACCAGACAGAAAGGGGTCAAAAAAGTATTGGAGGATCCACTCAAAGCTTGTATCATTGACCTCGGAGGATCATAGGAGCAACACTTGCCTTTGGTAGAATTCTCGTATAATAGCAGTTACCGAGCGACGATTGGTATGGCCCTTTATGAAGCTTTGTATGGGCAGCCATGCAAATCGCCAACTTATTAGTGGGAAACTACCGATAAGGTTTTACTCGAATGGACCTTATACATGACTCCACGGAAGTTATCGCTTGATTTAACAGAGAATGAAGGTTGCCTAAGACCAGCAGAAGTCATACGCAGATTCAAGAAGGAAAGAACTATAATTTTTTGTTGGAGATTATATATTTGTTAAGTTTTCCCCTCTGAAGAAGACAATTCAGTTTGGGAATAATGGGAAGTTTGCTCCTAGGTTTATTGGGCTTTTAGGATTTTGGATATGACTGGGAAGATGGCTTACCGTGTGGATCTTCTTGGACATTTATTGGGGCATCATAATGTTTTTTATGTTTCTCATCTTCGCAAATGCCTTCATGATTCAGCTCACAGACTCGAGCTTAGCAATATTATGGACATAGGGAGCTTTGAGTTGGAGTCTAGGGTGCCCCGTGCCATCATAAGGACCATGGAGCAAGGAATTAAATGACTCTGAAACAAATCTATTTGCTTAGTCTGAGTTCAATTAGGGGTAACCCCTCGGAAAGCTCTTGGAAAACTAACAAGAAGAATAGGCTAACTCATCCAGTGCTTTTCTCGAGTAATTATTTTCTTCTAGATTCTCGTTTTTGGTTGCATTATAGTTTCTAGATTGGATGCTAGGAGATGGATGCAACACATATGCACCGTGCATTCTTATAGAACTATATGTATATTAGGGTGTTTTGCATACATACTGCATCACTTATTACACATACATGCTAGGACTGAGCTTATTAGTAGCAAGTATGTTGTTCATAATCACTGCGAGTCATGGATGTTTATAAAATAACATGGGTGTACCACATGGTTGTTGAGAGTGAGTTGTCTTCTTCGTCCCTAAAAAAGATTTTGGGATGAAATCTCATATAAGGGGGAGAATGTAACACCACGTAAAATAAACATAAATTTGTCTTAAGGTAAATCTAATTTAAAATAAATAATAATAGTCAATAATAAGCTAATGAGCTAAAAAATGGAAATTTGGATAATTAGGAATTGGGCCACAAAAGTATTAAATTTCCATTTGTGGCGAGATTCTGATCCGTTTTCATATTTAATTTACAACTCAAAACAGAGTCCATATGTGAAAGATATTAATAAAACAAGTTGTGCATAAATATTAACACATGGTTTGAATTTCAAACGAATAATTGTACAAATCTGGAATATATTAATTTAGATAAGCATGAAAAAAAATATTCCTATTGAATTCAAATTTGTGAGTACATATTTATATATAGAGGTGACAAGAATAATCAATATAATCAACCAATCAATTAAATTAATTCAAAAATTAATGAAAAAGAAATGTACATGAGAACAAGTCTCCTGGGTTCGACCCCAGAAGGGGCGTCGACAGCCCTGTAGAAAGAGGGTCGACCGAGGGTGTCGACCGCCCTTCTATAGGAGCGGTTGACCGCCCTCTTGTAGGGTGCTCAGTGAAGGTGTTTTTAAAGGATGACTTATTTATATTTTTCATCAAACAGATGACTTAGATTTAATCTATTGAATCTAAAGGCCTATATACATGAGCTCAATTATAAATATGGCCCCTACCCTCACTCAAAACCTTACAATCTAATATTCTCCATGGCTCCATTTTAATTCTGCCATTTCTAGATCCATAATATAAGTTTATATTTCTCTTCCCCTTCCCTAATCTAAATTCTGTCATTCCTACTCTAAGATTTATATTAATTTGAGAATTATGGAGTTTAGTGTATATATATATATAAGATTCTTATTTAGTTAATTCATATATATATATATATATATATATATTCATAGAAGATTGGAGCTCGTTTAGGAAGGCCAAATCTGGATCTTGTTCTACTTAAATCTGTTTAAGAAGGCCTAACTTGGAGTAGAAGCTTACCTGGAATCTCCTGGAAAATCCAGCATCTACAAGTGGACGATCTAAAGTGAGATGTCTAGTGTGTGTATATGTGTATGAGGCAGGGAGGAGTGGGTTAGACTTGCCTTTGAAAAAAGTATTAAGTGGTTGACCTGCCTCTTGTTGGGTATTAAGTGGTTAGGACTGGGTCCGTTCCTAAGGTTCATTCCTTGGTTCTAGACCCAAGTCATAGGACCCTCCCTTCAAGGTTTTAGTGGTTGTCCGCCTTCTCTTATATATAAGGTATTAAATTGTCTTATGAAACGATAGCGTATGAGTGGGTAATTCGCCAAGTATGTCCGCTTCTTATCTAGGAGCTTAGTGATGGCTGACCTAGGGAAGATTTTTATAAAAGGCCCAAAGAAATCACCGTCTAAGGGAAGTATTAAACGGTTAGGAGTTCACCCGTAGGGACATGTAACAAGAGGGTCTTCCAGGAGGATCTTAAATGGTGTAGTGCTCGTACCTAAACCTGGTATTAAATGGCTGTTACTATTTCTCGACCTACAAGGAGAGTATATATTTATTATTACATTGACGTTAGGTATGAGATCTTTAAGTGGCAAGGGGTCCTCCATGAGTATTAGGTGATTGTAGGGATGTTCGCCATTAATAAATTAGGCAATGGCCTTAAGTGACTAGGTATAGCCCGCCTCGTAAGGTATTAAGTGACTGTAAGGAGGTCCCCGCCTTAGATTTACTTGTAGGGTATTAAGTGATTGTAAGGAGGTCTTCCCTTAGATTTACTTGTGGGGTATTAAGAGACTGTAGGGATGTGTGCCCTTAAACTTACATATAGCCCTTTAGTTATTGTAAGGATGTCTGTTTTGTATGTTTCATTGTGCGTATGTTTGTTTTGTGTAGACATAACATATTAATTTACACCGCCAAATATAGGAAATAGTTATTCCTAAACTTAAATGTATTTCATTCACTAGAACATTATGTTCTAACTTCCCTCCTCTTAACAAAAACAGGTTAGTAGGTGAGGGACGGTTGACTGATGATGTTGAGCGATGGCTTGGAGGAGCAGCCTCTCGATGAAGACTTAGTTAATATGGAAGTAGTCTTATTATTGTTGTTGTTATGTAGTTGGGATAATGCATGACGTACCCGTTATCTGTGACACTTATTGTATTTGACTTTTTGATTCTAATAATGGTACATTTATTTTATGCTATTAAATTTTATCTCTTCTACTGTGTGAGATTCTGATTTTCGATTGTACTTCTCTGTGATATATGTTTAGTATTTCCTTATTGGAACCAATGATCCGTTCATAGTGGGTATAAGTTCCGATGGGGATTTTCTAGGTTGAAATTTAGGCCCATTTTAGGGCGGGTTCTTACAATAGACTTCCTATATATATGGGAAAGTCTAATTAGACACAATATTTTGACATAATTTGTGGCACAATCGATTTCAACCATTGGATCATCCATTGAATTACACCACTTTATATAAGGACAAAAAATTCAATGGCCGAGACTTTGTGTACTCCAATTTATGTATGATTTTATGCCCAAATAGTCATCTCATATATATATATATATATATGTATATATGTATATGGAACAGCTATACATCTGAATACAAATTAATGACATAAAACTAAATACAAAAATTGTGGATCATTGAATTTGTTTGTCTTTGCATAAAAACTTGAATTCATGAGTAGATCTAATGGTACAGAATTTGTGTTTCAAATTTTGTGTCATCAAGTTGTGTTATATATCATGCACTGAAAACTGTTACCCTCAAACTCAAACCACACTCAAGTAAACCTCTGACTTTGCTTTAGATCTCATTATCTTATGCAGTTTCATTTATTTAGGAAGAATTTTTAATGATTGACAACTGTTCGCCAAATCATACGCATTAAGCACATGCACGAACTATCCACTGAAATTAGAAATTTCTTGCATGCACATTTTACCTAGATGTGAGCAAACTTTCATTGAAACCAAACAAACTAAACAAACTGGTTTATTTGAGATGGTTAGATTTGGTTTTCAAATTATATTGATTTATAATCGATCCATGAAATAATATAATTCGGCTGTTGGCTTAATCATAACTGAAATTCTAATATGTTATTATAATTAGTAATATTTTAGTGATTATTTTTTGACTTGTTTAATTGTCTATATAAATTACGCTTATCACATATCAATTTAAATTACTATTGAAAAGCACAAAATACTAAAATAGAATCATATGGTCGTATTTCATCTTAAAATATAATGAATATTTCAAATATAAAACATGAAAATACTGTAGTTAGGCTAAATTGAATAACTAACCGAACCATTCAAAATTAATTCGATATGTCTGATTTAGTTTTTATTTTTAACGATTTTACTTTGATTCAATGTTTTTTGTCACTAGACCAATCAAACCAACCAAATACTAACTGAATTTCATCCGACAAACTGCTGATGCAACTCATTTTGTAGGTACAAACTCTTAAACAAATGATTCATTCAGGTATATAACATCAAAATTTAATCTGTAAACCTGCCATTCAGTTTTGAATAAGAGCATAGATTATATGCATCTATTAAGATAGCGTATAGCACTAAAACCATTGATTGGTTGTCATGCTGCTCCGAAATTGAAACCTCACGAAAATTTATGTTTATGCGAAATAATTTACACGCACGCTACAATATGATATCATGGAATTTTTCGTCTATAACTGTTTCGATGAAATTTTTGTTTTTTCTTCTTGAATTCACGTGAAATTTCAATATTGCGTTTTGATAGGATAAAAAAACGCTGGTTGCTCTCTCCAAAAATTATATTTGACTCAATGGCTGTAAAAACACTTTTCATTTCTTCACATTATAAAATTGTATGCAAAAAACAACAATCTTATCTTAGACAGTTTGATTTGTCATTTTCAGTTCTTTTTTCATCCAAGAAACAT
Organism: Allium sativum; assembly: GCA_030737875.1. Lineage (NCBI taxonomy): Eukaryota > Viridiplantae > Streptophyta > Magnoliopsida > Asparagales > Amaryllidaceae > Allium > Allium sativum. The sequence continues at coordinate 881,600,664 of CM060924.1, forward strand.
GCACATGATGTTTTATTTCTTGAAAACAATCGATTTAGATAATGAAATTAGCATATAAAAGAAGAAAAGTAACCGAGGATAAATAATCTAAAAATGTTACAGGGCACCTACTTTTTTTTACCTACAATGGAAAACCCAAAAAACATTGTTGACATATTTGTTCACTCTATCATTCAGTTCTCGTTCATTCAACTGTCTTCTTCAATCTCGAACTCGCTGCTCGATTCGCTTTAAAAACTCATAATCACTCTAACGGTGATACCTCAAACCAAAGGCAAATCATTATCTTCAACATTGCCGCAAATTTCAACGCATGATGAACAACTAGAAATTCAACAGGGGAATCCCCAATTCATAAAATTGAAAAACTAATTCTACCCCCAAATCCAACAAAAATGTTCAATTACATAAACTAAAATCCTAGCTCAGGCAGAAATTCAACAGCAATCCATAATTTGAGGTACAGAAACCTAGCTCATAATGACCCCAAAAAACACATACGATGAAAGTGAAGGCTAGAAAGCTAAAATCACAAAAATGTCTAGTTAAACAAGTAGCACAATAAATGTCGAAAGAAGAACAAAAAGAAGAAACAAACAACCCATTGAGGATGAAACTCAACCAATTACACAAGAAAACATATAGGAGAAGATGACCAAAACTACAGATTCAAGTACAACAAAATTAGTATAGTAATTTGCAATAGCCTTGGATTTTTTGATAGAATAAAGAAGAAAACATAGAACAAAAACAACACTTAAAGATAAAATGAAGAGTAACTGAAAAATTGGAAAAAATAAAGGAATGACGAAAGAAAAAAAATCAAATGGAAAATCGGGCAAAGGTCAAAAGGAAGTTTGATGGGTGACTGATCTTATAAATTATAAAAGTGATACTAAAAGTGTCATATCATTAAACGCATATGCTAACGGTATCAAAAAATTAAAACTTGAAAAGCAAAAGAAGAAAAGGAAAAAAATTGCTATTGAAGAATTTGAAAAGCAACAAATAAAATTTGTAAAGGTAAATTCTATTCATACACCACTAATCACTTAAGATACACCGTTGTTTTCTTATAAAAAAAAACTATTATTAAAATATCCATTCATTTTTAATATTTTTATCTTTTTCATAGAATTCATCAAATTGATCTATAAATAATGAAATTTGGTACAAGTTGCTTATTTTAATGAGAAAATTAATGAATTATTTAATCATCAAATTTAAAATTTAAATTAAGACAACATTTAAACTAATTATTGTAATGCAGTAGTGTTAATACTTTTTCTAAATTAGAGTTATATCGTCTAAATTGGGAAATTTTGAAATTTTCTCAAAGTAAAATCACCTCTCAAGACTCATATCTTATGGATCATCAAAAGGAAATCTAGGACATCGAAGGTTGAAGCCTTGAAGGCCGAAGCGGATCTGAGCAGTAGGGAAAGGGGTTTGAGAGGCAGTCAACTACTAGGGACAAGGCATGGTGAAAGAAAGTACATTATTTTTAGAAGAAAATGAGATGAAGAAGGACAAATTCGATGTAGAAAGCGAAAAGAAATTGAGGTGGAATAGATCGAGTACTTGTCACCATTACCAATCCAAAGCAGCTGAGCTGAGTATATAATCCTGGTCAAATATATATGTATACTTATACGTGTATATATATATATATATATATATATATATATGTGTGTGTGTATATATATATATATGTTTGTATATATAAGTCTATTTGAATAGAAAAAATAGACGCAAATTGGAAAATACAAAATCTCCATTATTAGATTTCAATTTCTCACATAAAGACAAACTAATCCAATGACTTGAGTCTTGTATTTCTCATTTTGTATCTAAATATATGCCTTATATATATACATACATACATATAAATACTTACACACATACACACACTCATATATATATGCACGCGCGCGCGCACACACACACACACACACACACACACATATATATATATATATATATATGGAGCGACTATTTGAACACATATTGGTGATACAAAATTTAATTCAAAAATTGGGGATCATTGATTTTTTTTGTCTTTACATGAAAGCTAGAATTCATGAGAAGATTTAATGGTATAGAATTTGTGTATCAAATTTTGTTTCATCGAGTTGTGTTCAAATAGGCTTTAATATACATCTACACACACACACACACACACACATATATATATATATATATATACACATATCATGCACTGGAAACTGTCACTCTCAAACTCAAACTTCAGTCAAGTAAACCTATGAATTTTCTTTTGATCTCATTATTATATACTGTTTCGTTTATTGGGAAAGAATTTCCAATGATTGGCAATTGTTCATCAAATCATACACACTAAGCATATGCACAAACTATCCATTGAAATTAGAAATTGCTTGCACGTACATTTTACCTAAGTGTGAGCAAACTTCGGTTGAAACCAAATAAACTAATCAAACCAATTTATTTGAGATGATTAGATTTATTTTCAAATTATGTTGGTTTATAATCGATCCATAGAATAATTTAGTTCGGCTATTGGTTTAATCATAACTGAAATTGTAATATATTGTTATAATTAGTAATATTTTAGTGATTATTTTTAGACTAGTTTAATTGTCAATATAAATTCCATTTATCATATATCAATTCAAATTACTATTAAAAAGCACAAAATACTAACATAAAATCATATGGCCATATTTCATCTTAAAATACAATGAATATTTCGAATATAAAACATGAAAATACTTGTAGTTAGGCTAAATTGAATAACTAAACTAACCACTCAAAATTAATTCGATCGGTCTGATTTAGTTTTTATTTTTAAGATGATTAATTTGGATATATAAGATCAAACTTTTATTTGTAAGCCAACCATTCAATATTAAATAAGAGAATATATTATGCACCTTTTAAGATAACGTATAGCATTAAAACCAGTAAGTGGCTACCATGCTGCTCCGAACTTGAAATCCCACGTAAATTTATGGTTATGTGAAATAATTAACATGCACGCTACGATATCATGGAATTTTTCTTCAATAACTGTTTTGATGAAAATTTTGATTTTTCTTCTTGAATTCACGTGAAACTTCAATATCGTGTTTTAATAGGACAAAAAACATTGGCTGCTCTCTCTAAAAATTATATTTGATTCTCACTCGGTGTAAAAACACCTATCATTTCTACACATTATAAAATTGCATGCAAAAACAACAATCTTATCTCAGACTGATTATTTGTCATTTTCAGTTATTTTTTCATCCAAAAAACATGCACATTACTGTAACGACCCGCATTTTACGTATTAGAGGATCGTAAAATATTTTTATTTAATTCCCTAAAGGTCGAATCATTTTCATCTTTTAATATGTTGTTCATGGAGATGTGGGACATGTCCATGATTTTTACCAATTTTGTTTGTGACTATTTTGCCCATGTTATTTTTGTTTAGGGAATAACTTTTGAATGGGTTCGAATTATGAGATAGATTCGATTTCATTGGACCAAAAATGGTGTTTCCAATTCCGTAGAGTGGTCACATTAAGAATTTGGTTGAGCAGTTTGGGTGGAATCGTTGTTTTAGTGTTGCTAGTTTCCTGAACAGACTAATTAGTCATTAATGGGCTGATTAGTGAGACCCATTAAGGCTAGGGGCTGTTGGCTATAAATAGGAGGGTAGGGGTAAAGAGAATTGTTTACTCTCTTTATTTCTCATTTGGTTGGGTGTCTGTGATTCTCCGGCTCAACCAAATACATCTCCACTTTATTTCTTTTCATAGATTTGAGATCTTGGATTGACGATCAACATAAAAAAAGGGTAGATCGCATCAACTGAGTTGATTCGGAGGCCATTCTTTGCTGTTCGATTTAGAGATTTGTCAATTTGAAGCTATTTTGTGGGTTTGGTGAGTGATAAGCATCTCTCACACGAATTTATTCGAGTTTATAGGCTTACTTGATCTTATTTTTGTCAATACAAGTTGTTTTCACCTAGATCTAATCAATGTAAATATATTTTAAATTTGAATCACACCATAGGATCTAATTTAGCAAGTTATAACGGTTAATTCATTTGTTTATGCAAGTTTAGATCCATTTATTGATTCGTTCGTTGTTCATTCATGATTTGGTGAATCTCGTATGATTGTATGATGATAAATTGTTATGCTAATGTTTGTTGATAATTGTTTGATTGTGTTAATGATTGTTTGGTTGAAATTGGTTGATTTGGATGAGACGGATGCATAAATGTTTGACGTTAATGCATAGAGTATGGATCGGTTCAGCAAAAGTGGATTTGAGTGATGGATCATACGAAAAAATGGATCGCATGCAACATGGGTCGGTCATGAGATGGATCCTTTGGTGATGGATCGATTGGTGATGGATCACTTGGATCGTTTGGTGATGGATCAAATGGCTTTGGGTTGGTGGCTCGATGGGTCGCAATCCATTTATGGATCGGGTCGGCCACAACATAGTGAAGAAAGCTACAAAGCTTGTGGCGGATTGGTGGCCAGATGGGTCGTTTGCACATATATGGATCATGCTATTTTTTGCAAGGCTGAAGGTGTTGTGTGGGTCGTATGGACCGTGGATCGCGAGGCTTGTATGGATCGACCGAGATGTGGTGAAGTGCTTATGATGGGTCAGCGTGGATAATGGGTCGGCCTGAACTGATGAATCGAGCAGGAGATCCATATGGGTCGGTTGCGATCTAGAAAGGCACGGTCCATCATAAAGTGGCAAAATAAAGTTTGTTTTTGGTTCGACGATGAGCGTAGCTTCAATGTGAATTCAGATGAAATGTTTAAAGCATAATTATGTGTTCGTTGATCGTGTGATGATGCAATGAAGTTGTGAAGATGACTCAAGATGATTTGAGCTCGTGGATAATGGTTGCTCGAGATGGCGCTTGAGCTTATGGATGTAGTCGTCATTGATCATGACTAGTATGGAAGTGCCGAGGGATCATCGTTAGTCGGAGGTTCGAGCGGACTCAAAACAGGGGTATAATGGGGAAGCACAAAAAACTAGATGATTAGTCGAGTACCCTGATAATTCACGATGGGCCTTGATACGAGTCACGATGGCATATAGAGTTTTGTTAGAATTGATGTTACCATTAGCCCTTGACGGATGGGATGATGGGCCAGTCATACGATTAATGATGGATTCAAGGCAAGACAAATGGTGATAGCCAGGGTCATGGATGCTATTGTTTGCTTGTATCATCTTGTATGGACTATTCGATGTCAAGGAGATATTTCTTGGGTGCTTATCGATGCTGGTTTAGTCCTTCGGGGTTTGTGCTTGGGAGGTATTGAACTTGGTTAGGATGGTCGGTGCTTGATAATTGATTGTTATGGATGTACTGTTTGTTTTTTCTCTAAATCTTTGGGAATGCTATCACCGTAGGTTGAGGAAGAGAAGTGGGATTAGGTATTCTTCTCTGTTGATGTGTTGGAAGATCAAATGATTGAACTTTCTATTTTCCACATATTTTATTTTTGGTGTTGATAGTTGTTTTATCACTCATTAAGGCTTTTGTCTGACTAAGGTTTTATGTTTTCTCTTATTTCCTTGGGTTGTTCATCTATGTTATATATGGGCAGACTAAGTGACAGGTAGTAGATCTTGATGAGGACGATGCTGTTGAGCAATGACGAGCCGGAGGCTAACGTATTATTTTCTACTATACATATATGTTGTTTCCGCTGATGTATGTTACTTTGAGTGAACCTATAGTGAGGCTGATTGTGCAGATTTTGATGTGATCTAGTTGGATGTATGGATATTTCATGATGATATGAAAGGTTTAAAATTCTGCTCAATTTGCTCCACTATTATATCATGTTGTATATGTTCTATTATATTTTATCCTTGCATTGTGAGTTATACGATAGGTTCCGTGTATGTTATCCTGCCCTAATGATCCTCCGTAGTTGCCGGGCATGTCTTTCAGTGCACTATTTCCTTCGTAAGGTGCATGAGTAATGGGAATTCGTCACATTTGGTATCAGAGCTTTGGTTAATCGATATTATCCAAAGTTCGTAGGCATAATGACGTATGAGAGACGTATTTGTATTTTCTGATGGATGTATACTATATTATAGTGTATAGTATAGTAGCGCTTGAACTCCACTGCAGTTTTTCTCATATGTGGATTAACCATCCTATTTTTAGATTTAGAATGAGTCGTCGATCTTTGAGACATACTGCTAGGGAGGATCCTGCTCCTAGAGGGGGATGGTGGCTTACCTGATTACCCAATTATGTTCGAGGCCATAGTGGCAGCGATCATGAGGAGGGTACTCACTCCAGAAGCAACTACGGTAGATGTTGGTGTTCAAGTGCAGGTGCCTAGAGTGGTTGATTTCACTAAGCCGTGTAAGGATTTCACTGCTCCTGGTAGGAAGCCGTTCAAGGGGACATAGCTGATTGTCGAGATTCAAGGGTGGCTTGATACTTGTGTTCAGATATTCAGAGACTTGCGTATTGAGGATGCAACTAAGAGGAAGCTTGCATCGAGACAGCTACAGAGCAGACCTACGTTGGTGGAACTCTATCACTTTAGAGACTCCTGAGGATGAGATTACTTGGGGTCAGTTCCGAATCAAGTTTGAGATGAAGTTTATTTCTACCGCCCAGAAGTCGGTTATGTTCAAAAAGTTTGTTGAGCTAAAGCAGAATGGTCATCCAGTGTAGGAGTATGCTTCTGATTTTGAAAAATTATCCAAGTGTGCTCATTCATATGTTGAGACTCCTTATCACAAGAATGAGAAGTTTGTCATGGGATTTGATACATATCTTGGGAAGCAGTTAGTTGATCATTTGGATGACTCTTATGAGAACATTTTTGAGAAAGCTTCGAGGAACGAGAGTTTGTTTCCCAAAGAAGAAGTTTTTGCAACCAAAGAGGATCTGAAACCACAGAAGGGTGGTAATAACAAAAGAGGGAATGGAAAGTGGAAGCAAAAACAATAGAAAGGAAAAGATAGCCAGAAGAAGTAGAAAAGCGAGGTTATTTTCTAAGCAACGACGAGCTGGAGGATGACGTATTATTTTCTACTATACATATATGTTATTTCCGCTGATGTATGTTACTCTGAGTGAACCTGTAGTGAGGCTTATAGTATAGATTCTGTTGTAATCTAGTTGGATGTGTGGATATTCATGATGATATTAAAATTTTAAGATTCTGCTCAACTGTGTTTCACTATTATATTATGTTGTATATGTTCTATTATATTTTTATCCCTACGCTATGAGTTATACGGCAGGTTCCAAATGTGTTAACCTACACTGATGATCGCCCATAGTTGCCTGACACGTCTTTCAGCGCAGTATTTCTTTTGTAATGTGTAGGAGTTATGGGCGGTCATCACAATTACGTTTCTATTTCTTGAAAACAACCGATTCAGAGAATTAAACTAGCATATAAAAGAAGAAAAGTAAACAAGGATAAATAATCTTAAATATTACAAGGGCATCTACTTTTTTCTACCAACAAGTACAAACCAAAAAAAAAAAACATTGTTGACATATTTGTTCAATCTATCATTTAGTTTACGTTCGTTCAACTATCTTCTTCAATATCGAACTCTCTACTTGACTCACGCTCAAGACTCAAAACCTCAAACCAAAGGAAAATCATTATCTTCAACATGGCCGCAAATTTCAGTGGACAACGGACAACTAGAAATTCAATAGGGCAATCCCCAATTCATAAAACTTAAAGTCTAACTCTACCACAAATCCGACAGAAATGTTCAATTACAGAAGAAACCAAGCTCGAGCAGAAATTCAATAGCAATCCATAATTTGAGGTACAGAAACCATGCTCATATTGACCCAAAGACACATACGATGAAAGTGAGGGCTAGAAAGCTAAAATCACAAAAATGTCTAGTTAAAGAAGTAGCACAATAAATGTTGAAAGAAGAACGAAAAGAAGAACAAAAATAAGAAACAAATAACCCATTGAGGATTAAACTCAAACAATTACGCAAGAAAACATATAGGAGAAGATGCCTGAAACTACATACTCAAGTAGAACAAAAATAGTGTAGTTTTTACAATAGCGTTGGAGTTTTTGATAGAACAACGAAGAAAATATAGAACGAAAAACAATTCTTGAAGATAAAATGAAGAGTAACTGAAAAATTGGAAAAAACAAAGGAGTAGGAGAAAGAACAAAATATTCAAATGGAAAATCGGGTAAAGCCCAGAAGGAAGTTTGACAGGTGAGTGATCCTATAAATTATAAAAATGATATTATACGTATCATATCATTAAACATATATGCTAATGGCACCGAATTTTTAAAACTTGAAAAGTAAAAGAAGAAATGGAAAAAAATTGCTATTGAAGAATCTGAAAAGCAACAAATAAATTTTATAAAGGTAAATTCTATTCATACACCGCTAACGACTTAAGATACACTGTTATTTTCTTACAAAAAATATTACTAAAATATTCGTTCGTTCTTAATATTTTTAACTTTTTCATATAATTCATCAATTTAATCTATAATTAATGAAGTTTGGTCCAAGCTGCATATTTTTATGAAAAATATTAATGAATTATCTTATCATCTAACCTAAAATTTCAATTAAGACAACATATAAACTAATTACTGTAATGTAGTAGTGTTAAGAACTTTTACTAAAATTAGAGTTATATCGTCTAAATCGAGAATTTTTTTAAATTTTCTCAAACTAAAGTTCATTTTAATAAATCTAACTTAATTTAATGTAAGGAATTTATAGCCTTGAGTAGATAAGTTTTAAATCTGAAAGTGAGAAGGCAAAGAAGAAGGAAACAATGATAATTTAGTAAACGATACGGTATACGTAAAGTAGTATTGGTGTATAGCAATATATCATGTTTCTCGATATGTTTAACAATTGTTAGTGTACAAATAGAATTAGCCTTTTGTAAAATAACAAACAATATTACTTTATAGCATATTATTTATTGGAAAAAAATGATAGTTCTAATCTACTTGTTTAAAGTTCATGCTTTGTAATTTTTAGAAATTGTCTTCATTGTAATTTGCAGCAAAACTAATGCTAATGTGTAACAAAAATGATAACTAAAGTCTATTTTCTTGGAATTAAAGCTTTGTAATTTTTGAAATTGCTTCCATTGTAATTTGTAGGAAGGCCAATACTGTTACAAACTAGAAATGAAACCTACGGTATGTGTTGGAACTGAGTCAGCCTGCTACCAAAGATATTAGTGAATTTCAAATAAATTAACATGTTGAATCATTATTAAGCCTTTAGAATATTTATTAACTTAATTTAAATAAAATCTAAATACCAGTTTCCATCAATCAAGGATTGCAAAGATCACATGCTAAGCATAATGGTTCAAATTATCATGTTACTCAACATGGAAGAAAACCACCACCACAACAATAATTAGAACTCATTTGAGAGTTCAAAGTAATATGAATGAAATCACTCATATAATTAACACCGATGGCCCACCAACTATATATAAAAGATAAAACACCATCAATAAGGCGAAAACATTCAAAATCACCAAAATTCTAGAAATCAACACAAAGAAATCTAGAAAGCTGCAATACACAATTTGGAACCCACAGTCCAAGTCGCCCACCAGCTATAATTTATACAACACATATATATAATTTATACAACGTAGATATATGATTTATACAACACATATATATTTTATGCAACGCATATATATTTTATTCACATCTCATATATATATTTTATTCCCATCGCATATATATATTTTATTCACATCTCATATATATATTTTATTTACATCTCATATATATGTATTTTATTCACATCTCATATATATATTTTATTCACATCGCATATATATATATTTTATTCACATCTCATATATATATGTATATATATATTATTCACATCTCATATATATATATATTTTATTCACATCTCATATATATATATATATATATATATATATTTTATTCACATCTCATATATATATATATATATTTTATTCACATCTCATATATATACTTTATTCTCATCGCATATATATATTTTATTCACATCACAATCACAACACAATATAGTAAATTTAATCATCCATGGTCTGTGGACGACAGGGAGGTGAGCTAACAGGCACCGTACAACATTTGTGATAATTAAAAACTGATAAAAATCAATACTGGCAGTTCATATATGCACTTATAAAATAAATAGCTGTACAGAAATTTTAGTGAGAAGTTCTCACTTTGGGTTCCACTCCGCCATTATTTAATTAGCGATGATTTTAATAAAATTAAACTGAATGTTTAATTTTATCAAAAACTGTAACTTGCTCCTTTTCTGTTCTGGTCAGTTCTAAAATGTAGAGTTCGTCGCTGCGAATCCAACGCAACTGAAATCGTTTGATTTGGACCTCGTATAAGAAAGATATGATATTTAATACGCTTGAATGCATTTGCAAGTAATTAACTAAACTAATTATCTATTAATTAACATTAAATACCATTATCCACATCATCTCCTTCGTTAATTATTTCCCTCCGTCGGTTCGCTACCAGGTCACGAAAGAAGAAACCCATCTTCGATCCAAATCCCTTCACATCGCGCCTCCCACTAACGCCCCTGACCACGATTGGCCACCGCCATCTCGCGCGCCGGAGCGCCGCCACCAAACTCCAGTCATGGCACAAAACTTGGTGCCCCTAGTGTCTCAAGAAATGAGCTTGAACGCAGCCGGTTTGAGAGGCCAAATCTCACGATTCTTGAATTTAAAAAAGATCATGACCGTTGAGAATATTAATCTCACGTTGCTCTTCAATTTTGTCTTTATAATTATCTGAAATCACTTTGTGGATTGGAAGACTGGAGAGGAAGAAAATCGAAGCTCGGCTGCCCTTTATTTCTGAAGCCGACGGCTCACGAAATAGTGGGCTAGGGTTTGGATTTTTTCCTCTTTTATAGAAATATTAATATTATTTAATTCCAAAAATAATTGCTTATCAATCCGAACTCCAAACCAAACCCAACGACTATTGTCCCTAGCTAAATACCCCCATTCCGAACACAATGGGATATGTTTCATAAGACAATTCGACTGTTTTAGTCAGTTTTCATCAAAATTAAAATATAAATCAATATATATTGAATTTAAACATACATTTTAATTTACCAGGGCCACATACTGACTCCAAAAATTCCAGAAAAATAATTCTAGCTATGTTTTGACGATACGGTCCTAACAAAACTAATTTCAATGAATTTGGAGAACGTCTGAAAAATGGCCTTTTCTAGTCGATTAAATTTAAACTAAATATACAAAACACGTTTAAATTTACCACGCTCACATATTATTTCCAAAGATTATTAAATTTGAAACTTAACAATAATTTGATATTCCGGATCCATCAAAAGTGGTTTCGTCGAAAATGGAGATCGTTTGCAAAATGGCTATTTTTAAGGGCTATATATATTATTAAAATATATATACATTCTATAGCGACTATTTTAAATTTTAAACTAGACATAACTTACAATTTATATTATGAAATCTCAGTTTTTCACATTCGTTTGAAAGGTATAAGTAAATAGATTCTAACAGTTCTTGTTTTACTGAACTCCGATTTATTTTGAATTCTGTACATTCATTTGAAATTAGAAATCGAATTTTCAAACTACAGTGTCATTTCAAGCTCGTTTTATAATTAAAATAAATTTATACATTCTAATTTTGATTTAAATAAAATTTAAATTGTTATTATTTAAAATAAATCATTTTAAATATTCAAAACCCATTAAAATAACTAAAAAAAAATTAGTTCTAAAATTTGGGTTGTTACAATCTCCCCCACTTAAAATCTTTTCGTCCTCGAAAAGGAACAGAGCTGAAAGTTGTTTAACTAACCAACTCAACTTTCATTCTTTAACTTTTCAATTTCTAAGAATTTTCTAATTTCTTAAAAATTTGGCTAACACCCTAAATTTTCGAAAAAGTTCGCCATAACCACCTTTGTACGGGTTGATCGGTAAAACTACAACTTGCCTCACATGGCCCTCATCAATCCAAAGGAAGGGAAAAAGCCAAGCGGCTCATAAAATCATCAAACCCAATGAATATAGTAAACATATACCTATTTGTCGGGCGTACAATTTTATTCCTCTTCTTAGCTTCCATGCTATGACCTATTCACACACACACACACACACACACACATATATATATATATATATATATATATATTTGTGTGTGTGTGTACATGTATGCAATTTCAATCAATTTTCAATTCAGATCAAGTTTGACTTGATTTGGTTTAATGTCACCTTTCATTTTCATATTGGTTTTATTATTGCAATATTTTAATTAGTCAAACTAATAATCACACATCACAACCAGCAATCAATTAGTTAATTAGCTTTTCAAACATTTAACTTTTATATATTCAAAAATCATATTTTCTAAGATGGGATTATATATATAATCACAAATATGTTATTTATAAACTTGTCACTCTTAACTCATTCTAGGGCATTTCTAACCCCATCTCTAATGAGTTTCTCATTCTAGGATGCAACTGATCCTATCTCTAATGAGTTTTCTTTCATAGGATATTACTAATCCTATCTCTGATGAATTCTTTCGTTTGGTTCTAACGTGTCTTGTTCTCGTGCTTTGTAAACCAAAGCTCCGATACCATATGTAGTGACCCTCCTTCTCGATCGATGTTATCCATAATAATCTGCTTGGTACCGACACCGACAGGGGTTCCGAACCGACAACTATCTACATACATCACGAGGGCAAGCTCCTAAAAGTATTCATGGGAAAACCGAAAGCCTACACCCAGAAGCCACAACTGGGAGCACAAATGTCTTCTGAAAGCCATTTACATCGACAAGCTCATATCAATCTTAAAGAAGCCTCAACTGACCAGGACCCTCACTCTGGAAGCTATAATCAACACCACAAAGGCGACTGAAAGATAAACGTCCCAGACCAAGGAGGAAAGCGGTCGATAGAGGCTTTTGCAAGCCCAACAACAGAAGGCCCTCAGATTCTCTATAAATAAGACCCCAGGGTTCACATTTTGAGGACGATTCTCTCATTCTTATTCCTGTATTCTTTTTCCTCTAGAGTAAACCCTAATTCTTAGATCGTTTGGGGATTTCTTCTATTCAATTCATGTATTCTAAATCAAAGATCAATAAAGTATGAATCAATACTTAGAGTATTTCTTTATGTCTTTGTCGTGTGATTTCTCAGTCATTGTTGCCATAACTTACCGTTTGCTTCCAGCATACGTATGAACCTATAAACAAACCTTTCTGCAAGCCAAGTGAAACACCCCCTTTCAACAAATTTAGACCCTTCTGCAAGCTCAATGCATAACCCATTTTCTACGAACCGTTAAGTCATTCGCTAAGGATTGCGCTTATGAATCCTTCATTTCAAGATAATTGTTGGTTCTTGAATCACTTAAGCGTGATACTCACCCCCATTGAGGGAAGAGTAGCTATTCTTTTGGATTCTAAACCTTGATATCTAGGAGACGGTGAACTAACTCAAAATTGTGAAGGATAAACAACCTATTTTCCCCCTTAGGTCCACTTCCATAGACATATCTTCGGTGTTGATGAAAAATATCATTAACATTTTGGCGCTAGAAGGAGGGCCTGAACCTCTAACCTTGTGATTAACAACCATATATCTACCTGTGTTGTTCCGTTTCGGATTAGACTAAGGTTTTGAAGAAGCAAAGTTATGGGTAAGAGGTCCCGACAAGAGTCTTCTGAATCTCGAATGGATAAGTCAGAAATCACTGACCTTAGAGTTACGAAAGAACAATGGCTGAGAGTGGAAGCCTTGAGAATGATGAAGAGGAAAAGTGAAATAGAACAATACGCTTCCGATGCTTGGAATAATAGTCTTTCCCACATAGGACAAACCCTAACATCTCCTCTAAGTGGCTCTACATCAAAGGATATTAACAGTTTCTCTCACATAAGGAGAACTCTCCATAGGCAAATCAGAAGAATGGTGTTTGAACAAGAAGTAGTGGATGATTTTAACCACTTCACCAACAAATGGTCTGAAAGGATAACACCTCAATCTCAGTATATTTTGGGAAGTAGAAACAAAAATATAGGTAAAACAATAAAACTGGGTAGCAAAAGGGTTAAATCTCAGCGGTAAGGAGAGAGCCTTACGCCAGGATTACTCAAGGGATACTACTTTACCACTTCGATGGAAATATCTACTTCTTAACCAAACACGAACTCTACTATTGGCCATTCACAAAGAAAAAACCAAATATGAAAGGAAGTCAGGAGGACCCTACTGTCATTACCACATGATGAATGGACATGAAACTAACCACTGTTGATCCTCGAGGAGATGGTCATCAAATTCACCAACCAAGGCCGATTACAAGAGTTCGTAAAAAGATCAGATCAAGCTCAGTAAAAATCCTTAGGAAAAGGATTATCAAACATAACCAAGGGTACAGAAAACCCTCCTTTCAAAGCTTAAAAAAACCCAAGATGGGTCAAAAAACTAATGGATCAAATCCTTTGTCTTTGCCAAATTGGTCAGGGCAAGGCATCCCCCAGAGGGAGGGGGTGTTGTGTTAGTCTTTTTCCATGCCGAAATCAGAGGGGGCTAGGTTAAAGCATCAAAAGCGTAAGCCTCCGTTTCACACCAGAAATGGTCATGGCGGAGCGTCTAAAATTAGCACGCCCTGCCTCTGCTCGTAGAAGAGTACTCCCTGCCTATGTTATAAACTAAGCACGTCCTACCTCTTCTTGCAGAAGAGCACGTCCTACCTCTGCTTATGTTCCGCGTTACCCGTAGAAGGAACACCAACCCCTATCATCGCCTACGATGGTGATGATAGGGCAACCCTCGGAGGAGGGTGGTGTGTAAGCCTCTAGCAGCACCTACGATGGTCAGTATAGAGCGTCAAAAGAGTAAACCTTAATTCCGTGTCTACGATGGCCCTATTTAAGTTTCTAAGACCTTATCATCGCCTACGATGGTTAGGATAAGGCGCCTCCTGGAGGGAGGTCGGGTAAGTCCTTGGGCACTACTTGTGGATAAGCTAGCCAAGCGCACCAGACGCGCAGGCCCAGAGATTGGCCAACAAAGCACGTACATCCTCTGCTTTGACATCAAAATCCCAGAGAGTGGCTCGAGAAGCACGCACAATCTCTGCCTTACAAATCAAGTCTAAGGGGAATACCCAAAACATTAATACCAGAAGTGGATTTCTGAGACTCAATCTCTAAAACCCGAATATGGGTTGATTCGGTTCTCAACAACGACCAGAAGTGGATTTCAGGTCTCCTATTTTAATAACCCGAATCTGGGTTGGTTTAGATCTTAACAAATGCCGGAAGTGAAATCCCGGTCTTATCTCAATACCGAATCTGGGTTAATTCGACTTTCCACAAAGGCCTGAAGCGAGTTTTTTGTCTCCTATCTTAGTACCCAAGTCTGGGTTGATTCAAGCGCAAACCACGACCGGATGAGGAGTTCTGGTCTCGTCACAAATATTCAAATTTGGATCAATTCAGAATCTTAAATCTAAACAAGGAGGAGTCGTTTAACCTTCTCAGTAGTATGAATATGGCTCAGAACTACACTTCTATTATTACTAAGGATAAACTCATGTCCTTCTCACTTGCTTAGCGAAGTGTCTTTGACTTATACATTCATCAATTTATTATCTAAGCATGTCAAATATTTGCACTAACACACAAAAAACACAAGTAAGCACTATAGACATTACATATCTGCCGTACTTCGGCACTATTAACCCTACTAAGAGGAAGTGGTGCTTTACGACGGTTTATAAAGAAAACTTCTAACAAAGTGTGCTGAATATATGCACCATGTCATGGTAAAGCCATAACGAGAGAAAAACATTTACGCTGAAATGTGTGATCACTTGTTAAGTAATACTGTTATAGGTTCTACCTATGTTCCTAAGCACCATCACTATAAAAAAATTACATGCGACAGGTGATATACTAAGTACTTCACATCTTACATAATTATTTACAAAAACATGTAAAATAAACGCATCTCCAGAAGAGAGAAAACCCATACCCCAATACTAGAACTTTCGTATGAGCGTAATCTAGCTCCCAATAAAAGCACCATTACAAGTGTTTATCATGAGTGTCAGGGTAAGAAAGCAGCCTTCCTCACTTTATCTAGGATGTCAACAGTAAGGTCAAGTGAGGAATCAAAAGGGACATCGAATCCATCATGTGTATGAACAGGAGGACACTTACGATAGTCCCACTTTCCAGCAGGGGGGCTGTCATAACCACGAACCAACCTCGACCGATATGTATGAACCTCTCTTAAAAATTGGTCCTTATTCTCGCCAAGAAAATAAAGGCGAATCCGAGGATAACAAGTATAAACTTTCTCAAGATCCCTTAAGAAGCAATGTCATTCCAAGTAAGAAGGCTTAATAAGAGGAAATTTTTCCCGATAGTCTCTCTTCAACTTAACATAATCTTCTAAGAAGGCCCTAGAGAGTAAATGCGAGGCAGAAGACAAGTTCTGAAGAAAATGTCAAAAGAAGTTAGAGAAAAGATAAATCATTATATTATCAACCAAACAAGTACATTCATCATGGATATTCCTCTTGCTCATCAAGACTGATTCTTAAAGGTCTCAGCTACAAATCGATGCTTGTTAAATTTAAGTTTATCTAAATGCAACTTTCTAGGAGTGGAGGTAACTCGGGGAAGGCTCCAGCATTCGCTCGAGTGTAGGTCCATGCCACATTCATCTAGGCACCTTCTGTGAAGATGTCTAAGAAGACCTACGCTATGATCACCTAAAAAGGGGAAATCCATGGTTTCATATCTATGATAAATTTGATACGAAAAGTTTACTAATGTATCTCTGTCTTCGATCAACATCCAAAACAAAGTCACAAGCTCGGAATTTTCTTTTAAGAGCCTTTCACATCGCAACTGGGTCGTTCACAACCTAGGAGCCACTTCTTTATCTTTAAAAAGCAGTAACTTCGTAGAACTCTTATCAAGGAGATGATATTTGTAGGACTGTATGTTGTACTTGTTCGTCTGTTTGTCCAGTTCCCTAGTGAGACGAATCACTTCCAGTCGAGTCTTTCTAAGAATGGAAGTCCTAAAACTTAACCGTTTCCCTCCCGCCTAGACGAAAAGGATTATAGGTTGATTACCAAAGAAGAGCAAAAGAATCTGTGCAAAAAAGAAGATGTCATACCTTAGAAGTAGGAACAGAAACATGCAGATTTTTAACAGGAAGGGAACCTGGGGAATTTGGGCCTTTCCCCATCCTTCGTGCTTTCGGATGGTCAGAGGGGCCAATTGAGATAGGGTTTTCTTCAACGGCTTTAATACCTTTGCCGTATGATTCGTCTAGAGTATCAAAAACCAAAAAAGTACCACCGACACCCGTTGAGTTATCGCCTCTTTCTTCCTCTTCACCCAAAGTAACATTGATACGCTTGGAGTTGTCATCATTGACGCGAAAAGCCTGCGACACCATAACAAGGTCTCCTTCATCATCGGCACGCAGCCCCTCGAGAGGAATATCTTCAATAAGCAAAAGTTCAGATATGTCAATCTCCCTCCTCGAAGGAACCTCTTCTTTCTTCCTCGTACAAGATATCTTTGACATAAACCTTTCCACCAAGGATGAGTCAAGAGAAGAAAAGTTTAAATCCGAACATTTATCCATGTTATATGCATAAATAAGAAGGAAAGCATCTTCGAAGGAGATTACCATGATTTTGTCCAAAGTAGTCTGAAAGAAGCAGGAAATTCTCCGTTTAGCGTCATGGACTACACTAGAAAACCTAGTTAACAATGCTTTATTCTTACCCGGTTTGATCTTGAGGGAACCATTCTTTTTTCCTAGAAGGGAATTCTGATCATGTAAGGAAGAACAATGAGAATCGAGAAGGTCGATATCCTCTTTGGGTCTCTCCAAACTCCTCTTTAAAGCATTATTTTCTTCTACTAGGGCCAAGTAGGATACTTTTACAAAGGCAGTAGAACTCCTAGCTTCCAATAAAGCATGCTCCAGCCTTCTTTGCTTCACAGCTAGACCCAATTTTTCAAGAACCAGAGCATCTTTTTCCTTCTTCTAAGTCATGTTCTCTCTTTTGAGCCTCGACAGCTCAAAACTAGGATCTGGAGTATTGTCTTGCGTACCACCGCTTGATTCCCTATAAAGGACAAAATATTCAGGAAAAAAAATACTTGAAGAAAGACAGGAAAATAGGAAAGAGGAAAACGGAATACCATAAGTAGTTGCTCGACCAAAGCTTGACAACCTCTGGGGGAATCAAATGAGGAGTTGACACCAGAAAAAGAAAAAGAAGAAATAATCTGGCTAACTAATTCATAGAATTCACCACCATTAGTATTATTGGTAAAATCAAGAGGAACAATGTCCTCGGAAGAAGAAGAGAAACCCATTGCTTAATGCAACTCATTGGGGACTTCAGAAGATCCAACTCAACGAGTGTTCGAGCTAGAAACCTTCATTGGAGAAGTAATCTTCGGGATATCGGGAACCACATCAGAATGAGCAGTTAGGTTTACCACATCTTTAGACATATTCAATGGAGAATCTTCTAAACCTTTCTCCAAAAGTTTCCTCTTTACATTTTGTCTAGATTTTAATAATGCATCCTTAAGAGAAGAAACCCCAACTTTTGGAACCAAGGAGACAAAGCCAGTCTTACTGGATTCAGAACAAGAAGCTTCAAAATACAAAGTGAGAAGAAACGAAGAGAAGGATAAAGCATAACTCTGTTTTAAAAAAACTTTCGGATATGCATACTTAAGGTGTGAAAGCCGTCGGTGAGTCTCGAGGGACATCGGATGAAGAAAAATTGATTCTCCTAATCTTTGAACCTTGTCATTCCTTCTGTAACACCCCACCTCCACTAGGATCACTCCATAGAATGTGCTAGCTTTGGAGGGGCGTTATTGTGAAGGTAAACTTGCACAGAGATATCACAAGACAGAATATATAAAAATAAATATAAATAAAGCAGCGGTAGCAGATAAAAACCCATCATCATCATCTCAGAAAACCAACATAGTCAAGTACATACTACCAAATGTCATAATCCAAAATACAACATAAGTCTAGATACGTGATATCAAAATACATGGTAAAACATCAGTACTAATCCCCAGAAATAAAAGATAAGCCACAGCTAGCTCAGATCCATACGTGAGCTATCCAACAAGCAAGTCAAAGATCCACTAAGCAGATGTAGTCCCTCCCTGAGAACCTGTGGGGGGGAAACGGAAGAAAAGAAGCGAAAGAAAACAGGTCAGTCAAAAAGACTGGTAAGCCCTACTACGATCAATCTATAAACTAATAAAGTTAACAGTATGATGGAAACTGAGATGAACATACTGGCAATAGATAAAGGTGACATCACGTAGACGAGATTAAACTTTGCACCACAGTGTACTAGCAAACCCACAAAACAGATCTTGATCCCTTAGCCCAAACTTTGGCCCAATAACATGAAGTGACCTTAGTATAAGGCCCAGCCTAACGGTCTAGTCGATCGGCTCCCTATAAACCTAACACGTCGAGTGTTGGTGTCCATACGGCCCACATGGATGTAGTCAGACTGTGCTGGGTCCACCTTCGGGTGTATCAAGCCCTAAGGTGTCAACCCCAGACACCTAAGCAATAATGCACAGTCTAAGCCTACTGGTACCCGTGCCTCGAGTTTGTCCAACATCGGACTACGTGCACGTCCGTAGCCCGCCGGACCCGCACTGCTGTACCACTCAGCCGTCGCTTTGGTCGCTTACATCAGTCCAGTAATCGTGCCCCGCCCTAGCCTAGCCTCTAGGGTTGTGAATGATACCAAACTGGGATTACTGCTGGAACAGACCTCGTTGCTAGGGTTTCTAAGAGGGTTAAGTGTGGTTTTAACCCCTCACTAAACCTGGATTAAATTAGCTAAGTGTAACCACTTAGCCCCATCTAATCCTCGCATCCCCATTATTGGTTAAGTATTAGTGGGCCATGACTTAACCCTAACCATGAGGCATTAATTACTTAATGCACCCAACCTCTCACATTAGACATCCGTGGTTACCTGGGAAGATTTACACCACGTCTAGGTCTAACCTCGGGTCTTATGGTGCAACATGACCAACTACCCACATTAGACCCCACGTTGTGGTTACCTGGGAAGATTTACACCACAACTAGGTCTAACCTCGAGTTGGCCATATCATGTTATCTAATGTCATGTCCACTATAGAACATATTTACAAGTTAACATATACTTGGGTAGACCTAACTTAATAGGTAAATTCCCAAGGGGTAGACCTAACTTAATAGGTAAATTCCCAATCTTTTAGTTTCATGTATTTTTAAGTTTACCCAAACCCTCCCAACGTCATTATCTCGCTTACATATTCGTCATAACGTATAAGGGTATAAAAGGTAACTTGGCATAACATACATGGTGAACTTCACATGTCATAATAAACATGCATACATGTTAAACTTGCAAAATCATGTCATGGTGAATTCACATAAATATGCATAGCTTATTAAATATGCATAACATGGTAAGGTGAACATGCATAATCCATTAAACTTGCATAACATGGTAAGATGAACTTGCATAATCCATGAAACATGTAGAACATGACATAATAAGCTCGCATAAGCATGCATAACTTGTGAAACATGTAAAACATGGCATAGAAATCTCGCATATGCATGCATAACTTATGAATCATATAAAACATGACATAGTGAGTTCGCATAAGCATGCATAATCAACTAAACTCACACAAATCTCAACTTTCACCAAACATTAACTTTAGAGTTTGTAAAGTGAAGGTAAGAGGGCTTACCAATATAAACAAGCCACAAATCCACCAAATAAGATGAAGAAACCCTTTTAAAAACTCAAAACAAAGCCTCAAATAAGAAAACCCTTTTGCAAGATCCCAAAAACACAAACTTAGCAAATCAAACTTGCTACTTAATGAAGTATGCAAGTTATTAAGCACTCATACAACATAGAAAAGGTTGTATGATCATCATATCTTCATAGGATTTAACTTTGAGGAAGGTGGAGGCTAGGTTTTAGGTGGAGGCCATTTGAGGATTCAAATTGACATAGTTTAGTTGCAAGATTGATTAATGAGGCTTTAGGGTAGGATTAGGGGTATATTTATAGAGAATTAGAGTGTTTTAGGCCCTAGGATTAACCCTAGATTAGGTTTGGCCCGTCAGATCTTAGAATTCTCCAGAACCAAGCCACTTGACCCAACCCAAATCAGAAATGGTGCACCAGGCTGAACTGCCTGGGCACCCCCTGTCGACAGGGCTGTCGACAGGGCAGTCGACACCCTGGGTGCCCTGTCGACATGCCTGTCGACATGGGCCCCCTAGCGGGAATTTTCCCGCCTAACCCTGATTAGCCCTACTCCTTGATTTTTAATTTGAAATTTAAATCTGTCTTTAGCATAGAAATTTCTGAAAACTTCAATGGGCCTTAACTGGGTCATACGGACTCCGATTTTCGAAAACTCGGACTCTATTTCGCGTATTTTTCCGAGACGATCGCAATGGCATAGCCCGTTTCCCCTGATTCTGATTTTTGAATTAAATTATGCCTCGATTTATGTTATAATAGTTTATTGGAAATACGGGTTGTTATATTCTCCCCTCCTTAAAGGATTTCGTCCCCGAAATCTTCAAGTTAGGAAGAACATATCCTACCATCCAACATCCATCTACTCAAAACATCATCCACGAGCAGCCATTGTCCTTAAAAGATTCTAAATGCTGTATGAACATATGCAAAAGTGTGTGTATATGTACTTATCTAATGCGATGATCGATGCAAAATATGTTGGTGAAATGTATCCATATGTATGCAAATCCCTAACATAATGTATAATATCTACATGCGTGCTCAATCATACATCCATATGCAACATCCATGTGATTGCATACAAATTTCATCCAAGAATAAGCATAATCACTCATGCACATGCAATATGAGGAGTGTGTGAGCCGATCTAGTGCCTAATGTGTATCATGCATCCACGAGTGACCACTTGCAAACACTTGCAACCACTTGCAACCATCAACCATAACATGCTTCAAACACATGTTTCATCCAAAGGGTTTCTACCTAAGGTTCTCATGATCAGCTTAGCACGATAACTAGATAAATATGGATTAGCAAAGAGAAAGATATTCTAACAAAGGGAAGAGATTGAGAGTGTACCCTCAAACAGGAATGGATAAAGCCCACGCATCTTCTCCTCGGTTTCCCAAGTTGCGTCCTCTTCGGCTTCACCCCATTGAACTTTCACCAATCTGACCTCACGATTCCTTAGCTTCTTGGTCTCTGTCCCCAAGATACGAATCGGAGCTTTCCTTAAAGTTGCTTCTTTCTCTACCTCCACGTCTTCAAGCATGCTAGGCTCAACCACCTCAGCGGACTCATGCAGGCACTTTCGGAGATGCGAGACATGAAAGACATTATGCACCCCGGACAACTTCTCGGGCAATTGCACTCTATAAGCCATCTTCCCGATTCTCTCAATGATGGGGAAGGGTCCAACAAATCTCGGTGCTAGCTTCCCAACAGCTCCAAATCGGACCACATTCCGCAAAGGAGAAACCTTCACGAAAACCTTGTCCCCAACCTCAAACTCCAATTCGGACCTTCGCCTGTCAGCATAAGATTTCTGCCGGTCTTGGGCCGCTTTCATCCGTCTTCTAATCAATTCGACCTTCTCGGATGTATCCCTAATCATGTCGGGTCCAAGTATAAGCTTATCCGTGGATTCCCACCAACATGTAGGTGACTTGCACGGCCTCCCATATAAAGCCTCAAAGGGTGCCATCCCTATGCTCGCCTGATAACTGTTGTTGTATGCAAACTCGACAAGAGGAAGATGGTCTTCCCAAGCACCACCAAAATCCAGAATGCAAAGCCTCAACAAGTCCTCAAGTACCCTATTCACTCTTTCTGTCTGGCCGTCTGTTTGTGGGTGATAGGCCGTACTCAGGTTCAATTTCGTGCCCATAGCCTCCTGCAAGCTGTTCCAGAATTGACTAGTAAAGATGGGGTCTCGGTCACTGACTATGCTGGAAGGGACCCCATGTAGTCGCACTATCTCACGAAGATATACTGATGCTAGTCCAGATGCTGTCCTTTTGCTCTTTACTGGGATAAAGTGAGCACTCTTCGTGAGCCTATCCACAATGACCCATATGCTCGTATTCCCCTTCCTGGACCTTGGAAGCCCATCAATAAAGTCCATAGAAATGCTCTCCCACTTCCATAGCGGGACCTCTAGCGGATGTAATAGCCCACTGGGCTTCTTCGACTCAGCTTTTACTCTTTGACAAATAACACATCTCGAGACAAATTCGGCCACATCCTTCTTCATTCCAGGCCAGAAGAAAACGCGCTTCATGTCCTTATACATCTTATCACCCCCTGGATGTATGGTCATCTTGGAGCGATGTGCTTCCTCGAGAACTTTCCTCACCAAGTCTTCTACCATCGGGACACAAAGCCTTCCGTCTCTCCTCAGCCAACCCTTATCGTCTATAGAATATCGAGCAAGGTGACCAGATGTCTCCCCTCGAACCAGCTTATCCAAGATCTCAATTATCTGAGGGTCTTCCTTTTGCGAAGCCCCAACTTGATCTAGGAGGGTAGGCCTGAGCTCTAAAGATGCCAAGGAACCGGTCACCGACTCCATTGCCAGAGAGAAATCAAAGGTCGCTAAGAACTCTAAATTCTTCATCTCAACAAATAGAGGACTTAGTGTCAACCTTTTCCTACTCAACGCATCCGCTACAACATTCCCCTTGCCAGGGGTATAGGATATCTCAAAATCATAGGAAGCCAAAAATTCCATCCATCTCTGCTGTCTTAAGTTCAGATCTTTCTGCGAAAAGAGATACTTCAAAGACTTATGATCGGTATATAGCTCGAATCTCTCTCCCAGAAGATAATGACGCCATGCTTTGAGCGCATATACAATCGCTGCCAGCTCTAGATCATGAGTGGGATAATTCCTCTCGTGCACCTTAAGTTGCCTCCCACCAAAGCATATAACTCTGCCCTCTTGCATCAGAACGGCACCCAATCCCGTGCCACAAGCATCAGTGTACACGGTAAATATCTTACCACCATCGGGTAAGGCTAGAACTGGTGCGGAGGTAAGGGCTCTTTTGAGTCTCTGAAAAGCAAGTTCACAATCCATATCCCAAGCAAAGACTAAGTTCTTCTTCGTCAACTTAGTAAGAGGAGCGGATATTTTTGCGAAGTCTTTAATGAACTTCCGATAGAAACCCGCAAGACCCAGAAAGCTTCTCACCTCGGTTGCATTCCTTGGAGTCTTCCAATCCTGAACTGCAACCACCTTAGCGGGATCCACCGCTAAGCCTTGCTTGGATACGATATGCCCAAGAAATCTGACTTCCCTTCTCCAAAAGTGGCACTTGGAGAACTTGGCTTTTAACTGGTGTGCTCGGAGTGTGTCCATCACCTCTACTAGGTGCCTCGCATGCTCTTCCTCATCCTTGGAGAAGACCAGAATATCATCAACAAAGACCACGACAAACTTATTCAAGAACTCCCGAAACACCCTACTCATCAGATCCACAAAATACGCGGGTGCATTCGTCAAACCGAACGGCATAACAAGCCATTCAAAGAATCCGTCTGGAGTTCTGAATGCAGTCTTGTCTATACTGTCTTCAGCCACTCTGAGCTGATGAAAACCCGTAGCAAGGTCAAGCTGAGAGAAAACAGAAGCACCAACAAGTTGATCAAAGAGATCATCGATCCTTGGTAACGGGTGTCGGTTCTTCTTAGTCAGCTTATTCAATTCTCTATAATCCACACAGAGTCGAAGAGAGCCATCTGCCTTAGTTGCAAACACCACAGGCGCTCCCCATTCGGATATACTCCTTCTGATGAAGCCCTTCTCAAGCAATTCTTTCACTTGCTTGCTCAGCTCCCGTCTCTCACGCGGAGCCATATGCCGAACGGGCAAAGAAACAGGCTTAGCATTATCTACCAGATAGATGTGAAAGTCAATCTCTCGTTTAGGGGGCAACCCCTTAACTTCTTCAAACACATCTGGATAATCTCGGACCACCCTTACAGACTGAAGGGTCTCCCCTGATGAGTCGAGAGATTCTAGATAGCATAACATGACGGGATTCTTCGGATTGCATGAAATCTCTAAGGTGTTGCCCAGGCGAGTCACAAGCCTTACAACCCTATGCTCACAATCCAGAATGGCTCCATATCTAGACAGCCAATCCATGCCCAAGATCAATCCGTATCCCCTGAAACCTAGAACATACGCACTACACAAGAACTCAACGCTGAGTATAGAGATCCTTAGATCCTCACATATCATAGATAGATGAGCAGAACCCCCAATGGGATTCGAAACACAAACGGGATCATCCACTAAGCTAGTACTGAGGTGCAAGCTATCAACAAGATCAGATGAAATAAAGCTATGTGATGCACCGGAATCAAACAAGGTACGTACTGGAAGATCAGAGATATAAACAAGGTTCCCAACAGAAACACTACCTCTCTCGGGAACTGAAGCGGCATTGAGAGCATGAACTTGCCCTCCTGAAGATCCAGCCTGTCCTTTCTTCTTTGGGCAGTCTTTGCTGAAGTGCCCAGTCTCTCCACAAGAAAAGCATCCACCACTAAGCTTCCTTTTCTTCTTCCTGCAATCCTTAGCAAAATGCCCAGCTATGCCACAGTAATTGCACTTCCCCTTGCCTTTGTTGTTGCCCTTCTTGTTCTTATTCTGATTTCCTTGACTGCTTTGACCCTGGTTGCCTTTGCCTTGAGAATCAGCCTTCTTTGCTTGAGTATCGCCCGACTTGACTTCCTTTTTTCCCTCTCCCTGGAGCAGAGCCATATTGACCAAACTCTCGAAAGTGGCTCCATGCGGAATATGTGACATCGCCAAGCCCTGTAGCGGCTCATTCAATCCTCTGGCAAATCGAAGAGCCTTCTTCTCCGGGGTGTTTACTATATCCAAACCAAAGCGGGCCAGCTGATTAAACTTGTTCACATACTCCTTGACAGACATATCCCCTTGCTTTAATGCAATGAACTTCTCCATTTGTAAATTCGCCTCAGCTGAAGATAGAAACTTGGTCACAAATCTAGCCCTCAAATCGGCCCAAGTCTCAACGGGCCTCGTCCCATTGGTGACCTCCCACCAATAGGCCGCCTCATCCTTCAAAAGCCATACGGTCAATAAGATTTTCCTCTCGTCATCAACCCCAAAGATAGCAAACAAGTCCTCCGTGTCCTTCAACCAATTCCTAGCTTCAACGAAAGATTCTGTGCCTAGGAAATTCTTGCCCCCCATTGCCTTGAAGTCTTTACACACCTTTGTAAACTCAATCTGAGGATGCTGAGGGGGAGGAGGGGGAAGAGGAGCTTCAGCTACGGGAGGGGGAGGAACATTAGCAACGGGAGGGGGAATATTAACTGCTGGAGGAGGGGGAGCAGGGACCACCGGAGGAGGGATATTAGGGATAGGATTCTCAACTACAGGAGGGGGAGTGGGAGTAGGGTTGGCGGGACCAGCTGCCGCCCTAGCTTCTAGGAGTCTCCTATACCAGAGTGGTACGTTCACTCCATCTGGGATGTCAAGATTCTCAGCCATACTGAAACAAAAGATAAGATAAGATTAGGTCAAGGGAACGAAGGATAACGCTGATGGCTTTTGGGGATTAGCCTTAAAATAATCTAGACTTTATTTTGGAAAATACTTAGTAGGTTTTTGAAAATAGTTTTTCGAAAAGGGTTTTTTTTTTCAAAAGTTTTGTTCAATCTTGTTAACCTCGTGCTCTGATACCAAATGTAACACCCCACCTCCACTAGGATCACTCCATAGAATGTGCTAGCTTTGGAGGGGCGTTATTGTGAAGGTAAACTTGCACAGAGATATCACAAGACAGAATATATAAAAATAAATATAAATAAAGCAGCGGTAGCAGATAAAAACCCATCATCATCATCTCAGAAAACCAACATAGTCAAGTACATACTACCAAATGTCATAATCCAAAATACAACATAAGTCTAGATACGTGATATCAAAATACATGGTAAAACATCAGTACTAATCCCCAGAAATAAAAGATAAGCCACAGCTAGCTCAGATCCATACGTGAGCTATCCAACAAGCAAGTCAAAGATCCACTAAGAAGATGTAGTCCCTCCCTGAGAACCTGTGGGGGGGAAACGGAAGAAAAGAAGCGAAAGAAAACAGGTCAGTCAAAAAGACTGGTAAGCCCTACTACGATCAATCTATAAACTAATAAAGTTAACAGTATGATGGAAACTGAGATGAACATACTGGCAATAGATAAAGGTGACATCACGTAGACGAGATTAAACTTTGCACCACAGTGTACTAGCAAACCCACAAAACAGATCTTGATCCCTTAGCCCAAACTTTGGCCCAATAACATGAAGTGACCTTAGTATAAGGCCCAGCCCAACGGTCTAGTCGATCGGCTCCCTATAAACCTAACACGTCGAGTGTTGGTGTCCATACGGCCCACATGGATGTAGTCAGACTGTGCTGGGTCCACCTTCGGGTGTATCAAGCCCTAAGGTGTCAACCCCAGACACCTAAGCAATAATGCACAGTCTAAGCCTACTGGTACCCATGCCTCGAGTTTGTCCAACATCGGACTACGTGCACGTCCGTAGCCCGCCGGACCCGCACTGCTGTACCACTCAGCCGTCGCTTTGGTCGCTTACATCAGTCCAGTAATCGTGCCCCGCCCTAGCCTAGCCTCTAGGGTTGTGAATGATACCAAACTGGGATTACTGCTGGAACAGACCTCGTTGCTAGGGTTTCTAAGAGGGTTAAGTGTGGTTTTAACCCCTCACTAAACCTGGATTAAATTAGCTAAGTGTAACCACTTAGCCCCATCTAATCCTCGCATCCCCATTATTGGTTAAGTATTAGTGGGCCATGACTTAACCCTAACCATGAGGCATTAATTACTTAATGCACCCAACCTCTCACATTAGACATCCGTGGTTACCTGGGAAGATTTACACCACGTCTAGGTCTAACCTCGGGTCTTATGGTGCAACATGACCAACTACCCACATTAGACCCCACGTTGTGGTTACCTGGGAAGATTTACACCACAACTAGGTCTAACCTCGAGTTGGCCATATCATGTTATCTAATGTCATGTCCACTATAGAACATATTTACAAGTTAACATATACTTGGGTAGACCTAACTTAATAGGTAAATTCCCAAGGGGTAGACCTAACTTAATAGGTAAATTCCCAATCTTTTAGTTTCATGTATTTTTAAGTTTACCCAAACCCTCCCAACGTCATTATCTCGCTTACATATTCGTCATAACGTATAAGGGTATAAAAGGTAACTTGGCATAACATACATGGTGAACTTCACATGTCATAATAAACATGCATACATGTTAAACTTGCAAAATCATGTCATGGTGAATTCGCATAAATATGCATAGCTTATTAAATATGCATAACATGGTAAGGTGAACATGCATAATCCATTAAACTTGCATAACATGGTAAGATGAACTTGCATAATCCATGAAACATGTAGAACATGACATAATAAGCTCGCATAAGCATGCATAACTTGTGAAACATGTAAAACATGGCATAGAAATCTCGCATATGCATGCATAACTTATGAATCATATAAAACATGACATAGTGAGTTCGCATAAGCATGCATAATCAACTAAACTCACACAAATCTCAACTTTCACCAAACATTAACTTTAGAGTTTGTAAAGTGAAGGTAAGAGGGCTTACCAATATAAACAAGCCACAAATCCACCAAATAAGATGAAGAAACCCTTTTAAAAACTCAAAACAAAGCCTCAAATAAGAAAACCCTTTTGCAAGATCCCAAAAACACAAACTTAGAAAATCAAACTTGCTACTTAATGAAGTATGCAAGTTATTAAGCACTCATACAACATAGAAAAGGTTGTATGATCATCATATCTTCATAGGATTTAACTTTGAGGAAGGTGGAGGCTAGGTTTTAGGTAGAGGCCATTTGAGGATTCAAATTGACATAGTTTAGTTGCAAGATTGATTAATGAGGCTTTAGGGTAGGATTAGGGGTATATTTATAGAGAATTAGAGTGTTTTAGGCCCTAGGATTAACCCTAGATTAGGTTTGGCCCGTCAGATCTTAGAATTCTCCAGAACCAAGCCACTTGACCCAACCCAAATCAGAAATGGTGCACCAGGCTGAACTGCCTGGGCACCCTGGGTGCCCTGTCGACATGCCTGTCGACATGGACCCCCTGGCGGGAATTTTCCCGCCTAACCCTGATTAGCCCTACTCCTTGATTTTTAATTTGAAATTTAAATCTGTCTTTAGCATAGAAATTTCTGAAAACTTCAATGGGCCTTAACTGGGTCATACGGACTCCGATTTTCGAAAACTCGGACTCTATTTCGCGTATTTTTCCGAGACGATCGCAATGGCATAGCCCGTTTCCCCTGATTCTGATTTTTGAATTAAATTCTGCCTCGATTTATGTTATAATAGTTTATTGGAAATACGGGTTGTTATACCTTCGGATAACAGTTTCTTCGTAGGATTTGCACGAAAAATATGAGGATTAGCGTCACTAATTTTGGAAGGACGAACCAAGTAATCGAGAGTGGAAGGACTTAAAGAACCATTGCCCGATTCTAAAGACAAAAGTTCCAAGCCCAACAGGTAGATGTAGGTGTTTGGAGAGAGCTTAATAGGAGCAATACCCAAGTGTCGCAGATAACGATGAAGTAAATTCGGAAAAGGGATAAAACCTCTATGCCAAATATGAACAGTAGAATAAGCAAAGTAACCCTCCGGAGGAGATGAAATGGTGTCCTTTTCATGAGGAAGGACGACGTCAACACCTGAAATCCCAAAATCCTGAAGGATGGCATTAACTTGCTCTTGAGATGAAATCAAAGAATGCTTCTCAACGACACTAATTTTCCTAGAGGTAGGGAGATCGTTTGGCAAAGGGTTATTCCTATTAGGTTTGAAAGCAATGTGCTTCTTTCCCATCATACCAGGTATGATCTGTTAAATTTTTGTGCAACAAGGTAAGATCAATATCCGAAAGGGTATGAACTTTATTATTCTATACAAAACCCACTAGTGGCAGGATATTTTGTCTTCAAATGCCACCACAAAAAAATGAAAGAAAAATGAAAACACGAATTTAAGCTTTCAAATTCGGAGTTGTTCGCCTGAAACTGGTAATAAAGAAACTAAAAACATGGATGGCTTACCGATACGATTATTAAAATAGCTGATACTTCCTTGAGATAAATTTTTCAGGAAATGAGGAAGGAAAGAAAGGAGTTAATAAGGAGGGAGTATATATACTGGAAGAGAGAGATAGCAGATCCGCTTAAAGATTTAACTTGAAAAGTTGAAAACACCGCTTCACTAAGGGGAGGGCAAATGTTACTACCAAACTTAACTCCGAAACAGGCTGACGGTGAAGGGGTATCGGATGAACACAAGCACATAGGAATTCTCCAAAAGCAAAAGCCAAACACTATAGAGAACTCAAAAGCTACAGATTACCAATAGGGTCTATCCGGCAGGGTGTACCTGATAGGGTCTATCCGGGTGAGTGTATCCGGCAGGGGGATTCTATAACAAAAGGTCATCTAAGTCAGAAGCTAAGAAAGAGGGAGGCAAGAAATCTGCTAATCAAAACCCAGAAGGATGGAAGAGCTGTCGGTATTAACCTACTAACACCAATACATTAGGAGATATAGACATTAAAGATACCGAGCTGAAAGCACGTAGGAATTATCCGGAACCAGCTTCTGAAACATCCACTGCATAAACACCGAAAGTCCAAATTGATAAACAACAAACAAATCACCGGGAGTTATCTTCCGGAAGACCCGGCTACACCCGAAGGCTCCACCGGAAGGAAAACCGGAACCCTAAAAGAGATACCGGGTATCCATACTAATTAGCTTGGTACCGACACTGATAGGGGTTTCGAACCGACAGCTGTCTACATGCGTCACGAGGGCAAGATCCTCAAAGTATTCATGGGTAAACCGGAAGCCTACACCCAGAAGCCACAACTGGGAGCACAAATGTCTTTTGAAAGCCATTTACATCGACAAGCTCATATCAATCATAAAGAAGCCTCAACTAACTGGGACCCTCACTCCGGAAGCTATAATCAGCACTACAAAGGCGGCCGGAAGCTAAACGTCCTAGACCAAGGAGGAAAGCGATCGACAGAGGCTTCTGCAAGCCTAAAAGTAGAAGGGGCCCCAAATTCTCTATAAATTAGAACCGAAGGATCACATTTTGAGGATGATTCTCTCATTCTTATTCTTGTATTGCTTTTCTCTAGAGAAAACCCTAATTCTTAGATCGATTTGGGAATTTATTCTATTCAATTCATGTATTCTAAATCAAAGATCAATAAATTGTGAATAAATACTTAGAGTAATTCTTTATGGCTTTGTCGTGTGATTTCTCAGTCATTGTTGCCGCAACTTGCCATTTGCTTCCAGCATACGTATGAACCTATATCCAAACCTTTCCGCAAGCCAAGTGAAACACCCCCGTTCTACAAATTTAGACCCTTCCGCAAGCTCAGTGCAGAACCCCTTTTCTGCGAACCGTTAAGTCATTCGCTAAGGGTTGCGCTTAGGAATCCTTCATCCCAAGATAACTGTTGGTTCTTGAATCACTTAAGCATGATAATCAACCCTATTGAGGGAAGAGTAACTATTCTTTTGGATTCTAAACCTTGATATATAGGAGACGGTGAACTAACTCAAACTTGTGAAGTCTAAACAACCTATTTTCCCCCTAGGTCCACTTCCATATACCTATCTCCAGTGTTGACGAAAAATATTATTAACAGTCTCATACCGTACATTTTGACTAATAGATTTACTATAAGATAACCCACTCCACACTGGAAATCAACTAATAACTTCAATCAACAAGTCCGAAGTTAACCAATACAATTAACCTACGTATCTTATACCAAATGGTTTATTATATTGTTTAGAACTATTCCTTGTCTTGTCGAAGGTGCAAAAACGTGCGAGTTTATATATTAAAAATGCAAGATTTGAGAAAATGAGCCTTAACGATTTGAAAATCGATTGAGTATTTTCTTTGAAAATGATATTTACATTGAAAATATCGCTTACTATATGACCTTGAGATTGTTTAATTTTAAAACAAATCCAAGAAATCATCTTTGTCTCAAAGTGCTAGAAAAGTTTATATTTACAATTACCTATGAAAACCTTTTATAAAACGTGCATAGTATCACAAACACATGAAATTTCAATATGAAAGCAACATATAAAACTAACACAAAAACAACAAATCCGAAATATGGATTTTTTTTATAACGCTAGCTTATCCAAATTGGATCGAAGTCTTTTAAAATTGACATTAAAACTACTAATTAAAGGAATATTGAACGTTTTGTTGGATTCAACAAATATGCAAATCAATTCATATGCAAAATTTGAAATTGTAACAAAATACATAGGGGAAAAGTTACAAACTCAGGTTTTATATCTTCTCATAATTCAACTTTTAGGTAAGTTATGAATGACCAAACAATCTCAGAATTATCTAAAATTGATGCACAAACTAGGACAATATATATGTATCAACTAGAAAAAGAAGCACTAAATTTCAACATGATATGAAAAGGATATGGAGTCTTAAACTTGGACTCAAACTATGTTGAATTCTGGCCAGGTCTAAAATCTTCTCTAGGTTCAAATTTTAAACTGGATTTAAATACATAAATGACATCAAAATGGTCTTAAAAGTTACAAGCATGGAGGAACATTCAAACTTTACAATGCAAAAAAAATCATGCAAATCATGTCAAAATCGAAAGAGATACAGCGCCCCGGATTTGGACTTAGGCTTTGTTTTTACCAACGTTAGAAATTTCAAGTCCAACAAGCAGAATGACTCAAAATTCAAGGCATGATCAATTTTTACACATAGGTCGATCCTTACATAGTTAGGACTGACCTTTAGATCGACCTAAAAAGAAAGGTGGTCGTTCTTTCATATGAGAATTTTGCGGGATGAAAACCTTCTCCGAACTCAACTTTATACATCCATTTCCTTAACCTAATAAGCTTAGAATGACCTAAATATTTGCATGCACAAACAATAATATGTAGTCTACAAATTGGAAAAAGAATCGTACAATTCAGACAAAGGCAAAGAGAGATAAAGTGCCTCAAAGCTGAATGTAGGAACTGTTTTCTCTCAGCTCAGATTTGCATAGAAGAACTTATTGTAACTTGCAATTTACAACAATGAACAACACATATAAATGTTTAAACTAGAAAGAGTGAATGTAACAACTCACCTTGTAGAATTCAGAACAAAATGTGATGAGACACATAACATTATACACAATACATTGCATCGAGGTACAATATAAATACTGCACCATCCCCATCTTGGGTCATCATCAATCCAATTCCTTAACCTTCCTCGTCCCCTTTGGAGTAGATAAATGGGGGAACACGTCTGGGAACATAATTTTCAATTCCATAGTTTTCCTTACATGTTGAACTTAATTAATAATATCTTACCCCTGTGAATAATCCTATCTTATATTAACTTTCAACTGATGTCGAAAAGAGGTTAATGTTGTACTTCGGATGCTGGACCATCCATTAGCTTACGCCCAAAAGAGAGTGTTGAACCATCAGTGGCTCTAGCCTCGAGGTGTGCATGTCAACCGACCAAATCTTAGAGCATATCAGGAGTACCCAACCTCATACTCAATCTTGTTCCTCCCCACCGTGCAAGTCAGTGTTTGTGTGCATGTGCAGCGATTAAACTCATCTCGGTGGGAGGTCGTTCAAAGGAACCAAGTCAGTCTTAGAAGTCCAAGCATGAATTTGTACTTGCAAGGGTATTTTTGCTCGCATAGAGAACTCTAACCACCACTGAATTCTTATGGCATCAAGTACGCTACAAGATCGTGGTTAGATTGGTACAAGTTACTGTGGAGCTTAATGAGTCTACCCTCGTATAAAAGCAATTCAAAGAGCGTTCAAATTTGTACACGATTCTGAGAAGGATTTGTTGGCTCAATTTTTCCATGAACTTAAACAAGGGAAGTCGACAGTTTCGGAATATGTTGCATCGTTTGAGGCTTTATCCAAATATGGCTTTGAACATATTAATACTTCTTATATGAAAATTTTCAAATTTTTTCTGATCTCAAGAAATACTTAAAGAGATCTCTCATGTTGCAATCGAATCTTTCCTTCGAAGAGTTAGTAGATGTTGTGCTTCATCTTGAAGCGGTTGAAGAGGAAAAGGAGAGTAGTGATGAAGCTAAGCGACACAAATATCCAAATAAAAAGAAATTTCCTTTTCAAAAATCCAAATCATTTCCTCCAAAGAAAAAGAAGAAGCCTTTTTTCCAGAGTTCTCATTCTCTTGCTATCCCTCGTATTCAAAAATCCTGCTACAATTGTGGGCATGAGATCACTTCTTTAGAGCAAGTCCTAAGCCACTTAAGTGCCACAATTGTAATCAAGAGGGTCATTGGTCTTCGAAGTATCCTAAAGCTTCTAAGGTTCCGCAATTTGTAAGCTTAATACAACGGAGGGTTCAGGTGGTTATTCCCTACAGCGAGGTACACCTTATATTCTTGGAGCCTTTTTATTATTCCATGACCATTCCATATGAGTTTTATTCAATGCAAGTGTGTCGCAATCATTTTTATCGAAAGAATCTATCAATACCCTTTCTTTGGATGTGACATATATGATGACTTCACTACGGATTACGAATCTTATCCGGGGATCCGCAACCCTTAATCTACTATGTAAAGGTGTAGAGATATATATTTGTAGGTTTCCCTTCCATGCAAATCTGCATGTGATTCCTTTCCTTGGTTTCAATATGATCCTAGGCATGGACTAACTCGTTCAATACGAGGCCAGAATTATTTGTCCGAGAGGATTTTATGCCTATGACATCCCGACTCTTCAACTCAGTTGTCGCTTATTCTTTGGGAGGTCGATCATTACACCAAAGTATATTTATTCTCTTTAAAGTCTCAAGAACATCATGTGACGATGTGTCATATATTCGAGTTGTATGTAACTTCGCCATTTGAGCCAATTTTGGGTATACCACCCAAACGGGTTATCAAGTTTCGCATTGACTTAGTTCTCGGTACACAGCCTGTTAGTCGGCTTCCTACACGGATGTCGACCAAAAAATTGAGAAACTTAAGAAGCAACTTATTAAGATTGAGTCAAAGCAGTTCATCGTCATGGGGTGCCGCAAAGGTATTAATGAAGAAATCCGATCAAACTCTTAGGCTATGTGTTGATTACCGCAAGTTTTACGAGTTAACTATCAAGAACCGCTACCTGTTGTTTAGGATCGACGGTATGTTCGGTCAATTGGGAGGAGCAAAGGTTTTTCTCAGTTAGACCTTGCCTCAGGCTTTCATCAGCTTTGATTTGCAGAGGACAATATTCCTCTTACAACTTTTTGCACGTTACTGACCTTACGAGTGGCTCATCATCGATTCGAGCTGACGAATGCTACTGCCTACTTATTCGACCCTATGAATCGAGTATTCTGAGAATATTTTGATAAGTTTGTTCTCTTATTCATTATCGACATTCTGGTTTATTCGAAATCCAAGGCTGAGCATGCTAATCATTTGAGAATTGTTTCGAGTACCCTACGACATCACAAACTCAAAGCTAAATTATCTAAGTTTCATTTCTAGGAGAAGCAGGTTAAGTTCTTAGGCCACGTAGTATCATCTGATGGCATCTCAGTTGACCTTCTAAGATCAAGGCCATTCAGAATTGAGACTATTTCCGAAATTTGCAGCTTTTTAGGATTGGAGTTATTACCATCGATTCATCAGTGGTTTCTACAGAATTGTGCTTCCTCTCACTGACCTCACCCACAAAGGGTTCATTTTATTTGGTTCGATTCTTGTGAAGCCTTTTTTTAGAAATTAAAGGAACTTCTTACTCTTGCTCCCATCTTAGTGGTTCCTAAAGGGAACCAAGATCTTTTTTTACTAATGCAAGCCATATCGGTCTTGGTGCTATGCTTATGCAGTGTGATCAGTGGTTACCTATGCCTCAAGACAACTATGTCCGAAAAAAGTTCAATATGCAACCCATGATCTTGAGCTAGCCGACATTGTCTTTACATTGAAGATTTGGTGCCACTATTTATTAGGCGAGCATTCCATCCTCTATATCGATCACAAGTTGCTTAAGTCCTTGTTTTCTCCAAAGGATCTCAACATGTGACAGCAGCGCTAGATTGAGTTCCTTGCATCTTACGATTTTGATGTTCAATATACCCCCATGAAGGGTAATCGAGCTGTTGATGCTTTAAGTCGAAGCAAACGACTGTCATTTCCATGATGTTTTCAGAATGAATTTTTTTGGTGATCCTATCTTTATGTATTATTCGAGACTCCCCCTACCTTAGATTCTCGTATCGTATTATATTCCTTGGATGCTCGTCCTACATTATTAAATCGGATTTCTGAGGCTCAACTACAAGATTTCAATGTTTTGTCTCTCATTCAAAAATGCGAACCCGAATTCCGCAAGGATATTGAGATAAGGGATTTCAACGTTGACACATGTGTATGCCTTCGTAAGAAGGGCAAACTGGTTGTCCCTTCTATTCCTATGCTTATGCGAGACATTACAACTAAATGTCATCGCTCTAAGTATATTACTCATTTGGACAGTAGTAAGATGTACGTCGATATGTGTCGCTTATATTATTGGTACGACATGAAGCAAGATTTAGAGAGTTATGTAAGCAATTACATGACTTGTCAACTCGTGATAGTCGAGCATCAATGACTTAGCGGTCTCCTTCAGCCATATGAGGTCCCGATGTGAAAGTGAGACCAGGTTTCTATGAATTTTATTGATGGCTTACCTCGTTCAATGTCGGGCCATGCCAGCATTTGAGTTATTGTTGATCGCCTCACCAAATCTTCCCATTTTAATCTTATTAAATCTAATAGAATAACATCTCTCTTATTGATGCTTTATACTAACAAAGTTGTGCGATTACACGGTATTCCCAGTTCCATCATATATGATCATGATCTGCTCCTTACGAGCCATTTCTTGAAAAGTCTTTGTATAGCTTTAAGTACGAAGCTAAACCTCAGTACTACTTACCACCCACATCCTGACGAACAGACTGAGCGGGCGAACCGTATATTGAAGGATTTACTTCAAGCATGCACCCTTGATTTTGGAGGTTGTTGGGAGCATCATCTTCCTCTAGTTGAGTTCTCATATAATAACAGCTACCAATTTTCTGTCAGCATGAATCCATTCGAAGCCCTTTATGGAAGACCGTGTAGTTTTCCATCGTGTTGGCTAGAGTCTGGGAAAAGCTTATTCCAGTAAACTCTATTCGTGAAGCGGTTGAGAAAATCATCCTTATTCCTCCATGAATGAAAGAAGAACAGAGTCGCTGAAAAACCTATGCGGACAATCGTAGGAGAGTACTCAGTAGGTGATATTGTTTGTCGTTGTGCATCTCCATTATAGGAAGTGGTACGCTTCAGCTAGACTGGGAATTAGTTCCTCTTTATATTGGACCATTTCCTATTATGGAGCGTATTGATTCCATTTCTTATAGAGTAGCATTTCCTAATCGATTTTATGGAGTTCTTGACGTGTTTCGTGTCCCTCAGCTAAGGAATTGTTTACGACATTTTGATTCTATGCTTGATTTACGAATATTAAAGTAGCTTGATGTCACCCGATCTTTCCTATGTGCAACATCCTATGTGTGTTCTTGCGTTAGAGGATAAACGCTTTTAAAACAAGAATGTGCCGCTCATAAAGATTCAATGGTTGGATAATCCTGATAACTGTACTTGGGAAACCCGAGAGGCTATGAGCGAGTGTATCATGGTTTTCTATCTTTCGACTATCTTCCGATCATGGGGTCAGAAATTTTATACTCAAGCTTGTCTCTTTTGTTTTTTATCTCTTGTGTTGATGGAATAAATTAGGTTGAATACAACTTATCCCTACGGAAATTGTGGAAACGCAATTTTTGTAAGGAGAGAGTCTTCAATAACCCTAGTTTTAGACGGTTACCTGCTATAACGATGAATAAATTATAACGTGAATTATAATGTGTCATCGGGAAACAAATGTCATTTAAAGTGACAATTGGACTTAATTGGTTAAGTGATAATTGAACTTAATTGGTTAAGTTGAGATTTAAATGTGATTTTCGGAATTTTATTGGGAAATTTTTGAGAAAAATTATTTAATCATTTTGAACAATTAAACAAGAAGCTTGCTGGAATTGAAGTCAAAATTGTGGTAATATAGGATGACAATGAATTATAATGATGGCTTTGTGTTGATTTAAGGAATTTAAGTAAAAATGCAATATACTGGGTTTTAAGAAGAACAATTATGTGATAGGAAACTAATTTTGTTTCAACAAAAAACATTTGGAATAAATCGAACTTTACAATTAAATATTCAATTGTAATAAAAATCTAAAATAGAAAATAAAAGTTTGAAATATCATTATTAATGAATTTTTAAGCAAAAAAAAGTGTTTCGAGATTCTTTGGTTCATTCGCTGTAGTAAGTTGCAAAATATAAGCGAATAAAAAAAATTCACAAATGGTGTTTATTGGGAAAACATTGAGTTAAAATAAAGTATAAAATGTTAATTTTGTTTACAAAGTAAAAATATATGGGTTAAAAACAAATTTTATAAGTTTGTAAAATTTGTATGTCAAAATTGAGCTATTTGAATGATTATAGCTCTTAAATTTGTAAGAATTTCACAAAATAAATGGAAAATGTAAGGTAGTGTTTGGTTAATGTTGTGTTTTGCATTTTGAGTTTTCAAAATTAACTACAAAAAACAAGAATAGTTGATGGATGATGGGAGGAGTGGAAGAATCACAGAAGGAACAATGCAGGGGACGGAGGAATGATGAACGGACGAGTTGCCTTTCGTCCTTCCATTACCTCCAAAATACGGAAGATAAATAAAAGTTGTTTTCTATCTTGTGTGTTAACTTTATTTTCTAAAATGATCGATTTTCATAAT
Organism: Allium sativum; assembly: GCA_030737875.1. Taxonomy (NCBI): domain Eukaryota; kingdom Viridiplantae; phylum Streptophyta; class Magnoliopsida; order Asparagales; family Amaryllidaceae; genus Allium; species Allium sativum. The sequence continues at coordinate 881,639,934 of CM060924.1, forward strand.
ATACATATATTGTTTATATTTTTGTATGGTCGAATATCAAAAATTAAAAACGTCAAACCAAATGCTACCTAAACTTTTATAAAGTTCGTAAATTTTAGTGTAAAATTTCGAAATGATGCTAAAAAGGATTAAAAGTGTTTTGAAGATGTTTATGTTTTTATTATGTGTTGTGTTATGTTAAGATTTAATAAGTAAAAGAAAATAGTGTGTATTAGTGTTATAATAGGTTAAAACATGGTTTAAGAATGTAATTAGACCATTTTCAATTACCCAATGCCTAATTGCTCATTACGGGATTTAATTAGGCTAATTAGCCAATTATTTAGTGGGATAGGAGAAGAGAAATCTAGAAAAATAAATTAACCGGTACGTTCTTTTCTTCACCCAACTCCTTTCTATTTTCGTGTCCTGCAAAAAGAAAATTGATGAAATCCATCTCCAAATCTAAGTTCCAATTCCTCAAAAATAGTAAAACTAGGATTCAAACTACATTTTACAACAAGTTTGAACTAAGTTTAATTCCATCAAAAATATCTATGTTGAAATCTTGTTACTGTATATTGAAACTTCTATTCATGTTACAGTAAGTGAATTTCCAAGCACAAACAATGCTTTTTGAAGCAATAAAGCTTTAAACTTCATCAAATTCTTGCTGCATATCTTCTATTTCACAAACAAGATGGGTAATCTCACTCATTCTAGTTGAAACATGTCTAATGAGCCATAATCTTGCCTTTTGAACTGAGTTCGATCACAGTAAAATTTTGTTTATGTTTATGAGAAATTTTTAGCTGTAACAGTCCTACTTCGAGAAAAAAATAACTTTCTCAATTCTTGTCTATTTTATATGATTCTTGTTTCTTTTTGTTGCTAGAGTATTGGTTCTAAATTTTGGAAATTTTTAGCTTAAAATAACATCTGTAGCTCGGCCAAAATATGGCCTGAAATATCAATAGGAGGTGCGAACACCACCTAGACATCACGTCCACGGGGGTCGAGCGTTCGGTCAACCGAGGTAGAGAGAGGGGTCTACCCCTGAACGTGGTCCAAGGAAGGTCGGGCGCCTTTAATAATTCAGATCTCAAAAATATCGCCGAGCTCTCCTCCGAGATCTTATTTTAGGCTCCCCTCGAAACGGAACAACTAATCTTACTATAAATGTCATTTCGAATATATCATCTGAGATATTGCAATATCGAACGATATATCGACTGAGAGGAGATACTGAAATATCACCGAGATCATGGTTTTTCTAGTTAAAATTTAAACATGTGCCGAAATAAAAACAATAATTAAGAAAACGCAAATCCAACCCCAATAATCTCTTGCTATTTTATAATTTGCATGTTAAATGAGTATATCATATATTCATATATGTTCTACAATGCTTGTGATTTTCGTATTTGTCTTTTTTACTAGCATGTTACCTATGAAATTTTGTATTTTATGTTCTACTTATATTGAATTGTTTTACATTTTGGATCCTTTTTATATTCTTTGTCTAACGATAATTCATGTTCATGATTCATATGTTCTTTTTGGCAAAGCCGGCCGGTTTTTATAGCGACCACAAACACTTATTAGGATAACAAATAATAGTTACAATATTACAGGAGATTGGCATATAACTGACCTACTACATTTGGTTTTTAAGGTGGACCGTCCACCACGTTCGGTTTTTAAAGTGATTCGTCCACTACATCCTATCTAGATTACAAAACTAGAGCTAGGCACTATTTCTAGACTATAAACAAAAATCATTCTCCATGCAGGGTGACAATTACACACACTTCCTAAAGAAAACAAAACCAAAAAAAGAGTACAACAAGTACAAATTTCACATGCTATACATTACAACAACACTTACAAAGATAGTCACCTCCTATATAGCTACATTACCAAGTAAATATGACCTTACTAGTGTACTGAACGAAATAGTACATCATGAAAAGACCACACGGTAAAAGCCAAAATCCAAATTACCTCGGGTACACTCATAGGTACTTTGCCTACACCAAAGTAGACAAGGACATAATACAATGAAGCTACCAAACAATAGATAAGAGCAACTCCAACAAGGTTACGTGTAACACCCCGTGATTTTAAATATTAAAATTTGCAAATTAAATAATACTCAATTTCAAATGTGAGAATTAAGGGAAAAAGGTTACGCCATTGCATTCATCTCAGAATTCTGCTTGAGATAGAGTCCGAGTTTGCGTGAATTGGACTTCATATGAAGAAGTTATGGCCTTCCGAAGTTTCAGCAATTTTATATAAATTAAAATAGTTCAAAATAATAAATTCGAAATTTAAAATTCAAACAGGGGAGCAGGCTTGGTGGGAATTCTCCCGCCCAAGGGCCAGGTCGACCAAGGGGTCGACCTGGGGGTCGACCTACCCATACAGGTCGATCAGGGGGTCGACCTGCACCCCCGGCAGATTTGAAAAGTGACGATGTTTTGACTCACTGCTGAGTCATTAGGGCTGAGGTGGTTATTCTATCTTGTCTGGATGGTCTTGATTGCTTCTAGGTTAATCTGATGGCTCTTAATTAATTAAAATTCTATATAAGCAACCTAACCCTCAACCTAAAATCACACTAATTCATACCAAGAGCCGCCTTGCCGTCAATGGTGAACCTAGAGTAGCCATCGTTCTCTTTCAACTCAAAAGCAAGATAGAAGCAAGAATCAAAATCAAATATAATCTAAATTAGAATAACAATTAGTCTACATCAAAGGCGAGCAATTCAGTTTCAGAATACAGATCCCAGAAAAACAAGACTGTTTTTTTGTTTGTGAGTGCTATTTATTTCACAATATAATTAATAAATTAATTATGATGGGTTGTAATTGGATTATAAGAACATGTCTATTGAAACATGTGATGTTATTGTCTGTTTGTGAACATATGAAAGTTTTGCTATTGTATGTTGGTAGATCTATTTATATGTACAATTATACATGTTTAACTTGATTCATTTTATGCAAGTTTACATATGCTAATTTGTATATGAATCTTATGCAAGTTTGGGATGTTAAAACATATGTATCCAAGTTTAGGAAGTTAAAACATATGTGAATCTTATGCAAGTTTGGGATGTTAAAACATATGTGAATCAAGTATATACATATGCTAGTTTATATGCAAAACATGTGACATTAATTTACATGTTTAGATCCATATGCAAGTTTGTAGGAATCTATATGCATGTTCACATTTTTTATATTAGATCTATATTTAAGATCCATGGGATTAGGTGAAAAACTATATTTATGCACAAGTTCACATTTTTATTAGATCTATATTTAGATCCATGGCAGTAACATACTTATGTAAATTTATGACCATTTCCTATGCTAGTTTTGTATGTGAATCATATGCTAGTTTGGATGTAAGTTTGTTTGAAATTCATATGCAAGTTCTAGGAAAACCATATCCATATATGCAAGTTCACAATTATATGTTTAGATCTATACATTTAGATCCATGACAGTACGTAGTTTATACGAATTTATGTCTTATGACTATTGCCTATGCAAGTGTTGATTATCCAAACTTATGTTAATATGAATCATAATCATGCCAGTTTTGATCCATATTATGCTAGCTAGATCTATTTTGTGTGTTATGCAAGTTGTGATGTTTCTTTCCTTTTTATGAGTTAGACTATTTGCTTGTCTAACATATTTCATGTTCAACGTACGAACGACGTGGGGATAATGGGAAAATATTAAATATGTATATTGTGAAAATTGGCATAAATGGCTTAAAGACATATAATTAATTTGAGACATTAATTGGCCTAATTTATATGCATAGTAATTATGGACATAATTTAAGTGACAATTATGGACATGGATTAAAATTGGAAGTTATTGGCAATTTGAAATAGGGATATTAATTCAAATTGGGGTTGAATAATAATAATGCATAATAAATGCCTAAGACATGAGGTTAGACTCATTTGTGGTATAAGACTTTCCGGACCCGTCCGGCAAATCCAGCAACCACAAACGGTAGTCTAATGTGAGAGGTCAAAGGCATAAATTAAATGCGTAATAAAAGCCTAAGACACGAGGTTAGACTCGTTTGTGGTATAAGACTGCCCGGACCCGTCCGGCAAATCAAGCAACCACAAACGGTAGTCTAATGTGAGAGGTCAAAGGTATAAATTAAATGATGCTAGAGACGAGGTTAAGTCTGGCTTGTGGTGGAAGTCTGCCCGGAACCGCCCGACATATCCAGCGGCCACAAGAAATCGACTTAATGTGAGAGGTCTGTGCATTAATAATTAATTAATTTTGATCAAAGACGAATATGAATGACAAACAGAAGTTTGGTTGAGTGAATAATTCTTTGAGTACCAATCTGATGTTGATTTCGGTCTTCGGGGTTGATACTTAGGGAGTTATTCTCTTAACCAATGTATCTATGAACTATGATGTACTTAATCATAAATTAAGTAAAACATGATAAGTGGATAGGGTTAAGACCAGCTTAACCAATGATATATAAGTGGATAGGGTTAAGACCAGCTTAACCAATAATCTGATAAGTGGGTAGGGTTAAGACAAACTTAACCAATAATATATATTATTCTGATAGGGTTAAGACGAACTTAACCGATAATATATATTGATCTGATAGGGTTAAGACCAGCTTAACCAATAATTTGATAAGTGGGTAGGGTTAAGACAAACTTAACCAATAATATATATTGATCTGATAGGGTTAAGATAAACTTAACCAATAACACATATATTGATCTGATAGGGTTAAGACAAACTTAACCAATAATATATATTGATCTGATAAGTGGATAGGGTTAAGACCAACTTAACCAATAAGATATAAGTGGATGGGGTTAAGACCAGCTTAACCAATAATATATTGATCTGATAAGCGGATAGGGTTAAGACAAGCTTAACCAATAACATGTGTTGATTTATTAAGTGGGTAACATGGGTGACATGTGGGTTATAATTATAAACACTTAACCAAGTTGAAACATGTAAGAAGACATGAATAAGAAGGGGTTAAGTGGGGAAGCTTAGCGGGGACCAAGCATATGTGGAAAGCTTGTGTCAAACATGGGGACCCTTTTCAAACCAGTAACCCATTAAGTATCTTCGTGAGCTCGAGTTAGATCGAGGATGGGGCACGCTTACAGGGTTTGATTGTAAGAGGTCAAAAACGGGTTAGCGGTGGCAACGCAAGTCCAACGGAGTCATGTGTGTGCGTGGGCCCGGGCTAGTAGGTAAGTCGTTGTTGCATCGTGTAGGTATAAGCCGTGCATCTTTAGTGGTATCGGGTTGCCACTTTGGGGAGTGATACACCCCACTGTGGGACCAGCACGGGTATCTACGAGTTAGGGAGCCGATCGAATGATGAAGGTAGTGGGTACAACTAGCAGAGATAGGAGCAGGCGACACCTATGACAGCAGCTAGGAGTACAAGGAACTACCATATTATGAATAAATGTTGTAATTAGGCCGAGGAGGGTAGTGGGTACAACTAGTGGAGGTAGGAGCAGGCGGCACCTATGATAGCACCTAGGAGTACACGAAACTACCATTATTATAATTATCATTATTATGATTAGTAAGAGGGATCAACTTCCAGTAAGGGACTAGTAATGGTGCGGTATAATTAGCATTGGTGTAGTATAGTATTTATCCTATAGTGATTAGGAACGAGATTAACGCCAGAATATTCCTCTTGTTTATTTTGACTTGCCCACTTGCTTCACAGTCATTCCTTGTTTTACCAGTTTATGCCTTATCCTAATTACTTTAATAATTATATAGTTAAAGTTATGGCACTCGCCAGACTTCATGTCTGACCCCCTTGTTTTCGCCTCTTTTCTTCCTTCCCCCCCCCCCCCAAGTTCTCAGGGTGGGACTAGTACTAGCGGAGCTTGATTTGGATCTCTTTCTCTCTCTTTTGGAAGTGCTTGGATTGATGAAAGTAAAATTCAGCTCATCTCTTTTATGGCTACTTATGTTGGGGTTATGCTTTTTACTTTATGTACTCATAAAACAATTTGTCAAGATGGATATTAAGTGTACTTGGTTTATGATGTTGTTGTAATCAAACTATTTCTCCGCTACAATAAAATTTGTTTTAAAATTTTCAAGTACCAATATATGTATCTGTCTTGTTATATTATGTTCAATACACTAACAATACTCCATGAAAGTTAATGCATTCCCTTTGAGAGTGACATTAATGGACGTGGGGTGTTACATTACGGATCGTAATGTTACGATCCGTAACATTCAGGGAAATATCTTTGCTGTTTCCCAACAGTCGCGCGCCGATTTTATCGGCGTGCCTGTATTAAGTCAACGCGTGCCGATTTATCGACACACGAACGTCGCAAGCCGATAAAATCAGCGCGTGCTCCTACTACGCCTATAAATACAGCGCGGTAGGCCTTAGCCCCAACCACTTCCCCTAAATTTCCCAATTTTAATTTTTTTTATTGTTCGGGACGTCGGGATGCCGCCACGCGTAACGAAGATGGTGAGACGTACAGTTTGACCTCAGTTGGACGACGCAGCTGGTCCAGCGCACCCTCCTCCACCAGTGGAGACGACGATTCAGGACTTACAGATCCTTCATATGTTGCCAGAGGGATTCACTCGCCATTCGTTTACCGCGCTCGACACCATTCCGGTATAAATTTTAATTTTAACATTTATATTTATTGAACTGTTAAATAATTTACTAAATTACGTAGGTAGTATGACCTGTTGGTTTTATTGTTATAGTTTAGTACATGTACGTTATAATTTTTAATAGTATGAACGACTGATTTTATAGTTATTGAACTGATGTAATTTTAATAGACATAGTACATCTACGTTCTTGGGAGTCAGTCGAAGTTTAATACACAGGACCTTGACATATTACCATTACATATTCGAGAGAGGCTACTGTCTAGTCCGTTCAGACTATTTTTACAGATTAAACCTCCCTAGTCCTTCGATCGACCATTGCTAGAGGCCTTATTAGAGAGATGGTGGGCTACGACACACACTTTTCACTTCATAGATTTTGAGCTAGGAATCACCCTAGCCATTTTTACATGCTTACGGGGGTTGAGATTGGCATCCCTGACAGAGTCTCCTACCCATTTGATCCCTCGTTTGAGTCACTAGAGTCTTACCTTCAGTATTTGCCAGATTTGTCTACGGCTCATGTATCCAATGGTGTCGTTTTCGTCGCATATTTACTTGATTACATTATAGCGCATCTCGATGACATGGATTTCCAGGACATATTATATCGGGCTACCATTTTGTATCTCCTTGGTTCGACATTCTTTTCGAACCAACGGAGTACGATTAGATTGGGTTACCTAGCAGCTCTAGCCGATTTCGAGCAGCTACATATGATTGATTGGGGCTCTGCCATATTGGGTTATTTATACCCCGCTCTTGACTCTTACTTTTTTGGATCGGTTCAGCAGATGTTTGGATTTTGGTACATGTTGCCTTGTTGGTACTACCAGTACACGACCAACATGCATCCACGCATAGAGCCCACCGCCAGTCATACTGCCGAGACCTTTTTCCCACGCATGCGTAGATGGGAGAGTAGTCCATAGTCCAGCGTGTTCCTACTGGCGTGAGACATGACTTAATGGAGGCCCATACTTAGTTAGATTTGAGGGATAGGGGAAACATATTACGAGCACCTTGGACTTCTTATTGGTTGTTACTTACAACAGGTGGCCCGCTACCTGATGCCCACCCATTAGCCATAACATGTCGTTTATCGTTGCGCCGTGTCCTCTTGCTCCCACCGGCCTACCTTCCCATTTGGTACTTGGGAGATCGCTATTATTACCAGGGTGCTGGTCAGTGGCGCGTACCTAGAGATCCACTTCATCCCGATGATATGTTCGGGCCGCGTCGTTTTGTTGGGTGTCATTACATACGGGGTCTGAGACAGGCATGATGGGTTGATACGCAGGATTTTCTATTACCCGGAGCAGATTTTGACACTTATTGGCATCGAGTAGCTCCTTGGTAGTACTTGTTGCCAGATTAAATGCGGGGTGTGAACTCCAATCACATTGGTCCCCGAGTGGCTACCGGTAGAGTTCATCCTCCACCGTTTACTTTTAACCCAACCCTTTCACAATACTCCGACCAGCCTATGGATTTTGCTCTGGCCGACACATTTTAGGCATATGATCTTAGCAGTACACAGCTATCCCTGCCTAGTGTCTGCCCACCTGCTTACATAGTACACGGTATCCCTAATACTAGACTATATCTGGCACATGAGGTAATTTTCGTACTTGTGAATTTATTACCTTGTAAGTTCTGAGTTGTTGAAACTGATTTTATATGTTCCATATTTGCAGTTTGCACCCAGGCTAGACAAGCATAGGATAAACATTGTCGCTATTCAGGAGATGGATCTCTAAATTGATACCACGTTGAGACGACCCGATTTCCCCTTCTCACGGAAACAAGGTTATCTTTTGGAATATAACACAGAAACATATAATAGCAGAACAGAATTAAATAAATACACCAGAATGAACAACAAAATATACTGGATAAAAGTAATCATCAGAGTTACACAGTATACAGGATCTTACTTAGTACAAATACAGTTCAGCTATACATAAATGTCTACAGCGGAAATAAACAAAATATGTACAATAGGAGCTGAACAGCATAAAAAGAAATAAATGATAGAATCCATCTTCAGCTCCAGCTATCCAGAAAGAACCAGCTAAACCTGAATACAAGGCGGCCCGTGTGGAAAAAGGGGCACCCGAGTTTGAGAGTGAAACAAACTACGAGTCAGTCATGGGACTGGTATGAGAAATCCACTCAACACATATATATGATTGGCTAATCACAGGACCACGCCACTTTCGTGGAACGGGTTTACTCCATTGGATTGCCAGTGCTTTAAAACAAATCTTTCTTTTAAACATCGCTATGCTTTTTCTAAAAATGAAGCCATTATAAGACTCAGTTCCCATCACACAATGCAACGCAAACCGGAGGATAGAGTTTTACCTTATAACGGCCAAAATATGCTTGATACGAATAAAACAAAGGCATTTGATATTATTACTAGTGTTTATATGTTTTGAAAACAACTTCAAATCATAACTATCAATCATAGACGGCATTAATGCCCCATACCACTATGTCGCCATATATAGGTATACAATCAAAACCGCACGGTGTCGTATTTGGAAATTGGATTTCCGTCATGAACCAAGGCAAAAGATAGTCCTTACCGAATTCGAGACGCTCTAGCCCGTGTCCCAGGCAAGTACTCAGTCAAGCCTTTGGATCGTCAGGGCCGGTCCACCGATGTGGATTAAAATTCCTGAACACTGCGTTTCCCCGCCCTTTGGGGCGTCAACGAGCCAACGAATGACTCCATCGGACCCGGATCGTCCGATCAAACCGAGGCGCCTCGCAACAGCAACAACCACATAGGTGAAAAGTATATAAATGTCAGGGCTGGTAGGTCACTGACACCACCCTAGCTAGAAAGAAACGCAGGCCCTCCCTGATGTCCTCTCCCGTTTTAGGTTCATACCTGGGTGTGAGGCACGCGAATTTACGTTATACACAAAGCTACGCCACACAGGCGGTGCTTTGATCATCACCACAAGACTTTGCTTTTCAACAGAAGCCCTGATCACTGCATCTTAGCATGCCACACAGAATAAATCCTATGTCAGACACACAGTCCATTTACAAGTCCGTTCTGGGTCTGAACGAAACCGGAGGCACTAAATACCTCGCAAACCCTTCGATCAACACGTACGTCTGAACGATCACCACTCATTATCCATATTTCGGGATGCCTCCCAATCAGGACCTCGGTTACCATCCAAACGAGGTGAAGATCTCCGGTCTTCGACCATCGTCTTCATCTTCGACTTTCAATCGTCGATCGATTATTCGAAATGAGAATTAACTCGGCCTTTTCAAATAATTCACGTATATTTAGAATTTCAAATCGATTTATTTCAATGGTTAAATTATTCGACAACACCAATTGTGTTCTTTATATAGTTTTCACACCAAACACATTCAACCATCAAACATCACATAAATCAAGCAAATTCAGTTTATTTCCATTCCATATCGCTTACGATATTTTATAACTATTTATCGCTATTTTTATTTATTTTAAAATAGCCATTTTATTCAAAACGACGCTTCGGGCCATAAGGCGGCCGTGGCGCTGTTTTTCTTCAGATTTGATTTACACATATCTGAAAATCTAACCGTTGGATCTTCACAAAATTTACATCATTAGAAAGGTCTTTTCAAAACGAACCCAACGGTTCCAGTTTCGGGAAAATCCGACGGTCGGATCTCCCGGTACAATCGTTTGAAATTTCGATTTCAAAATACGAACTGCAGCGTCGTTATTCGATTAAATATAATTCTATTTATATTTATATATAAATAAAATCGATTCTGGCGCTGTTTTTCTTCAGATTTGAATTAAACATTCCAGACAATCCAACCGTTGGATTTTCACAAGGTTGGTGCCGTTGGAAAGATTATTCCAAGGCGTACCCGACGGTTGAGATCTCGGGAAAATCCAATGGTCGGATTTCCCGTACAAGTCGTTTGAAATTACGGTTTCGAAATACGAACTGCACGGCTTCGTTTCGTTTTAATTTTATTTATATTTATATAGTTATATAAATATAGTTCATTCAACTATTTCAATATCGTTTTCACTTCAAAATTTTTTCTAACACCTTAAATTTTGGAAAAATTTCGCCATAACCTCCCCTGCACCGGGAGCGTCGGGAAATCGCAAATAGCGTCCCGGTCCTTCTAATCTCAAAAAGAAAAAGAAAAAGCCAAGCGGCTAGCCAACAGGCTCAAAATCATCACCCAAACAAATCAGTAAATGTGTACCTATTTGTCGGGCACAAAATTTTATTCCTCTTCTCTAGCCCCTTTGCTATAACCTGTTCAAAGAATATTGCATGTACATATATATACAATTCATATCATTTTTCATTTTCTATTCAACTTCATACTTGATTTCTATTTGGTTTAAAAACTCCATTCATTCTAATGTTACATAAATAGGTGCAAATCATTTCATTAGCTAATTAATGAATATTTCAACTCGTCTATGTTTATTTTGAACAAGTGGCTATTTTTAACACTTCACATTTTAACGATTTATGCATACAATAAAAATGTGATTTTTATTGTAAAACGATTCATTTCAAAACACTATATTTTTTTTCTCTATATAGTGCATATAGTCGATAAAAATAGGATTTTTATCATAAAACCATTTCTTTTAAAACTAGATTATTTTACCCGTTTCATATAGTCGATAAAAATGTGATTTTTATTATCAAACGATTTATTTCAAAATATGAATACCATTCAACACATGAATTTCTAAACAACGAATGAATATCAATTCAACACATGAATGTTTCCTATATAAGGAATAAATATAGTTTAAGCATATGAAAATAATTCAAACACACAAATATTATTCAAAATTTCGGCAGCATAACGGCAGGGTAGTTACACCGGCACCGTCCCTAGTACGGCTCCTCGCTCTACCTTAAAACCTCGCGGTTTTTGACAATGGGAATCATGCATCTAGTTCGCACGCAGGCGGCATGTATATATTTATTTCATTTCCACAAACTAATCCTATGTGGTTTCAACCAAATATTTCACAACCACCAATGGGTATTTTTCAACCACAATCAACCAATATCAATCACAAACAATCCCAAACAACCATTCGTTATCAACCAATTATCACAACAATTTCAACCAATAAATATCGTCCATGGTTTGTGGACGAGGGGCGTATATATATATATATATATATATTAATATATAGCAATTCACTTTCATTTTCACGCATATATATATAAATTTTAAATCAGAAATCTCACCAAAATAAAGCTTCTTCTTTGAGTGCCCAAGACGCCAGTAATCTTTTCTGATCGTCTCTCAGCTTTAAACCCTCAAAGATCTTTTCTGCAGAACGAATCCAAGCTTGTGTTTCCATAATGGGCTCCTTGCCTAGGAATGGCGATCCACCAAGATTTCGAAATCTCTTGTATAGAACTTCTATATTGGATTCTGGCTGCGGGAGCAAAACTGGCTCATTAGCTGGTCGAGCCATACGATTACTTCTTCTGTTCCTGTCACTCATTTTCTAGTACTTCTGCAAATAGCAGATCAAGTGTCAGGTCACAGAAAAGATAGTTTTAAATATAGAAACAAATACTTGAATGTAAATGTGTCTATCGAGGTGTAATTTCCTTCTGCTTTACTCATACTAGGATATTACTGATCCTATCTGTATTGAGTTACCCGTCCTAGAACACTACTGGTTCTATTTCTGACGAGTTCGTTCAAATGTTATATTCCAGAACTAAGCTTAACCAAAGCTCTGATACCACGTTGAGACGACCCGATTTCCCCTTCTCACGGAAACAAGGTTATCTTTTGGAATATAACACAGAAACATATAATAGCAGAACAGAATTAAATAAATACACCAGAATGAACAACAAAATATACTGGATAAAAGTAATCATCAGAGTTACACAGTATACAGGATCTTACTTAGTACAAATACAGTTCAGCTATACATAAATGTCTACAGCGGAAATAAACAAAATATGTACAATAGGAGCTGAACAGCATAAAAAGAAATAAATGATAGAATCCATCTTCAGCTCCAGCTATCCAGAAAGAACCAGCTAAACCTGAATACAAGGCTGCCCGTGTGGAAAAAGGGGCACCCGAGTTTGAGAGTGAAACAAACTACGAGTCAGTCATGGGACTGGTATGAGAAATCCACTCAACACATATATATGATTGGCTAATCACAGGACCACGCCACTTTCGTGGAACGGGTTTACTCCATTGGATTGCCAGTGCTTTAAAACAAATCTTTCTTTTAAACATCGCTATGCTTTTTCTAAAAATGAAGCCATTATAAGACTCAGTTCCCATCACACAATGCAACGCAAACCGGAGGATAGAGTTTTACCTTATAACGGCCAAAATATGCTTGATACGGATAAAACAAAGGCATTTGATATTATTACTAGTGTTTATATGTTTTGAAAACAACTTCAAATCATAACTATCAATCATAGACGGCATTAATGCCCCATACCACTATGTCGCCATATATAGGTATACAATCAAAACCGCACGGTGTCGTATTTGGAAATTGGATTTTCGTCATGAACCAAGGCAAAAGATAGTCCTTACCGAATTCGAGACGCTCTAGCCCGTGTCCCAGGCAAGTACTCAGTCAAGCCTTTGGATCGTCAGGGCCGGTCCACCGATGTGGATTAAAATTCCTGAACACTGCGTTTCCCCGCCCTTTGGGGGCGTCAACGAGCCAACGAATGACTCCATCGGACCCGGATCGTCCGATCAAACCGAGGCGCCTCGCAACAGCAACAACCACATAGGTGAAAAGTATATAAATGTCAGGGCTGGTAGGTCACTGACACCACCCTAGCTAGAAAGAAACGCAGGCCCTCCCTGATGTCCTCTCCCGTTTTAGGTTCATATCTGGGTGTGAGGCACGCGAATTTACGTTATACACAAAGCTACGCCACACAGGCGGTGCTTTGATCATCACCACAAGACTTTGCTTTTCAACAGAAGCCCTGATCACTGCATCTTAGCATGCCACACAGAATAAATCCTATGTCAGACACACAGTCCATTTACAAGTCCGTTCTGGGTCTGAACGAAACCGGAGGCACTAAATACCTCGCAAACCCTTCGATCAACACGTACGTCTGAACGATCACCACTCATTATCCATATTTCGGGATGCCTCCCAATCAGGACCTCGGTTACCATCCAAACGAGGTGAAGATCTCCGGTCTTCGACCATCGTCTTCATCTTCGACTTTCAATCGTCGATCGATTATTCGAAATGAGAATTAACTCGGCCTTTTCAAATAATTCACGTATATTTAGAATTTCAAATCGATTTATTTCAATGGTTAAATTATTCGACAACACCAATTGTGTTCTTTATATAGTTTTCACACCAAACACATTCAACCATCAAACATCACATAAATCAAGCAAATTCAGTTTATTTCCATTCCATATCGCTTACGATATTTTATAACTATTTATCGCTATTTTTATTTATTTTAAAATAGCCATTTTATTCAAAACGACGCTTCGGGCCATAAGGCGGCCGTGGCGCTGTTTTTCTTCAGATTTGATTTACACATATCTGAAAATCTAACCGTTGGATCTTCACAAAATTTACATCATTAGAAAGGTCTTTTCAAAACGAACCCAACGGTTCCAGTTTCGGGAAAATCCGACGGTCGGATCTCCCGGTACAATCGTTTGAAATTTCGATTTCAAAATACGAACTGCAGCGTCGTTATTCGATTAAATATAATTCTATTTATATTTATATATAAATAAAATCGATTCTGGCGCTGTTTTTCTTCAGATTTGAATTAAACATTCCAGACAATCCAACCGTTGGATTTTCACAAGGTTGGTGCCGTTGGAAAGATTATTCCAAGGCGTACCCGACGGTTGAGATCTCGGGAAAATCCAATGGTCGGATTTCCCGTACAAGTCGTTTGAAATTACGGTTTCGAAATACGAACTGCACGGCTTCGTTTCGTTTTAATTTTATTTATATTTATATAGTTATATAAATATAGTTCATTCAACTATTTCAATATCGTTTTCACTTCAAAAATTTTTCTAACACCTTAAATTTTGGAAAAATTTCGCCATAACCTCCCCTGCACCGGGAGCGTCGGGAAATCGCAAATAGCGTCCCGGTCCTTGTAATCTCAAAAAGAAAAAGAAAAAGCCAAGCGGCTAGCCAACAGGCTCAAAATCATCACCCAAACAAATCAGTAAATGTGTACCTATTTGTCGGGCACAAAATTTTATTCCTCTTCTCTAGCCCCTTTGCTATAACCTGTTCAAAGAATATTGCATGTACATATATATACAATTCATATCATTTTTCATTTTCTATTCAACTTCATACTTGATTTCTATTTGGTTTAAAAACTCCATTCATTCTAATGTTACATAAATAGGTGCAAATCATTTCATTAGCTAATTAATGAATATTTCAACTCGTCTATGTTTATTTTGAACAAGTGGCTATTTTTAACACTTCACATTTTAACGATTTATGCATACAATAAAAATGTGATTTTTATTGTAAAACGATTCATTTCAAAACACTATATTTTTTTTTCTATATAGTGCATATAGTCGATAAAAATAGGATTTTTATCATAAAACCATTTCTTTTAAAACTAGATTATTTTACCCGTTTCATATAGTCGATAAAAATGTGATTTTTATTATCAAACGATTTATTTCAAAATATGAATACCATTCAACACATGAATTTCTAAACAACGAATGAATATCAATTCAACACATGAATGTTTTCTATAGTTTCTATATATCGATAAAAATGTGATTTTTATTATCGAACACTTTATTTCAAAATATGAATACCATTCAACACATGAATTTCTAAACAACGAATGAATATCAATTCAACACATGAATGTTTTCTATAGTTTTTATATATAGATAAAAATGTGATTTTTATTATCGAACACTTTATTTCAAAATATGAATACCATTCAACACATGAATTTCTAAACAACGAATGAATATCAATTCAACACATGAATGTTTTCTATAGTTTTTATATATAGATAAAAATGTGATTTTTATTATCGAACACTTTATTTCAAAATATGAATACCATACAACACATGAATTTCTAAACAACGAATGAATATCAATTCAACACATGAATGTTTTCTATAGTTTTTATATATAGATAAAAATGTGATTTTTATTATCGAACACTTTATTTCAAAATATGAATACCATTCAACACATGAATTTCTAAACAACGAATGAATATCAATTCAACACATGAATGTTTCCTATATAAGGAATAAATATAGTTTAAGCATATGAAAATAATTCAAACACACAAATATTATTCAAAATTTCGGCAGCATAACGGCAGGGTAGTTACACCGGCACCGTCCCTAGTACGGCTCCTCGCTCTACCTTAAAACCTCGCGGTTTTTGACAATGGGAATCATGCATCTAGTTCGCACGCAGGCGGCATGTATATATTTATTTCATTTCCACAAACTAATCCTATGTGGTTTCAACCAAATATTTCACAACCACCAATGGGTATTTTTCAACCACAATCAACCAATATCAATCACAAACAATCCCAAACAACCATTCGTTATCAACCAATTATCACAACAATTTCAACCAATAAATATCGTCCATGGTTTGTGGACGAGGGGCGTATATATATATATATATAGATATTAATATATAGCAATTCACTTTCATTTTCACGCATATATATATAAATTTTAAATCAGAAATCTCACCAATAGCTATCCAACTGCGAGACTCTTCTTAATAGAAATCTTCGCCTATTTGTCGCTTTCACCCGTATTCTCTGCATATGTAAAAATAGAATTTTTTTACAATGCTATTCAATATATAAAAATCGAATTTTGACTTCGCTATTCAATATATAAAAATATGATTTTTTACTTTTGCTTTCAACATATAAAAATATGATTTTTACTTTTGCTTTCACATATAAAAAATATGATTTTTACTTTTGCTTTCACATATAAAAATATGATTTTTACTTTTGAAAGAAATCAGTTTTCAACTTTTCAAGAAAACCAGTTTTTATATTTTTATAAATCACAGTTTTTATACTTTTTATAAATCAGTTTTATTCTTTCATAAAAATGCAGTTTTTAGTTTCTTTTTTTTTTTTTTTTAAAAAACAGTTTTTAAAATCTTTTAAAAAATCTGTTTTTAAAATCTTTTTAAATCAGTTTTATTCTTATCAAAAAAATCAGTTTTTAACTTTTATAAAAAAATCTGCTTTTACTTTCTTTACAAAAAAAAAACCAGTTTTAAATTTCTTATCTAAAGAATCAGTTTTTAACTTTCTAAAAATTTCAGTTTTAACTTTAATAAAAATTTCAGTTTTAACTTTAATAAAAATTTCAGTTTTAACTTAATAAAAATTTCAGTTTTAACTTAATAAAAATTTCAGTTTTAACTTAATAAAAATTTCAGTTTTTCTTTTACTAAAAATCAGTTTTTCTTTTATATATATATAAAAAAAAAAAATCAGTATTAAAACAGAAATAAACTAAACAAATAAAATGAAAGAAAACGTACTGAGGTGGGGGGGGTTTCTCGCAGATCGACGGCGGCAAGGTGGCAGGGCTTCGAGGTGGCGGCTTCGGTCTGGAGGCGTCGATGTACTGGGCTCGAACGGGGGGGGGGGGGGGGGGTTTGCGTCGATGTACTGGGCTCGAACGGGGGGGGGGTTGCGTCGATGTACTGGGCGGAGCGGATGGGCGGTCGGCGGTGGGAGGTTGGTGGAAGCGGTCGCTTTCTGTTAGGGTTTTTTTTTTTTTTCTTCTGTCTGATTTACTTTTGAAAAAAGGGGGGGGGGGGGCAGTACGAAGATAAAGGGGGGGGGAGGGAAATTATATTTTTTTTTTTTATTATTTAATTATTATTTTTGCAAATAGGTTGACTGTTACACTCGACCTCGAAACGAGGCCCACCGCCTGTCGCCCATAGCGTTTCACCCCCATTCCGAACACAATGGGATATGTATCGCAAGCTGATTTGATCGTTATAGCCAGTTTCCTTTGAATTTACATTTAAATCACTATATTGAATTTTAAACGCACACTTCAAATTACCGGGGTCACATACTAACTAGAAAAAATCTAGAAAAATATTTTCTAGCTTCGTATCAACGATACGGTCCTAACAAAACTAGTTTCGTCGAATTCTGAGACCGTTTGCAAAATGGCCAATTTCCAGTCGATTAAAATCAACGGAAACTGGTCAAACGCGTTTTCTTCTGCCACGCTCACATATTGATTCGAAAAATTATGAAATTTGAAACCTAGCAATAACTTGACACTGCGGACCCAACAAGAGTGGTTTCGTCGAAATCCGAGGTCATCTGCAAAATGTCCATTTTTAAGGGCCTGAATTCCATAGCGACTATTCAGAATTTTCAACTGGACATATCCTATCATTTCTAAGATGAAATCTCAGTTTGTTAACTTCGTTATAAAGATATAGTTATACAGATTCAAATATTTCTTGTTTCGTTCAATTCTGACTTATATTGAATTCTGTATATTCATTTGAAATTAGAAATCGAATTTTCGAACTACCGCGCTATTTTCAATTCTATATATAATTATATTTAATTATATTGGTTTTCAAATGTCGATTCAACTCAGTTTTCTTCATCTTTATTTAAAATATTTATTTTAAATATTTAAAATCCATTATTTTAGCCAATTTAAAATTTTTAAATTGGTTCAGATTTTCTGGGTCGTTACATAAATTCTCAGTCGTTATATCAGGAGCACCAGGCGATAGTTCAGGGTTTGCAGGCCCATATCGACGACTTACAGGCCATACTAGCGGCAATAGGGGGTGGTAATACTGGAGGATCAGGTACAGTTGGAGGATCATGTACTGGTGTTGGTACAGGTGTTGCTGGAGGATCAGGTGGTGCTGGAGGATTAGGTGGTGATAGAGGATTAGGTGGTGTGGGCAGACCGGAAGGGGGCAGAGGATTAGATGGTGATGGAGGATTAGGTAGTGCTATGTCTCGTATTTTCCGTAGTTTGATATTTAATTTATTTTATTATTTTAAATATCGATTTGGAATTTCAAATGGATTTAAAATATATAATTCGATTATAAAACGAAGTTTGAACGTTAAAATTATATATAATTATAAAACGAATTCGAAATGTCGTGGTAGTTCGTAACTTACTATTTGAACTTCAATTGAATATACCGGATCCAATATAAGTCGGAATTAGGTGAAACAAGAACCGTTTGAATCTGTTTGATTAGAGCTTGATAATTAAAGAGAAAAATGAAGATTTTGTGTTATACATTGTTAGTTATGTCCAATTCAAATTTTAAAATAGTCGCTATGGAATATATTATAAATTATAGAGATTAATTTAATAATTTAATTCGATTTAAAAGGTTTTTTGATCGTAACTCGAGATAACGATCGAATTAAGCTACGAAACGAATTTCGTTGAATTCGAATTGACGTTTAGAGTCAGAATAGATATTTTTATTTTTATTTTTGGAGACTGGGTATTTTGGGTACCCAAAATAGCGTTGTTTTATGCATAAATTGGAATAACGGATTATCAAACGAACTCCGTTTTCAGCAAAACTAATTTTATTAAATCCATAATGGTAGGTGTTGTAGTGTCCCAAATTTCAAGTTATTTGGATTTATTTGGTGACCATGGGAAATTTAAACGTGTGTTTTTCACCATGATTTATAAAGGATTTTTCACAAACGACCTTGGAATTCGGTGAAACTTGTCCCATCGTGTCCGGAATATTTTTCTATTCTGAGATTATAAGTATTAGCTCAATCGGATATCGTTCATAGTTGTTTTAGAACATTACTTCGTCGTTAAGATTCGTTTTAATAATATAATAATATAACATACACTTATAAATACCCATTGAAATTAAACCCTAATTTTTTCATTTCATAGTCAAAATAAAACAAGCCACTATCAGATAAAAGTAGCGACCTAAATCTCATTCCTTTCCTCTCTAATTTTCTTTCAATCCTCACACCTGATCTGTAACGACCTGGATTTTTCGGCTATTTGAATTCGAATATTTAAATTTATTTTAAATATTACATTCGGAATATTAATTCTATTTAATATCGAATTCGTTAATTAAATGACGACTGAACGTTATTTTTATATTTAATATAAAACGAACTCGAAACAGCGGGTAGTTCGTAAAATTTAGTTTGAACTTCAATTGATTATATAGAATCCGTTTTAAGCCGGATTTCTGTGAAATAAGAAATGTCTGAATCCAATTGATGATATTTTTCTAATGGAAGAGAAAAATCGAGTTTTCGTATTATAGATTTTGTTTTACATCCAAATCAAATTTTCAAATAGTCGTTGTAGAATCGTTTATAAGCCAACGGTTTATTTAATATAATTAAATATCGGTTTCAAATTTGGACAAAATTTTTGAGACGTAGTTATAATTTAATTTTTAGAATTTTAATGTAATTTTTAATTCGCAAAATAAGCAACTTTTTATTTGGAGTATTTTACACGCCGTATCAGCATTTTGGGGTTTCACAATATAAGTTAACCTATCGATATTATTATATTTTTGGGATTTTGGAGCATCGCTCAACACAGTGGAATTTTTACTTTGGTTGTTGGTAACTCGTATATTTATATTTGAAGTAGAGTGTAGTAGGGCATTAACAATTGTTTGACAACTTCTATGTGGGTTTTAAATAAATACAGCGGTTTGTATTGTAACCCTTAGAATGCTCAACCGAGTCAGGTACAAACTTGGCAAGTGATAGCATGCAATACATTCATGTTCATTTCTCAAGATTATAAAATTATTAACCATATCTTTCTGATATGTTTTAATCTGCATTTCATAACAGGAATCGTCTCCAAATAAAGGAAAATATCCTTAGTCTTCAATCAATAAGACATTGGTCTACTAACCTATTTTTGTCTGCATCTAACCTAACATTCAACTTATGCATATGGTTTGATTGGAAAGAGTATGGTGTGTCATACATAAAAGTCCACCCCTAATCTAAATCTATACTAGAGAATGTGCGTGCCAATAAATGAAGTAACCCATGCCTTATCAACCTAATCCATGCTCCTATGGTATACCTATGAAGCAACAACTATAAAGGAATTTACTAAAATAAAAATACTAAATTATATAAATCTATGTATATATAATGCTTCAGACATCATTGTTTCACACATCTGAAAGCAAAGCCATCCTCTTCGAAAGAAAAACAGCATTTCTTTTTCTCTCCTCTTTTGGAGACTTCAAGATTTAATATAAAATCAAACGAAACATAAAAAGGATGTCAAGGAGATGTCGGTGAGACAGAGAGAAAGGGGGCGGCGTAGATTTACTTTAGAGGTGGAGTGACAGGGCTTAGCCGGCAGTAGGAGGAAGGCATCGAGATCAAGATGCTATGTGGTTCGAGGTGCGGCTAATAAGTAGATCTCGGGTCAGCCGTTGCAATAAGGCTCAGGTGGTCCAGGCGTCAGAAATGGGTGGCGCAGTGGTAGCTTTCAGATTTTCAAGATGATGGGGAGAAGTCTGGCAAGGTGATGGGTCTTCTGACGTGGAGCAGTACGAGAATGTACTGAAGGGAGCGTTGAGTGGGATTGTTGGGGGCGTATGTCTGAAGTAGTGCGTGTATGTTAAGAGTGGGGTTAGCAAGAGGGTTAAATTTCGTGGGGTGTTGAGCGACATAGGCAGGTTCCGGGTGGCGGGGTGATGATGTTGGAGGCGGTGAGTTCACCGTTGAACTCAAACTGCGGTTGCACGCTAATGGAGCTCGCAATGGGAAGTTGGACGGTGGTCCTTGTGGGGCATAACGTGATGGAGAAAAGAGATACTCGTGAAGTTTGGAACTGGGTAAGGGGAGGAGACAATACCCTGTATTTGCGTTAAAAGGAGAGTTGGGAAACAAGTAAGGACAGGTGAGGTTGCAGTTGAACGAGAAGGGATTATACCGTAAGGAAAGAGAAGTTACGTGGAAACATAATAATAATATATGAACGAAAAAGATTAGGAGGGTATAGTTGTTGTGGTGAAAACAAGTGCATGGAAAACAAGGGGTACCGGGGTCGGTGGAAGGAAGAGTGGGGAGGGAGGCGACGTTAGTTTATAAAGTGGCGGTTTCCTTGATCAAAGAAGAAGAAGTATCAGGAACGTATTATAAGAAGGAGGACTCAGGGAAGGAGGCGGGCTGTGAGACTTATTAGTAGGCTTTGGCCCACGTTTATGGATTAAAAAAAGAAAAAGAAAAGGAGGAACAAGAGAATTGGCTTTGGGAGCAGTAAAGAGACGTGGCACTTGCAGGTGTGTACACGGGTACCAGTACAAGAAGGATTGAAACAATTGTTAAGGGTATCATGAGGTAATACATTTATTAATTAATATTAATAAAAAATGTCAGTTTATAAGTTATACAAAATCAATTTAAATATTGTAATAGCGATATCCCGTTTATTTATGATCAAACAAAACTGGATCGGTTGGGATTGCAGAGGCGAAGGCTACGTACGCAGTCAAACCGGTTTGATAGGGATCGGAAGCTACCGTCTTTCGTTTAATTTTAAACGCTCGTTTAAAATTAAATGAAACAACGCGCGAATCGATCATCGAAATCAAAGATGAGTTAATTCTCACACATTTCTGAAATGCTAGGATGTGCTAAATTCATATAGTTAGATTAAATCATTGATAATTGGTTGATTGAATGCCTATGGTTGATTTATATGGTTGATGTGAATTATAATATCATCGGTTAATATACTCAAATTAAAATCATATGCTGTTAAAAATTATATGCGGATCTATGATGCAGGGAAGAACAGGTAGGAGGAATCAAACTAGATTCATCAAATATTTAGTATGTTGTTATTTCATATTTTATATGAACTATTTAAAACCCGTTGACTTTAAAACCATGTTGGTCGTTGATTGTGGTTGAGCTTTAAATCAATATATAATTGGTGAGGAATTTATAGCAGATGGCCAAAATACAAGCTATTTTATAATGATTGATTCGCTGTCAGGTGAATCGCTAAAATGAAGGTATGGAATTTATTTTATAACCGAATATAGATTTTCTTAAATATATTATTTTAAATGAAGTTTATGAAAAGGAAATAAACCAACCACGTACATTTATACATTAATTGTGTTAATCACTAATCACCGTTTTTGTACCGAAATCTACCGTGCGCGAAGCACGTGCTTTTTAAGTGATTTTAAACGATTTTATTTAGCCTATTTAAGTGACCATAATTAGCGTAACAATTAGAATGAGTTTATATTTATATTGATTTGAATAAAATCAAAGTAAATAGAATTATTTAGATTTATTAATTAATTTAAATGGAAAAATCAATAACGATTGACTAATAGGTTAATCATGTTTAGAGTTGAACAAGTTAACGGCGTTAACTGAAATTGTTTATTTATTTAGTTCATTAATTTAAAGGGTTAGTTAATGGTTAGGAAACCTAGTTTTATTTTAAAAAATGTTGAAACTTGATTATAGTTATTTAATAATAATCGAAGTGATAATTTGGAATGTTAAATATAGTAAGGAAAGTTTATGAAGCTTAAATCTGTGTTTATAGTTAATAAACCGATTTAATATTTAAGTGAAATCAAAGTTTTAATTTGATTCTAAATGAATTATATTTAACTGGAATCTATGAATCCAAGTTATATGAAGTATATAACCTAAGTTTATTTGAATATATAAGTGGAGCGAGTTATTCGATGTGACATTTGAATAAAGTAAAAGCCAAGATTGAAATTAAAGAATTAGAACTTAACTGGGAATCATATGTGATAATTGATTTTCTGAATATTGATCAGATGTTGGTTTCGGCCTTCGGGGTTATTATTTGGGGAATCATTTTCTGATTGATTTACGGTTAGGAACTAATGGAGAGATGAAATGGGAAATCAAACGTAAACCCAAATTTGGATTAGAGTCATTGAACGAGAAAAGTTATAAAACGCAATATAGAACCACTATTTTTATGAAGAGATAATATTGCATCAAGATGGAATCAAAATGTGATTTGTTGTGATATGGGGAATGAGTATCGGTTTTGTATTACAATTGATATCTATCTTACGATATGAACGTTGTTGATCAAGGTTTGAGAGGTAATTAAAATACCCCAACTTGAACAACTTCAGGATTATCAAAGGATGATATTAGTTGTAATGGGGGAAGATGTTGGAAGTAAATTTATTTTGAGAGATATTATATATATATTTGTGTGTGTGTGATGGGATTCCATACTTAAAGGGTTTTTAAAGAGGCTCGAGAATATGAAATGGCATTTACGTAATGAAAGAATAAAAATGAGATTAGTGAAAATATAACGATATATTCAAAAGTAAAGAAAAGAGATTTAGAATGAGTTAGGATATGTGACGGGGATTGTGTTCAAATAACGAAGTAAAAAGGGGATTTCGAAATGATTGTTTTAGGAATGATAAGTGGAATCGGTTTTCCAATTGTAGATAATAAGTAATGTTGTAGAAATGTTCGAAATGAGAATTAACGGGAGAATGGGATATGATTTTAAGATATATTTTCTATATATTCGAATAAAATGATTTGAGAATATTAGTATGGTAAAACTTGATATATTATTTAAAAAGTGCCAAGTGATGCTGTATACTAAACCAATGGATTTATTTTATTTTAATGATTGTTTATTTTGATAGTTAAATAACCGACTATCAAAATCATGCCTAATGCGCTGTTGGTACGGAAAGACCGAGATCAGATTTATATTCGAAAACCTTTCCGACCAATAAATATGAAGACGTCGAAGATGCTGATCTATATGGAGCAATTGAAGACCGTAAATCTTCAGGAACGGAAGAACTATTGTTAAATACCTCTGGCTGATCCCCAGAGTTAACATTGATTCTGTCGTGATTGGAATCTACGGATTGCAAGGACTACTCGCTACTGATCTATAGGGTGATTCCTAGGATGTGGTAGGAGGGTGCCTTTGGTTCATCCTGTTCCTGGATGACATGTATGGACGATGTGGAATTCAAAGATGAATAGTGGTCAGTTGTTCCTAAAGTCGATTTTTACCTTAAGCCTCACAACTGGGAAATGGCAAAAATCGAGCATGCAGCATGGCTATGTGGGCCGCACCCATTAGGTTGTATTGTCACCATCTAGAGAATATTCATATTTGTTACTTCTTTTCATTTATGTATCTCCCGGGAACTACGGTGGTCGTGACAAAAAGCTGTAAGGTGGCAATATATTCGATACACTCAAGCGAAATGAGTGGTCGGTCATGTGTGGCCGGGTCGCAAGACGTTCTTGTTGAACCCAGTGTATTCCTCTCTAGAGATACACTATCGGCAGGTGGATCTATACCTTGTCATAGTTGGAATCCAATTTCCAATAAGCACCCGCGGTTTTGATTGTATACTATATATGTGGAGCGTGAGATGCAAGTGTTCTGCTAGATTCTATCTACTTGTATTTAGACACTATTATAATATCAGAAGATAATATTGATTTCAAAATGTTTTGGGTTATAGTAAGGTGAAAACCGTCCGTGTTTATGTGTGGACTGGTCTTACTATTATCCTTTTCTTTCAAAAGGATTTTTCAAAGTTGAACAAGTTGTTTGCCATATGAATTTGCCACTGAAAGTATTGCAGACTGATCCTGGTGAATTTTGCTTTGCTTCAAATGTGCTCGGGTCAGACCGAATATATTCCAGGTTAGTTTCAGCTTGGAGTTCCAGAGCAGGAGATGAAGTCGAGACATATTCCATATATTTATTGGTACTAATTTATTTCTGCTGTGTGTTGTATTGATCTGAATGTATACTCTGATGTTGTAATCATATATGTACAGTTCTTTTTGTTTAAAGTATTATTGATTATTATATTTTGTCCATTCCGCTGTGAGACTCTGATCTTCTTATTCTTCTATTCTAATATTTCTTTCTTTCTTCTCTCACCCTCTAATTTCTTTCTATTAGCTTTCTGGGTTTCGATACTTGAGTTTGGACACGGAAGGTATTAGTGTCTGGATTCCAGCATCGGAAATCCCGGGTCGCTACATGATCGTAATACGTTCAACATGAAACTGCTTCATCTACGCGAGCCTTATTTGTTGAATGATGGGGATTGGTTTTAATCTGACAAAGTGGCCGGATTTTGGCCCGGAAGGCGGCAATTGTCGAATGTTTTAAGGGCTAATCGTGGAGTTGAGTGGCACATGACCGGGCCCTTGGGTCGAGCCGGCGAAGGCGGTTGTAGTGACATGTTCAGATCGAAGTCCGATAAGGTGGTTTTATGGCAGCGTTGATGAAGAGGGGGCGGTGTCAAGCAGTTCTGGAATGGGGAGAGAAAATGTAACGACCTGCATTCTACGCATCGAAGGATCATAGAATATTTATTTCTTTTACATACGAAGTTGTATGGTCATGTAACTTTGGGAGACGACTATTGGGGTCATTTCCCATGTTCATGATTTTTCCCGATTTTTAAATGCTCGTTTTGCCCCTAGCTGATCTTGTTTCGGCCATAGCTTTTGATTGGAAAGGAATTTTGACTTGAAACCACTTCCATTAGATTCGGGTGATAGTTTACAACTCCGTAGAGTGGTCACATTACCCAAACGGGCTCACCGTTTGGGAGATATGGCTGAAACAAGGTTTAGAAGGTGAAAAACTGCTTAACCGGGCCTAATTTGGGTAATTAGTGAGTAGGCCCATAACCCATTTCGGGATTAGGGTTTTGGGAAGGCTGATAGGGTCAGAAAATTCAGTTTCTATCATTTTCCAACCGCCACTTTTTGTTCCTTTAAGTTTAGCCATGGCCTCCACTTTCTAAAACACCCCAAATCAACTTCTAATCACTTTCTAATCAAGTTTCGGCTAAATCTACATCAAATCAAGGCGGATTAGCACAAGAATCGAGGTAGAGCTGCTGTGTTGCATTGGTATTCGTGCCCAAAAAGTAGTGTTTCAGTTTTAAAGGTTTTATTTGTGGCTAAGGTGAGTGATTAGCTTGCTTTTACACCAATTATGGCTAATTAGGGTTGATTAGTGTTAATTAGCGAATTTAAACATGATTAAATTCTGGAAAAATATTTATAAAATTCGAAATGATGTTTTAGACCTCTATTAGAAACTTGGGTTAATTTGGTTAAGTTTTGCTAATCCTATCATTAATTATACTTGAACATGATTAAGGGAAATATGGGGTTTTGGCTATGTTTGATCCATTTTAACTTATTAAGTTGTTGTTTTGGTGTTTGTGGTCACTTCCATTCGTTGCTATAACTGTATGGTATGCTTTGTGATTGCCTAAAATAGTTAGAGTGGTCGAAAACGCCGTCGATTGGCGTATAAACAGTCGCTGGAAGTTGCAGGAAAGTACCCGAACCGGATCGGATCGGATGGGAGCACGGACCGACCCGAGGTGCAACTCGCGAACCGAACCACTTGTGGGGTATCTTCTCCGAACCGAACCGCCTGGAAGCTCGTGAACAGATGGCCAAGGAGGATCACAAACCGGAGTACCCAATCCGAACCGAACCGCGCCTCCGACCCGATCCGCCAGAAGGCCTCCGACCCGAACCACTTACGCGTCTTCGACCCGACCGGAGTAGAGAGGAAGACTCGAGCTGCTTGCACCACGATCCAATGGGATGACCAAGACCGATCCGAACCGCCCCGAGATGAAGACCACGAACCGAACCGAAGAGTTTGGACTTGAGGCGTGGACAACGATGCCGAACTGATACGGGGAAGAAGTCCAAAAACCCGAGATGCAAAGGTAGTCCAAATAGGGGGTTTATACTCAGGATCTAGATGGGAACCAACGAGTGAACTTCATGATTGAGCTTTGCTGCGGGACGTGCGCTAAGGGGTTGTCGATGTCTATAACTTTGGATCACTATGTGTAGGGGGTACGTGAACGGATTCAGGGCCACAGTGGCCTAGGTACGACTAAAAGGGCTATAGACCAATGAAGTGGGGTCATCTGTAAAGATTTGGTCATGACTCCATGAGGTAAGCTTGGTGGTAGCAGTAGTTGTACAAGTCGAACTCCGTCACTACTTCGATGGGTCTAGTGATTGACAGTGGTGGACATCGTATGCTTTACGCACTGAGTGAGAGATGTGAGGATGGTTGCTATGTTTGATTGTTTGCCTTCACTATGACATGCACACCCCCTCCCCCGTTATCTTTATACCATGTTTAGTGGCACCTTAGAGTATTGTACGGTATGTAGTGCTAACTCTTTGGTTGCAGGTCCAGGTTCAGGTATGGTTTAGTATACCTGTTATTGTTCTGTTTTGCTGCTTATCGCTCATACCAGACTTTTGTGTGACCCATAGTTTTATGTCTCTTCTTATTACTATGGGTGCTCTCACGAGCAGACTAGAGACATGTTAGTTGGTTATGTACGAGTAGCTGTGCCAGAGACGAGTAGGTTGCTTCCACGTATGATATATACAGATATTCTCCCTGTGTTGCTACGGTCACTACTTTGGGCATTAGTGATGTACTTTTCCTTTCTTTTGCTTTAGAGACAGTTTGAAAGTTGTAATAATGGTGATGTGGAACATAAGCTGTATTTGGATTTCCACTGCTATGATGTGTAGTTTTAGTTTTTAGCTTATGCACTGTCTCGCCTGTTTTATGTCTAGTATGTTGTTATTATATTTTATCCCATGCGCTGTGGGACATTCTACAGGTTCTTGATTAGCTCATCCTCTTCTTTCCTTTCTTTGGCGACCGTTCCGTGCTAGTCGGGCATGTGTACAGTGCACTTAAAGAGGAAATGCCGGCTGGTGCGGGGCGGGCCGTCACACTTGGTATCAGAGCTCTAGGTTGCGTAGTTAACCTAGGGAAGTTATCAGGGAGATATAGTATACATATATGAGAGCGTGTATTTGTGATTATTTTGGTTTTTAAGAGCTATATGTATATACTATTAGTATATCTAAGGATGAAGTCGCACTGCACTGGCACCACTATGGAGATGGTTAATCGTTTTCTCTGTGCAGATTGAATGATGAGCCGATACGTAAGGGGTACTGGTAGAGGAGCCAATACTGGGAATGCTGCTGAGATGAGGACGATGTTTACTGACCTCATGAGAGAGATGCTTAGAGATGTTCAGAGGGTAGCTCCCAATGCTGGTAATGGTGGTGGTCCAGTAGTGCAGGCGCCTAGGGCCGATTTTGCCAAGCTTAACAAGGATTATACTAGTCTTGGTGGGAAGCCGTTTCACGGAACGGAGTCGGCCATGGATGTTCAAGATTGGTTGAATAGCTGTGAGCGCATCTCCGAAGACTTGGGTATCGAGGACGCGATGAAGAGAAGGCTAGCATCCCGTCAGCTGCAAGGACGGGCTATGAATTGGTGGAATGCTATAAAAGCAGCTACTCCCGAGGATCAGATTACTTGGGATCAGTTTAAGACTCGCTTCAGCGATAAGTTTATCCCAACTGCTCAGAAGTCGGAACTGTTTAGGAAGTTCTTGGAGCTTAAGCAGAATGGCAGAGCTGTCTCGGAGTATATTGCTGAATTCGACACTTTGTCGAAATATGGGTTATCCCTAATAGACACCGCCGAGAAGAAGAACGAGAAGTTCATAACTGGCTTGGATGGATACTTGGGGGAAAGGCTTATCAACCACATCGATGAGACATTTGAATTGATTGTGGGGAAAGCTTTAAGATCGGAAAGTCTTTACCCTAAGTCGAAGACTGAGGTCGCATCTGTAGAGGAGCCAAAACCGCAAGCAAGCGGTGGAGGCAAGAGTGGTTCTCAGAATAAGAGGAAGCAGAACCAGAATAAGGATGGCCAGAAGAAGAAGAAAGATGTTGAGTGCTTTAGCTGTGGCAAGAAGGGCCACTATGCTAGTAATTGTCGAGCAAAGCCAACAGACAGGAAGTGCTTCAACTGTGGCCAAGTGGGACATCACAAGGACAAGTGTCCGCAACCCCCTAAAGAAAAGCAGATGGTGAAAGCATATGCCCTTAATGCTATTCCTTCTTCATCGAATTCCCCAACTGCGGCGGAGAAGGGAAAGAATGTCATTATTCAAGGTATGCTTTCTGTTTATGACGTTCCTGTTAGAGTTTTGTTTGATACCGGAGCTTCCAGTTCTTTCATATCTAGTGACCTGGTAGATAGGTTGGGATTGGAGCCCGAGATAGTCGATAGACCTTTAGTAGTGACGAACCCGGTTGGTTGTTCGACTAGCCTTAGCATGATTTGCTGTAATGTGGTCTTATCGAGTCATGGATGCATGTTTGTTTGTGATTGCTTTGTTTTGGGCTTTACTGGGTTTGGCATTATTTTAGGAGTCGATTGGCTCCAAAGATACGGGGTGGTAGTAGACTGTGAGGGCTTTTTGGTGACAGTTAGAGCGTATGATGGGTGGAGGGTAGTGTTTGGTGGTCTACCTAGTGATGGGGTAATGGCTAGTTTTCTAAATTCCCTCGACATCCCGCATGATGAGTTGTCAGGTTCGCCCATGGTTGGCCAGTATCCGGACGTCTTTGAGGAAGTGACCGGGCTTCCACCACACCGAGAGATTGAGTTCCGTATTGATTTAGTAAAAGATGCCAGACCTATAGTGATGCCACTTCGTTGTATGGCACCAAGGGAGCAGCGAGAGCTCGGGGTGCAAGTAAGCGATCTTTTGAAGAAGGGATTTATCAGAAGAAGTGTTTCTGAGTGGGGAGCACCAGTTGTGTTTGCTACCAAGGCAGATGGTTCCCTTCGATTGTGTGTTGACTACCGCGAATTGAACAAGGTGACGAGGAAGAATAAGTATCCTCTACCATGGATAGATGATTTGTTTGATCAGTTGAGTGGAACGAGAGTATTCTCCCAGTTGGATCTCGCGACAGGTTTTCATCAGCTTAGAGTGGAAGCCGAGAGTATAGCTAAAACGGCATTTCGGACGCCGTCTGGATTTTTTGAGTGGTTGGTCATGCCATTTGGGTTGACCAATGCACCAACATATTTTGTGGATCTTATGAATAGGGTATTCAGAGATCAGTTGAATAAGTTTGTTCTTGTGTTCGTGGACGATATACTTGTTTATTCGAGGACAGAGGAAGAACACAAGGAACATTTGAGGATAGTGATGGAGATGTTGAGAAAACACCAGCTAAAAGCAAAGTTTTCTAAGTGTCACTTCTGGTGGAGGGAAGTAAGATTCTTGGGCCATGTTGTTTCAGAGAATGGTATTGCCGTGGACCCTACGAAGGTGGCTACGGTACAAGATTGGTTTACGCCCAAGAATGCAACAGACGTAAGAAGTTTCTTGGGATTAGCTGGATATTATCGTAAGTTTATCCAAGACTTCTCCAAGATAGTAGCACCGTTGACTCAGTTGACCAAGAAGAATCAAGCTTTCGTCTGGGACGAAAAGTGCGAGAATGCATTCAAGAGCCTAAAGGAAAAGTTGACATGTGCACTAGTGTTAGTCATTTCTAAGGGGAATGAAGAGATGACAGTATATACAGATGCATATGGCATAGGGCTAGGTGCTGTACTGATGCAAGGTGGTAGGGTTGTAGCTTATGCTAGTCGGCAATTGAAACCGCACGAGAGAAGATACCCTACCCATGATTTGAAATTAGCAGCGATCGTATTCGCATTGAAGATGTGGAGACATTATCTCTTGGGAGAAAGATTCGAGTTGTTTACTAATCATAAGTCATTAAAGTATCTCTTCTCCCAAAAGGATCTAAATTTCCGACAGGAAAGGTGGTTAGAATTCTTGGCTTCCTACGATTTCGATATCGCATACACACCAGGAAAGGGCAATGCGGTAGCTGATGCATTGAGTAGAAGACATGCCAATTTAGGCGCTATGTTTCTAGAATGGAAGCAACTGAGTACATCGCGGGATATGATTTCAAACCAAAGTACGAATTGGATCCAGAAATGTTAGCAAATTTGACGATCAGACCCACTTTGATTGAGCGGATTGGTTCCAGTCAGAGTGACGATCCTAACCTATTGGAAATCATCTCAAAGTTAGAGATGGGAATTGACGAAGGGATGAACAAGTATGGGCTTGATCGAGATGGATGGCTTAGAAAGAATGGAAGACTAGTTGTACCCAATGTCAATGGATTGAGTGATGAAGTGCTTAGAGAATGTCATCACTCAAAGCTGACTATACACCCCGGTGGTAACAAAATGTATCGAGACATGAAGCAGGCCTACTACTGGGAAGGGATGAAAAGAGACGTTGGGAAATTTATATCCAAATGCATGAATTGCCAGCTGGTTAAAGCTGAGCAAAAGAAGCCTAGTGGTTTGTTACAACTTTTAGAAATTCCAGAATGGAAATGGGAACAAGTCTCGATGGATTTCATTGATGGGTTACCAAGGACTAGATCGGGCCATGATAGCATCTGGGTGATTGTGGACCGATTGACTAAGAGTGCAAGGTTTATACCCGTCAAGTCAAACAGGACGACAACTAAGTTAGCTGAACTATATGTAAAGTGGGTAGTGAGATTTCATGGAATACCCAAAGATATTGTGAGTGACCGAGATCTGTTGTTCACTAGTGGATTTTGGAAGAGCTTACAAGAGGCGTTAGGATCAGAATTACATCTTAGTACCGCGCATCATCCTTAAACCGACGGACAGACAGAGATGGTGAATCGAGTGTTAGAAGATCTTTTGAGAGCTTGCATATTGGATTTTGGTGGATCGTGGGATGACCATTTACATCTAGTAGAGTTTGCATATAATAATAGTTATCAATCCAGTATTGGTATGGCTCCATTTGAATCTTTGTACGGAAGACCGTGCAACTCACCGTCATGTTGGTTAGGGACCGGTGAGAAATATGTGCTTGGACTAGAAGTAATAAGAGAAACATCAGACAAGATCAAGGTTATCCAACAGCGAATGAAGGCTGTCCAAGATAAGCAGAAGAGTTATGCTGATAAGAGGAGAAGAGAATTAAAGTTCTCCATTGGCGACTTGGTGTTTGTCAAGATTTCTCCGTTAAAGAGTGTGATACGATTTGGCAGGAGAGGCAAGTTAGCACCAAGATTTGTTAGTCCATTCCCAGTTCTTGAGCAAATTGGGAATTTGGCATATAAAGTTGAATTACCAGACAAGATGGCAGGAGTTCACAACGTGTTTCATGTTTCCTAGTTAAGAAAGTTCGTACACGACCCAGATGTGACTATTTCACCTAATCAGTTGGATGATATAGAAGTTGAACCCGAGGTGGTTGGGAACCGCTGGCCTATGCGTATTGTTGGGAAAGATACGAAGCAGCTTCAAAGGAAGGCGGTGAAATTAGTCAAAGTTCAGTGGGGCGAGAATGAGAATGACTGTACTTGGGAGACAGAGGAGAGCATTAGGAAGACGTATCCAGAACTCTTCGCCTGGTAAGATTTCAGTTTCGATTTAGTCGTTCCGCATGCTAGGATAGGTTTGTTTTATTTGTTTTGCATGTTTGATTATTGTATAAGATTGGTAGGCATGCAGGATCCTTTGTATGTTTTGGGTTAAGGAATTTCGGGGACAAAATTTCTTAAGAGGGGAGAGTGTAATGACCCGCATTCTATGCATCGAAGAATATTTATTTCTTTTACATACGAAGTTGTATGGTCATGTAACTTTGGGAGACGACTATTAGGGTCATTTCCCATGTTCATGTTTTTTCCCGATTTTTGAATGACCGTTTTGCCCCTAGCTGATCTTGTTTCGGCCATAACTTTTGACTGGAAAGGAATTTTGATCTGAAACAACTTCCACTGGATTCGAATGATGGTTTACAATTTCGTAGAGTGGTCATATTAGCCAAACGGGCTCAACGTTTGGGAGATATGGCTGAAACAAGGTTTAGAAGGTGAAAAACTGCTTAACCGGGCCTAATTTGGGTAATTAGTGAATGGGCCCATAACCCATTTCGGGATTAGGGTTATGGGAAGGCTGATAGGGTTAGGAAATTCAGTTTCTATCATTTTCCAGCCACCACTTTTTGTTCCTTTAAGTTTAGCCATGGCCTCCACTTTCTAAAACACCCCAAATCAACTTCTAATCACTTTCTAATCAAGTTTCGGCTTAATCTACATCAAATCAAGGCGGATTAGCACAAGAATCGAGGTAGAGCTGCTGTGTTGCATTGGTATTTGCACCCAAACAGTAGTGTTTCGGTTCTAAAGGTTTTATTTGTGGCTAAGGTGAGTGATTAGCTTGCTTTTACACTAATTATGGCTAATTAGGGTTGATTAGTGTTAATTAGCGAATTTAAACATGATTAAATTCTGGAAAAATACTTATAAAATTCGAAATGATGTTTTAGACCTCTGTTAGAAACTTGGGTTAATTTGGTTAAGTTTTGCTAATCCTATCATTAATTATACTTGAACATGATTAAGGGAAATATGGGGTTTTGGCTATGTTTGATCCATTTTAACTTATTAAGTTGTTGTTTTGGTGTTTGTGGTCACTTCTATTTGTTGCTATGACTTTATGGTATGCTTTGTGATTGTCTAAAATAGTTATAGTGGTCGAAAACGCCGTCGATTGGCGTATAAATAGTCGCTGGAAGTTGCAAGAAAAGTGCAGGAAAGTACCCGAACCGGATCGGATCGGATGGGAGCACGGACAGCAACTCGCGAACCGAACCGCTCGTGGGGTGTCTTCTCCGAACCGAGCCGCTCGTGGGGTGTCTTCTCCGAACCGAACCGCCTGGAAGCTTATGAACAGATGGCCAAGGAGGATCACAAACCGGAGTACCCAATCCGAACCGAACCGCGCCTCCGACCCGATCCGCCAGAAGACCTCCGACCCGAACCACTTATGCGTCTCCGACCCGACCGGAGTAGAGAGGAAGACTCGAGCTGCTTTCACCACGATCCGATGGGATGACCAAGACCGATCCGAACCGCCCCGAGATGAAGACCACGAACCGAACCGAAGAGTTTGGACTTGAGGCATGGACAACGATGCCGAACCGATCCGGGGAAGAAGACCAAAAACCCGAGATGCAAAGGTAGTCCAAATATGGGGTTTATACTCAGGATCTAGATGGGAACCAACGAATGAACTTCATGATTGGGCTTTGCTGCGGGACGTGCGCTAAGGGGTTGTCGATGTCTATAACTTTGGATCACTATGTGTAGGGGGTACGTGAACGGATTCAGGGCCACAGTGGCCTAGGTACGACTAAAAGGGCTATAGACCAATGAAGTGGGGTCATCTGTAAAGATTTGGTCATGACTCCATGAGGTAAGCTTGGTGGTAGCAGTAGTTGTACAAGTCGAACTCCGTCACTACTTCGATGGGTCTAGTGATTGACAGTGGTGGACATCGTATGCTTTACGCACTGAGTGAGAGATGTGAGGATGGTTGCTATGTTTGATTGTTTGCCTTCACTATGACATGCACACCCCCCCCCCCCCCCCGTTATCTTTATACCATGTTTAGTGGCACCTTAGAGTATTGTACGGTATGTAGTGCTAACTCTTTGGTTGCAGGTCCAGGTTCATGTATGGTTTAGTATACCTGTTATTGTTCTGTTTTGCTGCTTATCGCTCATACCAGACTTTTATCTGACCCAGAGTTTTATGTCTCTTCTTATTACTATGGGTGCTCTCACGAGCAGACTAGAGACATGTTAGTTGGTTATGCACGAGTAGCTGTGCCAGAGACGAGCAGGAGGCTTCCACGTATGATATATATAGATATTCTCCCTGTGTTGCTGCGGTCACTACTTTGGGCATTAGTGGTGTACTTTTCCTTTCTTTTGCTTTAGAGGCAGTTTGAAAAGTTTTAATAATGGTGATGTGGAACATAAGCTGTATTTGGATTTCCGCTACTATGATGTGTAGTTTTAGTTTTCAGCTTATGCACTGTTTCGCCTGTTTTATGTCAAGTATGTTGTTATTATATTTTATCCCATGCGCTGTGAGACGTTCTACAGGTTCTTAATTAGCTCATCCTCTTCTTTCCTTTCTTTGGCGACCGTTCCGTGCTAGTCGGGCATGTGTACAACGCACTTAAAGAGGAAATGCCAGCTGGTACGGGGCGGGCCATCACAAAAAATGTTTTTGAAACGCAGCTGTGTAAATCTGAACAAAATCAGGCGTGAAGAAGATGTGATAGAGAACAAATTTGGATGGAAGGAAAGGCTCGCGTCAAATAGGATTTAGTTAAAAAGAGTTTTCCGTGGGGAAGAAAACAAAAGTAGCTCCTTGTTTTCAATGCAAGAAGGAAACTAGGCGTGAATTTAAACAAGGCTGGTATATTCAAAACCAAGGTGAAGCAGCAAACAAATAACGGGTGGAAGAGGCACTGAGTATTAATAAGGATCGGGATGTTTTTCTTTTCAGAGACAAACGAAGTGGAGAGTTGTTAACGAACAAAAATCCGTTGTTGAAGATAGGCACAATAGCTCTCGTATTTGAGCAGACAAGAGGAGATCAACTGGGAACAAAAAGCAAAAGGTGGAACATTATATTTTTGAAACATATAGAACAAAAGAAATGGGGGCATTTCGTTTGAACAATATAAGTAAAGGTTGAGCATTTTACATGACAAGTGGGAAGAGTTTATGTAATACGTCGGGCTTATTTACGAGGCAAGGGAATCAACCCATTGAGATGAAGCAGTTATATGAAGGAGCAAATAGTTTTTACATGTGAATAGAAAGAGAGGTGGGGAAAACTTTCGGCCAGAAAAGTTGCTATCGAAGATGGTGGAAAGTTTGGAGGAGCGGACACGTGAATGGCAGCGGATGGGTTTTGTTTTGGTGAAGGAGATTGCGTTTGAAAGCAGTAGTGCGGTATAAAATGGAAGACCTTTGAAATTATATACCAGCATTTGAATGGAAAATGGTTTCACGAAGCTGAACGAAAGACAGAAGAAAATCAGAATTGGGAAGAATTAGCAAAGCACATGAAAAAGGAAATCTGGCCGGTTCGAATTTGAATTGAAGGATATAAGGCGGCAAGCTTATTTCTCTTGGACCGCGCTTTCATTTGAAGAACGGTAGGTTGTTTAACACTAATTAATAGTGTAATTATAATATAATTAAAAGTCAGTTATTTATTTAAATATCGTATACTTTATAACATAAGTAAATATTGTCAGGTTATTAAAATTAGACAAAACGAGTAATACCGGAATCGCGGTAACAAGCGGAATATTATGGAACTGATCTGGACAGTGCAGGAGACAACTGGGATTTACCGTTAAATTAAATGACTTTTAATTTAACAGTAACCGAACCATTTCAGAAAACGAATCAAATCAAAGTGAGTTTAACTCACTCAGTTTTTATCCCACTTATATTTTATATAATTGGGTTTTAATTTGTGTGCTATGGTTGATAATTGTTTGCTGTGTGCTGAATATTATTTATATATTCGATAAATTTGTTGATTTAACATTCATTTATTTTAAACGAAATCTAATCATTATTTCTAACGATTATTTCCAAACGAGGTAACATGCCTTGTTGGTTACGTTTTTAATAATATAAACGTATTGAATATAAATATGGGTGATTGGATTACTGTTATTATTATATCTGTTCATTGACTAAAATATTATTATTTGAGGTAACGTATTTGGATGCAGGGAAACCGGTTGGTGGGATCCAACTGGATTCCTCAAAATTTATTGTTATTTTCATATTACAATTATATAAACCGTTTCACCAATATGGATTGGACAATTGATTTGGTTGTTGATTGTTGATTGGAAATTTAACGTTTATGTCGTTTTAACCAATGAATTATATTGGTTGAGTAAATGGCATCCGATGGCTTGGAAAAAAATTATTTTATAGATGTGAATTTACCGTCAGGTAAAAAGACTGAAAAGAAGATTTTTAAATCTATTATTTTGGAATGGAAGTTTATTAAAAAAGAAATAAATATTTAATATTTACTATAATAAATTGTTAAGTGATTTTATAAATTTCATATGTTAATGAGAATTTTAAGCATATGAGCAAAAATTAATATAGCGATTAAGAATTTGAATAATTATGTCTAAGAAACAATTAAAACGGATATTTAAATTATATTATTAATTAATTTAAAGGAGTAATTAATTTGAATCGATTAACGAGATAAGCATGGGTTGAGTTGATTAATTAAATTAGAATGGGTTATTTGATTAATTTACTTTTAATTAATCAATTGGAATGGTTAACGAATAGTTGTTTTAATTTTTACAAGGCTTTAAAAGGAAATTTATTATTTAGTTTAGTTAATAAACTAATTAACTACTTTTACAATAGTTAATGTTGAAATAAATTATTATTTAAATTTTAGATATTAATTTTTAAATGGAAATCATTTAA
Organism: Allium sativum; assembly: GCA_030737875.1. Lineage (NCBI taxonomy): Eukaryota > Viridiplantae > Streptophyta > Magnoliopsida > Asparagales > Amaryllidaceae > Allium > Allium sativum. Next base: position 881,678,039 of record CM060924.1, read on the forward strand.
GAAAGAGCTCGAGTTGGTAATGCATTATAGTTTAATTGTGAAATGAGTTTATTATCGGGTTTTATATAAAAACCCAAGTTTTATGAATTAAGTTATAAAAGGGTTTTAAGCGAATGCGACAGCTTACATAAATGTTAAGATTTAAATTAAGTAAGAAGGAATAGAGATAAAAAGGTTTTTATATTAAACCAGAGTTTATAAACCAGGTTTATAAGAGGATTGCGAAATTTAAAGCATTGATTTTGAAATTGGCGATACTTAATAATGAAATTAAATGAAGTAAATGGAACTGAAATGAGATTTTCAAAGTGCGAAATGGTTGAAGGGATTACAAGTGAATAACATGAGTTGATTAGGAGTTAAGATAACGATTAGAACCTAACTGGAGGTTGGTTGAGTTGAGTGATTTTCTAAGTACTAATCTGATGTTGATTTCGGTCTTCGGGGTTGATACTTAGGAAATTATTCTCTTACCAATTTACGGTTAAGGACTAATGAATGTTGAAATAACGGGAATAAAAGATTTATGAGGTTTAAATTATTTGTTAATTATTTTTGAATAAAGAAGCCAAGTGATGCTGAGTACTGAACCAGTAAATTCATTTTATTTGTTATGTTTAAAAGGTTGTTTATTTGATATTTAAATAATCGACTATCAAATATGGCCAATACGATTGTTGGTATGGAAAGACTGGGATCGAATTTATATTCGTAAACCATCTCGATCAGCAAATACGAAAATATGGAAGATATCAGATGATGATCGAGACGGAGCAATTGAAGACCATAGATCTTTTTAAAACGGAAGAACTACTTAAATCTCAAATTTATCAGAGATATATTGTAGTTCAATCGTGATTGACATCTACGGATTGCAAGAAATACTCGCTACTGATCTATAGGGTGATACCTAGGATGTAGTAGGAGGGTACCTTCGATTCATCCTGATCCTGGATGACATGTATGGACGAGTATCTGACAGAGTATTTCTTAAGAATCACGTACATTTGATATTTACTATCGTAATTCTGTTAGTGGCGGAGAGGGGCACTTCTCTTAGCTTAACGACCAGAGTATTTTTGGGAACGTCAATTAGTGATTTGGCGGATCTGACAATGTGACAATCAAAGTGTTGGTGATGTGATGTTCTAAAGGTAGTGTTAAACCTCAAGCCTCTACAACGGGAAAATGGTATAAAATCGGGTAGGTCGCATGGCTAAGTGGGTCGCACCCGAGTAGGGTGTATAATCACCTATCTAGAGTAAATCCATTTCATTCTTTATTCTATTTCGATGCTGTCCCTTTTCGGGAAACGGTGGTTTGAGCCCAACCGTTGGTGATATACATTCGACACACTCAAGCGAAATGAGTGGTCGGTCATGTTTAGCTTGTGTTGCAAGATGTTCTTGTTGAACTCGGTGTATTCCTCTCACTGTCAGAAGGTGGTCCCATACCTTGCCAGTTGGAAATCCAAACTCCAATAAGAGGCTGCGGTTTTTGATTATATACTATATATATGGAACGTAAGATGAAAGTGTTCCACTAGATTGATATTTATTTGTGTTTAGACACTATTATAATATCAGAATAAGATATGATTTCTAAAAAGAAATGGTTTTGACTTTAAAATCAGGTTGGGTGATGTTATTAAACTTAGCGAGTTTTCTCACTCTGGCTCACCAGACTGATCCGGCGTTTTGTAAATGCTCGGGTTAGACCGAGTTGTACAGGTTCAGGTTATCGGATGCTGTGAAGTCCGAAGATAAGCTGGAGGAGTCAGACGTATGATACAGATTAGTATATATTCCACTGTGTGTTGTATATGAGGACAGATTATGATAACTGTCCAAATGTATTGATGTACACTGATGATTGTAAGTTTTATTTCAAAGCTCTCAATAAAGTTTTATTTCTACATTATATTTTGTTCCGCTGCAATGTGAGACTCTGATGTTGTTAAGTTATTCTTCTTCTTCTTCTATCATAATATTTCTTTCATTCTTATCTCACCCTCTATTTTATTTCATAAACTATCTAGTGTTTTCGATACTTGAGTTCTGGCAAGTAATACGGGTTTGTGTATTATTGTTGGAATTCGGGGAGTCGAATCCGCCGGGTCGTTACAGTGGTATCAGAGAAATGGTTTAGTAATAACCTTGGCTCTATGGCGTTACTCGATAAAGACAAGATTAGTAATACCCTAGATTGAGTTTGAGTATATATATGAGAGCGTATTTGTAAATTTTATATAAAATGATCTGTATTGTGTTAATTTGATTGGTTCAATTTTGAACTAACAAACTGACGCGATATTGTTTTGTAAAGAGGGTAAATGAAATAAATTTACCCGGAATATATTTTTGTATAGAAAAGAAATAATTTTATTAAATTATTAAGATATTGGTGTGTTTGATTGATTTAAGTGGAATTCAAATTGAATTAAAAATTTGAATGGTTTAATATAACCAGAAGAGATTTCGCATATGGAATTTGTGAATGAGAATTTTAATTTGGAGTTAAAATGAAATAGGATTTAACTTAAAATAAGTTAAATTAATATTTGAAGAGGAATTGGATCATATTTAGAATGAAAATCAGAATTTGGATTCTAAAACAGGAGTAAGCTAATTTTGAAATCAAATTTTTTAATTGAATATGAATTAAAACATAGCTTGGTTAAGTGAAGATAAATTTGGGATTTAGAATTTGAATTAGTAATAATGAAACGTGAATCAATCTGATATAAATCGATTGATATTAAACCCAAGTGAAAATAAGTAAATATCAATATTGAATATGAATTCACTTGAATGACTGGCTTATGTTGATTGTGTATCGTTTGTTGATTGTATGTTGAACTTTGGAAATTGGTTAGTTAATCTGTTGATTAATGAAATATTATTTAGAATATCATCTATCGGTTACTTGCATGATGGATTGATTTGAGTACAGGTGCCAGAAAGCTTTGAGGTTGATTTTGGTTGAGTATATCGTAATAAATTGAGCTAGTATGCTCAATAGCGCTCACATAAGGTACGCTTACGTGAAAATATAAATTTGGTTTTTGTTTTCCGACCGTGTGAGTCGATGTATATATATTTGTTGATCCTGCGATATCGCAGAAGTCGCTACATATAGGGGAGACACTGCCGAATTTTTCCAGGAATTTAATATATTAGAAAATTTTCATTATTTTTGAAAGTTTTATTTACAATGTGGAATTGGTTTGGATTTAAAATAAATTGTATTTTAGAAGGGACAATGGGATGTAGCATTTCTTCTACCTTAGTAATTTCGGGGACGAAATTCTTTTAAGGGGGTAGGAATGTAATGTCCCATATTTTCCATAGTCTGATATTTAATTTATTTTATTATTTTAAATATCGATTTGAAATTTTAAATGGATTTAAAATATATAATTCGATTATAAAATGAAGTTTGAACGTTAAAATTATATATAATTATAAAACGAACTCAAAATGTCGTGGTAGTTCATAATTTATGATTTGAACTTCAATTGAATATACCAGATCCGATATAAACCGGAATTCGGTGAAACAAGAACCGTTTGAATTTGTTTGATCAGAATTTTCTAATGAAAGATAAAAATGAAGATTTCATGTTATAGATTGTTAGTTATGTCCAACTCAAAATTTAAAATAGTCGCTATGGAATTAATTATAAATTATAGTGATTAATTTAATAATTTAATTCGATTTAAAAGGTTTTTTTTATCATAACTTGAGATACCAATCGAATTAAGCTACGAAACGAATTCTATTGAATTCGTATTGACGTTTAGAGTCATAATAAATATATTATTTGTTATTTTTGGAGACTGGGTATTTTGGGCACCCAAGATAGCGTTGTTTTATGGGTAAATTGGAATAACGGATTATCAAAGGAACTCCGTTTTCAACGAAACTAATTTTATTAAATCCACTATGGTTAGGTGTTGTAGTGTTCCAAATTTCAATTTATTTTGATTTATTTGAGACCATGGGAAATTCAAACGCGTGTTTTTCACATGTGATTTATAAAGGATTTTTCACAAACGACCTCGGAATTCGACGAAACATGTCCCATCGTGTCCGGAATATTTTTCTATGCTAAGATTAGGAGTTTTAGCTCAATCGGATATCGTTCATAGTTCTTTTAGACCATTACTTCGTCGTTAAGCTTCGTTTTTGAAGTTTTAATAATATAATAATATAACATACCCCTATAAATACTTGTTGAAATTAAACCCTAGTTTTTCCATTTCATAGTCAAAATAAAACAAGCCGCCATCAGATAAAACTAGCGACCTAAATCTCATTCCTGTCCTCTCCAATTTTCTTTCAATCCTCACACCTGATCGTAATATGTTAAACATGAAACTGCTTCATCTACGCGAGCCTTATATTTTGAATGGTGGAGATTGGTTTTAAGTCGACAAGGTGGTCGGATTTTGGACTGGAAGGCGGCAACTGTCGAACTGTTTTAAGGGCTACCCATGGAGTCGAGTGGCACATGACCGGCACCTTGGGTCGAGCAGGCGAAGGCGGTTGTAGAGACATGTTCAGATTGTAGTCCGGTGAGGTGGTTGTATGGCAGCGTTGATGAAAAATAGGCGGTGTCGAGCAGTTTTGGAATGGGGAGGGAAAATGTTTTTGAAACGCAGCTGTGTAAATCTGAAGAAAATCAGGCGTGAAGCAGATGTGATGGAGAACAAATTGGGACGGAAGGAAAGGCTCGCGTCAAATAGGAATGAAGTTATAAAGAGTTTTCCATGGGGAAGAAAACAAAAGTGGCTCCTTGTTTTCAATGTAGAAAGGAAACTAGACGTGAATTTAAACAAGGCTGGTATATTTGAAACCAAGGTGAAGTAGCAATGTAACGACTCGGTAGGGATTCGACGCCCGAATTTCGACAATAATACATAACCCTGTATTACCTGCCAAAACTCAAGTATCGAGAACCACCAGATAGTTATTAGAAAGAATTTAGAGGGTTAGATAAGAAAGAAAGAAACATTAGAATAGAAGAAGAGGAAGATCTAACACGACACACAGTCTCACATCGCAGCGGAACAAAATATAATATAGAAATAAATCTTTATTGAGAGCTTGAAAATATACTTACAATCATCAGAGTACATCACCCATCTGGACAGTTATAATAATCTATCCTCATATACAACACACAACGGAATAATACTAGATAAGATCATACATCTGAACTCTTCCAGCTCGTCTCTTCACAACATTCGATAACCTGAACCTGTACATCTCGGTCTAACCCGAGCATTGCAAATACCGGGTCAGTCTGGTGAACCAGAGTGAGAAAATCTCGCAAAGTTTATAAAACAACCATCTTGATTTTTAAGGTTCAAAAATCATTTTGAAAGAAAAAGATAATAGTAAGACGAGCCCACACATAAACACGGACGGTTTTAACCTTACTATAACCCAAAACAGTTTTGAAATCATATATTGTCTGATATTATAATAGTGTCTAAATACAAATAAATAAAATCTAGCAGATTGCTTGCATCTCACGCTCCACATATATAGTGTATAAACAAATCCGCGGGCACTTATTGGTGAATGGATTCCGACTATGACAAGGTATGGGACCACCTGCCGATGGTGTATCTCTAGAGGCAAATACACTGGGTTCAACAAGAACGTCTTGCAACCCGGCCCACACATGACCGACCACTCATTTTGCTTGAGTGTATCGAATGTATATCACCAACGGTTGGGAGATAACCACCGTTTCCCGAAAAGGGACAGCATCGAAAACAGATTAAAGAGGCAAAAGGAATTTCTCTAGATAGGTGATTATACACCCTAATGGGAGCGACCCACATAGCCATGCTGCCTGTCCGATTTTTTTCATTTCCCGGTAGATGAGGCTTGAGGTTTGAATTTCCTTTTAGCACATCTGGCCACTATTCACTTTGAATGCCACATTGTCAGATCCATCAGATATCACTAATTGACGTCCGCAAAAATACCCTAGTTAGGAGCTACCCAACTATGATACGTTTGAAGAAATCAATGTACGTGGTCCTTTGGAAATACTTTGTCAGACATTCGTCCATACAAGTCATCCAGGAGCAGGATGAACCGAAGGCACCCTCCAACCACATCCTAGGAATCGCCCTATGGATCAGTAGCGAGTAGTCCTTGAAATCCATAGATTTCAACCACGACCAAATTACTATCAAAATATCTCTAGGTGCAACATCAGAGAATTTATCAAGTAGCCCTTCCGCTTATGAAGATCCATGGTCTTCAACTGCTCCATCTTCAATTGGAATCTTCACGTATTTGTTGATTCAGAATGGTTTTCGAATACAAATTCGGTCCCGAACTTTCCGTACCAACAGCGCATTGGCATGATTTTGATAGTCGGTTGTTTAACTATCAAAATAAACAATCATAAAAATAAAATAAATCCATTGGTTTATTCCACAACATCACTTGGTCATTAAAATAATATATCAGTTGTAATACCAAAGATAATATATTAGTTTTAATATAAAAATATTCTCAAATCATTTTATTGAAATACTTGAATAAATACTTTAAAATCCAATTTCCCTTTATTATCCTCCAAAACATTTGTCACCACATTATTTATCCTTATATAATTACGAGATCAATTCACTTACATTGTAAAACCGTCGTTACAAAATTCCCTTTTCATTCTGTTATTATGAAAATTTCATATTCTCACGCCCCTCTTTATTTCCTTTTATTTCGGAATCCCATCATATATATATATCCAAATTCTTCAAATAACGTTTTACTATTATTTTCCCAAAATAATTTTGCTTTAACATCTCCACTATCACGGCTCAAACCATCCTTCGAAAATCCTGAAGTCGTTCAAGTTGGGGTATTTTAGTTACCTCTCAGACCTTGATCAACAACGTTCTTATCGTAAGATAAATATAAATCGTAATTCAAAAAATCATATTCGTTTTAACACCACTTCACTATTGTATTGAAATACGGTTTTATAAAACCGTCTTGCTTTTTGAAATCTCCTCTTTTAAGCATATGGTTATTACTAAATTCCTTGATCTAGTAAATGATTAATAAACTTTTAAACCTTAACTTCTTTAAAAACAATTTGTCCCAGTATCTGGGTTTTAATTCCAAATCCTATTTCTAAACATTTTGCCAAATTCAATTATGGAAATCCCTTTTTCTAATTCTTTAAATCATTTCCTTTGGGAAATCTTACCGCAATCTTATCCGTTACACTTAACGTTAATTTACAACTTAACACTTTAACGCCCCATCTCCTTATTCATAACTCGTTCACATCTCTATTTAAATACAAATCCCTTTTCCATCTTGATTTCCTTTACTTATAATATTAAGTAACATTTATTTTAAGTTCACCGTAATTGCTTAAAATCACTTCATAGCTTTCTTTATTAAATTTGGTTTAAATATGAAACGTTCATAAACTTCCTTTGAAACTCAATTACATTCCATTTCTAACTTCCATCATTAACTTTAATGGACTTCATTTAAGTAATAAAGATTTTAATTTACTTAACCATTAACTGGAATTAAATTCCTTTTTGAAATCTCATTAAGTTAAACAACATTCGCTAATTTATTTCATTAGATTAATTGGCATAATCTAACCTAATAAAATATTCAATTTTCGTTAAAATAGTTGGCTTGGTCAACCGGAAAACTTGATTAACCCATTCATCAACTCTAACTTGTCATTTCATTTTAAAATAATAAATAACATTTATTAATCCAAATAATCTTATTTACTTTGATAACTTCTAAATAATCTTATTTTATAAAAAATCAGTTTTTATAAAAGTATTTTGTAATTTCGATGAAGCACGTGCTTCGCACACGGTAGATTTTGGGTACAAAAATAATGGTTAAACAAACGATATATATAGATATATATAGTTGGTTTATTTCCCTTTTAAAACTTCATTTAAAAATATATTTAAAAAATCTGTACTCAGCTATAAACTAAATTTCATAAATTCATTTCTCTACCGTTTCACTTGACGGTAAATTGAACTTTATAAAATAATTTGTATTTGGCCATCTGCCATGAATTTCACAATCCATAACACAATTGGTTTATAACCAAACGAATGTTGAATTTGGGTTTATAATCAATACCCAATTCAATAATCCAACCAAATAGGTTCAACAGTTTGATCATACACAGATAAATAAACAAACTAACTGATAACGGTCAACCAATAGTAATTCAAGCACCCAATTTAATTTAAATACGGTTATATTATGATAAACGTAACCAACAAGGTAAGTTACCTTGTTTGGAAATCATCGTTAAAAATAACGATGTTATTTCATTTAAATTAAACAACCGTTTAATTTAAATAATTGACAAAAATATTTAACATGCATCAAGCAACCATTAAACAACCAATAATTAGCAGCCATACCATATAGATGATAAACCCGAATTATAATTATTATAAGTGGGGAAACTGAGTGAGGTTAACTCACCTGGATCTGCATTGTATACACAGCTCGTTCCAATTAATTTCAACCCTGTCCAATTCAACTTCGTTCCGTACCGTCCTGCTCATGAATATGGTTCCAGTCTGTTTTGAATTGGCCTATTCTGGTAAAATATAAATACATTGTTAATATTTTATTTTATTTTATTATATTTTAAATAATTAATTAATTTAAATTAATTAAATTAACGAACACATTACTTTGTTTCAAAAATAATACCGCTCGACTTCCTTTATTCGCCGCTTTGTCTGTCCTTCCTTTGTTTCGAATCATGACTGCAAATCCCCGAACCTGGCCAATATGTTTTAAACTCTATCATACTTGAAAATATTATATGATTCCTAATGATTTTATATATATATGATTAATTAACTTTAAAATTCTAATTAATATGCACAAATTTTTAGTTTAAAATAAACCTTAACAGGCCGTTAATCCTCGTCCATTAGCATTTGGCTTCCACGGTTTTGCATATTACTTTGCAGCCCATCCTCTACACGTCACACCCCAAAATGGTCCACATCAAAACCCCTTCCAGATAAAAGAACAGATCCGTTCTTTCATACCACTACGCCTCTTTTTGCTCTCTTCCACCAGAAGAAAAAAAACCGCTACTGCCAAACTACATCCAAGCGCCGCTTCTCGCCGCCTTTGACCGGAGTTCCGTCAGTGCTCCTCAAATCAAACGTCCTTGTCAGCCCCTCCTTCGGATGGAGCCTCTTCGACGCTACCCTTCTGTTAGTCTACAGATCGTCTACAAAGTCAACGCCTTTCAGATCCGATCTGTTCCTCAATTCCACTTTGAATTCCGCCAATCTATGTTTTCTTCTTGATCTCCTTTTTCTTTATATAATTTCTGTTTTAAAATTTTGTGAATTATTGTGTAAATCGAAAGTTATCTGGAGTAGTAGAATCGAATTGGGCTTACTGCATTTTATTTGTCTATGCGTGACTGTTTTTGGGTATATTCGGTCTTAAATTTGGAAAGTGCGAAGTGAACAAAAATGAAACAAAGGAAACTGGTTTGGTATGGAAAGTATTGTAGTTTGCAGTGGTATTTATAGGTGAAATGGGATTGAAGATAAGGGTGATGTCTGGTCAATAGGTCTGCGCCGGGTATGTATTTTCTTTTGAGTAGCAGCCGTTCTTCAGTCTGTTGATGTGAGGGGGTTGAGGAGAAAAGCGGCTTACAGGATTGATGTTGGGGCTGGTATTGTCTTCTCAAATGGCCATGTTCCTTAGTTACTTTGCTGTAATGCTTTTAGCTGGTCTAGGAATGCAAAAGGAGTAAAAAGAAGCATGGATAGGTCTGCGGCATGCTTATAGTAGCAGAGAGGGGGTACGGTTTTAATTTCTTCACATGAAAGCTTTCGGTTTTATTATTGTTTTAATTCATTTGTCTGGGAGAATGGAGGTAACTTGTGTACAGAGGAGAAGGGAATGTCACTTTCATACAGAACGTGGTTGGCTAGTTTGAAAATATACAACATAGCAGCTGCAAACAGAAACAATATAGGGTGTAGAAGATTCATGTAAGCGCAGATATTTTCCTTAGTTCTTCTTTATTTATTTGATAAAATGCTTTGTACTGTCCGCGTCAGTATGTAAATTTGTTAATTAGTTTGGAAAAAAGCCTTTGTACATGAACAAATTTGGAATAAAATGGTTTGCTATTTTATTGTTGCCAAGTACTGTATTCACAATGATGGACGTGAAAAACTGTTTTTATCTTACTGTATTCTCTTTTTCTATATATGCTGCTTAGTCCAATCGTTGAATGGATTTGGTTCGAAACTTCCTCTTAGTTTCCATGTTCTCTATTTACTTATATTTCCTAATTTGTTTGACTAATTTTGTTTTCTATCATGAGCAAGTACTGGAAGGTTGCAAATGTAGACAGTGAATAAGTAGAGTGTGGATGCAGAATTATATTTGGTCATGGTGCACCATGTATTTTGTTTTTATTTTCAAAACAGTCACATGAATTCTTATTTCTTATTGTTCTCGATACATCTAATTATTCGCGGCATGTTTGAATGAAGATGGATGCGTTATTTTGGATCTTTTGTAAGGCTTTTGTTAATATGTATGTTCATAATAAATTTCTTATATCAGTCTATTTCCCTGTTGTACATAACTTAGTTAGTGGTATATGTTTGTCTATTTGGTTATGCGTACATGCAGGAATTAATATCCACCATAAAATCATTTCATACTGCTGTGTATGTCATATTGTTTGGCTATTATACAGTAAGCTCTGTAAATATATAAATAGTTTGTAAAATATTATCGATAAATATTTAAATAAGTGCTGAAACTATTAAATTAAAATAAATAAATTATTATCGATAATTTTGCCCATATGGAATATCGCTTCAGATTTAGCCAATATCGAATTATAATTCCCATCAAAAGGTTCGAATCAACCGATATCGAAAATTTATATAGAAAACGATATTAAATTTATTAAATAAACGTTAGCATTATTTAACGATTTCCATAGCGACTATTTTGAAATTTGAATTGGGCATAACTGAAATTTTATAAACTGAAATCCCGATTTTTCTCTCTCAATAGAAAATTATAATCAAATAGATTCAAACGTTTCTCGTTTCATGAAATTCCGACTTATATCGGATACTATATGTTCAATTGCAGTTCAAAACTGAATATTGCGAACTGCCGCGCCATTTCGAGCTCGTTTATAATTATATATAAATTATAATGTTTAAACATTGAATTTAAATATTAAAAATTCATACACATTCCAATTATAATATTAAAACAAGAATCAAATATTCAAATTAAAATGGCCAAAAATCTGAGTCGTTACATTCTTCCCCCCTTAAAAGAATTTCGTCCCCGAAATTCTAAGGTAAGAAAAACGTCACATCCCATTATATTTTCTAAATTCAATTCATTTAAATCAAAACAAACTCAATATCGTAAATAAAAATTCCCAAAAATGTCAAAAATTTCAAACATTTTAAATTATCGAAAAAATTCGGCAGAGTCCCTCCTATACGGAGTGACATCTGCGATATCGCAGGAATAATATATACATCGACTCATATGGTCGGAAAACAGAATTCAAATACCAAAAATTATATTTTCGCGTAGGCGTACCTCATACGAGCACTATTGAGTATATTTGCTTAACTCATTGCGATCTACTTAACCAATATCAATCCTCACTACCTTCTGGCACCTGTATTCAACTCAATTCAACACGTAAGTGGCTGTTACGTGAAATTTTATAAATAATACTTCATTGTCAACCAGTATAATTTCATTAATCCCCAAGGCAACATTCAGAAAGGTATACGCAAATATGAGTTTAAATCACCCAGTTTTATTTCATGAGTAGTTCCATTCAAATTTTATTATACTATAACTTAGTTTTCAATCCATTCAACTTTTCATTTAAGTTATTGAAATAATTTCAACCAACCTGATATCCCAATAACAACCAACTCACAACCAGTTCAACCAAGTAAATTGAATTTATATTCAATGTTACCATTTACTTCACCAGTTTAAGTCTTATTTCATATTCAATCACCAAATTGATTTTTCAAGCATTTCTTTTTATAATTACAATCCTGATTTTAAATTCAAACATCATTATTCTAATTTATTCCATTTTATCTTATCTTAAATTCTAATTTCAATTTCATACTAAAATTTCCTTTCACTCTATACATGTGAAATTTTGGTTATATTAACCATTCAAATTCAAATTTCCATTTGAATTCCACTCAAGTAAATTAATCAAACTACAATATCTCAATAATTTAATAAATTATTTCCTTTCTATAAAAATATAATTTGGGTAAAATTATTTCATTTACCCTATTAACAAAACAATATTGTGTACATTCCCAGTCCAATGCTTTTCAACACTTGAACCGATCAACAACACAATACAAAACATTTGCATATAAAATCTACAAATACGCTCTCATATATAAACACTCAACTCAATATAGGGTATTACTAACCCCATCTCTACCGAGTCACGCCACAGAGCCAAGGTTATTACTAAACCAATAGCTCTGATACCACTGTAACGACCCGGTAAGGATTCGACACCCGAATTTCGACAATAATACATAACCTTGTATTACCAGCCAAAACTCAAGTATCGAAAACCACCAGATAGTTATTAGAAAGAATTTAGAGGGTGAGATAAGAAAGAAAGAAACATTAGAATAGAAGAAGAGGAAGATCTAACACGACACAGAGTCTCACATCGCAGCGGAACAAAATATAATATAGAAATAAATCTTTATTGAGAAATTGAAAATATACTTACAATCATCAGAGTACATCACCCATCTGGACAGTTATAATAATCTGTCCTCATATACAACACACAACGGAATAATACTAGATAAGATCATACATCTGAACTATTCCAGCTCGTCTCTTCACAACATCCGATAACCTGAACCTGTACATCTCGGTCTAACCCGAGCATTACAAATACCGGGTCAGTCTGGTGTACCAGAGTGAGAAATCTCGCAAAGTTTATATAACATCCATCTTGATTTTTAAGGTTCAAAAATCCTTTTGAAAGAAAAAGATAATAGTAAGACCAGCCCACACATAAACACAGACGGTTTTTACCTTACTATAACCCAAAACAGTTTTGGAATCATATATTGTCTGATATTATAATAGTGTCTAAATACAAATAAATAGAATCTAGTAGAACGCTTGGATCTCACGCTCCACATATATAGTTTACAAACAAATCCGCGGGCACTTATTAGTGAATGGATTCCGACTATGACAAGGTATGGGACCACCTGCCGATAGTGTATCTCTAGAGGCAAATACACTGGGTTCAACAAGAACGTCTTGCAACCCGGCCCACACAAGACCGACCACCCATTTCGCTTGAGTGTATCGAATGTATATCACCAACGGTTGGGAGCTACCCACCGTTTCCCGAAAAGGGACAGCATCGAAAACAGATTAAAGAGGCAAAAGGAATTTCTCTAGATAGGTGATTATACACCCTAATGGGAGCAACCCACATAGCCATGCTGCCTGCCCGATTTTTGTCATTTCCCGGTAGATGAGGCTTGAGGTTTGAATTTCCTTTTAGCACATCTGGCCACCATTCACTTTGAATGCCACATTGTCAGATCCATCAGATATCACTAATTGACGTCCGCAAAAATACCCAAGTTAGGAGCTACCCAACTATGATACGTTTGAAGAAATCAACGTACGTGGTCCTTTGGAAATACTTTGTCAGACATTCGTCCATACAAGTCATCCGGGAGCAGGATGAACCGAAGGCACCCTCCTACCACATCCTAGGAATCACCCTATGGATCAGTAGCGTGTAGTCCTTGAAATCCATAGATTTCAACCACGACCGAATTACTATCAAAATATCTATGGTTGCAACATCAGAGAATTTATCAAGTAGCCCTTCCGCTTATGAAGATCCACGGTCTTCAACTGCTCCATCTTCAATTGGCATCTTCACGTATTTGCTGATTCGGAATGGTTTTCGAATATAAATTCGATCCCGGACTTTCTGTACCAACAGCGCATTGGTATGATTTTGATAGTCGGTTATTTAACTATCAAAATAAACAATCATAAAAATAAAATAAATCCATTGGTTTATTCCACAACATCACTTGGCCATTTAAGTAATATATTAGTTGTAATACCAAAGATAATATATTAGTTTTAATATAAAAATATTCTCAAATCATTTTATTGAAATACTTGAATAAATACTTTAAAATCCTATCCAATTTCCCTTTATTATCCTCCAAAACATTTGTCACCACATTATTTATCCTTATATAATTACGAGATCAATTCACTTACTATTGTAAAACCATCGTTACAAAATTCCCTTTTCATTCCGTTATTATGAAAATTTCAAATTGTAACGACCCGGGTTCCGGACTAATTTTATAATATATAATGTATAAATTACATTGGTAATTTAATAAACAAGATTTATGTATTTGGTAAAATATCTGGAAAAATTCCAGTTAAATATAATTGTTGATGGTTTAAAATTTATTTAACCGATGTGTACGTGTATATAAGATAAATGATTAGTGCTTTATCATCTTATTGTATTTTTAATTTGTTTTAGTTTATTTGAATATAAGATTTAAAAGAATTACTTATTTATTTGATAAGATTAAATAGATCAAATTCATTTGAAATAGAGAAATAATTATTTTAAAATTCTTGTTTATATATACATACATTTATTTAGACAGGTGCTTGTTATTTTAACTATATTTGGTTTGCATTGAAAACTTGTTTTTAAATTCATATAAATTATACTTAAAGTCAATTCAGAATGTAATCTCTTCATATGAAAGCAGATATGCAAGGATATGCATATGTACATTTAGTACAAGCTACACATAGGATGAGTAGGACTACATAGCATGACATATATAAATCAATATATAGGCACATGTGCAGCTTGAACATGTCTATAGACACTTGAACTATAGGATCTAGCTTTTTATTTACAAATAGATAGCACATAGCATTTCAAATCAGCATGTGCATGTCTGGAAAATTTAGATATCTCAGACCTTTTAAGTAAGAAAAGAAAGAAATCCTACAAAAAAGCTAGGCACATGTTAATGTAAACCTGTAAATGGAAAACACCCTGCGCAGCCTTAAGGGGTAAGTTGATTTGATACTTTGTGAAGGGCATACAACAGTACATGCACATGTACTGCTAGAACATGCATAGACCGAAACACTAGATAGGAATTGTGCCATCAAAGATCAACTCATTTATGATGCTGCAACATTGTATCACTTTAACATGGTTGTTGCATTCATCCTTCACATCACCAATTTGATCCAGCCTACCCCTTCCCATCAAAAAGCGCCTGTAAACCCACTGGAAGATTGATCAGCACACCTATATATGCACATGCAATGCTGTAAACAAGAAGAGTGCATAGTTGTTTTAGTATCAAAGTTTGTATGCATTTAAAGAATATGTAGTAGGATAGGTGACTTAACCAAACTTGTTTTCAATCAAACATCATCCCTTTTAAAAACTTCTGCATATGTACCATGTTTCCCGTAAAACGCCTACCTCACTTAAAACATGCATATTCACCTTTTAAATACACATGACCTGTAACGACCCGGAAAATCTGATAAAAAAAATTAAATTGGCTAAAATAATGGATTTTGAATATTTTAAATAATTATTTTAAATAATAGCAATGAAAACTGAGTTTGAATCGACAATTGAAAACGAATATAATTAATTCTAATTATAAACAAGGCCTGAAATGGCGCTGCAGTTTCAAAAATTGAATTCAAACTTTGACTGACTGTACCGGGTGCAAAACAAAAAGGATTTGAGTGAAATCAAAAATATTTAAATCTGTTAGTGAATACCTTTCTAACGAATCTGAAAAATCGAAGTTTCATAGCGGAAAGCAAAAGTTATGGCCAAATGAATTTTCATAAAGGTCGCTATGGAATTTATATAGCCCGTGAAATTGTCCATTTTGCAAACGACCTCGGAATTCGACGAAACCACTTTTGTTGGATCCGGGATGTAAAGTTATTGCTAGGTTTCAAATTTCATAATTTTTGAAGCTAGTATGTGAGTGGGGCAAAGGAAAACGTGTTTTGGTCAATTACAGTTAAATTGGATCGACCAGAAATGGGCCTTTTTGCAGACGGTCTCAGAATTCGACGAAACTAGTTTTGTTGGGACCGTATCGTCAAAACATAGCTAGATTTATTTTTCTGGAATTTTTCGAATCGGTTTGGGGTCGTCACACGACCACCACACAAATTTCACACACAAGTTCACTCGAAAACAAATTAAAGCAATAAGAAGAACTGAAAATGGAAATGGTCGAAAACACTAGAAGGCACAAGGGTAAACATGAAACTAAAATCTGGAGCAAAGACTGGGGAAAAAATGATGAAAGACAGGAGCTATAGTATGGTGAGTACACTCTCATTTTAGTTAAATTTTAATTCAAAAATATGTGTTTAGTGATTTGCTATTGTGTGTATAACATGCTTAATTTAAACACTGTTCACAAATCAGACAACCTGAGAATGAAAAGATAAGGTAGCACAATGAAAAAGAGAAAACAAACAGCAGTAGGAATTGGGTGGGTAAACACTCAGAAATCCCTTTATTGTTTTATGTAAAATCCGAGTACATCCAATGATATGTATATTGATCTGTAACCGCATATTTATCCAAACATAAAGGTTATTTAAAAGGGGTTATTCTCTGAATTGGTTAAACTAAGGACTTGAATGGTTGAGGAAGGAACTGAGAAACAGAGATGTAAAGGATAGTCAACTGGTAGTGTAAATAACCACCTATTTCTTCATTCAAGAATCTAATCCAGTATAGCATCTATATATAATTGATTCACATACGTATCCATTTTTTGCTACTTGCTACTAGTTATGTAACATCATCTACATACTCGGTTACTGATACATGATATTAATATAAACACTTTGTAAACTCTATCTGATGGTTAAACATAAACAGTAGAGATACTTTATATATATAAAACCGTCTTAGATACCCAAGTGAGAAAAGTTTAAGAACAGAGTTATAACTTATTTGAATAGTGCAGATTTAAGTACTACAATATATATTTTATATTAGATATCTCAAACAAATAGCATTTCCTAATATAGTAGACTGGCGGAAGTTTATAGACGCAAGGAGTATACCCTGTTGCACTCGTGACATGATGCAAATGAGGAAGTAAAATAAAAAGAAAAGAAAAGAGAATAGATGTGAAAGAGGAGGTATTAGCAGATGATTTGGCTTCCGTTTTGACACCTTCATTTGCATGGGAATATAAAGACTCCAGGTTATCATTTAAAGAATGGCACGTGTCCTCTTGGATAGAAAGGGGTGAACACTTTACAAATGGGAAGTCAATAGAACTAAAAGAAAGGGGAAGCAGGAAATTAAGGCAGACGTAAAAAGAAAAAAAAAAGAAAAAAAAAGGAAGGGCTTCAGCATGTAATGTGCTGAGCGATGCAGTTTGCATTGATCAGCAAAGAAGTGGAGTGCAACTATTGGGGTAGGCTCGGTCAACAAAAATAAATATATAAAGAAAAACATAAATAAATAAATGAATAGAAAATATTCAGGTAGAAGAAGAAACGGGCTGGTGCAAAACAGTTACGTGGAAAAGGTTTAGTTTGAAATCTTCTGTGAAGCTTTGAGTTTGATGAAATATATGGTCGGAGCTTTTGGAAGTGGAGGTGAGTCGGAGTTGAGTTTGTGATCTGCGGAAATGAGTAGGATGAGGGGGTAGTGACGACATTTGGTGTGCATGTGCACGGGCGGTCAGTGCACGGAAATGATGAAAAACAGTGTATAGGAAGGGAGAGAAAAGCAAGATAGAAGCTGTGTTGGCATACAGGGAAATAGGTTAGGGAATGGGCCGTTTGTATTGATTTCCGTTTGATGGACTCCAGGCTGATTAAATTCTGTTTCTCTCTTCTTGTTTCAATTTCTAGACCCTCGCTCCAGCTCTAATTCACAAACTAAGAAGCACGAGCTTCTGTCAAAATGCATAAACTCTTGTAGAACTTAAAGGGTTGGGACATACATATTGCTGCAAACGTGTATAGGTCATTATCTCCTCTGTTTTACTCTCATGGGTCATCATTGGACCTGCGTTTTTCTTCAAGACGGATGGATCCATGTTTGTGAAATGGCAAACCTATGTTGGTCACTGGAAAAAGCAACAAAGGATAAAAGGAAAGGGGCGGCTCACTATAGAGAAAATAAGAAGGAGAATTCTGGGCTTGAT
This sequence comes from Allium sativum, assembly GCA_030737875.1. Taxonomy (NCBI): domain Eukaryota; kingdom Viridiplantae; phylum Streptophyta; class Magnoliopsida; order Asparagales; family Amaryllidaceae; genus Allium; species Allium sativum. The sequence goes on from CM060924.1 coordinate 881,696,400, forward strand.
GTTTGTAGATCGTGCCGAGTTGAGCTTAAAGTGGACAAAATAATAATAAACACACATGAGAAGTAGCGGACCCACGTTCTAAACTTGATCAAACAAAGGAAGACGAAAACAGGTTGAGAAGGATAGGACATGAGGTTGTGTAGCGGACTGATCTTGTGCAGTTGAGCTACGGGCCTGGGAATAAAGGTGAATTAAATAATGATTTTGTTAACCTCAAAGTCTTTTTTTTATATATATACATATTATTTATATATAATTTAAAAAGTAAGAAGTCTACTTAGATGAACGCAACAAACGACAATTTTAATTAATAAATGTGTATACGGTATGAACCGTAAATGGTCTAAGAAATTCGTGTTATTTAATTACGTTTAAAAAAAAGCTAGTGAAGAAAAAATGAATGAGAAATAAATATATCAAAATAAATAAAAGAAGAAGGATCGGAAAGCTATTTCGTAATTATAGAAATAGACATTGTTGTATAAATTTAAGCTCAAATCTACGATATGTATGTATTTAAATCGTTGAAAATGAAATAAATGTTAATAATCAATTGATTTATTTCCTGTGAGTTATGAATGATAAAATAAGTGTTAACCAAGGTCACATATTTTTGATCTGAGATTAAGTTAGAATTTTGTTGATTGTTTTGTATAATGAATGTTGTTGTTTATATTATAAAGTGGTCCATTGAACTAGTTTAAAATAAAATGGTGACACATTTTTTCACATCTTAATCATCGTGTGTTGATAGCTATTTCAAAATTAGAAAAAAAAAGATTTATACAAGTAATTAATTTGAATGGATATTATATATATGATCTGAAATAATTTGAATAAGTTTTTACTTGATCACTATTTAAATTTGATAGTTAAAACACCGACTATCAAAGAAATATTCCCTACGCGTTAGTTCGAAGAGACCGGGATGGGAACTATACCCAAACCTACTTCGAACTAACTGTGCGATTTCGACTAACTTACCGGCATATAAAGATGGAGCATTGAAGACCGAGGATCTTCATGATCGGAAGAACAACTCGTTGAATTTTTCTGGTCTGGTCCACCAGAGTTATTATGACTTGTGATTCTGTCGTGATTGAAAATTTCGGATTGCAAGGACTTCCCGCTACTGATCCATGGGGTGATTCCTATATTGGGTGCAGTAGGAGAGTGCCTTCGGTTCATCCTGTTCCTGGATGACTTGTATGGACGGATGTTTGACAGAGTATTTTCTAAAAACCACGTACGTTGATTTTTACAAATATACCAGGTTGATGGCAAAGAATGACCCTTCTTTTACATCCAGTGTATATTTGTGGACGTCAATTAGTGATTTGGAGGATCTGACGATGTGGCATTCAAAGTGAATGATGGTCAGATGTTCTAAAGTTAAATTCTTACCTCGAGCCTTACCAACCGGGAACTGACAAAAATCGGGCCGGCAACATGGCTATGTGGGTCGCTCCCATTAGGATGCATAATCACCTATCTAGAGAAATTACTTTTGCTTCTTTAATCTATCAATGCTGTCCCTTTTCGGGAAACAGTTGCTGATCCCAACCGTTGGTGATATACATTCGATACACTAAAGCGAAATGAGTGGTCGGTCATGTGTGGGTCGGGTTGCAAGATGTTCTTGTTGAACCCAGTGTATTCGCCTCTAGAGATACACTATCGGCAGGTAATTCCATACCTTGTGTAACACCCCACCTCCGCCAGGGTGACTCTTGCAAGCACTCTGACTTTGGAGGGGCGTTTGAATCAGGTAAACATGCATAATGATATATCAAGGCAGAACAAGAACATATGTATATATGTAAACAGAGTAAATAACATAGACAAAACAGCGGAAGATTTTAAACCATTTCAAAATAAGTCTGGTAAAACATAATGTCAATTTTCCAAATAAACAAGTCTAGATAAAACAACATCATCTGAAAACTGAAATACATAAGTGCTATCCCCAAAATAAGTGAGAACCATAGCTAGCTTCATGTAGAAAGCGTACATGAGCTGAAATCCCACAAGCAAGCAATCCAAAATCCAAGCTAGGCTCCAGTATTCCCTCCCTGAGAACCTGGGGGGGGGAACGGAAGAAAAGAGGCGAAAGAAAACAGGTCAGTCAAAAAGACTGAGTAAGCCCTACTACAATCAATGTAAACTGATAAAGTTAACTGGCATGAGAAGCAGGTATGATCATAAGGATAACAACATACTAGCATGGTGATTAACTGACAAGGTAGATAGAGGTGTCATCGCATAATCAGGATTAAGGTTTTTGCACCACAGGTGTACTAGCAAACTAACATGACTTGAATAAACAAGTATTGATCCCTTGGCCCAAGCTTTGGCCCAATAACATGAAGTGACCCTCATACGAGGTCCAATAACATGAAGTGACCCTAACATGAGGTCCAACCCAAACGGTCTAGTCGATCGGCTCCCTAAGCCTAACTCGTCACGTGTTGGTGTCAATACCGCCCAAACATGATTGTAGTCGAACTGTGCCGGGTCCACCCTTCGGGTGTATCAAGCCCTAGGGTGTCAACCCCTGGACACCATGAACATGAGTGCACAGTCTCGATCCACTGGTACCCGTGCATGTTTTCTCCGGCTACGGACTATGTGCACGACCAGAGTCCGCCCGTAACTACACCGGCGTACCACCCTGCCGTCGTTTATTGGTCGCTTACCTCCAGCCCAGTAATCGTGCCCCCACCCTAGCCTAGTCCCTAGGGTCATGATGATACAAACTAGGGATTACTGCTGGAGTGGACCCCCATTGCTAGGATTTCTCTAGTGGGTTAAGTACGGTTTAACCCCTTTACTAATCATGGATTAACTTGGTTAAGTGTAACGATGAGTTCACGACTTAACCCCGATTAATCTACCAAGCCCAAATTGGTTAAGTATTAAATGGACCATGACTTAACCCTAATCATGAGGCATTAATTAATTAATGCACCTTAACCTCTCACATTAGACTTTGTTGCGGTTACTAGTTAAGCCGGTCGGTTCCGGGTAGGTTTACACCACAACTTGGTCTAACCTCGGGTCCAAGGTACCACATGACCAACTTCTCACATTGGGTCCTATTGTTTGTAGCAACTAGTTAAGCCGGTCGGTTCCGGGTAGGTTTACGCTACAACTCAACCCAACCTCGAGTTGGCCACACTTATATTTTCTAAGTGTCATGTCCATCGTGTTTCCAAAACACATTACAAGTTTTCAAGCAATAGGGTAGACCTAACTTAATAGGTAAATTCCCAATGGGTAGACCTAACTTAATAGGTAAATTCCCAAGCTTATGTTTTTATGTCTTTTAAGTTTACCCAACCCCAAACGCAATCCCATCGCTTACATATCGCAATAGCGCATAAAGGATAGAAAGAGGGAACTTGGCATAATCATGACATAAAAGTGTTGAAGCCACAAGTTCAACATGGTGGCATATGAAAGGTACATATGTTCATATACTTGCATTAGGCCTCAAAAGCATGCATAAAACCAAACTTAGCATATTGGTGATACATGGTAATAAATGACATGTAAAAATGGCCATAAGTTCGCATTTAGCCTCACATGCAAGTTATCATAAGAGATATGATAACTTACATGTTGCCAAAATGCAACCCTTGGCATAAAGCTTGAAGCTTTATGTTCATAAACCCAAGATAAGCTTGCATAACATGATAACATGAGCCAAATGATCACCCCAAACTTGCATAACATAACTTGCATATCATATGGCAACTTGCATATCAAACTTGCATAACATAACTTGCATATCATATGGCAACTTGCATATCATATGGCAACTTGCATATCAAACTTGCATAACATAACTTGATGAACTTGCATATAACATCATAGTAAACTTACATAACACATCATAGTAAACTTGCATATCATACATTTAACTTTAGAATTTAAGTATGAAAGTAGAATAGGGCTTACAATGCTTATGAGGACTCAAATGAGTATAGCAAATGTAAGAAAACCCTTATGCAACCAATTAAACCCCAAAAATGCAAGCAAAATTGATCAAAACTCTTTCTTTATGGTGCAAATGTAGAGACTTGACTTGAATGCAAGCTAACGATGATCATACAAGTCTAAAAACACTTGTATGCATGGAAAATCTCATAGAAATTTATTTAGGAATTTATGAAGAGAGTGGAGGCCATGAGAGGATTGATTTTGCCATAGTTTAGTTGCTAGAATGAATAATGATGATTTAGGGTAGGTTAGGGTCTTATTTATAGATTAGGCAAGTGATTTAGGCCATAGGATTAAACCCTAGTTGCAATCTCAGCCCTTAAAACCGAATATGGCCCCCAAGCTCAACACAAACCCAAAATGGTGCACCAGGCTAAACAGCCCGTCTGAGTCAAGTCGACAGCCCAGTCGACAGGGCTGTCGACTTGGTCTGACCAAGTCGACTCCCAAGTCGACAGGGCTGTCGACTTGGGGTCTTCTGGCGGGAATTCTCCCGCCTGGCCCAATATGACCCAATTTCCCAAATTCAAGTTTGAATTTGAAATCTGTTTTTACTTCGAAATTTTCTGAAAACTTCGTTGGGCCTTAATTGGGTCATACGGACTCCGATTTTCGAAAACTCGGACTCTATTTCGTGTATTTTTCCGAGACGAACGCAATGGCATAGCCCGTTTCCCTTGATTCAGATTTTAGAATTAAATTCTGCCTCGATTTACTTTATAACAGGTTATTGAAAATACGGGTTGTTACATTCTCCCCTCCTTAAAGGATTTCGTCCCCGAAATCTTCAAGTTAGGAAGAACGTATCCTACCATCCAATCATCCATCTACTCAAAACATCATCCACGAGCAATCATTGTCCTTACAAGATTCTAAATGTTGTATGAACATATGCAAAGGTGTGTGTATATGTACTTATCTAATGCAAATATCATCAATGCAAATTATGTTAGTGAAATGAATCCATATGTATGCAATTCCTAACATAATGTATAACATCTATATGTGTGCACATAACATACATCCATATGCAACATCCATGTGATAACACAAAAATTTTCATCCATGAATAAGCATAAACACTCATGCATATGCAATATGAGGAGTGTGTGAGCCGATCTAGTGCCCAATCGTGTATAATGCATCCACGAGTAACCACTTGCAAACACTTGCAACCACTTGCAACCATCAAGCATAACATGTTTCAAACACATGTTTCATCCAAAGGGTTTCTACCTAAGGTTCTCATGACAAGATTAACACGATAAACTAGATAAACATGGATAACAAAGAGAAAGATATGCTAACAAAGAAAAGAGATTGAGAGTGTACCCTCAAAAAGGAATGGGTAAAGCCCACGCATCTTCTCCTCGGTTTCCCAAGTTGCGTCTTCTTCGGCTTCACCCCATTGAACCTTCACCAACTTGACCTCTCGATTCCTTAGCTTCTTGGTCTCCGTCCCCAAGATACGAATCGGAGCTCTCCTCAAGGTGGCTTCTTTCTCCACTTCCACATCTTCCAGAACACTTGGCTCAACAACCTCTGCTGATTCATGCAAACACTTCCGGAGATGCGAGACATGAAAAACATCGTGTACTCCGGCAAGTTTCTCGAGCAACTTCACTCTATAAGCCATCTGCCCGATCCTCTCTATAATAGGGAATGGTCCAACAAACCTCGGTGCTAACTTCCCAACGGCTCCAAATCGGACCACATTCCGCAAAGGAGAAACCTTCACGAAAACCATATCCCCAACATCAAACTCCAAATCAGTTCTTCGCTTATCAGCATAGGATTTCTGTCGGTCTTGGGCCGCTTTCATCCGTCTCCGAATCAACTCGATCTTTTCGGATGTATCTCTGATCATATCAGGCCCAAGTATAAGCTTATCTGTAGTCTCCCACCAACACGTAGGGGACTTGCACGGCCTCCCATATAAAGCTTCAAATGGTGCCATCCCTATGCTTGCCTGATAACTGTTATTATATGCAAACTCAACAAGAGGAAGATGGTCTTCCCAAGTACCACCAAAATCCAGAATACAAAGCCTCAATAGATCCTCGAGTACCCTATTCACCCTTTTGGTTTGACCGTCTGTCTGTGGGTGATAAGCAGTACTTAGATTCAATCTCGTGCCCATGGCTTCTTGCAAGCTATTCCAGAATTGACTTGTAAATATTGGGTCACGATCACTGACAATACTAGAAGGGACTCCATGAAGTCTCACAATCTCACGAAGATATACAGACGCTAGCCAAGATGCGGTCCTCTTGCTCTTCACCGGAATGAAATGAGCACTCTTCGTAAGTCTATCCACAATAACCCAAATGCTCGTATTCCCTTTCCTTGACCTTGGTAGCCCATCGACAAAATCCATGGAAATACTCTCCCACTTCCAAAGTGGAACGTCTAGAGGATGCAATAGCCCACCGGGCTTCTTCGACTCGGCCTTAACTTGTTGGCAAATGATACATCTAGAGACGAACTCTGCCACATCCTTTTTCATCCCAGGCCAAAATAAAATGCGCTTCATATCTTTATACATCTTATCTCCGCCTGGATGTATAGTCAACTTGGAGCGATGCGCTTCCTCAAGAACTTTTCTTACTAAATCTTCTACCATTGGAACACATAACCTTCCGTCTCTCCTCAGCCAACCCTTGTCATCAATAGAATATCGAGCGAGATGACTAGACGCCTCTCCTCGAATTAGCTTATCCATAATCTCAACTATCTGAGGGTCTTCTCTCTGAGAAGCCCCAAATTGATCAAGAAGGGTAGGTCTGAGTTCCAGAGATGCTAAAGAACCGGTCATCGATTCAACCGCCAAAGAGAAATCAAAGGTTGCCACATACTCTAAATTCTTCATTTCAACGAATAGAGGACTTAGGGTCAACCTTCTTCTACTCAATGCATCTGCTACCACATTCCCCTTGCCAGGGGTATAAGCTATCTCAAAATCATAGGACGCCAAGAATTCCATCCATCTTTGTTGCCTCAGATTCAGATCCTTCTGAGAAAAGAGATACTTCAATGACTTGTGATCGGTATAAAGTTCAAATCTTTCTCCCAGAAGATAATGGCGCCAAGCCTTGAGTGCATATACTATTGCTGCCAACTCTAGGTCATGAGTGGGATAATTCTTCTCATGCACTTTGAGTTGTCTACCGCCAAAGCATATCACTCTTCCTTCTTGCATCAGAACAGCTCCTAACCCCGTGCCACATGCATCGGTGTATACTGTAAATAACTTTCCTCCATCGGGCAAAGCTAGAACAGGTGCTGATGTGAGAGCTCTCTTGAGCTTCTGAAAAGCAAGCTCGCATTCTATGCTCCAAGCAAAAACTAAATTCTTCTTCGTCAATTTAGTGAGAGGAGCGGATATCTTCGCGAAGTCCTTGATGAACTTCCGGTAAAAACCCGCAAGACCTAGAAAACTTCTCACCTCGGTTGCATTCCTTGGAGTCTTCCAATCCTGAACTGCAACCACCTTAGCGGGATCCACCGCTAAGCCTTGCTTAGATACTATATGCCCAAGGAATCTAACTTCCCTTCTCCAAAAGTGACACTTGGAGAACTTGGCCTTCAACTGATGCGCTCTAAGCGTATCCATCACTTCCACGAGATGCCTTGCGTGCTCTTCCTCATCCTTAGAGAAGATCAGAATATCATCTACGAAGACCACGACAAACTTGTTCAAGAACTCCCGGAACACCCTACTCATCAAGTCCACGAAATATGCAGGTGCATTTGTCAAGCCGAACGGCATGACAAGCCATTCGAAAAATCCATCTGGAGTTCTGAACGCAGTCTTGTCTATACTATTCTCAGCTACCCTGAGCTGATGGAATCCAGTAGCAAGATCAAGCTGAGAGAAAACAGAAGCACCGACAAGCTGGTCAAAGAGATCATCAATCCTCGGTAACGGGTGTCTGTTCTTCTTAGTCAGCTTATTCAACTCTCGATAGTCAACACAAAGTCGGAGAGAACCGTCTGCCTTGGTAGCAAATACCACAGGCGCTCCCCATTCAGATATACTTCGTCTAATGAAGTTCTTTTCAAGCAACTCCTTCACTTGCTTACTTAGCTCCCGCCTTTAACGCAGAGCCATGTGCCGAACGGGCAAAGAAACCGGCTTTGCATTATCCACCAGATAAATGCGGAAATCAATCTCTCGCTTAGGGGGCAACCCCCTAACTTCATCGAAAACATCCGGATACTCTCGAACCACTCTCACAAACTGAAGAGTTTCCATTGACGAGCCTAGTGATTCAAGATAGCACAGCATGACGGGACCTCTCGGATCACAAGAAATCTCTAGGGTGTTTCCGAGGCGAGTCACAAGCCTCACAACCCTATGCTCACAATCAAGAATGGCTCCATATCTGGACAGCCAATCCATGCCCAATATCAATCCGTATCCCCTGAAACCAAGAACATAAGCACTGCACAAGAACTCTACACTCAGTATAGAGATCCTCAAATCCCCACATATCATAGACAAATGGGCGGAACCCCCAATAGGATTTGAGACACAGACGGGATCATCTACCAAGCTAGTACTAAGGTGCAAACTATCAACAAGATCAGATGAGATAAAGCTATGCGATGCACCAGAATCAAACAAGGTACGAACTGGAAAATCAGAAATATATACAAGGCTCTCAACAGAAATACTACCTCGATCGAGAACTGGAGCGGTATTGAGAGCATGAACTTGCCCTCCTGAAGGTCCAGCACGCTGAGTCTGACCCTGGCCTTGCCCTTGCTTCTTCGGGCAATCCTTGCTGAAATGTCCAGTCTTACCGCAGAAAAAGCATTCACCATTCTTCCTTTTCCTCTTCTTACAATCCTTGATAAGATGCCCAACTGAACCGCAATAATGGCACTTCTCCTTGTTGTTCTTGCCCTTGTTGTTGTTCCCCTTGTTGCCTTGACTCTTGTTCTTGTTCTGATTGCCTTGACTGCTCTGACCACTTGGGTTACCCTGATTTCCTTTTCCCTGGGAATCAGTCTTCTTGGCTTGAGTATCATTCACCTTGATCTCTTTCTTGACATCTCCCTGAAGTAACGCCATATCAACCAAGCTCTCAAACGTGGCCCCATGGGGAATGTGTGACATAGCCAATCCCTGCAACGGCTCATTCAATCCTCTAGCAAAACGAAGAGCCTTCTTCTGAGGAGTATTCACCATATCCAAGCCAAAACGAGCTAACTGATTGAACTTGTTTACATATTCTTTGACAGACATATCTCCTTGCTTCAAAGTTATGAACCTTTCCATTTGCAGATTCTCCTCAGCAGAAGATAGAAACTTAAGCATGAACCTTGCCCTGAAATCGGCCCAAGTCTCAACAGGCCTAGTACCACTGGTGACTTCCCACCAATAAGCGGCTTCATCCTTCATAAGCCAAACCGCCAACAAGACCTTCCTCTGATCGTCTAACCCAAAGATAGTGTAATAACCCGAAAATCTGGGCCAGTTTAAAATTTTTATTTTAGCAATTTTAGCGAATTTTGATTATTTAAAATGAATTATTTTAAATAAAAACGTCGAGAAATTTATTTTGAATATAATTCGAACGTATATATTATATACGTCGTCGTTAGAATATAAAATATTTATATATAATTATAAATAGAATTGAAAATGGCGCGGTAGTTCGATAATTCGATTTCAAACTTCAATTGAATGTACCGGGTGCAAAACAATCCGGAATTTAGTGAAACCAAAAACATTAGGATCTAATTGATGATATCTTTCCAATGGATCCGAAAAATCGTAATTTCATAGCAAGAATCAAAAGATATGTCCAGTTGAAAATTCTGAATAGTCGCTATGGAATTCAGGCCCTTAAAAAATGGACATTTTGCAGATGACCTCGAATTTCGACGAAACCACTTTTGTTGGGTCCGCAGTGTCAAGTTATTGCTAGATTCCAAATTTCATAATTTTTCGAATCAATGTGTGAGCGTGGCAAAGGAAAACGCGTTTGACCAGTTTCAGTTGATTTTAATCGACTGGAAAATGGCCATTTTTCAAACGGTCTCAGAATTCGGCGAAACTAGTTTTGTTAGGACCGAATCGTCAATACGAAGCTAGAAAATATTTTTTGAGAATTTTTAGAGTTAGTATGTGACCCCGGTAATTTGAAATGTACGTTTAAAATTCAATATAATGATTTAAATGTAAATTTAACGGAAACTGATTCAAACAGTCGAATCAGCCTACGATACATATCCCATTGTGTTCGGAATGGGGGTAAAATGCTAAGAACGACAGGCGGTGGGCCTCGTTTCGAGGTCGTATGAAAAGTCAACTTAGGAGAGAAAAAAATTAAATAATTAAATAATAAAAAAAATCTTTTCCCTCTTCCCTTAAATCCTCCTGCCCCCCCCCCCTATATTCTTCAACCCAAATCGACAGATAAAAAAAAAAAAAAGAAGAGAAAACCCACGGAGCTGAAGCCCGTCGCCTCCCCATCGCAACCGCACCGAAGTCCGGCCACCGCTCTCCAGCCTCCGCTCCTCCTTCCTATCGACGAGCCCGCTCCCAATCCCCAAACCCCCGAGCCACCTCGCGACGCAAACCCTAGAACCCGACAGCCCTACCTCGCCCCTCCGATTGACAGTCGCCGCAACGCCCTCCGCCCCCTGTAGACCCCAGCTCCGAACCCCAGTGGCCTGCCACCTGTAAGTCTCCTCCTATTATTTATTTCTATATGTTTAAGGTAATCAGCAATAGATTGATGAAAAAAAAAATCAGTTTTGTATATTAGTGTTTGAAATCAAAAATATGATTTTTATATAGAAGAAGGCGTGATTTCTATATATAAGTGAAAATAAAAACATGATTTTTATTTTAAAGCAAAGCTTTGATTTTTATCGAAGTAAAAGGAAGATTTTTGTTCGTTCATTAGCTAGGAAAAAGAAGTGGGTTTTAAAGTATTAAAAAAAAATATGATTTTGTTTAGGTAGAGAAGAAGAAAATATAATTTTTACATGATAGGAATATTAAAAATAAGATCTTTATATGTAAAAAGGCGAAATCTTTATATAGAAAAGAGCGAGGTAAAAATGTTATTTTTATCTATAAAGTAGCTATATAAAAATGGAATTTTTATCCATAATAAAAATATGGTTTTTATATAGTGAACATCGAGATAAAAATATGATTTTTATATATTGAACATCGAGATAAAAATATGGTTTTTATATAGTGAACATCGAGATAAAAATATGATTTTTATATATTGAACATCGAGATAAAAATATGATTTTTATATATTGAACATCGAGATAAAAATATGGTTTTTATATAGTGAACATCGAGATAAAAATATGATTTTTATATATTGAACATCGAGATAAAAATATGGTTTTTATATAGTGAACATCGAGATAAAAATATGATTTTTATATATTGAACATCGAGATAAAAATATGATTTTTATATATTGAACATCGAGATAAAAATATGGTTTTTATATAGTGAACATCGAGATAAAAATATGATTTTTATATATTGAACATCGAGATAAAAATATGGTTTTTATATAGTGAACATCGAGATAAAAATATGATTTTTATATATTGAACATCGAGATAAAAATATGGTTTTTATATATTGAACATCGAGATAAAAATATGATTTTTATATATTGAACTTCGAAGTAAAAATTCGATTTTTATATGTTGAATAGCGAAGTAAAAATTCGATTTTTACATATGTAGTGAAAGCGGACAACGAAGGTGACAAAAAGGCGAGAACGAAGGAGATTTCTATCAAAAGGAGAGTCAAGATGTTTGGATAGCTATCTGTGAGAATTTCTCACTCTTCAATTTCTTTTCTAGTTATATATATACTAGGATGCAGACGGTGCTTAGTAGCACCCGACACAATCGTCCACAGACCATGGACTTGTTTGTTCGGTTGCATAGATTAGTTAGATGATTTGATTTGAAATTGAATTGTTTGGTGAAATTGAATGGTTTGATTGATGTGTGAATGGCGTGGGCCTTCACTAGACCGGGGATAAGGCTAGGCCTTGTCCCGTTTCTAGTATCGTGCCGTTATGCCGCCGAAATTTTCTAAAATAAGTTAGAAAAATAAAAATATCATTTTATCGAAGAAATGAATTGAATAGGAATATTTCGATGTTGAAATAAAATGTTTTACCGTTAAAATATAATTTTTAACGTGAATGTGAATAAATAAATATTCATTTACAAACCAGACGGTTTGTTTATGTACACCTATTTGAAGGACATTGATTGGGACGATAAATTTTACACATCGCCCAACTGCACAACTAAAATCTGTGTTTGATTGTTTGAAAACCCCACACGGGTGTTGGGATGAAATATGAAGTTCACTCATCCTGATTGATTAAATATGTCGATCGATTGATTGACAGGCTGTTATAAGCGTTAGATATCTATATTTGATGCTTATACAGTGTAGTGCACTTTGGTTGATGGTTGATTATTTTTCAATGCTATTATATGTGTGTAATGCATGAAAATCCATATAATTAACTTTATATGGTAATTGATTGGGCCTCATTCCAATTTGAAAAACAAAGAATAATATAAAATAAAGGTTCATGTGTTGACAGTACTCATCCATTGAGATTGGTCATGTGTTGAACAAAATATTTTAGTAATAAAATTTACATCTTTATCAATATAAAATAAAGGTTCATGTGTTGACAGTACTCATCCATTGAGATTGGTCATGTGTTGAACGAAATATTTTAATAATAGAAATATTTGAAATAGAATATTTGAAAATAGAAATATATGAAGCCGTGTTGATTAGATTGACGCCATTTTGACGTGAACGATATTTATATCGATTTTATTCATTTTAAAATGAATATTGAAAAGTGATTTCGAAATCGAATATTTTGAAATGAAATTTGAATCAAATTGAATAGAAAACGAATTCGAATCGAATTTGTTTTGAATATATAACGAATTTGATTTCAATGGAATATACAACGAATTGAATCGAATAGAAAACCAATTTGAATTGAATCGAATAGAAAACCAATTTGAATTGAATCGAATAGAAAACCAATTTGAATTGAATCGAATAGAAAACCAATTTGAATTGAATCGAATAGAAAACCAATTTGAATTGAATCGAATAGAAAACCAATTTGAATTGAATCGAATAGAAAACCAATTTGAATTTAATCGAATAGAAAACCAATTTGAATTGAATCGAATAGAAAACCAATTTGAATTTAATCGAATAGAAAACCAATTTGAATTGAATCGAATAGAAAACCAATTTGAATTGAATCGAATAGAAAACGACTTTGGAAATGAATTAAGTTGAAAACGAATTCAAATTGAATTGAAAGCAAATTGAAATGAATTCAAATTGAATTGAAATTTGAATTGAATAGAAATGAATTTTAAAACGGATTTATAAAGAAGAATTCAATTTTGATTTGAATTGAAATGGAAGTTGAAATTGCTTTTGAAATGAAATTAAAACGATTTATATAATTCGTTTTAAATAGAAATCGACGAAATATATATAATATATATATATATATATTATATATATAATGGCCTGAATAGAACGCGCCGCGCCGCGGCAGTTCGTGAATTTCGACCATTTATTTCAAACGGACATTACGGGAGATCCGACCGTCGGATTCTCCTAAAACCGGAACCGTTGGGTTCGTATCGAAAAGAGCTTTCTAATGAATATTCGAAATTCAAAATCTAACGGTTGGATTTGGAGATACGTCCAAATCAAATTCGAAAAAGGTCGCTGTAAGTGCAGTTCGATGGCCATTGATGGAAATCGACTGTACGGGCCTTGATAAAATTATTAAAAATAGTAATAATTTGTGTAAAATCATAAGAAATGATTTAGAAAGGATCGGGACGAAAAACTCCATATTTGAAAAGATAAAAATAGTTTTTTTATCGAAATGAACTAGTTTTGAACTAGAATTATAATTCTATTTATTTTTAATAAATAAATTGAATTTGAAAAGGGTTTTAAAAATAACCAAAATTTCCAATGATTGCATTGGAGTGGATTTGAATCGAAATTGTCTTCGGAATATTTCGATGTTGGAATTCGTGATTATACAGATGTTGTTATGGAAATTTGAAAGATATATATATGTATATCGTTATTTCCAATACGACATTTGTTAATCGTAGAATTTGATATTGAATATAAGCCGATATATTTTCTATTCAGAGCCTTATATTGAATATCAAATGTGATTTGGGTTTGTCGTGAATGGTGTCTTCACTAACATTGTTCTTGAACCCAGTTGAGAAAAGATTAAATCTTTTTATTTAAATTTAATGAAGTGTACCAATTAAATGACATTTAATTAGAATTGAATTGATGTTGATTTTTGGGTTTATCGTGAACAGTGTTTTAAATAACACTTGTTCTTTAACCCGATAATTAATGAATGTGATTTTTGGGTTTATCGTGAACAGTGTTTTAAATAACACTTGTTCTTTAACCCGATAATTAATGAATGTGATTTTTGGGTTTATCGTGAACAGTGTTTTAAATAACACTTGTTCTTTAACCCGATAATTAATGAATGTGATTTTTGGGTTTATCGTGAACAGTGTTTTAAATAACACTCGTTCTTTAACCCGACAATTAATGGAATGTGACTTTGGGTTTATCGCGAACCGTGTTTTTAAATGACACTGATTCTTTAACCCAGTTAACGATTAAAACTAAGTGGAGTTTTAATGAATCTTTAATTAGATTGAAAAGATCGAGAATGGAGTATCACCAGTTTTGCTCCAGGCGATAGTTAAATCTTTAATTAGATTTGAACGTGTAATGGTAATTGAATTTACCGATAACACCGTGGTGTTAGATATGAAGTACTAACCAGTTTTACTTCATGGGATGAATAGGTTGGGATTGGGAAATTAAAACAAATGATTACTTCGGTAAGTTTCGTTAATCCCGACTAGTTGAATCGAAATTCAAAAGTAGATCAAAGAATAAATTCAAGGAATTTATCTTTGATAAAATTAATGGGAACCTTTCCCTATGAATGTGAAATTTAGAAACTAACTGTCGGTTAGCCAAGCAGAATGGTTTTCTGGATATTGATCTGATGTTGGTTTCGGCCTTCGGGGTTTATATTTGGGAAATTATTCTCTTGATTAACTTACGGTTAGTGACTGATGAATTGAAATGAGGCGTATGTTGTGTTTGTGTAACACTTATTTAAAATATACGCGAGTTATTCGGAAAGACCGGGTTTATCCCATTCTGAATAACTGATACGACGATAAGTTGAAGATGAAGACGGTGGTCGAAGACCAGAAGTCTTCACGTCGTTTGGGTAATTACTGATGATCTTATTGGGTTGTACACCCAAGAAGATGGAAACAGTTAGTGATCGTCGAGACGTACTTGGAGATCGATGGATATGCGGGGTACTAGGTGCCACCGGTTTCGTTCAGACCCAGAACGGACTTGTAAATGGACTGTGTGTCTGACATGGGATTTTAGTCTGTGTGATTGATTTCTATTAAATATATATCTGTTTGGCGGCGGAGAATTTATTCTCTTGCTTAACGCCCTTCTCTGAGACGTACGAGCTCAGGGGTTATATATTGATGGGTATCAAACGCATGGAGTGAATTGCCTGTGTGGCAATTGATCGAGGCTTCTGTTGAAAAGCAAAGTCTTGTGGTGATGATCAAAGCAAGGCCATTGTGGCGTAGCTTTGTGTAACGTTTGATTCGCGAGTTTCACACCCGGTATGAACCAAAAACGGGAGACGGACCTCAGGGAGGACTTGCGTTTCTTTCTAGCTAGAAGTGGCGTCAGTGGTTTTACACGCCCTGACGAGTTTGACTTATGTTGTTGTTGCTGTTGCGAGGCGCCTCGGTTTGATCGGACGATCCGGGTCCGATGGAGTCATTTGTTGGCTCATTTACGCCCCATAGGGCGGAGAGACGTATTGTTCAGGCATAATAATCCACATCGGTGGACCGGCCCTGACGATCCAAGGCCCACCTGAGTCTGGGACCTGAGACATGGGCTAGATTGTCTCGAATCGGTAGAGGACTATCTTTTGCCTCGGTTCATAGACGGAAATCCAATTTCCAAATACGTGACATTTGCGGTTTTAATTGTAGAACTAGTATGGCGACATGATATATGGTACCCATGCCGCCTATGATTGATACTTATGATTTGAAGTTGTTTTATACACTATGCACTTATAATAGTATCAAATGATTTGTTTTAAACGTATCAAGCATTCTTTGGCTGTTATAAGGGAAAACCCTATCCCCCGGCTTGCGTTGCATTGTGTGATAGGACCTGGGCCTTATAACAGCTTCATTTTTCTCTATTTAGCATTGCGCTGTTTGTTTTATGCACTGGTATTCTTGGGAGGAAACCCGTTCCGTGTTATACGGCGTGGTCCCTTGATTTACCTAACTTTAAAATAAAGATTAACTGTTTTAGTTCTCACACCAGTCACATGACTGACCTGGAGTTTATTGTTTTAACCTAAACTCTGGGTGCCCTTATTTTTACATGGGCAGCTAGTAGTTTTGGTTTTGCAGATTTATATTCACAGGATCCTGGTTTACAGCTGGAATGATATCCGGAAAGCTTTGTATCCGTATATCTCTTCTAGTTGTGTATTGTATTATTTTCCGCTGCGTTGTATTTAAATGTAATTTAAATCTCTGATATTTCTGTGTAATATTTATTTGTTTATACTCTGTATATCCTTGTAATCTGATGCATTGTTGTAATATACAATGAAATGTTCTTCTATATGCGTTCTGTTGTGGCTTGTTCTCGAACTATCCGACGCTTTCCTTTAGGGGGAAGTTACGGGTTTTTACAGTT
Organism: Allium sativum; assembly: GCA_030737875.1. Classification (NCBI taxonomy): domain Eukaryota; kingdom Viridiplantae; phylum Streptophyta; class Magnoliopsida; order Asparagales; family Amaryllidaceae; genus Allium; species Allium sativum. The sequence goes on from CM060924.1 coordinate 881,713,288, forward strand.
GGTATCAGAGCTTTGGTTTACAAAGCTAGAGAACAAGGCACATTAGAACCATACGAAAGAATTCATCAGATATTGGATTAGTAATACCCAATTAGAATGACTCGTTAGAGATAGGATCAGTAGTATCCTAGAACGAGTGTGAAGAGTATATTTTTAAAGTGAAAACAAATTTTTGTTTAGAAAATTTAAATCAATTATTCGTATTTGATTATCTATTTATATTGAGTTGGACAGTCCAGTATATAAAGATTTTGCGTATACGTCTGATCCACGTGTATTTGAAATTTTAATATATTGGATAGATATAGCAACACACTCTAGTCGCCCGAAGATGATATTGATGATAGCGATCGCATCATCAACATTTATATTCGTGTTTCGAAGGTGTGATTTCTATATATTTCCATTAGACTGGTGTGAGAACCAAATCTTATATAGCTAGAACACTTTAGTGTGAATTGGCATCAAAAACAAGATTTTCAGTATATATATCAAAATTATGAATTTGAAACGTTAATTCACTAATTGATTGATGTTTGTGTTGTTTGTTTATTTGTTTGCTAAATTTTAACCATTTTGCCTAATTCAACCAAATATTGAATTGTGTTGGAATTTGGTCGCATTTTCTTACATATACATGTGCTTCAATTGAACAGGTCATAGCAAGGAGGCTAGAGCCGAAGAATAAAATTTGTTTGCCCGACAAATAGGTACATGTTTACTACATAATTTACTGTTTCGTTTGGGTGATGATGATTTTATGAGCCTATTGGCTAGTCGCTTGGCTTTTTCTTTTTCTTTTTGAGATCTGAAGGACCGGGGAAGCTATTTGAAATTCCCCGATGCTCCCGGTGCAGGGGAGGTTATGGCGAAATTTTTCAAAAATTTAGGGTGTTAGCCAAATTTTTGAGATTTTGAAAATTCTCAGAAACTGAAAAGTTGGAGAATGAAAGCCAGACCGAGCGTAGAGCTGAATAATCAAACCACTTTCGACTTTGTTCCTTTTCGGGGACGAAAAGTTTTAAGTGGGGGAGATTGTAATAACCCGAAAATCTGGGCCAGTTTAAATTTTTTATTTTAGCAATTTTAGCGAATTTTGATTATTTAAAATGAATTATTTTAAATAAAAACGTCGAGAAATTTATTTTGAATATAATTCGAACGTATATATTATATACGTCGTCGTTAGAATATAAAATATTTATATATAATTATAAATAGAATTGAAAATGGCGCGGTAGTTCGATAATTCGATTTCAAACTTCAATTGAATGTACCGGGTGCAAAACAATCCGGAATTTAGTGAAACCAAAAACATTAGGATCTAATTGATGATATCTTTCCAACGGATCCGAAAAATCGTAATTTCATAGCAAGAATCAAAAGATATGTCCAGTTGAAAATTCTGAATAGTCGCTATGGAATTCAGGCCCTTAAAAAATGGACATTTTGCAGATGACCTCGGATTTCGACGAAACCACTTTTGTTGGGTCCGCAGTGTCAAGTTATTGCTAGATTCCAAATTTCATAATTTTTCGAATCAATGTGTGAGCGTGGCAAAGGAAAACGCGTTTGACCAGTTTTAGTTGATTTTAATCGACTGGAAAATGACCATTTTTCAAATGGTCTCAGAATTCGGCGAAACTAGTTTTGTTAGGACCGAATCGTCAATACGAAGCTAGAAAATATTTTTCGAGAATTTTTAGAGTTAGTATGTGACCCCGGTAATTTGAAATGTACATTTAAAATTCAATATAATGATTTAAATGTAAATTTAACGGAAACTGATTCAAACAGTCGAATCAGCCTACGATACATATCCCATTGTGTTCGGAATGGGGGTAAAATGCTAAGGACGACAGGCGGTGGGCCTCGTTTCGAGGTCGTATGAAAAGTCAACTTAGGAGAGAAAAAAATTAAATAATTAAATAATAAAAAAAATCTTTTCCCTCTTCCCTTAAATCCTCCTGGCCCCCCCTATATTCTTCAACCCAAATCGACAGATAAAAAAAAAAAAAGAAGAGAAAACCCACGGAGCTTAAGCCCGTCGCCTCCCCATCGCAACCGCACCGAAGTCCGGCCACCGCTCTCCAGCCTCCGCTCCTCCTTCCTATCGACGAGCCCGCTCCCAATCCCCAAACCCCCGAGCCACCTCGCGACGCAAACCCTAGAACCCGACAGCCCTACCTCGCCCCTCCGATTGACAGTCGCCGCAACGCCCTCCGCCCCCTGTAGACCCCAGCTCCGAACCCCAGTGGCCTGCCACCTGTAAGTCTCCTCCTATTATTTATTTCTATATGTTTAAGGTAATCAGCAATAGATTGATGAAAAAAAAAATCAGTTTTGTATATTAGTGTTTGAAATCAAAAATATGATTTTTATATAGAAGAAGGCGTGATTTCTATATATAAGTGAAAATAAAAACATGATTTTTATTTTAAAGCAAAGCTTTGATTTTTATCGAAGTAAAAGGAAGATTTTTGTTCGTTCATTAGCTAGGAAAAAGAAGTGGGTTTTAAAGTATTAAAAAAAATATGATTTTGTTTAGGTAGAGAAGAAGAAAATATAATTTTTACATGGTAGGAATATTAAAAATAAGATCTTTATATGTAAAAAGGCGAAATCTTTATATAGAAAAGAGCGAGGTAAAAATGTTATTTTTATCTATAAAGTAGCTATATAAAAATGGAATTTTTATCCATAATAAAAATATGGTTTTTATATAGTGAACATCGAGATAAAAATATGATTTTTATATATTGAACATCGAGATAAAAATATGGTTTTTATATAGTGAACATCGAGATAAAAATATGATTTTTATATATTGAACATCGAGATAAAAATATGATTTTTATATATTGAACATCGAGATAAAAATATGGTTTTTATATAGTGAACATCGAGATAAAAATATGATTTTTATATATTGAACATCGAGATAAAAATATGGTTTTTATATAGTGAACATCGAGATAAAAATATGATTTTTATATATTGAACATCGAGATAAAAATATGATTTTTATATATTGAACATCGAGATAAAAATATGGTTTTTATATAGTGAACATCGAGATAAAAATATGATTTTTATATATTGAACATCGAGATAAAAATATGGTTTTTATATAGTGAACATCGAGATAAAAATATGATTTTTATATATTGAACATCGAGATAAAAATATGGTTTTTATATATTGAACATCGAGATAAAAATATGATTTTTATATATTGAACTTCGAAGTAAAAATTCGATTTTTATATGTTGAATAGCGAAGTAAAAATTCGATTTTTACATATGTAGTGAAAGCGGACAACGAAGGTGACAAAAAGGCGAGAACGAAGGAGATTTCTATCAAAAGGAGAGTCAAGATGTTTGGATAGCTATCTGTGAGAATTTCTCACTCTTCAATTTCTTTTCTAGTTATATATATACTAGGATGCAGACGGTGCTTAGTAGCACCCGACACAATCGTCCACAGACCATGGACTTGTTTGTTCGGTTGCATAGATTAGTTAGATGATTTGATTTGAAATTGAATTGTTTGGTGAAATTGAATGGTTTGATTGATGTGTGAATGGCGTGGGCCTTCACTAGACCGGGGATAAGGCTAGGCCTTGTCCCGTTTCTAGTATCGTGCCGTTATGCCGCCGAAATTTTCTAAAATAAGTTAGAAAAATAAAAATATCATTTTATCGAAGAAATGAATTGAATAGGAATATTTCGATGTTGAAATAAAATGTTTTACCGTTAAAATATAATTTTTAACGTGAATGTGAATAAATAAATATTCATTTACAAACCAGACGGTTTGTTTATGTACACCTATTTGAAGGACATTGATTGGGACGATAAATTTTACACATCGCCCAACTGCACAACTAAAATCTGTGTTTGATTGTTTGAAAACCCCACACGGGTGTTGGGATGAAATATGAAGTTCACTCATCCTGATTGATTAAATATGTCGATCGATTGATTGACAGGCTGTTATAAGCGTTAGATATCTATATTTGATGCTTATACAGTGTAGTGCACTTTGGTTGATGGTTGATTATTTTTCAATGCTATTATATGTGTGTAATGCATGAAAATCCATATAATTAACTTTATATGGTAATTGATTGGGCCTCATTCCAATTTGAAAAACAAAGAATAATATAAAATAAAGGTTCATGTGTTGACAGTACTCATCCATTGAGATTGGTCATGTGTTGAACAAAATATTTTAGTAATAAAATTTACATCTTTATCAATATAAAATAAAGGTTCATGTGTTGACAGTACTCATCCATTGAGATTGGTCATGTGTTGAACGAAATATTTTAATAATAGAAATATTTGAAATAGAATATTTGAAAATAGAAATATATGAAGCCGTGTTGATTAGATTGACGCCATTTTGACGTGAACGATATTTATATCGATTTTATTCATTTTAAAATGAATATTGAAAAGTGATTTCGAAATCGAACATTTTGAAATGAAATTTGAATCAAATTGAATAGAAAACGAATTCGGATCGAGATAGCAAATAAATCCTCGGTCTCTTTCAACCAATTTCTGGCCTCTACAAAAGTCTCAGTGCCTTTAAAGTTCTTGCCACCCATTGCTTTGAAATCTTTGCAAGTCTTTGCGAAGTCAGGTTGAGGATGCTGAGGGGGAGGAGGAAGAGGAACCTCAGCGACAGGAGGAGGAACATTAACTACAGGAGGAGGAGGAACATTAGCCACTGGAGGAGGAGGAGGAGGAACATCTGCGGGGCCGGCTTCGGTCGCCCTAGCCTCCAAAAGTCTCCTATACCAAACAGGTACGTGTACTCCCTCCAGAATAGCAAAGTTATCGGCCATACTGAAAAAGAAAAAGACAGATTCAGAATGGAGAAAAACGAAGGGATTTTGCTAATGGCTTTTTGGGGAATAGCCTTTAAAATAAACTAGACTTTTCTTTGGAAAATACTGTATACTTGGTTTTGAAAATAGTTTTCCAAAAGTTTTCTAAAAACCTTTTTGTTCCTTCTCGTAAACCATATGCTCTGATACCAAATTGTAACACCCCACCTCCGCCAGGGTGACTCTTGCAAGCACTCTGACTTTGGAGGGGCGTTTGAATCAGGTAAACATGCATAATGATATATCAAGGCAGAACAAGAACATATGTATATATGTAAATAGAGTAAATAACATAGACAAAACAGCGGAAGATTTTAAACCATTTCAAAATAAGTCTGGTACAACATAATGTCAATTTTCCAAATAAACAAGTCTAGATAAAACAACATCATCTGAAAACTGAAATACATAAGTGCTATCCCCAAAATAAGTGAGAACCATAGCTAGCTTCATGTAGAAAGCGTACATGAGCTGAAATCCCACAAGCAAGCAATCCAAAATCTAAGCTAGGCTCCAGTATTCCCTCCCTGAGAACCTGGGGGGGGGGGAACGGAAGAAAAGAGGCGAAAGAAAACAGGCCAGTCAAAAAGACTGAGTAAGCCCTACTACAATCAATGTAAACTGATAAAGTTAACTGGCATGAGCAGCATGTATGATCATAAGGATAACAACATACTAGCATGGTGATTAACTGACAAGGTAGATAGAGGTGTCATCGCATAATCAGGATTAAGGTTTTTGCACCAAAGGTGTACTAGCAAACTAACATGACTTGAATAAACAAGTATTGATCCCTTGGCCCAAGCTTTAGCCCAATAACATGAAGTGACCCTCATACGAGGTCCAATAACATGAGGTGACCCTAACATGAGGTCCAACCCAAACGGTCTAGTCGATCGGCTCCCTAAGCCTAACTCGTCACGTGTTGGTGTCAATACGGCCCAAACATGATTGTAGTCGAACTGTGCCGGGTCCACCCTTCGGGTGTATCAAGCCCTAGGGTGTCAACCCCTGGACACCATGAACATGAGTGCACAGTCTCGATCTACTGGTACCCGTGCATGTTTTCTCCAGCTACGGACTATGTGCACGACCAGAGCCCGCCCGGAACTACACCGGCGTACCACCCTGCCGTCGTTTATTGGTCGCTTACCTCCAGCCCAGTAATCGTGCCCCCACCCTAGCCTAGTCCCTAGGGTCATGATGATACAAACTAGGGATTACTGCTGGAGTGGACCCCCATTGCTAGGATTTCTCTAGTGGGTTAAGTACGGTTTAACCCCTTTACTAATCATGGATTAACTTGGTTAAGTGTAACGATGAGTTCACGACTTAACCCCGATTAATCTACCAAGCCCAAATTGGTTAAGTATTAAATGGACCATGACTTAACCCTAATCATGAGGCATTAATTAATTAATGTGCCTTAACCTCTCACATTAGACTTTGTTGCGGTTACTAGTTAAGCCGGTCGGTTCCGGGTAGGTTTACACCACAACTTGGTCTAACCTCGGGTCCAAGGTACCACATGACCAACTTCTCACATTGGGTCCTATTGTTTGTAGCAACTAGTTAAGCCGGTCGGTTCCGGGTAGGTTTACGCTACAACTCAACCCAACCTCGATTTGGCCACACTTATTTTCTAAGTGTCATGTCCATCGTGTTTCCAAAACACATTACAAGTTTTCAAGCAATTGGGTAGACCTAACTTAATAGGTAAATTCCCAATGGGTAGACCTAACTTAATAGGTAAATTCCCAAGCTTATGTTTTTATGTCTTTTAAGTTTACCCAACCCCAAACGCAATCCCATCGCTTACATATCGCAATAGCACATAAAGGATAGAAAGAGGGAACTTGGCATAATCATGACATAAAAGTGTTGAAGCCACAAGTTCAACATGGTGGCATATGAAAGGTACATATGTTCATATACTTGCATTAGGCCTCAAAAGCATGCATAAAACCAAACTTAGCATATTGGTGATACATGGTAATAAATGACATGTAAAAATGGCCATAAGTTCGCATTTAGCCTCACATGCAAGTTATCATAAGAGATATGATAACTTATATATTGCCAAAATGCAACCTTTGGCATAAAGCTTGAAGCTTTATGTTCATAAACCCAAGATAAGCTTGCATAACATGATAACATGAGCCAAATGATCACCCCAAACTTGCATAACATAACTTGCATATCATATGGCAACTTGCATATCAAACTTGCAAAACATAACTTGCATATCATATGGCAACTTCAATATCAAACTTGCATAACATAACTTGCATATCATATGGTAACTTGCATATCAAACTTGCATAACATAACTTGATGAACTTGCATATAACATCATAGTAAACTTACATAACACATCATAGTAAACTTGCATATCATACATTTAACTTTAGAGTTTAAGTATGAAAGTAGAATAGGGCTTACAATGCTTATGAGGACTCAAATGAGTATAGCAAATGTAAGAAAACCCTTATGTAACCAATTAAACCCCAAAAATGCAAGCAAAATTGATCAAAACTCTTTCTTTATGGTGCAAATGTTGAGACTTGACTTGAATGCAAGCTAACGATGATCATACAAGTCTAAAAACACTTGTATGCATGGAAAATCTCATAGAAATTTATTTAGGAATTTATGAAGAGAGTGGAGGCCATGAGAGGATTGATTTTGCCATAGTTTAGTTGCTAGAATGAATAATGATGATTTAGGGTAGGTTAGGGTCTTATTTATAGATTAGGCAAGTGATTTAGGCTATAGGATTAAACCCTAGTTGCAATCTCAGCCCTTAAAACCGAATCTGGCCCCCAAGCTCAACACAAACCGAAAATGGTGCACCAGGCTAAACAGCCCGTCTGAGTCAAGTCGACAGCCCAGTCGACAGGGCTGTCGACTTGGTCTGACCAAGTCGACTCCCAAGTCGACAGGGCTGTCGACTTGGGGTCTTCTGGCGGGAATTCTCCCGCCTGGCCCAATATGACCCAATTTCCCAAATTCAAGTTTGAATTTGAAATCTGTTTTTACTTCGAAATTTTCTGAAAACTTCGTTGGGCCTTAATTGGGTCATACGGACTCCGATTTTCGAAAACTCGGACTCTATTTCGCGTATTTTTCCGAGACGAACGCAATGGCATAGCCCGTTTCCCTTGATTCAAATTTTAGAATTAAATTCTGCCTCGATTTACTTTATAACAGGTTATTGAAAATACGGGTTGTTACACCTTGTCATAGTCGGAATCCATTATCCAATAAGTGCCCGCTGTTTTGATTGTATACTATATATGTGGAGCGTGAGATGCAAGCGTTCCACTAGATTGATATTTATTTGTATTTAGACATTATCATAATATCAGAAGATATATATAAAATTTCAAAATGTTTTGGGTAATCGTAAGGTAAAAACCGTCCGTATTTATGTGTGGATTTGGTCTTACGATTATCCTTTCTTTCGAAAAGATTTTTGAACTTTAAAATCAAGCTGTTTAAATTCGTTTACTCACACCAGTCCCATGACTGACCCAGAGTTTATTTTTCTGTGTTTTCCCTAAACTCTTGGGTGCCCAAATTTGTACGGGCAGTCAAGTGGTTTCAGGATTTTACAGATTCACTTGAAGGAGCTTGGAGCAAGGTCTTCAACATTTGATATACCGAGTTTATTTCCACTGTGTTATGTATGAGTTGTACTCTGATGATGTATGTAAGTAAATACATATTTGCATTTCAAGATATTATATAATATATTTTATTCAGTTCCGCTGTGAGATTCGCTATACTCTGATTTTCTATGTTCAGTTCTTCTTTTTCTTCTATTCTAACTTTCATTCTTTCTATTTCTCATCCTCTAACTTCTTTCTATTAACGATCAGTAAATTTCTAATGTTTGATTAGTCGATATGTGATACAAGATATGTATTAGTATCGATAATCAGGATCGGAACTTTTCGGGTCGTTACACATATTCTCACGCCCCTCTTTATTTCCTTTTATTTCGGAATCCCATCATATATGTATATCCAAATTCTTCAAATAACGTTTTACTATTATTTTCCCAAAATAATTTTGCTTTAACATCTCCACTATCATGACTCATACCATCCTTCGAAAATCCTGAAGTCGTACAAGTTGGGGTATTTTAGTTAACTCTTAGACCTTGATCAACAACATTCTTATCGTAAGATAAATATAAATCGTAACTCAAAAACTCATATTCGTTTTAACACCACTTCACTATTGTATTGAAATACGGTTTTATAAAACCGTCTTGCTTTTTGAAATCTCCTCTTTTAAGCATATGGTTATTACTAAATTCCTTGATCTAGTAAATGATTAATTAACTTTTAAACCTTAACTTTTTTAAAAACAATTTGTCCCATTATCTGGGTTTTAATTCCAAATCCTATTTCTAAACATTTTGCCAAATTCAATTATGAAAATCCTTTTTTCTAATTCTGTAAATCATTTCCCTTGGGAAATCTTACCGCAATCTTATATGTTACACTTAACGTTAATTTACAACTTAACACTTTAACGCCCCATCTCCTTATTCACAACTCGTTCACATCTCTGGTTAAATACAAATCCCTTTTCCATCTTGATTTCCTTTACTTAAAATATTAAGTAACATTTACTTTAAGTTCACCGTAATCGCTTAAAATCACTTCATAGCTTCCTTTATTAAATTTGGTTTAAATATGAACCGTTCATAAACTTCCTTTAAAACTCAATTACATTCCATTTCTAACTTCCATCATTTACTTAAATGGACTTCATTTAAGTAATAAAGATTTTAATTTACTTAATCATTAACTGGAATTAAATTCCTTTTTGAAATCTCATTAAGTTAAACAACATTCGCTAATTTATTTCATTAGATTAATTGGCATAATCTAACCTAATAAAATAATCAATTTTCGTTAAAATAGTTGGCTTGGTCAATCGCAAAACATGATTAACCCATTCATCAACTCTAACTTGTCATTTCATTTTAAATTAATAAATAACATTTATTAATCCAAATAATCTTATTTACTTCGATAACTTCTAAATAATCTTATTTTAAAAAAAATCAGTTTTTATAAAAGTATTTCGTAATTTCAATGAAGCACGTGCTTCGCACACGGTAGATTTTGGGTGCATAAATAATGGTTAAACAAACGATATATATAGATATATATAGTTGGTTTATTTCCCTTTTAAAACTTCATTTAAAAATATATTTAAAAAATCTGTACTTAGCTATAAACTAAATTTCATAAATTCATTTCTCTACCGTTTCACTTGATGGTAAATTGAACTTTATAAAATAATTTGTATTTGGTCATCTGCCATGAATTTCTCAATCCATAACACAATTGGTTTATAACCAAACGAATGTTGAATTTGGGTTTATAATCAATACCCAATTCAATAATCCAACCATATAGGTTCAACAGTTTGATCATACATAGATAAATAAACAAACTAACTGATAATGGTCAACCAATAGTAATTCAAGCACCTAATTTAATTTAAATACGATTATATTATGATAAACGTAACCAACAAGGTAAGTTACCTTGTTTGGAAATCATCGTTAAAAATAACGATGTTATTTCATTTAAACTAAACAACCGTTTAATTTAAATAATTGACAAAAATATTTAACATGCATCAAGCAACCATTAAACAACCAATAATTAACAGCCATAGCATATAGATGATAAACCCGACTTATAATTATTAAAAGTGGGGAAACTGAGTGAGGTTAACTCACCTGGATCTGCTTTGTATGCACAGCTCGTTCCAATTAATTTCAACCCTGTCCAATTCAACTTCGTTCCGTACCGTCCTGCTCATGAATACAGTTCCAGTCTGTTTTGAATTGGCCTATTCTGATAAAATATAAATACGTTGTTAATATTATATTCTATTTTATTTTAAATAAATAATTAATTTAAATTAATTAAATTAACGAACACATTACTTTGTTTCAAAAATAATACCGCTCGACTTCCTTTATTCTCCGCTTTGTCTGTCCTTCCTTTGTTTCGAATCATGACTGCAAATCCCCGAACCTGGCCAATATGTTTTAAACTCTATCATACTTGAAAATATTATATGATTCCTATTGATTTTATATATATGATTAATTAACTTTAAAAATCTAATTAATATGCAAAAAAATTTAGTTTAAAATAAACCTTAACAGGCTGTTAATCCTCGTCCATTAGCATTTGGCTTCCATGGTTTTGCATATTACTTTACAGCTTATCCTCTACACGTCACACCCCAAAATGGTCCACATCAAAACCCCTTCCAGATAAAAGAATAGATCCGTTCTTTCTACTACTACGCCTCTTTTCGCTCTCTTCCACCAAAAGAAAAAAAACCGCTACTGCCAAACTACATCCAAGCGCCGCTTCTCGCCGCCTTTGACCGGAGTTCCGTTAGTGCTCCTCAAATCAGACGTCCTTGTCAGCCCCTCCTTCGGTTGGAGCCTCTTCGACGCTACCCTTCTGTCAGTCTACAGATCGTCTACAAAGTCAACGCCTTTCAGATCCGATATGTTTCTCAATTCCACTTCGAATTCCGCCAATCCAGGTTTCCTTCTTGATCTCCTTTTCTTTATATAATTTCTGTTTTAAAATTTTGTGAATTATTGTGTAAATCGAAAGTTATCTGGGGTAGAAGAATCGAAATGGGGTTACTGTATTTTATTTGTCTATGCATGACTGTTTTTGGGTATATTCGGCCTTAAATTTGGAAAGTGCGAAGTGAACAAAAATGAAACAAAGGAAACTGGTTTGGTATGGAAAGTATTGTAGTTTGCAGTGGTATTTATAGGTGAAATGGGATTGAAGATAAGGGTGATTTCTGGTCAATAGGTTTGCGCCGGCTATGTATTTTCTTTTCTGTAGCAGCCATTCTTCAGTCTGTTGATGTGAGGGGGTTGAGGAGAAAAGCAATGTACAGAATTGATGTTGGGGCTGGTATTGTCTTCTCAAATGGCCATGTGCCTTAGTTACTTAGCTGTAATGCTTTTAGCTGGTATAGGAATGCAAAAGAAGTAAAAAGAAGCATGGATAGGTCTGCGGCATGCTTATAGTAGCAGAGAGCGGGTACAGTTTTAATTTCTTCACATGAAAGCTTTCGGTTTTATTATTGTTTTAATTCATTTGTCTGGGAGAATGGAGGCAACTTGTGTACAGAGGAGAAGGGAATGTCACTTTCATACAGAACGTGGTTGGCTAGTTTGAAAATACACAACATAGCAGCTGCAAACAGAAACAATATAGGGTGTAGAAGATTCATGTGAGCGCATATATTTTCCTTAGTTCTTCTTTATTTATTTGATACAATGCTTTGTACTGTTCGCGTTGGTATGTAAATTTGTTAATTAGTTTGGAAAAAAGTCTTTGTACATGAACAAATTTGGAATAAAATGGTTTGCTATTTTATTGTTGCCAAGTACTGTATTCACAATGATGGACGTGAAAAACTGTTTTTATCTTACTATATTATCTTTTTCTATATATGATGCTTAGTCCAATCGTTGAATGGATTTGGTTCGAAACTTCCTCTTAGTTTCCATGTTCTCTATTTACTTATATTTCCTAATTTGTTTGACTAATTTTGTTTTCTATCATGAGCAAGTACTGGAAGGTTGCAAATGTAGACAGTGAATAGGTAGAGTGTGGATGCAGAATTATATTTGGTCATGGTGCACCACGTATTTTTTTTTATTTTCAAAACAGTCACATGAATTCTTATTTCTTATTGTTCTCGATACATCTAATTATTCGCGGCATGTTTGAATGAAGATGGATGCGTTATTTTGGATCTTTTGTAAGGCTTTTGTTAATATGTATGATCATAATAAATTTCTTATATCAGTCTATTTCCCTGTTGTACACAACTTAGTTAGTGGTATATGTTTGTCTATTTGGTTATGCGTACATGCGGGAATTAATATCCACCATAAAATCATTTCATACTGCTGCGTATGTCATATTGTTTGGCTATTACATAGTAAGCTCTACAAATATATAAATAGTTTGTAAAATATTATCGATAAATATTCAAATTAGTGCTGAAACTATTAAATTAAAATAAATAAATTATTATCGACAATTTTGCTCGTATGGAATATCGCTTCAGATTTAGCCAATATCGAATTATAATTCCGCATCAAAAGGTTCGAATCAACCGATATCGAAAATTTATATAGAAAATGATATTAAATTTATTAAATAAACGTTAGCGTTATTTAACGATTTCCATAGCGACTATTTTGAAATTTGAATTGGGCATAACTAAAAATATATAAACTGAAATCCCAATTTTTCTCTTTCAATAGAAAATTATAATCAAATAGATTCAAATGTTTCTCGTTTCACGAAATTCCGACTTATATCGGATCCTATATATTCAATTGAAGTTCGAAACTGAATATTGCGAACTGCCGCGCCATTTCGAGCTCGTTTATAATTATATATAAATTATAACATTTAAACTTCGAATTTAAATATTAAAAATTCATATGCATTCCAATTATAATATTTAAAACAAGAATCAAATATTCAAATTAAAATGGCCAAAAATCTGAGTCATTACAAGCAAACAAATAACGGGTGGAAGAGGCATAGAGTATTAATAAGGATCGGGATGCTTTTCTTTTCAGAGATGAACGAAGTGAAGAGTTGTTAACGAGCAGAAATCCATTGTTGAAGATAGGCACAGTCGCTCTCGTATTTGAGCAGACAAGAGGAGATAAACTGGGAACAAAAAGTAAAAGGTGGCAGGTTGTATTTTTGAAACATATAGAACAAAAGAAATGGGGGCATTTCGTTCAAACAATATAAGAAAAGGTTGAGCATTTTACATGACAAGTGGGAAGAGTTTAGGTAATATGTTGGGCATATTTACGACGCAAGAGAATCAGCCCGTTGAGGTGAAGCAGTTGTATGAAGGAGCAAATAGTTTTTATACGTGAATAGCAAGAGAAGTGGAGAAAGCTTTCGGCTAGAAAAGTAGCTATCAAAGATGGTGGAAAGTTTGGAGGAGCGGACACGTGAATGGCAGCGGATGGGTTTTGTTTTGGTGAAAGAGATTGCGTTTGAAAGCAGTAGTGCAGTATAAAATGGAAGACCTAGGAAATTATATATAGGCATTTGAATGAAAATGGGTTTCATGAAGCTGAATGAAAGACAAAAGAAAATCAGACTTGAGAAGAATTAGAAAAGCACATGAAAAAGGAAATCTGCCCGGTTCCATTTTATATTGAAGGATATAAGGTGGCAGGCTTATTTCTTTTGGACCGTGCTTTCATTTCAAGAATGGGTGGTCCGTTTAACACTAATTAATAGTGTAATTATAATATAATTAAAAGTAAATTAAAATTTAGTTATTTATAAATATTGTATACTCTATAACGTAAGTAAATTTTGTCAGGTTATCAAAATTAGGAAAAACGAGTAATACAGGAATCGCGGTAACAAGCAGAACATAATGGAACTGATCTGGACAGTGCAGGAGACAAATGGGATTTATCGTTAAATTAAACAACTTTTAATTTAACTGTAACCGAACCATTTCAGAAATCGAATCAAATCAAAGTGAGTTTAATTGACTCAGTTTAATTTTTATCCCACTTATATTTTATATAAGTCGGGTTTTAATTTGTGTGCTATGGTTGATAATTGTTTGCTGTGTGCTGAATATTATTTATATATTCAACAAATTGGTTGATTTAACGTTCGTTTATTTTAAATGAAATCTGTTTGTTATTTTGAACGATTATTTCCAAAAGAGGTAACATACCTTGTTAGTTACGTTTATAATAATATAAACGTATTAAATTTAAATATGGGAGATTGGATTACTGTTATTATTATATCTTTTTATTGAATCAAGCAATATTATTTGAGATAACGTATTTGGATGCAGGGAAATAGGTTGGAGGGATCCAACTGGATTCCTCAAAATTTATTGTTATTTTCATATTATAATTATATGAACTGTTTCACCAATATGGATTGTACAATTGATTTGTTTGTTGATTTTTGATAGGAAATTTAACTTTTGTGTGGTTTCAACCAATGAATTATATTAGTTGAGTAAATGGCATATGATGGCTTGGAAATAAATTGTTTTATAGATGTAAATTTACCGTCAGGTAAATAGACTGAAAAGAAGATTTTTAAATCTATTATTTTGGAATGGAAGTTTCTTAAACAGGAAATAAATATTTAATATTTATTATAAGAAATTGTTAAGTGATTTAATAAATTAAATTCATATGTTAATGAGAACTTTAAGCATATGAGCAGAAATTAATATAGTGATTAAGAATTCGAATAATTGTGTCTAAGAAACAACTAAAAGGGATATTTAAATTAATTATATTATTAATTAATTTAAAGGAGGAATTAATTTAAATCGATTAACGAGATAAGCATGGGTTGAGTTGATTAATTAAATTAGAATGGGTTATTTGATTAATTTATTTTTAATTAATCAATTGGAATGGTTAACGAATAGTTGTTTTAATTTTTATAAGGCTTTAAAAGGAAATTTATTATTTAGTTTAGTTAATAAACTAATTAACTACTTTTACAATAGTTAATGTTGAAATAAATTATTATTTAAATTTTAGATATTACTTTTAAATGGAAATCATTTAAGAAAGTGATCGAGTTGGTAATTAGTTTATGATCGGGTTTTATATAAAAATCCAAGTTTTATGAATTAAGTTATAAAAGGGGTTTAAGTGAATACGACAGCTTAAATAAATGTTTACTTAAGATTTAAATTAAGTAAGAAGGAATAGAGATAAAAAGGTTTTTATATCAAACCAGAGTTTATAAACTTTGTTTATAAGAGGATTGCGAAATTTAAAGCGTTGATTTTGAAATCGGCGATACTTAATAATGAAATTAAGTGAAGTAAATGAAATTGAAATGAGATTTTCAAAGTGCGAAATGGTTGGAGGGATTACAAGTGAATAACATGAGTTGATAAGGAGTTAAGATAACGATTAGAACCTGACTAGAGATTGGTTGAGTTGAGTGATTTTCTGAGTATTAAACTGATGTTGATTTCGGTCTTCGGGGTTGATACTTAGGGAATTATTCTCTTACCAATTTACAGTCGTGGACTAATGAATGTTGAAGTAACAAGAATAAAAGATTTATGAGTTTTAAATTATTTGTTAATTATTTTTGAATAAAGAAGCCAAGTGATGCTGAGTACTGAACCAGTAAATTCATTTTATTTGTTATGGTTGAATGGTTGTTTATTTGATAGTTAAATAACCGGCTATCAAATCTGGCCAATACGATTGTTGGTACGGAAAGAACGGGATCGAATTTATATTCGTAAACCATTCCGATCAACAAATACGAAAATATGGAAGAAATCAGATGATGATCGAGACGGAGCAATTGAAGACCATAGATCTTTTTAAAATGGAAGAACTACTTAAATCTCTGATTTACAACAAGAGATATATTGTAGTTATGTCGTGATTTAAACCTACGGATTGCAAGAACTAATCGCTACTGATCTATAAGGTGATACCTAAGTTGTAGTAGGAGGGTACCTTCGGTTCATCCTGATCCTGGATGACTTGTATGGACAAGTGTTTGACAGAGTATTTCTTAAGAATCACGTACGTTGATATTTACAAACGTAATTCTGTTAGTGGCGGAGAGGGGCACTTCTCTTAGCTTAACGACCAAAGTATTTTTGGAAACATCAATTAGTGGTTTGGCGGATCTGACAATGTGACATTCAAAGTGTTGGTGATGTGATGTTCTAAAGGTAGTGTTAAACCTCAAGCCTCTACAACTGGAAAATGGTATAAAATCGGGTAGGTCGCATGGCTAAGTGGGTCGCACCTAAGTAGGGTGTATAATCACCTAACTAGAGTAAATCAATTTCATTATTTAATCTATTTCGATGTTGTCCCTTTTCGGGAAACAGTGGTTTGAGCCCAACCCTTGGTGATATACATTCGACACACTCAAGCAAAATGAGTGGCCGGTCATGTTTAGCCTGGGTTGCAAGATGTTCTTGTTGAACCCAGTGTATTCCTCTCTAGAGATACACTTTCAGAAGGTGGTCCCATACCTTGCCAGTTGGAAATCCAATCTCCAATAAGAGCCCGCGGTTTTTGATTATATACTATATATTTCGAACGTAAGATGAAATTGTTCCACTAGATTGATATTTATTTGTGTTTAGACACTTATAATATCAGAATAAGATATGATTTCTAAAAAGAAACGGTTTTAACTTTAAAATCAAGTTGGGTGATGTTTTTAAACTTAGAGATTTTTCTCACTCTGGTTCACCAGACTGATCCAACGTTTTGTAAATGCTCGTGTTAGACCGGGTTGTACAGGTTCAGGTTATCGGACGTTGTGGATTCCGAAGATAAGCTAGAGGAGTCAGGCGTATGATACAAATTAGTATATATTCCGTTGTGTGTTGTATATGAGGACAGGTTATGATAACTATTCAAATGTGTTGATGTACTCTGATGATTGTAAGTTTTATTTCAAAGCTCTCAATAAAGTTTTATTTCTATATTATATTTTGTTCCGCTGCGATGTGAGACTCTAATGTTGTTGTGTTATTCTTCTTCTTCTATCCTAATATTTCTTTCTTTATTATCTCACCCTCTATTTTATTTCATTAACTATCTGGTGTTTTCGATAATTGAGTTCTGACAAGTAATACAGGTTTGTGTATTGTTGTTGGAATTCGAGCGTCGAATCTGCTGGGTCGTTACAGGTAGTGACGATGACGATATTCCTTATTATGGCGATGATGATATGGGATGACATGAAGAAGGATGGTAAGGAGTCTGAGCACGATGATGCTGAGGACTTAGGATAACTTTCATGAGTATCCTAATGATGATTTTTTTTGGTTATCATGATGTATATATGTATATGGCTTGATGTAGCGGACTTTATGTTATTTTTTCATGTTTGCTCATTTTCATGTATCACGTTGATGCATATTGTACTATACTTTATTATCTATAGTTTTTGTTTATTAATGTCGACAGCTATATATTATGATGTTCTGTGTACTGGACCCTTTATTATCTATAATTTATGATGTTCTGTGTAATGTTTAACGATGTTTGAAATGTTTAATTATAAAACGATGTTTGGTGTTTAACTTATAATTTTATTATAAAATGAACTACAACGGCGCGGTAGTTCGTAATATAATGTTTTGAACTTTAATTGGTTGTATGGGATCCAATTTAAGTTGGATTTCTTCGAAACAAGAAACGTTCGAATCTAATTGATAATATTTTTCTAATGGAAGAGAAAAATCGAGTTTTCATGTTGTAAATTTTGTTTAATGTCCAAATCAAATTTTCAAATAGTCGCTATAGAATTCTTTTATAAGCTATAACGTTTATTTATATAAAATAAAGGATTTTTATTTTATGTAATATCATTTTGGTTTGGAACACTTGGTAAATTTATTGTCTATATTTCAGGGACGACCTAGCACACTACAAACTGGACCAACACAGGTACCAATAAAGGAGCACTCTGTCCAATAAAGGAGCACTATGTCCAATAAAGGAACACTCTATCCAGTAAAGGAGCACTCTTTACAGTACGTGGATGATCCTACTTGTTCCTTGGCTACATTACTTGGACGACCCTACTTGTTAAATTCCTAGGCTACATTATGGGGACGACCCTACTTGTTAAATTCCTTGGCTACATTATGTGGATGACCCTACTTGTTAAATTCCTTGGCTACATTATGTGGACGAACCTACTTGTTAAATACCTTGGCTACATTACGTGGACGACCCTTCACACTACAAACTGGACAAACACGGGTACCAATAAAGAAGTACTCTGTCCAATAAAAGAGCACTTTGTCCAATAAAGGAGCACTTGTACAAATAAAGGAGCATCATGTCCAATAAAGGAGCACTTTGTCCAATAAAAGAAAACTCGTACCAATAAAGGAGCACCCTATCCAATAAAGGATCACTCTGTCCAATAAAGGAGCACTTTGTCCAATAAAGGAGCACTCTTTCCCATAAAGGAGCACTCTGTCCAATAAAGGATCACACTACACCCAATAAAGCTACCCACTTACCAAGACCTCATAACTTATATACAACAGCAACATTGCAACCATATCTCATATCCAAACATATTCACAAACAAAAATGGATTCCTATTTTATGAAATGCATAGTGGCTTTTAATAACAATTCGGAGGAAGAGGAAATCCTTCAAGAGGAAGCGGAAGAAATACAAGAAATACGGGACTTATACCATGAAGCCTACGGTTCATCATCCACAACTTGAGGAGGATCGGTTCCTGAAAGGAAGTTTATACACCGAAATCATGCAAAATACCATAAATCTCTGATGCAAGATTACTTCAATGACAACTGCACTTACGGGTCTGATTTGTTTCGTATAAGCTATAGGATGAGGAGAAATCTATTTCTTCAGAAATTGGCGGGTATTCAAGGTAAAAATGATTACTTTAAGTACAAACAAAATGCATCGAAGACACAGGGGTTATCCGGTGAACAGAAAATGACGTCCGCTATGAGAATGTTAGCTTATGGCACTCTTGCTGATGCTTTGGACGATGCATACCGGATAGCAGAGACCACGACACTTGAAACACTTGAAATATTTCTGTCAAGCTATGGTGGACGTCTACGGAGAAGAATACTTAAGGTTTCCGAACGAAGCAGATGTAGTGCGAATTAGAGAGATGCACGAAAGCAGGGGATGGCCGGGAATGTTAGGAAGTCTGAACTGTATGCACTGGGAATGGAAGAACTTCCCTAAGGGATTACAAGGTGTGTACAACGCCAAGGAAAGGCGACAAACAATCAATTTGGAAGCTGTAGCATCGTACGATTTGTGGATATGGCATGCTTTCTTCGGAATCCCCTGTTCGAATAATGACTTAAATGTTATAGAAAGATCCCATCTGTACAATGATCTTGCTCAAGGCCAGGTACCTCCTTTAACATTTACCCTGGGCCAAAATATTTATGACCATGGCTATTACCTAGGTGACGGGATTTACCCGAAATGGAGCACCATTGTTCAAACATGTCCAAATCCATTGACTCCTGAACAAGTCAAATTCGCGGCGATGCGGGAGGGACAAAGAAAAGATGCAGAACGAGCATTCGGTGTTTTAAAATATAGATTTGCAATGATAAGTAATCCATGTCGGTTGTGGTCTAGGAAAAAGATGTCTACAATCATGTTTGCCTGCATTGTTCTACACAACATGATTATAGAAGATGAAAGAGATATGGATGAAGGGCAACGTCACTACGAATATGAAGGTGCTTCGTAAGCACCTCAAGTATTCCAACAAAACACACCACTAACAGAAGAGGACTTCAACATTCATTTGAACCGTCAGGTTATGTTTAGAGATGCACGACTTCATAATGGAATGCAGAAAGATCTTATGGATCATTTATGGAACCACTATAGTGATACCTGGTTATGAAGCTTGCTTGTCCGAACTCGTGTTTTTGATTGTACGAATTTATGTAGTAATGATGTTATAATTTTTTATTTTACCAATCACGTTCTATCGTATTTGTATGGGTTATTAACCAGCTATTATTACGTTCTGAAGCTAAATTAGTTTATTTGGTCTTCCTAAACACAACTATTTTCTAGGAAAATAATAACGATTTTATTTCATCATATTTAAATATTAGCTAGGATAGGTAAACAAAAATATAAAATGTAAATGAAGCACGCGTTGACCTTATCGGCTCTTCATGTAATGAGCCGATTTTATCAGTGCGCATCGAAAAAATCGACTCGCTACATGACGAGCCGATAAAGTCGGCGTGGGAGACCAAATCAGAGTTCTGAATTGGACACGTAACATTTGCATTAATATTACATCATGTAATATCTATTGGGGACAAAAATTGCAAAAAAATCACAATTCATAACATCCATTGCTTGTTGTTGGAGTTGTTCTAACATACCAGCAAGACTGGTTGTGCGAATTGAGCAGATGACTATGAATGTTTATATGTATTCTGAGTGTGAATCATATAATAATCTATATGTATTGTGTTATTTTTATTTTATTTTAAGTATATTATGATTTATGAATATGAATGTTTTTTGCGTAAATTAAGAATAATGTGGTTATTTCGTAATTCAAGTTTAAGTTGCTATTTTTATAATGACATTCATGAAAATTATAGTGTAATAATATCAGTTTTTAACATATCAATACTCCGAGATTGTTCGACATGAGCTTTCAGACCTGAGATGGAAATCCGAGACAAACCCTTGAGTTGGATTCGTCTCATCTAAGATCTCCCCCGATACGACCTCAAGTCTCTAAAATCGCCGAAACGAAGCACGACCGATATCCGAGATTTAAAACCTTAAGCCCCCTTCTGTTGTATTTTTCAGTTCATATTGAAGCCAGTTTTGCTTCATTCTTTGATTGGTTCTTGAGAAAAGTTACAGCCAACATTGATGTCTATTTCAATAGGCAAAAAAAAATTCTTCTACCATATGTCATTTTGGATGAATTCTCATGTGTATTTTGTGCTTATTGTTGATCTTTTGGTGATGTGTTTTACATACTCTGTACATTTTAAATAAAACGATTTTCACTTTGAGTTCTCTATATAAATTTATATAGCTTTCAGAAAAATATTTCAAGAAATTGTTTTGTGTAAATAAAAATTGTGTTAAGGCAATAGTATAAACAATATTTTCAGATTTATTTGTATTTTTGAAGAAATAAACCAAACCTTTAGAAAACCCTTTTATAAAACTCGTTTCTCAAATCAAGTATTTTCAATATATAAACTACACATTTCTTGCACCTTCTAGAAAGCGAGAACGTGATTTAAACGGAATAATAAATCACGTGGTATAGGACACGTAGATTAATTATATCGGTCAATTCCAGACTTATCGATCAAATATAGTTGTTTTCTAGTGTGAAGTGGCTTATCATATATTAAACCAATTTGTGAAAATGTATGGTACGGGACGTATTGTTTTCATTATTCAAATTATTGTTTAGGAGACCTTGACACATTAGTATTATTATTGTCGATACTTGGACTGGTGGGTCCTATATACATATATATAGTTGGTAGGAGAATCTGGATGGTGGGTCTCTTATGTATAGTACCTGGCAGGCGGGTGGGCTATATTTTGGACGGGTGAGTTCAATTCTATAGTTGGTGAGCGATTTGGATTTGTGGATCCAAGGCTTTAAATTATTATTGCTTCTAGATATCTCTGTGTTGCTTTCTAAAATTCTGATGATTTTAAATGTTAACCTTATTGATTATATATATACATATATAGTGGGCTATCGATGTTAAATTGCTTGGTGATTTCATTCATATTGTTTAGAACTATCTAACGAGTCCTTATGGTGTTGTGATGGTGATTTCATTTTATGTAGTATGACATAGTCATCTTTTCCCTTGAGTTCAGCTTAAATGCTTAGTGAATTATGGTGCTAAAATCTTATGACCTATGTTGTTATATCATTAACCCTCATAACATGGAGTATTCATGTCGTAGTCTCTCTTTGGAGGAAACATATCCCAAAATGATTATTATCTTATTATCTCATAATCTGACTGTTTTAGCTAGAATGACATGCGTATTCATTGCTCGGGACAGACCGAGATTTTGCAGGTAGTACATGATGTTGATACCCTTCTACTTAGCTTTATTTATAGATGATCTACCACTTTTTTGTTCACCTTAACGAGTTTTATTTAGTGCGTAGTAGTTTGTGGCGTACACTGTTTGTTGTATATATTCTTTCATGGGGATGGACATATGTAGATTGTGGATTGTATATCCACAGATGTGTTTTATTTTGCATTGTACCCAAGGAACATATGTATCTATGGTTGTGATGTTATTCTGAAAATTGTAAGATATTACTCTGATTACTACTTGCTATGAATCGATCCTATATCCATCGTAGTATTGTATTACACAATAATTAAGTATGTCGAACCACTTTTAGGGAAAAATATCAATGTACTTAAGACTTCTTAAACACAAAATTATGAATGGTCACTCCTAACCATCCTAGTTCTCCACACTAATAGATAGTATTACTCGTCAGCACTCTTTGTTAATATATATTTTAGATAGGGCGTCAATACTATTTAAATTAATAAATTGTTGTATGAAGCTTTTCAAATCATTTTCACTTAATGTAAATTGTACATTTGCATCATAATCATATGTGAGCATATGTAACATGATATTTCGTGGTATATACAACATATTCATGTATAAATGCTAAGATTTACATTGCTATAGACTCATCAGCTCATTCATGTATATTGTATGTTATCCGAATATGCGCATATTCTTATGATCGTAAATATCTAAGAAACTATATGTGTATACATACATATATATATATAATAGAAATAACAAAATTCCAGAATGTGTGTTATAAATAATAATTAAACATATATATATATATATATATATAAACATATAATAAGTTATGATGTTAACACCAAAATTCGCATTAGTCGAATATAAAGAAGAGGAAGATACAAAGCCGAAAGAGGAAGAGGTTTTGGGTAGTGAAAGCAGATCTGTGTAGAATGAAGTCCTGATGGAGGCCAGGATGCCACCGAGAGCATGATCTGAAAGCCGGCAGCAACACCAAAGGGTGAAGAGGAAAAAGGCCCTGAGTGAATTAGAGACGAGGCCGAAAGTAGTAAACCGAAAGCTGATATTGGCAGCAAGTAAGATTCAGATTACAACCAAGCATCGATATTTGGTAACGTCAGGGTAACAAGGCGAGAAGCACAATCATTATGGAAGAACTTGAGTAAATCAAGGCCGACAGCAGGGCACAAGAATATTGGTCCAACACCGATAGTAGTAGTTTGAAAGTAGTAGTGAAGATTCAAGGACAAGAAAAGAGGAAGGGTTAGTTAAAGACCTATCGATGCTAACATGAGAAGAGGAAGCTTAGAACCGATACAAGAGAAGATACCGGCAGGACAATGCCGACACTTAATGGGACACGGAGAAACAGTTCCGAAGGCGTCCCATATGATACAAAAAGCTAGTATTAACGGGTTGCCGAAAGGCATATGGTCTGAAACTTAGTAGAATGAAGCAAAAGCCTACCGATACCAATTTACTTGGTATTCATGTCAACATCCAGAAGAAGCTTCAGCATCACTGGAAGGCATTTCGGAGACACATCCTTATAATCGAAACCAGAGACACAAAAGCAAGAGGATAGAAACAAGACAAAAAAGGAGATACTCATACTCATGGTTCCCGTAACGAAATCGACAGGCGAAAGCATTGTAAATCAGTGCAAGTGATTGTGGTGAGAGACAAATGCGGGAAGAAATAATAGCAGCTAAAACCGACACCCGTACCGGTAGCCCAAAAGACCAAGGATTGACATTCCAAAGACAAGAAAACATTAATGAAGATACTTATTTGAAAGGAGGAGGCGGCCGAAACCATTGTGCTGGAACTGGAAGCAATAAAAGCGACCGGAACCATGATTATTGGAGCTGAATGGTGCAACATAGCCATAAGCCTGTTACTGCATCCGAAGGGGATTTCTGCTGAGTTGATATCAGAAGGGGCACCGAATTGCCTATAAATATGACCCCAAGGGTCTCATTTGGGAAGACTTTTCAGGATTATACAATCTTTATCTCATTTCCCAGAGAACTAACCCTAGTTTGTAAATCGATTTGGAAATCTCTTATGTAACCTCCTCTATGAATAAAATCATTAAAGCCCTTAAAGTGGACGTAGGTTCAATCCGAACCGAACCACTATAAATTGTCGTGTTCTTACTATTTTGCATATTATATGATTTATTAATGTGTTGTGTTACTTAACGCTCCCTGACTTAACTCCTTTCGGTGTATACCAAACTACTTTATGCTTCCCTTGCAACGGAAGCCTTACACACGAACCTTACCCTTAAGTCTAGATTTCTCGAATACCCTTCCGTAAGCCTTTTAGCTTCCTTACTTGTGTTGTGCTTAAGGAACCCTTATCCTAAGTTAACTATTGGTTGTTAAGCTTCACAAACGTGATACTCACCCCCTTGAGGGAAGGGTAAATAGTCTTCGAGCTTAAAATTTTGATATCTAGGAAACGGTGAACTAACTCAAGCTATTGGGAACTAAATACCCATTTCCTCCCTTAGGTCCTTATCCTTAGACCTAATTCTGGTGTTGACGAAAATATCGTTAACATATGGAAACAAATATTTTAGTCATTTATATACATACAAATTGAAAATAATAATTATGAAATGTGCATATATATTTATATAATAATTAAATGTAAGTTTGTATTATAATAAATCATATATATATATATGCACATTTCATAATTATATATATATGATGTATTATAATAAATCATATATATATATATATGTAATATTTCAATTCAAAATCATTACAAATCCAAATTTGTTATCATTTAAATATATTAATATATATTTCTTATGAATTAATTAGTTTAACTGTTATAAATTATATAATATAATTATATAATATAATTATAAATTTTTCAAAAATAAAAAATAGTTGTTTAAGGTTTGCAAAAATACTTCATATTATTTGAGGAGTAGTTATATTTTTAATTAGTTAAATACTAATCAATCGAATTTTAAATTAATTTTAAAGATATCAAAACAAATTCAAAAAATCAATTTTTTTAGAGCTTCAAAGAAGATAAAATAATTTTATAAAATTTTAAATAGAGTTTTGAATCAATACTTTATGAATTTATTAATTCTTACAGAGCTTAAATAAAGATAAGAATATCTGATAATAATAAATTATTTTTGACTGTTAAAATTTTTAGTTAACATAAACATGCATTATAAATTACTAGTATTTTTTCCTGCTTTGCTGGGCATTAAAATTTATGTTATTAAAAAAATTTGTAATGATTAAATATCAAAAATTAAAGAAAAATAAAGTATTGTAATTAATATTAAATAGTTATATATATATTTAAATATTATAATTTATGCAGCAACAATAATAAATTATTCTGTTGTTCATCCAAAAATAATTTTATCATCGATATGTGTGCAAAATGAGTGTTAAATTGGACCCTTGTTGCTCGATCAACTGGTACTTAGGTACATCATTAGTATATTTTTGTACTATTGCACATAAAAGTGTTAATATTTTATGGACTAACTTTGATAGCTCTTCTATTCAGGACTTACAACCGCAAAAACTTATTTCCAATGGTGAGTGGTATATATTCTTACGGTAACTCATACATACAATTTTGAAATTCTAAAAAATTGAATTAACGTGTAGTTTTCTCATTTTATAGTCAGTATTCACTACATAAATATAGAATAAATAAGTAATACTTTGGTTATTATAGAAAGTGATAACTAAAGAAAAAACCATATTCAGTTTCGCAAAACTGAGATCATTAATTGTGACATTACAGATTGTAGAAAAAAAAAACCATTTGATCATGGCATTTCTAAACTTAATCCTACATATGTTGTTACCTTGGGTCTTTTCTACATTCTTCCACAACATTGCTCTTTCATGATCAATCAGCAAATGTGGAAGTACGCAGTAATACACCTGACATTCTATTGTTCACATATTTTTAGAAGAGAATTTTATTGCAGTTGCATCTTCGAACCATGCCACAATTCGGACATTTTGCACCCATATTACTTTGCATTTCTTATATTTTCATCTTATTATATGAAAATCTCAATAGTCCCACATTCCTCATTTTATGCTTACATAAGAAGGTAAGTACCGCCTCCTTGCCCTATGAAATATTCTTAATTACACTTCAAATATAACATCATATTCTAGAAGATCCATCAGGATTCATTCAACCACTATAATCGTTATAAACTTTATAGATTTCCGCAACATAATGAATAAAAAGTCTATCAAAAAATGTAGGTAATGAAGAAAAAGATTACAGTAATAATGCATGATACGTTTGAACTTTAAGATAAGAATTTTCATTATATTAAAAAAAATGCATCATAATTTTCAAGTATAGCAATCAGACAATAAAGATATTCCTGATTCTATAATTTCATGTAGCCTTGTAGTTATGTTTTCTCTCTCTTAATTCGAAGGAAACAGGCACCATAATTTGGAACATTGTATAGTTTAGGTACAAATCATGCTATCACATATATTACCTCACGAAAGAATTTAACAACTTCTACTATGTACTTGCTTCTACTTCTTGAGGCATTTGTGTGGTCTTTTGAACAAAAAGCAGTCCTTTATTATTTTTTATTCTTAGCTCTCAAGGCAATGATTGTTCCATGATTTATATCTCAGATATTGTTTCTACAACTGTCACGTACTATAAGCTTCCCTTTTGGCCGACTTAATCAACTTCGTCAACTATAGGTATTAACTTGCACCAGCCTGAAACATAATATAATTACTTTCCATTATATTTGTTGGCAATTTCAAAGTGAGAGTGTGATGCAAAATATATGCAAGGTACATGTTTATCCTAGGTATTAGATAAAAATACAAAACAATACCTACAAAATGAGACTAAAATTATAGTGAGTATTGATGGTGGCATACCTCTCATATGTGCTACGAAATATACCAGTTCCATCAGATCACATAAATTGTCATGTCCCCATTTAATCCAACCTAAATTACCTACATATCGAAAAATAAATTAAACAAATACGAAATAAAGGACATGAATAATGACATATGTAGTGATAATGAGTAAATGACAATGACACCTTCCAGAGCTATATGCAAAAAGTAAATAAAATAACTTAAATGGTCAGCTGATTCATCATCTAAAACAAACTTAACAGCTTTCCGTCTAATAATAAAATAAATTTTATCTAGCTAATCAAATATTTTTCTTATATTTGCAAACTGAATACTAATTTATTACGAATCTAAGATCACTGTCGAAATACATAAATTTTTAAAAAAAAATCCCTCCTAAAATTCAATTAGCCTTGTTGGAAAACCTATTGACATACAACGATAGTAACATAGTGCATAACATCTAAAAAGACCCAAATGAATCATCCAAATGTCTATAAAACGGTTATTCATTATAAAAGTAAACACCACTCAAATTTGCCATGATGATGAATTTCTGAAACTGAAACAAATTGTTATGAATCATGATCTTAATTTTTGTGATAAATTAAATTATGAAAGAATGAAGTATGGAATACGAAGCAATATAGTATCTATCATTTTAACAACTAATGCATAAAAGAAATGTTAACTTTGTGTTCATCCAACCATTCCATTTTGTGTTGTTTACTTTAAGTCGTTTTGCTTTAGTCAAAATTCTTTCAACCACTCCAAATTAATAATATTACAGTAGCCATTTTCTTGAACAAAAAAATCATCATATTACTTGTAAAAAAATGCCTATAGTTTATTGGGAAGCTTGTAAGAATCAATCTAGAGCACAACAATCTAACTTACCGCTTAAAAAATTGGAATTAGCATAATTGATAACTAAGTTCTTTAGTGCTCCTAAATGGATGAAGGAATACGACAATGATGGTAATAGAAATTCAGTGGATTGGCTATTGTATAACATGGTTGAAAACTAAAAAATTTGAAACCCACCCTAATTTTCTCTGTTTCATGAATAAAATTTGTAAAAAGAAATGCTTTTATTATGGAAAATAATTTTAGGATACTTAGAAACGAAAATAAATGGATATTCTTATAATTATAATTTTGCATTGGTGAAAAAAAAGAAAAAGGGAAAACAAAATTATGCATGTTTATTATGAGCAGGTCTAAGATTATATGCAACCATTATATTTACCATGGATAACCACAATAAAAGCAAAATTCATACAAATATGCAAAAGATTGCATATAACACAGATAGCAACGATGAGAGGTAATCTTGAGCATAATAGATGTGCAGATGTTAACATAGAATCCAATGGAGTTGGAACTTTCAGGTAGCATGTAGTGAACATGTACATAGTCATGTACACCTATGTTTTCAAGTTATACTTCAAGTTCAGCTTAACTTTATATCTACATTGAGATACAGCTGCACTTGTAAACATTAAAAATTATCATATGCTATATGAAGAGATCACCTACATGAGTAAGTATCATGAATCCTTTTCAAGCTTCGTAATTAAGGTTAGGCTATACATCTCCTATCATAGTGATTCCCTAAAAATACAAACCTTTTTTTAATATATAGAATGGATATAATTTTTTTTTTAATAATCCTCCTTAAGCTTTAGAACAAAGGTTAGGGTAAACATTTCCTATCATACTTATTTCCCAAATATGCACCAACCTTCTTTGAATATTAAAAATAGAAATAAATATTTTATAACATAAAAGTAAAATTAATGCAAAATTAAATGTAGAAAATGGAAATAATCCTTCTGTAACATAAAGTGAAATTGCCAACATAGTAAATGTGTGAAAGAATAACACAAAAAAAAAAACCAGGGCAATTTTTTAATCTTGGTGTGGTAATATATGAGCTTTATAGAAAGCAATGCATGACCACATAATTCGGGATTTGTAGGCCAGTTTAGATACATTGATTCTTTAGAAGTGTCAACTGCATTTAAAAATATGAATCATAGTGTAAAAGGAAGTAACTGAAAAAACAGAAATATAAAAATGAATAAAATTGTTTTACATAAAGGTATGATTGGTTAGGGTAAAATTTTGGGACAACCAGTAAAGTATATATGTCAAGTTGTCAATCATTTTTTCTTTATTTTAGTATAATAATGGAATGGCTTCATGCAAATTTGAAATTTCACTGCCAATTTTGAGATGTGATTTATGGGTAATTGTCACACCGTAAATAACAGTAGGATGAAATACCATGAACCCTGTTCGTGATTCATAATTCTTGTGTGCAATAAGCACATAAGCAGTAACAAATTTAATATTTCATTTTTAACAACAACAAATAGTTATAGCGGGAGGGTGCAGCCCCCCAATCTAATTCTTGTACAGATCTAAAAATGAAATAAGCATAAAATACCAAGTTTTGCACAAATCTAAAAATGAAATAAACCATGAAGGCAAGAGGCGTAATGTAAAATATTTCATAGATCAAAAAATAAAATAAGCACAATATTTACTATTTGTTGTGATACACAAAAGTGATAAGGAGCCAGGTTTCTTACTTTGTTAAGCAGAAGCAATTTATGGTAGTTGTTAATCTAGTGAACATCTAAAATATTAAATGTAGAAGGAAATTTGGGGATAACTTAAGCAAATTGAATAGTACAATAACTATGTTCCTAGTTTTTAGTTGAAGGTGAAAAAATGGTAAATGAATTTTACCAAAAGAAAGAAAGCTAAAGCGGTGAAAGAAGGAATCATCCAAGGTTTGATCATGGAGCATCAACAATTTCATACCAAAATTTTAGCATGTAATTTTGCATTTAATTACAAATTAGGTAACATTTTTTAATTTCGTTAATTAATGCTATTAACATTGGGAAAGAAATTCGATGGTAAAGATAATCAGTAACATAGACTGAATATGTGAAAAGGGAATGTAATATGAGGAAAATTAGGAAGGTGTTCAAGAAGTAAATATCATTTGATGAATATTCCATGAGATGTGAAATAACACATAGGTGATATTTAAAAAGTGAGGGGCAATTTCGGTATTTTAGCATGTAGTGAACATGTATATAGACATGTACACCTACGTTTTCAAGTTATTCTTCAAGTTCAGCTTAACTTTATATCTACATTGAGATACAATTGCACTTCTAAACAATAAAAATTATCATATGTTGTATGAAGAGATCACCTACATGAGTAAGTATCATGAATCCTTTTCAAGCTTCGTAATGAAGGTTAGGCTATACATCTCCTATCATAGTGATTCCCTAAAAATACAAACCTTTTTTTAATATAGAGAATGGACATATTTTTTTTTAATAATCCTCTTTAAGATTCAGAACAAAGGTTAGGGTAAACATTTCCTATTATACTTATTTCCCAAATATGCACCAACCTTCTTTGAATATTCAAAATAGAAATAAATATTTTATAACATAAAAGTAAAATTAATGCAAAATTAAATGTAGAAAATGGAAACAATCTTTCTGTAACATAAATGTGAAATTGCCAACATAGTAAATGTGTGAAAGAATAACCAAAAAAATAGGGCAACTTTTTAATCTTGGTGTGGTAATATATCAGCTTTATAGAAAGCAAAGCATGACCACAAAATTCGGGATTTGTAGGCCAGTTTAGATACATTGATTCTGTAGAAGTGTCAACTGCATTTAAAAATATGAATCATAGTGTAAAAGCAAGTAACTGCAAAAAAAGAAATATAAAAATGAATAAAATTGTTTTACATAAAAGTATGATTGGTTAGGGTAAACTTTTGGGACAACCAGTAGAAGTATATATGTCAAGTTGTGAATCTTTTTTTCTTTATTTTAGTATAATAATGGAATGGCTTCATGCAAATTTGAAATTTCACTGCTAATTTTGAGATGTGATTTATGGGTAATTGTCACACCGTAAATAACAGTAGGATGAAATACCATGAACCCTGTTCGTGATTCATAATTCTTGTGTGCAATAAGCACATAAGCAGTAACAAATTTAATAGTTCATTTTTAACAACAACAAATAGTTATAGCGGGAGGGTGCAGCCCCCCAATCTAATTCTTGTACAGATCTAAAAATGAAATAAGCATAAAATACCAAGTTTTGCACAAATCTAAAAATGAAATAAACCATGAAGGCAAGAGGCGTAATGTAAAATATTTCACAGATCAAAAAATAAAATAAGCACAATATTTACTATTTGTTGTGATACACAAAAGTGATAAGGAGCCAAGTTTCTTACTTTGTTAAGCAGAAGCAATTTATGGTAGTTGTTAATCTAGTGAACATCTAAAATATTAAATGTAGAAGGAAATTTGGGGATAAATTAAGCAAATTGAATAGTACAATAACTATGTTCCTAGTTTTTAGTTGAAGGTGAAAAAATTGTAAATGAATTTTACCAAAAGAAAGAAAGCTAAAGCGGTGAAAGAAGGAATCATCCAAGGTTTGATCATGGAGCATCAACAATTTCATACCAAAATTTTAGCATGTAATTTTTCATTTAATTACAAATCAGGTAACATTTATTAATTTCGTTAATTAATGTTGTTAACATCAGGAAAGAAATTCTATGGTGAATGATAATCAATAACATAAACCGAATATGTGAAAAAGGAATGTGATATGAGGAAAATTGGGAAGGTGTTCAAGTAGTGAATATCATTTGATGAATATTCCATGAAATGTGAAATAACACATAGGCGATAAAAGTGAGGGGAAATTTCGGCATTTCAAGGTCGAACCAAAGGTAAGATTAGTGGGAATTATTATATAGATAGATTAGATCAATATATATATATATATATATATATATATATATATATATATGCACACACATGTGTGTGTGTGTGTATGAAGTGGGGATAGCCACTTATTTATAATTAAATGAGTTAGTGGAGGAAAAAAGAGTTAGTAGAAAGAGAGATAAACGAGAATGTGGTGGAAATTAAAGGGACTATAGGGATGTTGCATTATTTGGGGCGCTCGTGATCATATCACTGTCTCACTTTATATATATACACACATATATATACATACATATGAATATTAATAAATGAAATATTAAAATTAAAATACGGTTATTTAGCATAGAACATTCGATTAATAATAAAAAAATTATTTACCTACGCTAGCTTGGCATAGGAATGACATAGGAAATCCGAGTTTTCTACGCCGTACCTACTCATAACGTAATACTGGAAATTTGAGTGTGAAAAAATTATTGCCCTAAGTCTTTCTTACTTCATCGTAGTACAGTTTCGTATGTCCTTCATACAAAAAAATTCCTCTGCCCATCCAATGCTTAGATATTTCTTACACCCTTCCAACGAATAAATTTCTCCTACGCCCACTATATATATATATATATATATATGTGTGTGTGTGTGTGTGTGTGTGTGTGTATGTGTGTGCGTGTGTGTGCGTGTTAACGTTATTTTTTGTCAACACCGGAATAAGGGGTATGGATAAGGATCTAGGGGAACCTTTGGATTATTTAGTTCCTACAAGTTTGAGATAATTCACCGTAACCTAGATATCAAAGGTCTTAAGCCCGAAGATTAGTTACTCTTCCTTCGAGGGTTGAGTATCACGCTTACAAGACTCAAGGACCAACAATTACCTTGGGATAAGGGTTCCATAGATTCAACACAAGAAGAAAGCTAAATGGCCTTTAAGAGTTATTTCGGTAATTGTGCTTAAGTAGGAGGCTTTGTTGTGAACAAGCAATAGGAAAGTAAGTGAAATATGTTACTTATGCTAAGTCACTCTCTTTATTGATCACTTGATTTAATACATTGAAGATTACAAGTAAATTACTTTAATCAATTTACAAATTAGGGTTTTCTCTATAAGAAATGGATACAAGACTTTGGAACGAGGAAAAGTCCTCCAAATTGATAGCCCTGGGGTCTATTTTGTAGACAATTTGGGCCCCCTTCGGTTGTGGTCCAGTGGGAAGCTGGGATTGGCTTTAGTGTTTCTGGTTTCGCTCCACTCCTTGAGCTTTCATGTCAAAACCCCTGGTATCGGCTTACATTAGTAATTTTTGGCTTTGGTAGTGACCTCTGGTTCTCTGACCCTTGTATTTCGGGGTATCGACCCACTTTGGACTTTAGGGCTCATGTGTTGGCTTTGCATATGAGTATTGTAACACCCCGTAATTTTAAAAGACATTATAAGGATAAACTAAAGAATACTTAATTAAATATTGGGATTTAAGCAAAAAGCACCATACCATTACGTTCGTCTCGGCTTCGAGTTTGCGTAAAATGAACATCATATGAGAAAGATATGAAGGTTAGAAGTTTGTATACATATAAGAGTCTTATGTATAAATAAATTCAAATATGAATTCAAAATAATTCGAAAATTTAAGCGGGAAAAGTAGGTCAGATCTGGGCCGGGAAGGGACGACCCACGCCTGGGTTAGGTATGTTATACCTGTTATATGATACTATTATCTCCCATCCAGTTTATATGCATGTCATGATACTTTTCCTTCTTTATATGCTAAATGTCACTGGACTAGCCAACCTTTATGTCTGACCCGTTTTGTTTCCTTTTCTCTCTCTTCCTTTTCCCCCCAGGTTCTCAGGGTGGGAACGCTCAGGCTTGATTAAGATTCTCTCTTCTGTTTCTGATTGGATTTGGATCTGCTTCAATGTATCGCTTTGACTACTTGTCTACTTTATTATGGCTATTACTGGGGATTATGATTTTACATTTCTGTACTCTGATGGTTTTTAGCGCAAGGCAGATGTTTTGTTTTGATGTACTCGGTTTCAGTATTTTATACCTGATGTTGTAACTGGTTTTGAGACTACGATGCTCCCTGCAAAGTAAATAAGTTTTAAATTTCCGCTGTTATTTTATATCTATCTTGTGATATTCTGTTTTTGTTTACCCATAACGCTTACGGAACTTAATGCATTCTGATAAAGAGTGACATAAATGGTTGTGGAGTGCCACATTTAGTATCAGAGCTGAAGGTTACAAGATCGGATAAAAGGTTTTGAAAATTGTTTTCAAAAGGTTTCAAAAATAAAGTATTTTCAAAAGAAAAGCCTATTTTTGGAAAACATATTCCTCAAAGCTATATAAAATATCTTTTAATTCTCTGTTTGAATCCCTTTTTCTTTTTCTTTTCAGCAAGTCTGGGGAACCGAATATTCCCGAGGGCTTTCAGATACCAGCTTAGTTCTGTAGATATCTTGAGGTTACGGTGCCTGCCGGAGGCCAAGCAAATGCCCCTCCCCCAGCTGCATCGCTGCATCCGTTGTTCCTCTTCCTCTGCGAGCGGATAATTTCTCTAAGATATGCAAGGATTTCTGTGCTATGGGAGAGAAGCCATTCCGAGGAACTGAGAATTATGTGGAAGCACGGAATTGGTTAAAAGCGACGAAGAATTTGTTTGGGCTTTATGAGGTTGATGACCGCAGAAAGATACAGTTGGTTGCATGGCACCTTAAGGATGAGGCTTCATTCTAGTGGGAAGTGAAGCAAGCAGGGCGTCCAGTTGATACTTATGATAATTTCCGGCAGTGATTCGAGACGAAGTTTCTTTCTCAGGCAGAAGATAGTATGCAAATGGAGAGGTTTCTGGCACTTAAGCAAGGAAGCATGTCTGTTAAAGTGTATGTCAATAAGTTCAACCAGTTGGCAAGGTTTGGTCTGGAGCTCTTGAATACCCCACACAAGAAAGCTTTAAG
Source organism: Allium sativum (assembly GCA_030737875.1). Classification (NCBI taxonomy): domain Eukaryota; kingdom Viridiplantae; phylum Streptophyta; class Magnoliopsida; order Asparagales; family Amaryllidaceae; genus Allium; species Allium sativum. Next base: position 881,748,580 of record CM060924.1, read on the forward strand.
GTTTGCAAGAGGATTAATTCAACCTCTTCAAGCATTGACATTATCTCATGTTTTTATGGGGGCTACTTTTGAGAGACTGGTTGATATGGCATTGGTGCACGAAGATGGTAAGGATGAGAAAAAAGGCTAAGACTGATGGGACACAAAATAAGAAAGTGTGGCCCAAGAAAGAACAACAAAAGAAGGGCAGAAAGAATGACAAGTCTCAAGGAAAAAAGAAGTGTCATGGCTGCGGGAACATGGGTCATTTGGTCAAAGATTGCAGAAAAAGGAAGAATGTTTGCTTCCATTGTGGTAAGGTCAGACACTATACTAGGGAATGCCCGAAGAAGCAAGGACAGAGCCAAAGGGAAGGATCTTCTGGAGGGCAGGTGCATGCTCTCGAGGCCAGTGTACCGAACAGAGGTAGGAAAGTTTCTGTTGAAGGTTTGATTTCTCTTTCCAATCATCCTGTTAGGACTCTTTTTTATTCTGGCACTTCTCACTCTTTTGTATCTAGTTCTGTGGTTGAGTCTCTACACCTTAGTACTAGTATTGTTTTTTATCCCGTTATTGTCTCAAACCCCATTGGGGGCACGACTCATCTGTCTATGATATGTCGAGGTTTGAGGATATCTGTGTTGGGCATCGAGTTTGAGTGCGACACATATGTCATTGGTTTTATGGGGTATGTTCTGATTCTAGATATGGATTGGCTAGCCATTTATGGTGCCATTCTGGACCATGATAGGAGGGTCGTTAGACTTTTGACTTGCCGAGGGAGGACTCTTGAAATTTCCTGTGATCCAAAGGGGTCTGTCATGCTTAGTTTCCTAGAATCACTTGATGTATCTGTTGATGATTTTTTTTTGTACCTTTTGTCTATGAGTATCCGGATGTTTTTGAGGAGGTTATGGATTTACCTCCGAGGCACGAGATTGATTTCCGGATATACTTGGTGGATAATGCGAAGCCAATCGCATTGCCTGTGCACCGCATGGCTCGTAGGGAAAGGAGGGAGCTTAGCAAGAAAGTAGGGGAGCCACTTGAGAAGGGATTCATTAAGCGAAGTATATCTGAATGGGGTGCTCTTGTCGTCTTTGCAACTAAGGTGGATGGCTCGCTTCACTTATGCGTGGATTACAAGGAGTTGAATAAACTCACTAAGAAGAATAGGCACCCACTTCTGAGGATTGATGATCTGTTTGACAAGCATGTTGGTGCATCTGTTTTCTCTCAGTTAGACTTGACCATGAGGAATCATCAATTGAGGGTGGCCAAGGATAGTATGACAGGACCGCTTCTAGAACTCCAGATGGTTTCTTTGAGTGGCTTGTCTTGACAAATGCGCCTTCTATTTTTGGATCTGATGAGCAAGGTGTTTTAGGAGTTTCTGAATAAGTTTGTTGTGATCTTTGTAGATGACATTTTGATCTTCTCAAAGAGCGAGGAAAAACATGCCCTACATTTAGGGAAGCTGTTAAGGACTCTCCAAGCGCACCAGCTTAAGGTGAAATTCTCCAAATGTCACTTTTGGAGAGAGGAAGTAAGATTTTTAAGGCATGTGGCCTCCAAGGATGGGACAACAGTGGATCCCGCGAAAGTAGTTGCAGTTCAAGATTGGAAGGTTCCAAAGAACGCAACGGAGGTGATTAGTTTTCTCGGTTTAGCGGGCTATTATAGGAAGTTTATCAAAGACTTCGCAAAGATATCAGCCCCACTCACCAGACCAACGAAGAAGAATCTGACCTTTTCTTAGAGCATAGACTGTGAGGATGTTTTTCAGTGGTTGAAGAGGGCTCTGACAATAGCCCCGGTTTTGACTTTGCTTGATGGGAACAAGGTGTTCACAGTATACACTGATGCATGTGGTACAGAGCTTGGTGTCGTCTTGATGCAAGAGGGAAGGGTGGTATGCTACTGCGGTAGAGAGTTGAGAGTTCATGAGAAGTACTACCATACCCATGACTTGGAATTGGCTTCTATAGTATTCGCGCTTAAGACTTGGCGGCATTATTTTCTTGGAGAGAGGTTCGAGTTGTATACGGATCATAAATCTCTCAAGTATCTGTTCTCGCAAAGGGATCTCAACTTGAGACAGCAGAGATGGATGGAGTTCCTAGTGTCCTATGATTCTGAGATTGCTTATACCCCTGGCAAGGGTAATGTGGTGGCGGACACGTTGAGTAGGCATAGGATGACTTTGAGTCCTCTATTTGTAGAGAGGCGGAGCTTGGAGTTCATATCAACCTTTGATTTTAGGCCAGCTACGATTTTTACACCTGGTTTGTTGGCATCCTTAGAGGTGCAACCTACTCTTATGTATCAGATATGATCTTTGTTGCAAGAGGACCCATAGATAGCAGACATATTGCATAGGCTCAGTAGAGGGGAGACTTCAAGTCACCTTAGTAGATATTCCACGGATGATAGCAGGTGGTTGCGACGTGATGGAAGGCTTTGTGGTCCCCGAGTTGGGAGTCTGTTAAAGGCAGTCCTTGAGGAAGCCCAGCATTCTAGGATGACTATCCATCCGTGCGGTGATAAGATGTATAAAGATATGAAGAGGGTTTTCTTTTGGGCTTGAATGAAGAAAGATGTAGCGGAGTTTGTCTGTCGATGTTTAGTTTTCCATCAAGTTAAAGCTAAACAAAGGAAGCCTGGCGGTTTTCTTCATCCTTTGGAGGTCCCATCGTGGCAGTGGGAGAGCGTCTCTATGGATTTCATTTACGGTTTGCCTAGATCGAGGAAAGGAAATGCCAGTATTTGGGTTATAGTTGACAGGCTTAGTAAGAGCGCTCATTTCATTCCTGTTAGGAGTAAGAGAATGGCAACATGGTTGGCATTAGTTTATCTTCGTGAGATAGTCCATCTACATGGAGTACCTTCTAGCATAGTGAGTGATCATGACCCTATCTTCACTAGTGAGTTCTGGAAGAGCCTGCAAGAGGCGTTAGTTACACAGTTATGTTTGAGCATTGCATATCACCCTTAGAACGATGGGAAGACTGAGAGGGTGAATAGAGTTCTTGAGGATCTTTTGAGGCTGTATATCCTAGACTTCGGAGGGACTTGGGAGGAGCATCTTTCATTGGTTGAGTTCATCTACAACAACAATTGTCAGGCTAGTATAGGCATAGCACCCTTCGAGGCATTGTATGGGCGACCTTGCAGATCACCGACTTGTTGGTGGGAGTCTACAGATAGGCTTCTACTTGGACTGGAGATGATTAGGGAAACGTTAGAAATTGATCTTATCTGCAGACGCATGAAGACAGCTCAGGATAGATAGAAGTCCTATGCAGATAAGAGAAGGACTGATACTGAGTTTGAGGTAGGAGACATGGTTTTCATCAAATTATCACCTCTGAGGAATGTGGGTCGCTTTGGATCTGTAGGGAAATTGGCGCCAAGGTTTGTAGGGTCATTTCCCATAGTGGAAAGGATAGGTCAAATGGCCTATAGGGTAAGACTACCAGAGAGATTGACAGGGATTCATGGTGTTTTCCACGTTTCACATTTGCGGAAGTGTCTGCATGATACAACAGAGTTAGTTGAGCCGAGCATGCTTGAAGAAGTAGAGGTAGAACGGGAGGCGACAGTTAGACGAGCTCCTACCTGTACACTTGGATCACAGGTTAAGAAGCTTCGCAACCAAGAGGTCAACTTGATGAAAGTTCAATGGGGAAAAGACCGCGAAGACTATTCAAACACTTCATATGAATTTGTACTTACAAATAAACTGAATAAAATAGAAAAGTTTGTTTCACAATAATAAAATAATATTTTATTTCAATCAAATTTGTTTATTACAAACATCGGTACAATTCATATAAATACACGGCTCCTCACTACATCATTCATCATTGAGTAGATTCATTGACACTCAGTTATACATACACAACAGATACACAGTTAGATTTCATATACAATTCCACTGTTATGCAGACACTTTGACATATTCACTGACACAGTCTTCAGTTCTTTGCCTTCTGTCTTCACAGCATCCTTCAGCCAGTCCAGTCTT